>JANUYF010000004.1:53493611-54186111 GCA_026167975.1 Phrynosoma blainvillii
GAGAAGAACAAGGAGAAGGAGGAGAAGGAGGAGAAGAAGAAGGAAGAAGAGGAAGGAGGAGAAGGGGAGGAGAAGAAGAAAGAAGGAGGAGAAAGAGGAGGAGAAGAAGGAAGAAGAGCAGGAGGAAGAGAAAGAGGAGGAAGAGGAGGAGAACAAGAAGGAGGAGGAGGAGAAGAAGAAAGAGGAGGAAGAGAAGAAGGAGGAGGAGGAGGAGGAGGAGGAGGAGGAAGAGGAGGAGGAGAAGAAGAAGAAGAAGAAGAAGAAGAAGAAGAAGAAGAAGAAGAAGAAAGAGGAGGAGGGGCAGGAGGAGGAGGAGGAGGAGAAGGAGGAGAAGGAAGAAGGAGGAGAAAGAGGAGGAGAAGAAAGAAGAAGAGCAGGAGGAGGAGAAAGAAGAGGAGGAGAACAAGAAGGAGGAGCAGGAGGAGGGGGAGAAGGAAGAAGAGCAGCAGGAGGAGAAGAAGAACAAGAAGAAGGAGGTGGAGGAGAAAGAGGAGGAGGGGCAGGAGGAGGAGGAGAAGAAGGAGGGGCAGGAGGAGGAAGGGAAGGAGAAGAAGGAAGAGGTGGAGGAGGAGGAGAAAGAGGAGGAGGTGCAGGAGGAGGAGGAGGAGGAGAAGGAAGAGGAGGAGAAGAAGGAGAAGGGGGGAGAAGAAAGAAGAGGAGGAAGAGGAGAAGAAGGAGGAGGAGGAGGAGAAAGAGGAGGAAAGAGGAGGAGGAGGAAGAGGAGGAGGAGGAGGAGGAGAAATTAGAGGAGGAGGAGGCGCAGGAGAAGGAGGAGAAGGATGAGGAGGAGAAGAAAGAGGAGGAGGAGAAGGACTAGCAGGAGGAGGAGAAGAAGGAGCAGGGGAGGAAGAGAAAGAGGAGGAGGAGATGAAGAAGCTGGAGAAGAAAGAGTTGCAGGAGGAGAAGGAGGAAGAGAAGGAGAGTGTACAATATTTAAGAGAGAGACAGAGGCAGAGACACTGACAGGGGTGGGGGGGGAAGAAGAGGTAAAAAAGAAAGAAAGAAAGGAAAAAGGAGATAATATAAGGCAGCATTTTCACATTTCCATAGGAGCTGCTTTTTCTTCTCTTTCCCTTCCTCTCCCTCTTCTTCCTTGAATGGAACACCTCCAAGAGGCCCTGTTTTTATATACAGTATATATTTCTTATTTAAATTATTAGACTGGGTTCATTATTACTGTTATAATATTACTGTATTATAACTGTATACAGTTACTGTATACTTTATTACAATATATTATTTCAATATATTACAAATTATATACAGTTATTGTAGACATTATAATATACACAGTATGTATTTGTTATTTAAATTATTAGGCTGGGTTCACTATTATAGTTACAGTATTACTGTATTGTCACTGCATACAGTTACTGTATACATTACTGTATTATAATATATACAGTATACCTTTGTTATTTAAATTCATGGCTGTGGTTTTCTTGACTGCAATGCAGTTTTCCTCTTTTCATATTGCCTTCAACCTTACCAAGCGTTATCATGTTTTCCAAGGAGCCATGCCACCTCATGTCAACGTTCAACGTACAACAGCCTCCATTCAATTATTTGGTGTTTTCATAGTCTATGTTCTTATTGTATGTGTTGCGCAACTTCAAGTTTCCTTTCATATCTGAGCATATCAGCATCTGAACAGTCTTTCAACTTGGGCCTGGTTATATCATTAGACACATTAGGTACTTGGAATTGTTCTCTGCTCTTCCCCAATATAGCTGGTTCAGTGCCTTCTGACCTGGGAGTCTCTTTTGGCACTATCTTTTGCTTCATTTTCCATTTTCTCATCAAAGGGTTTGCACAGAAAAAGACGTTCAGAAGTAGTTTACTGATGTCTCCAGGCACCAGATCCCATCTGATCTTGGAAACTAAGCAGGGTCAGCCCTGAATGAAATTCAGTACAATCCACTGAAATACAGTGGGCCCTTGGTGTTCACTGTGGTTGGGTTCCAGGACCCCCTGTGGATACCAAAATCCATGGATGTTCAAGTCCCATTAAATACAATGGATTGTAAAACAATGTCCCTTATATAAAATGGTAAAATTGAGGTTTCTTTATATTTTTTAAAAAATATTTTCAAGCCATGGATGATTCAATCAATGGATACAGAACTCTGGATATGGAGGACTGACTGTATATCTACTGAGTACCCTAAAGGTACCAGATCTCGTCTGATCTTGCAGCTAAGCCAGGTCACCCTGGGTTAGTACATGGATGGGAGACTGCCATCAAATGTCAAGTGTTGCAGTCTATATTTCAGAGGAAGGAACTGGCAATAGCACCTCTGAGTATTCCTTGCCAAAGAAAACCAAATGAAATTCATGGGGTTGCCATAAGTCAACAGGTAACTTGAAAGGACACACACACAAACTCTTGTGCAGTACCAACATGAATTAGTTAAATGACACTACCCTTGTCTCTGAGAAATCCTCTGCCAGCGTTTACCACAACACCCCCCCCCCCGTCAACTACTGCTGCTCCTGGCCTGTAATGGTCTGGCACATTTAGGCTGCATCTGCACTGCAGAAATAATCCATGTTGACACCACTTTAACTGACGCGGCTCAGTGCTATGGAATTCTGGGAAATGTAGCTTGTTGTAGCACTAGAGCTCTCTGACAGTGAAGGCTAAATGCCTCACAAGACTATAATTCCCAGAATTCCATAGCATTAAGCCATGGCAGTTAAAGTGATGTCAGCCTGGATTATTTCTGGCTCCTTAGTAAAAGTCGGATTTAACAGCAGCTGTGCTAACATCCGCATAGTTTCTTGCCTCACAGAGCACATCACCATGGAAAGGTAGTTGCTTTATATTAACTAGTGTAAACTAAACTGGCTGGTTTTGACAAACTAATGTAAATAGTCCAAATGACAATATTAGGCTACCTTTTGGCATAAGGGTTGCTAACTGTGGATGGATACAGGGGTGTTATGCATGCAGGTGGTTTGGACAGAGTATAGAATTTGTGGTCCACTCCATTGTTTCACATACACCACACAGATAGATGTACACAGATGTATACTCATACACACTCATTCATTCACACATATACCTCAACAATATAGGAAGTATTGTGCTCCTGAATAGCAGTTGAAAGAAATAAAATAAAATGTGTGTTATTAATAATTTAAGTCAACAGGGAGATAGAAGCCAGCAAAAATAGTTAAAGAAATAAAGTAGGAGCCATAGAAGATGAAGCACTGAAACGAAAGCTAGTAAAAACGGAGGAGGTTTAAGAAGAGGATGTATGTCTGAAGAATGGCAGGAGAAAGGGGAGGAAATAAAGAAAGAAAGATACATAGAAGGGACAGGGTCATGAAGTAAAATATTTAAAATATTTTGAATGAAGAAAACATGACACGGTAGTGAATAGCATAAGTTTTGCATATAAATTTTGGAAGGATTACTAGTGAAATTAACTGTGGAAATGTTAGAAAGAATAAACAAGAATAGATTTATTAACAGAAAAAAGAAATAAGGATCAAATTTATAATCTGTTGTTAATACCAAATGGTGATGTCAGAAGATGAAAATGAAAGTTTAGGTGAAGGAACAGCACAATGCATTGTTGTTTGATATTCAGGAAGGTACAGCTGCAAGATAAGTGGAAATATTGGTAATAACAGACAGGGGAGAAGGAAAGAAAAATAGAGCTGGAAATCATGAATGTGATATTGCAAGCCAAAAGAAGAAATCCGATTACCAAGAGGAAATATATGAAGAGTTTAAAAAATGATCAAGAACTGAACCCTGAGGGACTCTGATTGAAAGAGGAAATTAAGAAAATCAAATGACAGATAATTTAAAATAAAGATTTATGAGATAAGAGTGAAGCTAAAATAGCTTAGTACCCCCAAATTCCAGACAATGAAAGGAACTAGCAAGTATTAAAGAATGAACTGACTTTTAAGATGATGAAAATTGAGGAGAATAAAAATAAGTCCTTCTAATTTAGCATGTAGTTATGTTATATTGAAATATTTCAGTAGAATTCTGTGGTCAAAAGCCAGACTGAAAGGAGCCCAATTGAACTAGAATAAAGAAAACTGAGCCACTGGCAAAGGACAAAACTATCCAAGAAAATAAAAGAAGGAAGAGAAAGCTGGTGTTAGCTGGGTAGAAGAGAATTTTTCCAACAACCCAGCAAGCAAGCAAGCAAACTGGAATCCAATGACAGCTTTGAGTAGGAAAAAGCAACGTGGGAGGGAGTTTAAAAAAGTGGGTAAGAAAGAATGGAGCAAGGAATTATTATTAAGATGTAAAACTGAATGGGTCAAGATGACATGGAACAGATTTAGGTAAAGAAAAAGATGCTACAGAAGCAGAAGCTGAAGAATGAGCAAAAGGTAAGAAAGAAGAGTATAAATATATGCCAGAAACAGAAGAAAGAAGAGGCCTATTCTGAAGGGAAGACAGAAAGAAGAGAACTATCTTGAAGGGAAAAAATAGATTGAGAAACTTTGTCAATAAAATATTGGGCAAACCTGTTGGAAATGGATAAAGAAAAACATTAAAGGAGAGAGCTGAAAGTAGCAGAAATATACAACAAGAAGATTGGTGGGAAAAGACTGCTTGGCAGAAAATAAAAAATTGATAGGAAGAAACCATGAATTTATTCTCAATGAAATGAGAAACTTTGGAGGGGGAGGATATCATGAGAACAGAGACAAAGAAGACTGTGGAGAAGAGGTACACAGGACATAAAATAGAAGCATACCAGTACACTGAAATATGAGAAAGTGCAAAAGCAAAACATGCAATAGAATCAAAAGCTTATGAGAGAATGGGTGGAAAAGGAAAATGAGAGCACAAACTTGATTCCTTCCAGGGAAGGAAGATCTTGAAATGCTTGAAAAGTCAAGAAGAAGCCACAGAACGTAGAAAGTTAAGAAAATTAATAATTATCTGAAGAAGGGAGTAAAAATGTATTTATTATTATTATTATTATTATTATTATTATTATTATTTGTACCCTGCCCCTCTGCATAGCAATCGTGATATATGTAAACATATATATCACAGCAGAAAAAACATAACAATTACTTACAATATAGAGAATCTTTATTATCCATGTAATATATTGGACAGGGGGGGAAAATTCAGTGTACATGGTACATTTTGAAATTAGCAGAGCAATAAATTAAGAAGAACAGTACTAAATACTTACAAATGTAACACAGATAACTTTTGTATCATTTGGAAAAGTTAACTTTATGGAGTACAGTTCCTAGAATCTTCTAACTAGCATAGTTATCCTGACTGGGGGCATTTTGGAAGCTGTAATTGAAAAAAAAAATTCCCCCCAGTAGTTTGTTGTTGATTGCCTGATATGTCTTATAACTCTGCACACACAATGAACAGCTCCACACAAGCTACATGAAAAATTGTAACTGCCATGTTGCCAAATAGCTTACCATTTAAATACTGAATTTAGGATATTTAAAATATACACTATTCTTGAGGTCTTACACATGAGTACTTTTATTAAAACTCAGTGCTTCTATCCTTATTACTAGATTTATTCTCAATATGATATTGTGGAATTTTATTAACTATATTTTTTTGTACTCAAAATTATTACATTTCCAGCTATTGTTGTGCATGCTTATTTGGATGTCAGTCCCACAAACTTCACTGGGCTTTATTCCCAGATATGTATGCACAGGACTCTAGCCATGATTCCATCTGTATTAATAAACTGAGAGAATTTGCTTCTCTGCTCTTTGTTTTGTGCATACACCATCCAACTCCACAGACACATCAGCAAACTATCCTTGGATGTGCATAATCTATTACTGTAAAATAATTCTTAGCTAGCACTCCTCAGTTATACAGGTGTTTACATACTTCATGTATGTTGTATAAAAAGGGACTTGGCTCAACTCATTTTCTGGAGCAAAAGAATGTTCCAGGGAAGATCTCTTTACTGAGTTTCCCACAATCTTTGTACAAATTCAGGTTGCAATTCAGGTTCTGTGCCCCTTCCATAACTACCTGAGTCAAGGAAGAGATTTCTAACCAATGAGAAGCATTAAACCTATCATTATCCATTAGGTCTGAAACTGAGTGAAACCATGGTAATAGGACCATTGACATCCATAAAATAAAAGATTGGTATATTATTTGTACATATAATTCAAATTATAAATAAACATTTAAGTAAAAAACCAAAATATTTGACTAAACAGCTGCTGTTGTGAGCACAGATATATATAGGTGTGCAAGTACAAATTTTATCATTTTCCATTTGCCATGTATCCATCAAGTGTCTGGAATGGCTTCTTATTCAGCTGCAGATTGCTAATCTCACTTAATTTTGCAGTGAAGAAACACTGTGTACACCAAAGACTAATTTGTTGATGCGTTAATATAGCACAAATACACTGAGCAAGGGTATAGAAACAGGCATTTCAACTGGTAAAGACAGATACAATCATCTTTCATTTACAGTTCTTTGGGAATTATGTTGGGAACTATCTCATCTTACAAATAATAATCAATTGCTGCTTTGGACATAGTCTCAACAGACATGAAAACAGATCTATTTATTGGTTGATTTACTGTCTAGTCCTTCTTCCAAGGAACTGACAGAACCTTGCAACTATTTCCTTTGGGTAAAATATCCCCTTACCCTTGTATCATGGTTTACATATATATTTCTCAAATGGAAGACTGCTGAGTCATTTTTCATTTTCTAAGAAGATCCACAACTTACATATGACTCACTCAAAAATGGAGAGAGGATCTTTCTGAGACATTGTGTGCCACCATAGGCAAGTAGTAGTTGTGGGGGAAGAGACGAGATCCCCATTGCCAAATTCCATTTATACTGCAAAAGTATAAATTCAGGAAGAAAATGCACACCAAGGCCCATGTGGTTGCAATACTGTGGTGGAAAATTAAGTCAGTGAGTCTATTAATGTCTAACATTACTAGTATTAAAAAAAGAACTACATCCAAATAATCATTGCTTAAACTGTAAACTGAAGTACAATTATGGATTAAAACTGGAGACATTTTCACAGATGACACCAGAAAAGTTTTTTCTATGTTTGACATTTGTCATGAATATCAAACCAATATTGGGTAGAAAGCACCTTCTGTTTAAAAAGGCTCTTTCCCACTTCATATTCAGCAACAGTCGTACATGCAAGTAAAGAGAGGATCTGAGGATCTCAAATATGTTCTTGCAATGTGATGCTATGCATGCTTTCTCAGAAGTAGGAACATTGTCAACTGAGATCAATGGGGCTTAATCCCATATATGTATATAGTACAGGATTTCTCCTAGTGTCATGTGTGAAAATGATTTAATCATGCTTTACAACCCCAAACTCTTTTGGTGATATTCTCTTAGGCTCTGTTGATAACTGGTTTATGAATCTGTATGATAGCTACGATGACTGTCTCCAATAAGCTGGGTCTTCTCAGATGCATTTGTTGGCTGCAGCAGAATGGGAGTTTCCCCATCTAAAACAAAGAAGAGAATAGGATTTAGAAATCTAAATTAGTGGGGAGATCCATATATATTCTACTTTAAGCAGATGATGAAGTACTTCTGTCATTGTCATGTGTAGGTTTGAGATGTCTCTTAAGAGTGCTGGATGTGTGCTGCAATACTGAACAGTTAGCAATTAATTATGACAAATCTAAAATTTTAGTTTTCACTCAGAAATGATGTAAACATTGCTGGCAAATCAATGGACATCCAACTGAACAGATCAAATTCTATAAATATTTGGGAGCAATTTTCCAATCTACTAGCTCCTGGAGAGTTCAAGTGTCTTATGCTATAGCAAATGCACAATGGAGTTTTAACTCACTTATCTCATTTTTATGTTAAAGGAGGCCAGTATATACCATCAGAAACTCAAGTGTTCAATGCTAAGATCTTACTACAAATGTTATATGGAGCACAAATGTGTGTGTTTAGCCATTTTGTGGCTCTAGAATCTGTCCAGACAAAATTTTTGAGAAGCAGCCTCCCAAGCTGTGTGTACCAAATGTCTTTGGTTTCTTAAGCAAATCAAGATGTCACCCTTGTTGAAAATGGACTGTTGCTAGGAATGGCTAGTTGTCCATCTTACAACTATTATTCTTTTGGGGCACAATGCTGTCAGAGTTAATAATTTTAAGGTCTCATTGAAACAAAGGTAAGCAGATGCTTAAATTCTTGCACTGTATCAAGATGATAGGTATGTTGATATAGGCATGTATTCTGTTTAAAATCCCCATGTTCGATATTCCTTTATTTGTTCAGTACACATGTTCAATTTTCATCATAACCACAGGTTACTGCTATAGTCTTGGGATCAGCCATAATGGTTGCACAGACTGTAGTTCATATTTTCCCAGTAGGGTCATGTACCAAAAATTGCTGCCTTTTATTGCCCTACCATGAGGGAATGTGAAGCAGTTACTTGAGACAACAATGAGGCAGTCACATGGGGCAGTAGCATCATCCCTGTGCCATTCTTACTGAATGTCCTTCAGGCATTCTCTTCTGGTAAAGGATTTTCATTCTGTAAGCAGAGAACATAGCTGTGTGTGCTACATAGCCTACCCTGCACTCCACTAAACTAGGCCACTGCCTTCAGATGGGGTGGAAGAAGCTGTTCCAACAGAACTGTTAAAGTAGGATGCAGTTGCCAGTCCAGTTGGCAACTGTTGTGAGCTGAAAGAGGGCAATAAAATGTCTAGGTATGGCCCTGCATACACTCACTGCAGGAAGCCAACACTAATAACCATACAAAATATTTAATCTTACAAGAAAGCACCAGAGGTATGTGCATAAAAGGGCTTTATAGGATTACCTGAGTAGAAAAGATCATATATGACTACAGTCATTATCTTTTAGGTGTTTTGTCCTAAACTGGTTTGGGGGTTTTCAAGGTGATAATCATCAGCAACTTGAATCGAAGCCTAAAATGGACTAGTTGGAAGCCTGTACAATTCATATATCAAGGAAGTAAAATGCTCTTAAAACTTGACATCAGTAGTGGTATGTTGCACTAGCTGAAATTTCTGAAAAGCCTTCAAAGGTGGTCCATTGTTGGCAGACATGACAGTCATTTCTGTCTCACCATGGAACAATTGGATAATGCAGAGCAAAAGTACTCTTGACTACAGCTACCATCTAGACACCTAGAAATAAAGCAGAATCAGGAATAAACATTTTGGACCTGATCTGCCAAGGCACCCAAAATGTCATCTAGAATGGGCTGATACGCTATTGAGCACTTCTGTCTCATCCAGACTGAATTTAATCTACTTCTGACTTCAGGCAACTGCTCAGAACCTCCACAGCTTTCCTGAAGCAAAATGGCAAGGAGTTTTAGAATTGTGTAAACAGTCGTCCCTTTATTCTCATAGGGTATCCATTCCAGACCCCCCCCCTGTGAAAACAAAAACTCACACATATTCAAGCCCCATTGGCTTGAATGGGCACATGTACTCCCATGGCGCAGCCCTGTGCTACGGGCGCACACACCATTTTAGCCTATGGGGATTGCCCCTCTGTGAGTAACCAAGACCGCAGATTTCAAGTCCGCTAAAACAGAGGGGCAAATGTACTTCACAACATGGTTACAGCCTCCTTCCAGGTTCTAAATGACTTTCTGCAGCAGTTCAGTATAGATGATAAATCCCTGTTGGACATTGTAGACCAAGCAGTTATTTACTGACTGTAATCTATCCTTCAGTAAGTACCACAGCTACTATAATATGCTGCTTCAAAAGGCCATGACAGTGAAATATCTTGTTAGGCTATAACTTCTCAAATTCTTGACCATTGGTTATGCTGGCTGTGGCTTTTGGGAGTTTAAATCAAATGGCATCTGGCAATTCAAGTCTGGAGCCAGTGATCTAGAAAGCTACTGTGGTAGATGCTATGGAAAACAACTAAGAACTAACAGGGTCCAGCAGACAGACCCCTTGATACAGACCATTTTCCAGAATGGCCAAAGCCATCTTCATCCCCAAAACAGGGCAGAAAGCGTACTGAAATGAGTCGAGCTAATCAGTCTTGTCCAAGAAGTGTAGTTGGGTCACTCCTACATGGCCAAGCATCTTAAAATGGATTATTGGATGGTGGCATCCTATTGTAGTTGTTTTGTGCCTTCAAGTCATTTCTGACTTTTAGTGAACCTATCACATGATTTTCTTGACAAGATTGGTTCAGAGGATTGTCTTTGCCTTCCTCTGAGACTGAGACAGTGTGACTCTACCAAGGTCACCCAGTGGGTTTCCATGGCTGAGAAGGGATTTTAATCTGGTCTCTAGAGTCACAGTGTGAGCTCAAACCACTATACCACACTGGTTCATAGTGATGTCTAGAGAGGGCTTTTTGGGAGAAGATTAAGTACTGCTGTTTTCAGATCAAACAGCACAGTTCCCTTTCTCAGGGAAGTATTAGCCATCTCTTTGCCATTTTGACCAGTCCTGCTCTGACTCCCTTAACTACCCAGAACAAGCAGGTTTGACCACACAAACACATTGCAGCATTCACATAGCAGAGAACATACCTACATATTCTGGGAAAGTGGTTCCTGGAATTGCAGAAAGTTATGAACTTGAATGTCTACTAGGACATTCAAGTTTGAATTTTTTAGAAAATAAAATTGACACCTGGTCTGCCTTTGTTTGCTCTCATCTTCAGTGTTAGGCAATTTAAATTATGCATAAATGCATTAAACATGGATGCAAATAGGCAATGGCCAGTTCTTACTCTCAGGAAACAATCCTATGGTAAAGAGACAGCTCTCCTTCCATGCTGCAAAGGGTTCACAACTTTCAATCAAGTATATTGTTTCAGCCACCATCAGCTTGTCTTGGTTAAAATTCATTTTCTTTCAACTGCTGTTTCAGTTGTAATGACACCTCCCTTTTCAGAGCAGTCATTTGCTATTACATGTTCAGATGTAGAAGAGGTTGACACATCTGATTTTCTAGAATATGAAACAATATAATTTCCATCATGTTTGTACAAATAGCCTGGAATTTGAATAAAGCTGCATGGGGTCTCCTGCTCCAAATTTACTATGCCAGAATCATTGCTGTTAAAGATCTGATGGTGACCTAGTCCTGCTACCTGCTAAATGTTTCTATTTGAATAAAGGCTATGTGCCTTTGACTGCTACTGAACATGCAACAATTCATCAGGTATAGCTTTTCCCTAATACAGAACTACTGCAGTTGCAGCACACTACCCCAGATAAATTTCCATGGGATATGCATTTGTTAATGGCACAAATGGGAAGAATTTCAGTAATAAAAGCAAATGTTTTACCAAGACTTCTATTTTACTTTCAAACAATCCCTACCATAAGAAATGGAATAGCCTTTGTGCAATGACAGAAAGAAATATCCAGATTTGTACGACAGGCAAGGAAACATAAAAACAATATTTGATGGTAAATAAAGGGGTGGTCTTGATCTTCCTAACATCAAACTGCACTATGAGCCTTGTTGCTTTGTGTGGTTGGAGGAACTGAGTTTGCTTAAAAGTCATGATTTAAGATTTCAGTGGCATGGTTAAATTCACATGCTGAATTTAAAAATCATTGTACAGTAGACCCTCTGTAGCAGCAGGAGTTCTATTCCAAAATCCCCCACTCTGCAGATAGTAAAAAGCATGGGACCTCAAGTCCCATTATTGTCAATGCCTATGTGACATGCGCATTGACAATAACAGAATGGAGCCAACTGTGAATGCTCCAAACCACAGATGGCTAGTCCATTGGTACAGAGGGCAAACTGTATTAGAAAGATGTTTCTGTGAGCCTGAATGAAATATAAGCAGATTTTTTTCTTAAGATAATATTAGCCACCTCACCACAGAAAGCTTTTTTCAGGAACGAATGGGTAAAAAATTAGAGATGGTTATTTTATGATGATCTTTTATATCTGGAACTAGACAGATGGACATTTAAATTGAAAGAGTTGCCTCTCAAGGAAGGCAAAGATCTAAATTGGGCTGGTTATATGCAATTTAAGGAGAGATTTAGGAGATTATCCCACCACTGAAATATCCCGGCTTACCTACCATATTTTCCGGCGTATAAGACGACCTTTAAACCTGCAAAATCCATGGCTAAAGTGGGGGGTCATCTTATACGCCGGGTATAAGGATAATGAAGATAGAGGTGCTAAAAGTTTATATTTTGACTGGAAAAATGGGGGTCGTCTTATATGCGGGTCGTCTTATACGCCGGAAAATACGATATTCCAAATTGAAGCCTAATTTTCCAAATTGAAGCCAAGGATTTTGCCACTGAAGCTGCCGGGTGAGTCCAGCCCGGCTGCAGCCCGGATCCCCTGCGCACTTCAGTGGCCATTTTTTGAGTCGGAAAGCTCCCAGTTTCCAAATAAGGCTGGACACTGGACACTGCACACTGGAGACCTGGGCTGCAGCTGGACTGGACTCACCCAGTGGCTTCAACAGCAAAATCCTTGTGATAGGACCCGGCTGCCTCCCGAATTAGGCTTCAATTTGGAAGAGGTAAGCTGGGTTATTTCAGTGGTGGGATAATCTCCTTCATCAAGATAAGAGAGACCTAGCCATAGAGGTCAGAGAAAATAATTTTTATTTAGAATTGTGTGTGGATGATAATCATGTAATTTAAAAAGTGTATAAACATTTACTGAAACTAGAGCTGGAAAATCAACCTGTAAAACATAATTTCAAATGGATGTATGGGGAAAATATATACTAAAGATATATAATTTATCCTGTCCAGTAATTTAAAAGAAACTGTATAAAATGTTATACAGATGGTGTCTAACTACAACTAAGTTATTGAAAACATGTAAGAATATTTCAAATACATGTTGAGGTTGTCAGGACAAGAAGGTCACTTTTTCATATGTGGTAGACTTGCAAGAAAGTGAAAATCTATTGCTTTAAATATTTTTTTTAAAAAGTTCAGCTTACAATTTAACCAGAAATGTTTTTATTGGGTATTATGGATAGAAAATAGGATAGTAAAGATGGACTACTTCTTAGATATATGATAACATTGGCAGTAACACTGTTCACTTAAACTAGGAAATGATGAAAGCACCAACAATGGAAGAATGGATTATTAAGGTCATGGAATTACCAAATTAATGTGGTTTTTAAAAAAAAAAAAAAAGATAAACCAGTTGAAGATTTTTTTAAAAAAACGGAAACCATTTATAGATTTTTTTCAACAATAAGAAATCTAACAACGTACTATTTGTGTTACGGTTATTAGTAACCTTAGTAAGTTTATTTAGTTAGATTTGTAATGGCAATATGTATATATGGATGCATGGGGAAAATGTGGACTAAATATATATAATTTATGCTGCCAGGTTTTTGTATGACATGGATGCTGTTTTGTTTTAAAGTGTTATAAAACTTTAAATAAGTAGTGAGAGGAGCTGCAGCATCTGTTGTTGAATATCTGCTAGTTTCCACTATAGCCACAGAGATTCCATCAAGAGAGAAAAGGGGGCCCTGCAGGACTGTAGTGAAATGATCAAACTCACAATGACAAGTGGCCTGTAGAAATTAACTCATCATAATGCCAGCCTTTGGATAATTATTTTTAAGATGGATAGGTAAAATGATGTTCTGAAACCATCTATAACTGAGATACAGCGGGGTGATGTGCTAAGCCTGCTGGGTTAGGGATGGCTTCAACATGTCATTATATGTTCCCCCCGAGATGCTCTCCTCTTCAGGAATTGGGTTCTTATTGAGTCTGCATGCGACACTCGCTGCCACTTTTGTCTTATGTATTGTTGTTTTATTGGAGTAATTTATCTCCTTACATTGTTTTTAAATTGTATTGAGTTTAATTACATTTTAAGGGGGGGAGGGGGAGGTAATTGTTCTTAATTATTGTTGAATTTTATGATGTAAGCCGCCCCGATTGTGCTCAGAGGGGCGGGGTATTAAATAAAAATTATTATTATTATTATTATTATTATTATTATTATTATTATTATTATTATATTCATTTGTCTTAAAAGTAACTTTCCAAGTTCTGCTAAGTTTGAAAATAGAGCAAAGGGGAAGGCACACAGATTAATAGTGACATTAACAAGCATCCACCTGCTGAGCTTTTAAAGTAACCTGTGGAGCAGGTAGAGAGGGATTCAATTAACACTTTTTTCAATTTAGTATCCTTTCTCAAATTAACAACACCAAAGCTGAAGAGTTGGAGTAGAACCCCTAAGGTATGTATTTAAGAAAATAATAGTGTTTTTCAAGTTTTTTCCCTCCTTCTTAAACAGTACATCTACTACCCTACAATAATAAACACCTCTTTCCATGTCACTCTTAATTTGCTCTTCCAGATCTTCAGGAGACATGCAGAATTCTTGCTCTTCTTCTGGTGGTTTAGGCTTGCATTTCCCACAGCAGCAGTTGAAACAACAACACAGGCAGCAGCAAAAATAGCAGCCAGTCAAAAGGCCACAAAGAGCAAACAGGGCCTGGGAGGAAGGAGAAAAGAGGCAGGGAGACAGATATATTCAGAGTTAAGTCAAAGGAGAGCTGATGCCCACAGCCCCTTTTCACATGGGAAAATCAAACTTGGTTTTTAAAGAAAGTTGCATCTAACTTATTGAATTAATGAGTTTTGACTGGGACTAAGACAATCAGTGTGTGGAAATGTTACTCTTTTTAGATCATAACTCTCAGAATCCACATCTAGGGGATTCTGGGAGCTCTGGTCCGAAAATGTAGTGTCTCCACATTCTGGACAAAATTAACATAATCCCAGACAGATTTGCAAATTGGTAACAGGCTTGGCAATTTGTTATGTAATACACAGGTTTTCTTCTGCACAACTCTGCGGTAAAACAAACAAACACTCCCACAGTAGTTCCAAAGTGTAAAAATGCAAACTAGAAAGATGCAAATTGCAGATAAATTAATTCAAAAATCAATTCAAAAACAAAAATATGTATAATTAATAATAAGCAATTTAACAAACAGTTACACACAGAGTTGCAAGCTGACTATGAACAAAGTTCCTGTAGTTTTAATGTTAACAGGCTATGGGGAGGAAAATGTAGAGTAAAGTTCCATCAGAGGGAACTATGTGATGTCTACTTTTTCAGTTCCTCAACATGTTTTAGCCTCTGCATCACTCCCACAGCAAATATGGCCATTTATTGGCAGTAGTGAGGAGGACAACTGTAGAGAACTGTCCAGTTATGTTCCTATAGCTGGATACATAGTGTTGAAGGATGATATTCATTTATGCTACATCCTTCTGCCACAGGAGCTATTAAAATTAACCTTATAGGAGCCCTGTCTCATATTCAGGTGGTCGCTTTAATTACACAGCAGGGAATTTACTCATTGAGGAATGGATGGCTAAAGAAAACTGTGCCTATCTTGAGAAGTTAACTGCATTTAATCTCCCTAGAATGATTTAACGAGAGATGTAAGCAATCATGTGCAAGCTTTGACAATTACCAAGAAATAAGACTGGTTGAATAAACCAGTGCACTGGAGCCTTGCACCCAGACATTACTTTATACAGCCAGTCTTTATACAGCCAGGGTACCTAGATAACATGGTCAAGCAAATAATTTTAAGGAAAAAAACACTTGTAAACTCTTTGCTAAATTTGAACTGTGCCCAAAGTTGTATAATTAATAAGAAATCTTGGCTTAAAATGACTGATGTATTGAGAATGTAAACCAATAAAATTGATTAGTAGTAGATTATCACTTCTTCACTCATTGCATAATTAGCTTCTAGTATCAATTACCGGGGACATGGACCCTGTAATAGGGAAGGCAGTGGGGACCTTGATACCTATTAAGACTAGGCAAGGAGGGCTGAGCCTTCTTGAAATTATTTGGCAAAATTGGGCCACCAAGAGTCTTATCCAGTCAAGCCTCCTTGGGATTTATCAATTAGATGTGTATTAACTGATCAAGCACTAAGAAATACTAAGCCACATATTGTTGCTGAGCCCTCTCAGGAATAGTAAAGGCACCCTGCAATCTATCCTGTGCAGACTCACTTGACAGTAAGCTGCTGTACATTGAACACATGGAGGACACTTCTAATTAACCATTGTGCTTGTAAGAGTCTTCATATTGATGTCTCAGTGATAATGGATGGGGAAAGTAATCTGCTTTTCGCTTGCAAGTAAGCAAAATTAATACCAACTTCCCTGCCAATGTTGAGGTCCCCCTCATGTTAAAAACCATTCCAGAGTCCCTGGCTGGGGGTAGGGGGAGAATTACTGCTTCTATGCCCTGTTTTCTGGAACATGTGGTCAGCCACTATGGGAAACAAGTACTCTTCTGATGTTATGATAAATGATGGAACTGTGGAGAACACAACTACACTGGCATTTTTACTGGCACCAGAGAGAAAACTGTTTCCAGTTTCTGTTTTGCAAATAATTATATAGAGAGCTGTCTCTTTTCTAAAGGGTTTATCCCTTTAATAGCTAAATGGGAGGCAGAATTCAACAAATACAGCTTTCCCATCACTTCATCTCTATGTTGGAGAAAGCTGCACCTGTTAAATATTAAAAACAAAGAGATACATATATTCATCAGGAGAAAAAAAAGCAAATCCCTAATGATAGCTTGAGGTATCTGGTAAAGCTAAACTGTGAGAATAACTCATGGAAGTGAAATATAAACACATTAATACACAACTTTCATCTTAAAAATATCAGTCCTGTGTAAAAATGGCAAGTCTTGTGTGTTTGTCTTCTATTTAAACTACCGTAACAATTTATTCTAGTCCAAAGACTTAGTAACTAGAAATAGCAGTGAGAATAGCACATTAGGTGTGAGATCTGGCACATTTTTGATGCCTAAGGCCTAATACATTTGGTCACGCTGATTGAAATGTTAACATTTGTGATATATGCACTGACAAATGCCAAATTCTTATGATTACATAACAAAACAAATGAGTAAGACATCTAATGTCATCAGAATTGCAAGAACCATTCTCTCAGTTCTGTACTATTCTGCTTCTCCTTCAACTTCTTCCTCCTCCTATCTTCCACTTTCTCTTTCCAGCTCCTTCACAAGGCATCTAAGGTGTGCCATAAAGGTACATGGTGTTATGCATTACTATTGCTTACGCAGACGCTATGCCATATATAGCCAAGAAGAGGGCTAAGTTTGTACTGCAAAAACTGATTAGCTAGTTGTCACACCAAAAGGACTTTTCACTTTGAGCAATGAGTCATTTTCATTTAGTCATTACTGAAAAGAAAGTCAAAATTAACCTGGAGCTCTAGCTTCAGATATAATTAATGACTTGAGGCGATAAAAGTGGCATACAGCATATTTAATTAGTAAATGAGAGGGACAAAGAAACATCCTTTAATAAGCACTTTCCCAAAGGGATGCATCATTATTATTTTGCTGTATTTGTTGAAGCAGTTGAGATAAGTTGGCGATTTCAGCAAAACTCTTCTAGATACTGAAGCCTGTTCAATACTGAGTTACCTAGAACTCTGCAGGTTCTGTGAAAGCTGTAATAGCAAGACTGAACCAGATTGCAAACCAATGGTTCTATTCTCTCAGTCAAAAACTGAAAGAGGATAGACCACTTTTCATTTAAGTACTTACCTTTGCCCACCAGCTAGAAAGCATAAAGTATGTATTGACGTTTTCTTCACCAAATTGTTCAGCGATATACAATCCTAATGATCCATACTGGTCATAAATGTTTCTTTTGGAAACATCAGTTAGTATTGCATGAGCATTGTTGATTTCTTTAAATTTTTCTGCAGCCTCTGGGTTATCAGGGTTCTTGTCAGGATGATATTTCAAAGCCAACTTTCTTAAGCGGGCAACAAAAAATAAAGAACACAGTGATTAGATAACAATTTTCTTTCCTGATTGGTGTGTGAAGGCTTCATAAGTTTTAGACCAATGGTGGAAAACCAAACCAAAAAGAAGTCTAGCTGATTTAGATTTTGTATGAATAATTACATTATGTTTGAGGACTATGCTTATGAAGGTATATTTTATTAAGATTCCGTGATCAAACAATTAATGGTGCTTTTGATACTTTACTGACAAATATATTTTAAGTTCTCACCAAATCCCACACCATTTCTTTTAATGCCAAATACTACTTGGCAAGACATGTATTGTGTGAGGCAGTAGAAGGCATGTTTGTTTGTTTTTTTTGGTTCAAGCTTGAAGTGCTTTTCAGTACTTGGTTGTTGAAAAATAAATGTTCTTAGTGTTTAATTACAAAGTCTATTGCAGATTTTGATTTCTGGTCATGTTCACTAGACTGAAGAGCAGGGTACAAATACTCCAAATAAATAAATAAATGCTAGCAATATATGTTCATTTTAAAGGAAATACTTTATATTTCCTGTATTTGTTTTACATTTTCCCCAACCAACACATACTGACAACATACTTCTTTAAAACTATGAAAACCAAGCTTTTGATGCTTCTGAATCAGCCAGAAATTGATCTCCTTTCCTTTGGTGAAAAAACAGGTATAAAATAAACATATAAATATACGGCAGAGGACATAGATAGACAAATATAAATGTCTTACACACATTTATTTGGAACAGTAAATGCGATAAAGTCCCACTGGGACAATCTGGTAATTTTAGACAATTATACATCAATCAAATGGTTTCTCCCTCCACCCCACTGTTAGATGGTAATGTTATGGGTATCACTTTCATTCAGGGATGGACAATTGCTGCACTTTGGGGCCCACACTGTGGATAGATGCATCCTCCCACTAACATAATTTGGCATTTGGACCCAAATAAGAGCCAATAGTACCCCTAGCCTTTGTGAGGGGTGGGGTCTATTGGCCATTTCACCAAACATTTAAGCAGCTCTCATCATTTTGGAGACTTTATAGCCTTTTCCAAATCAAGAAGTGATCACACTTCCAGCTCTGGTTCCTTACTGTTTTGAAAATGGCCTCTAGGCTGAAGGTTGAAATGGCTTAAGGAACAGGTGGAGATAAAAATGTCTGAAAATATGGCATATGGATTGGGGTGCTACTTGTACTTGCCCCTCCAAATTTGGGAGTGGAGGTAGTGGGCATGTGGCTCGGGGGGGGGAGTGGCTGCCAAAATGGCTTTGGGAGGATGCATTCAGCTCACACTTTGCTCATTCCTACTTTAGATGGTAATGTGTATTATAAATTAGCCCCAATGTAGCAGAACCACAATTTGAAAAGAAAAAAAAATAGTCTGTTGCCAGAGAGTGGAAAGTTATTTTTTAAAAGTAAATCACTATGTTACTCAGTGTAAAGCTACCATCCATCCACCACCCATAAATCACTATCTTTACCATTGACAAAAAAAGTGATTTATTGAACAACTTGATGAATTGCTCATTACTTTCCAGTGCTTTTTAGTTTCCCTTTGATGGGGCATCCACCTAAAAAAGTAAGAAAATGGCCTAAAATTTGAGGAGTGGAAAGTCTTCCCCAAATTCACAAAGAAAACAAGTTTAGCTTCTCTAAAGTAAAGAGATAAAGTAATGGGTAAAGGTCAGCCATTGCATGGAAAATCCAACAATTTTTGAAGACTGCTAGAAATAGTGCAAATTGAGTCCACTTTAACTGCCCTGGTTCAGTGCTAGGGAATCATGGGAATTGTATTTTTTTCTGAGACATTGGGCCTAAGCAGATGGCGCAAAGCGCCATTTTCGAGGCCAGGAAGGGGAGGGGCAGCTTCACGCTGGGCGCCCCAACCCCTTCCCAAAAACGTCATCGGAGTGGCCAGCCCTCCGCACGGCCGGCGCTCCGATGACGCACTTCCGCTGCAGCGTCTGCACACGCTGCAGCGGAAGAGGCACCGAAGGTGTGCCGGAGGCCTTTTGTGGTGCACCTTCAGCGTCTTGCGGAAGGAGCACTATTTTAGCGCTCCTTCCTGGGCCTGGGACGCGGCGCACTGGGGCCGAGGAGTGCGGATACATTGGCCCCGATCCGCAGCTTCCCGGGGCGGCCCTGTGCTGCCCGTCTGCTTCCCCCCATTGAGCCTTTTCCGTCAGAGAGCTCTGGTGCCACAATAAACTACAGTTCCCATGATTTCCTAGCACTGAGCCAGGGCAGTTAAAGTGGACTCAATTTGCACTATTTCTGGCAGTCTGCAAAGGCCAAATGATACCAGTCATTATGACTAGTAGCAAAAGTGACATTACTATGCTTTCCTTACCTTGCCAAAGGAATGTGTTACATGTTACATTGTTACTTGTAGTAATAAAGAAATAACCACCTTCATTTTTATCAGCATAAAAATATACGCAAGGATAATTTAAAAGTTTGCTGTTGCTGAGATTTGAATTGACACAGACTATCTCATCATCATCATTGTAAAAACAAACAAACTGTCAAGCATTTACCAACTCCCATAAGACATTTCATCTCTAGCTTGAGACTAAGAGATCAAACGGGACATTCATCACATTTCTTGCATTTTGTGCAAGATATAATTTGCATAAAACTCTTGTCTCTCTGCAAAACTAGGACCTTTTCTTTTGGGAAGCTGTGCATACTCACTCAGAAAGCCCGCTCCCCCAAACCATCCAATGATACTACTTTTAATATTCCATGCTACAAGACAACAGCTATCACATTTTTCATTTATGCAAATTTTGCATTAAAATATGCAAAACTCCCCTCAAAATGCACAAAAATATCTCAGAGATAGGAAAAACAAAATCTCATTGTCTTGCAGAAAGACGTGTGTGTGTTTGGTGTGTTTGAATTAATAAAAAATCTGCCTGCTTTTGACAAAAATCAGTCTGCTTGCCATCCTTAATACTGGAAAAAGGATGACCATGAGTTTATTTTGCTTTTTGGTTGTTGCTGTTCTGTGTAACATTCATTCTCAAGGCCCATGTAAACATTCATATGGAAGACTTCCTGAATCTGACCTGATATTACTTCCTCTGGTTTAGCTGCCCTTTCTTGGAAGAGCTTAACATTACAATAAAATGAAACTAGATAGGCCAAAGTGCTGAATATAAAGTCAATGGACAAGATCTCACATCAGCTTGACAGAGCCAATCTCTTTCCCACCTCCTACACACAGCCTACCTGTCGTCTCCTGGAGCACATCCACACAGCCATTTAACAACTACGGATTTCCTCTAGAGGTCAGGGAGGATCATGTCTTCATTGTGCCTGAGTGTTGCGCCTCCCTTACTTATTTATTTAGAGCATTTATACTCCACCCTTCAGCCAAAAAAAGCTCCCAGAATTATTTACAAATGTTAATTTGACGGCTCTCTGCTCTCAGGCTTGCAATAAGACAGAACACACAAGGAAAATGGAATGGCATTAGAAGAGGAGATTAAACCCAACAAGTGCTGGCTGCTCTTCCTCTCGCTCTGAGGCCACAGAAAAGGAAGTGGGAACATGGAAGGACTTGGGCTCTCATTAGTTACTGGGTCCAAGGCATGATGGTGCTGTGCCTAGCTGTTCCTTTCTCCCTCAGAGAAATGACAATAAATGGACATGGGAGCATCCTGTGGCAAATGAGAGATAGGCTGCACATGTGCAAGGGTATCCTGTACCTCCTTCATGGTATAGGATACCTCCTTTTGCAACAAAGTTAAAAGGACACACAGAAGTATAATAGGAGTTGCACTTGCGCATGTCACCAACAGGATTCCAGACATTGCGTTCTAATGACAATTTTTAAAAAAGTGTTACAACTCCAAATGTATGAACAGATTTGGGTGGACTGTGAGTAAAGGGAGGTGAAAGATGGAAGATGCTTGGGAGAAACTCTGGTAAAAATTTGATATGAGGAAGTGGTCAGAAAATGCAGTGTAAAAGAAGGAAAGTGCTGCTGTTGTTGGAATGCATGCACGAAGCTGACAGTCCCAAAGTCATGCTTCTTTGGACATTTCTAATCAAATAAAGAAATATGGTTGTGTAACCTGTATGTAAATGATACATACGTTTACAGGTAATTGGAACCCACAATGAAAACAAAGGACTATTTTTTAAAAAAAGGCTTAAGTGATAACATTTGTTGTACTATTGATATTTAAAGAAAGTAATTTAGAAGGCTACTCCACATTGACCATGTAACTTCCAAAGGATAATTGCACGGTGCCCTCCAGTGGCAATACCAGTGCTTGACAGAGTACTCTCAAAATTGTTTTTATGGAAAAGGCTCTTGTCCCAATGGGGTGGGCAAAGTGTAGCCTTCCAGATATTGCTGCAACTGCAGCTCCCAGCTTTCTTCACCATTGACAGTATTGGCTAGGCCTGATAGGAAGTGCAGTCCAATGACATCAGGGCTGCACTTTCTCACTCCCATTCTAGAAGAATGTTTTAGAATAATTTTTTAAAATAATAATAATAATACTAGGGCGAAAATGAAGTTGAAATAAAAACGGAGGAAGAACTAGTCAATAAAATAGGTAAGAACTGGTTTCTTTATAGACAATTGAAGGAACAATACAAAGCTGACATTAAAAACAATGGGGTTACAAAAGATGAATTAACAATAGATAAGGTAATATTTGGGGGAAAAGATAAACATATTTCACAATATTATAAAATACTTAAAGAGAGAGATTTAGAGACAGAACAAGTGAAACAAGTAATGATTCAATGGGCCCAAGATATTGGGAAAAACATCAATCTAGAAGCATGGGAAAGCTCATGGAAAAACACTAATAAAAAATAATAATGCCATGCCAGTATGCCCACAGACAAATTGGGCAGATAGCCTAGCAATACTTACTCAAACATATGGGAGAACTTAGCCTGCTCAACAGAGCAATGGATTCATCTATTAACTAGCTATTATTATTAGACAAAATATTAGTACTGCACTGGATTCCTATGATGGATCCCCTCTCCAGACTGGCTGTTCCATTTCTTGGGCTCCTGTCACTCACCTTGCTCCCTTGCCCCTCAAGACCCCTTCCTGGATTGGGTACTTAGGCTACAAGCTGATCTCTATGTGGACCTGTGAATGTGTTGTTCAATTTGATAAGTGCGAGCAGACTATCAAAACCTAACAGAAACAGCTAGGCACAAATGTAAAAAAGAATAAGCAAGTAGAAGTTTATTAAAAACATTTAGATCATACATAAACCCCTGAACTATTTAAACTGTGAGCAGTTCCCCGAACCCCCACTCTGTTCTTCCCTCCTGCTGACTGTCCTATCACTATTATAGCATTTCCTTATCTCTAGGCTATCTTTCTCCATCTCACTTCAGTCTTATCCCTATCTCTATACCACCTTTCTCCTATCTGCCTTCTATCAGAGACAAACTTCAGTTTTGTATCCTCTCTCCTCCATGCACCCCACTTCACAGAATTCCCTGAGCTGTTGGACTGCAGCATTCATCATAGGCTATGTTGGATAGTTAAGATGGGAGTTTTAGTCCAAAAGATATGGATGGTAACATATTTCCCACCTTTGGTTTACAATGTCTTCTATATTGGGTATCCTGGTTCATCTCATGGAGAGATACACATGGACACTTCTTGAGGAATCCATTGTTCTCTGCCACAAAGAGGCCTGTGGCCTCACTGGAATGGAGACATATGGAATGGACTGTTGAGATGTAAATGGGGTTTAAATTTCCTAGACTTTGCACTCCTTATAGCCACTGGGCCAGAAAGAGGAGGATCCTGCCTAAAAAAGATATCCTCCCCACCATATACTATCTTAACTAAAGATTGAAACAACATGTAGGCATCTAACATATCCAATTGTTTTTCTCCTGTTTGGTTTGTAGCATCTTGCCTGACGAAGAAGCCCATGAAACTTCAAAAGCTTGCAACAAGTATATTGTGCATTTTGGTTGGCCAATAAAGGTATCACTGATGGATTTTTGTTTGAACTGGTTTATCTCTGTTTCTAGCACTCACCTCAAAACAAAGTTTGTTCCCAGTTAACAAATTCTATTTTTATCTGGGACCAATAAACCAAGATGGTGCGCATCCTCATTAGTTTAGTGGCTCACATTAGCAAGAGGAGAAGCCAAATGAGGGAGAACAGGCTGTAAAACATCACATAGCTCATTCACAGGAAGCTAGAATTCTCCAGAATTATTTTGTGGGAATGTAGCAGTTATGTTGCTCACTTTAACAGACAAAATCAGTGAGTGAAACTGCATCCCTATAGTTTGCACATCAGTTATCAGATGTGTTTAATTGTGGCAGGAATTTCAGCTTAATACTTTGCAATTCAAGAACCATTTCTCCTTACCAAACCCTAAATTGTGTCAATGGGATATGTAAATCAATAGATATTCATGTCTCTGTGTACCCATGTACATGAATGTGCCCTAGGGATCTAATGTAACCTAAGAGTAACAACATTGTTAATTGAAATAATACTATTCTGAACTTGGAAAGTTACATTTTTGGACTTCCCAAAAAGTAACTTTTCTAAGCTCTGATGCTAATCCTTTCTTTCACTAATAAATTGGTTTTTCACTGGAAAACAAAACTCCTGTAGCAGTGCTGTGTTTATGACATTTAAATAACATAGGTGCTGGTTTTTTGGCAAGTATCATGCTAACTAATAACAATAGGAAATTTGAAGTCAGGTACTGAAGGATTATTATAGCAACTGGTTTGCTCAGCCACAAGCAAATTAGCATAAGTTACAGGATCAATTAAATGAAATTCAAGGATCTGACTCATCATTTTGTCTTGCAAGTATTTACAACTATTCTATTAAGTGTAAATCCCTCTGATATTTCCACTTTATTTAGAAGCAGTCTCTGTTTTTAATCTGTAATTGCTAATAAAGATGGATAAAACACCACTGTCAGTTTTACCATAGACTGCTATATATCTCATCACTATTCATGTATAATGCAAAATAAAACTCAGTTCACTTTCCGTTCTTCCATAATGACTCTCCCCTCCAGGGATTAGAGAAACTTTAGTGTGTTTTCTCATCCCACCCAGTGTGAAAAACAATAGGAAGATAATATACAGAGTCCACAACCATGGTCACCAATGTCAACTATAAATTTAACTGGAAGTGCCAGTGTGGCATAATGGTTTGAGCGTTGGACTAAAATTCTGGAGATCAAGGTTCGATTCCCAGCTTGGCTATGAAAATGCACTGGGTGACCTTGGGCAAGTAACAGTCTCTCAGCCTCAGGGGAAAACAATGGCAAACCTCTTCTGAACAAGTCCTGCCAAGAAAACCCCATGATAGGTTTGCCTGAGGGTTGCCATGTCAGAAATGACTTGAAGGCACACAGCACATACACTCCATTTTTAGAAAGCTTTTCCCACCAAAAAGATAGCTGAACTAATCCATAAGGTAAAAAACATGAGAGGAAAACCTCCAAACATGCCATAAGAGACCAGTTTTCAGAGTTTCATATAATTGGTGTAAACTGGTATGAAGGTTTTCATGGACTGAACAGATTACAACACACATTGTGTGCTTGTGCATTCTGTTTTCTTCTTGTAAATCCTCTTGCTGGAAATAGGAATAGAAATAAATTATATAGATGTTATTAGCATTGTTGCTGTGATTCTCATTATCTATATTATTTTCTTCCTAAAATGTTAGCATTATTATAGCTACCAATTTTCTAAATGTTACTAAATCAGCATTAGTACTGTGATAATAATTATTTATACTATTTTGTTGTTGGGTGTCTTCAAGTCATTTTCGACTCATGGCAACCTTAAGGTGAACCTTGTTGTCTACTTTCAAGTCATTTCTGGTGGATGACCTTCACCTAAGCATTGACAGGGGAAGTGTGATCCAGTTGGTGCTTTTGGATCTCTCAGCAGCTTTTGATACAATAAATCATGACATCCTCTTGGAATGCTTGGGAGAGTTAGGAATTGGAGGCACTGTACTTCAGTGGTTCTGTTCCTTCCTTTCAGGCAGATTCCAGAGGGTGATGCTTGGGGACAGTTGATCTTCAAAAACAGAGCTTAATTGTGGCATCCCTAAGGGTGCCATCCTGTCCCCGATGCTATTCAATATTTATATGAAGCTGCTGGGGAAAATCATCCATAGACATGGGGTGGGGTGTTATCAATACTCTGATGACACCCAAATATACTTCTCCATGTCTCGGTCAGCAGCCATGACAGCAGATGGCAATTCTCCCCTCAATCAATGTCTTGAGGTGGTAATGGGCTGGATGAGGGGGAAAAATGACTCAAACTGAATCCAGACAAAACAGAGGTACTCACAGTAGAGGCCCCCAAACCAGGTATTGGGTTGCAATCTCCAGTCCTGGATGGGGTCACGCTCTCCTCTAAGGACTGTGTTCGCAGTCTGGGGGTGCTCCTAGACACATGTCAGGTGAATGTGACAGTCAGGAGCACCTGTTATCAGCTTTGGCTGATACACCAGCTGTGCCCTTTCCTGGAATAAGGGACCTAGAAACTGTAGTACATGCACTGGTAACCTCATGACTCAATTTCTGCAATGCACTCTACATGGGGCTACCCTTATACCTAGTCCGGAAACTACAACTAGTACAGAATATGGTAGCCAGGATGATCACTGGTAAATCTAGGAGTGATCATATTACACCTATTTTGAAATTCCTTCACTGGCTGCCTATTGGTTTCCGAGCACATGGCCTGGGCCCAACCTATCTAAAGGATCACCTCCTCCCATACAATCTGCCCCGCTCCCTCAAGTCCTCTGGGAGGAATTTATTGCAACCAATAAAAACCAGGTTAACAGTAACCTCCCAGAGGACGTTTTCTGCCACTCCCAGATTATGGAACGCCTTGCTGGAGGAGATCCGTCAAATAACCAGGTTAGACAGCTTTAAAAAAGCTGTCAAGACGGACCTCTTCCAGCAGGCCTTCCCTGAATAGATCACTCCAAACTAATCTTTGCTCTTTCCTCTTTATACATCCACTGTTGTTCCAGAAGACTCGCTATGTTAATATTATGTTCTTATCTTAGTACTGTATTTAACTCTTTTAAAGGGGGAGTCAATTGTTACTATTATTGTTATTATTGTTTTAATGCAGGGTATGTTTTATTTAAATGTAATTTTATGAGAGCCGCCTTGATTGTCTTGGCAGAAAGGTGGGATATAAGAATAAAGTTTTTATTATTATTATTATTATTATTATTATTAATTATTTCTGATTTATGGGACTTACACAGGGTTTTCTGAAACTGATAGTGTGTGACTTGCCCAAAGGCACTTGGGTTTTCATATAATCGTGTAGTGTGAAAAGACCCCTGCAAAATGAATCCTGATAAATTATGGGAGTTGCTATCCAGAAACGTGTGTAAGACCACAGAATGGCACAGTCTGGAAACTTCTGTCTGGTGTTTCACCAACAGGTGTCTGTTGGTGAAAAAGATTTTAAAAAAAAGATATACAGTAGCCCTTCCTAATTTGTGGGGGATCTGTTCTGGACCCCCTCACGAAAATATGTCCCATAGGAAATAATGGGGTGCACACCTGTGGTTGGTGTGCATGGTAGCGCGTGGGCGCACACCACCATTATATTAATAGGCACTTGTCCCTCCCATGAAGAGCAAGATTGTGGATTCCAAGTCCACAAAAAGGAAGGGACAATTGTATATGTAAAATTATTGATAGCACTTGAATACAATGGCATGTATGAATGACAGAATGTGGTGGTGATATGCTTAGAAAATGTGTTAAACTAGAAGTTTCACAAATACCTGTAGCATTTCTTGATTTCATCATGGGACGCCCCCTTCTCAAGACCCAGAAGTTCATAGAGTGCTTCTCCTGATGTAGATAAAGCACGCTGCCTTGGTTCAGCCATCTTATCAAAGCATTTCCGAGAACTACTGTGCAAGAAAGGAACCCAAGGGAGTAATGTTTCTTAACATTAAATTTCACAAAAAACAGAGAAACTTTGAAAGACTCCAATAATCATTTTTTCCCCTCACTACTCTACAATGGAAGAATACAAATTTATCATGTGGGGAACTACCAGTTTTCCTACATGTGTTCTGCAATACAAATAACTGCCTTGTTTTAAACTATTCTATGGCAGCTGTTGCTCCACCCTTGGTTACCAGTTAGTTCTGTTGCTATGGGGTGGAAATTATAATCCTATCCATCCATCCATGTACTGGTTCCTCCATCTTTAAGGAAGTGAATGGTAAAACTATACTAAATTTCTGGCTTTTGAAACTCAACATTTCATTAATTTTAAACCTACCCAGTCCACTATTGACTGTAAAGCCTAAGAACTTCTTCGTGTCTTAGTTTTAATTTCAGTTGTCATGTACACATATGCACACACTTTAAAATCAGGATTGATCCCTATATATACACCTTATCGCCAGCCCTCATTCACGCAAGACACACAAAAAACTCGAACTTGAGAGATATGGCTATATTACTGATAAGAGAAACACTTTCAAATACAGTGGGCCCTTGGTATCTGCTGGGATTTGTTTGCAGGACACACACACCCTCCCATGCATACCAAAATCTGTGGATACTCACATCCCATTATATACAATGGCATAGTAAGATGGTGTTACTTATATAAAATGGCAAAATCACGATTTGTAATATATATATATATATATATATATATATATATATATATTCAAACCTTTGGTGCTTGAATCCATCCTTTTTATACCATGCAATAAGGTCTTATGTGTGGAGATGCTCCGTGTGGCCCAAAACTCTGAAAATATGGGTTTCTAACTGTTTCTAACTGTGTAGAGAGGTCATGTGTAGAGCAGTAGCTCTTCTGACAATTATTCTTGTCCAGTTTGCACACATTTATTTTAACCCCCTTTTGGACACCTGAATAGGGCTCAGATAATTGGATAACACAGGAAAGTACCTATTGGATGAACTCAGCACACCATGTTCACAATAAGAAAGAGGACCAAGCAACTATGTGGTAGAAAAGACAACCATGGGATAAGATGGTGGTCTGGATTTACTCCATGAATCCAGACTGAACTTTGGAGTGATTTCCCAAAAAAAATTGACAATAGATTAGAAGAGAAATGCACACACAAAATCCAAAACACTCCTTAGTTTATCTGCAGTCCTTATGTTAATTTTAATGTATGCAAACATTAGTACATTTCTGTATGTCTTCAGATCACATAATTGGGGTGTGTGGAGTGATGCTCCTGAAGCATGGCAAATGCAAAACATTCTAATTATAAAAACTGGACTAAACAACAACAAAACATGTTGATACCTAACCATTGTCCCCAGTTCCCACCTGTAACCCTCTTTGTGTCCCCTAATTTGTTGCTCCTGCTACTGCCAGTTTACTGGCCACCAGTGCTTTAAAAAGCTCATGCAGGGTATGGATAGCATTTTACATGGCTGCCCTTCAAGGGAGACAGTAATTGTAGCAATTTTGTTCTTAGCAAAAGATACCAGAGAGAATGAGCAGGCAGCTGTATTTCTACCTTACTGTATCCATGCTATGGTTATTTCAGATGCACAGTTGTATGTGCAGAATGTTTAAAATATTGCAAAAAAGATGGAAGCAGCAACCAGTCAGCAGCAGCACAGGCAATCTCCTAGGGCACTCTATCCACAATGTCCAGATCTGAGGGAAGACCTCTCAGGGCCATGTTTTTAGGCTTGTTTGGCTCTGTGGACAGAATTGCCAGTCCTTTCATGCTTCTGGCATTGTTTTTCATAGGATGCATGCACTCTCTGTTGCTCTCACAGTGACAGATAGAAGTAAGAGATGATGAAAAGGAGGAAGATAGCAAGGAGGATGGAGTAGGTCTCCTTGTGCTTCAGGCAGTGTGAGAGCATGTGTGGTTGCTGCTGATAGGAGAAGCTCTAACATTTCCTGAGGAGCAGGGTAGAAGGATGCAATAAAGGTAGTAGCCTATCTAGAAAAAGCATCATGGCAGAGTTAAGGGTTCTTTCAGATGAGCTATCAGCTTTTAAAATGTGTAGTCATCCTAGTTCAAACATGGCATTTTAGCGAAGATCCAGATGTCAGTCTTCCATTTGTAATATTTTCCTACTACTTTTGTCCTTTTTTGCCACAAAAAAGAAGAAAAAAAATCAAGAAGAGCTGCACAATGTCATTTGATTGGTAGCATCAGGAAACCACTAGGATGGAATGGTGTGGTATTAACTGTTTAAACAACAGGGCCACTAGGACAAGGAAAATGGAATGAGAAAAATAATAATCGCTGAATAATAATAATAATAATAATAATAATTTTTAACCCTCCCCTCTGCTCAGCAACCAGGGCGGAGTACAGCAAGTTAAAACAGACAACAGTTAAAACAATCCTTCAGCCCAATCCCTAACCCTCCCACCCCTTAAAAATAAATTAAACTTGAGCAGTCTTAAAATAACAATTCAAACAACATACATACAATACAATGAGCAAAGAAACTTCTAAAAAAGCAGGCAATCGAGGCTGGAAAACAGGGAGCAATCCAGACTCCTAATATGGTCGGGAGATTATTCTGGGAAGGCCTGCCAGAAGAGATCCATCTTCACTGCTTTTTTGAAGCAATCAAGGGTGGTAATAAGCCGGATCTCATCCGGCAGGCCATTCCATAGTCCGGGAGCGGTAGTGGAAAAAGCCCTCTGGGAGGTCTGCGACCGCCTAGTTTTCATAGGCTGTAGCAGGTTCCTCCCAGAGGACTGAAGTGCGCAAGGGGGATCATACGAGGAGAGATGGTCCCAGAGATAAGATGGACCCAAGCCATGTAGGGCTTTAAAGGTTAAAACCAACACCTTGTACTGTGCCCGGAAACTAATCTGCAGCCAGTGGAGAGATTTAAGCACAGGTGTTATAATGGTGTTATAATGGAATAATGCTGACCAAGCTTGTTTTAACGCCATCTTTTGGAGGTTATGACCACATGAGAGAGCACATTCTTCCCACATTTAAACCCCCCTTAGAGGTTTATATATCAGAGTCAATCTGCATTGCTAAGAACATAAAAAGAGCTGGTCCAACATTATGTTCACACAGCAGCCAACCTATGGGAAATCTGTTAGCAGGACATGAGTACAACCGCACTCTCTGTCTCTGGAACAACTGATGTGTAGAGGAGTATACTGACTCTGATAATCTCCATGAATTTGTCTAAACACTATTTAAATCCCTTCCATATACAACATTAAAATCAGAGACTTGTTCCAAATAACTGCTTGGGGGATGGCTAGTTGATTGCTGAAATTTGTTAAGGGCAAGCTGATTAAATGGATCCCAAGTCTGGGTAAAAGCTAGTTAACTATGTAACATGGAAACACAAAGCCATGGTGACAACACATAAACATTTTTAAATGACTAAATGCACCCAGTAGCAGCACTTGTTGTTGCCATTCTGATTAGGCCTTGCACCCTTTATTTCCCTTGTTTCTCTACACCTCACATGACATATGGGGAGTTTCTCTGGGCACTGTGCTGTGGCTGGGGGTTATGGAAAGCTCACTATGAATCTCTGAGCACTCTGGACCACTGCTGTTAGGTCTTATACAATACGTCTCATTAATTGGTAGCACACCCTGCATATCCTGTGCTGGATTCAGGGTCCCAATATTTTCATGTTCCATAGCTGGAGCCAGCCTGTTCTTGAGAGGTCACGATGACCTTTAGGAACATCAGGTTCCCAGGAGAAAAGGAGCAAGACCCAAGGCATGTGGATGATCCGGGGGGGGGGGGGGTTGGTCTGGGATATGCTGTATGGATTTTATTGTGAGCCGCTTAGATTGCTGTCAAGAAGCAGGATATAAATTATTATTATTATTATTATTATTATTACAACCAAAGTTAAATGGACATACTAATTGCTGCTTTCTTCCCTCGTGTCATCTGTGTTTCCTCTTGCACATTGGAACAAAGGATTTCCTTGCACTCAAAGCAGTAAGCCAACCTCTCTTCTGGCTCCGCCATGTTCCCAGCCATCTCACTTAATCCTTGCACCCCAGGGTTGTCCTTATCCAATCAATGTTTTTGTAATTCCCCAGTTAAAGCCATCAACCAGCCTGGAATCCCATTGCTGATCCCTGGGAAAGCCATTGGGCCTTTGTTACATTGCTAGAGATCATCAAGCATACCTCCAGAGGCTAGTTATCAGGTATAATTGTTGGTCTCAAAACCTAGACTCACACAGCCAGCATACATCTTTATATACACAGTATGCATGCAGCTGTCCCAGCAGACCATGTATGTTCTGTATTGACCTCAGACCCCAGTCTGAGCCACTCTCACTTTCTGTGGTCTGTTTATCAGACAGGTAATTATAACCCCCCTTCAAACCCCTCAAATGCTGCTATCCATTTTCCATATTTCCTTTTTGGTTAGCTCTGGATACTGTTTCTGTGTGAATTGGTATTGTGTATGTGATTGCACTCTGCATTTTTCTAAACAAAACCCAATAATTCACTTAAACCTGGAGTCCTCCTCGTTATTACTGGTATATACAGGTGCAAACAATCCTAAAGGTTACCCATCCTTTGGCAAAGCTAATTTCCCCAACATTTAAAACAACATGGACATACTTGGTGCAGACCCCTCCAGTCCTCCACCTTTCTTTGGGTAACAGAGTTGCAATGTTTGTGCACTGTTCCCTACCTTGGTCTAAATCAGGGGTAGGCAAGCTTTCCCCTTTAAGGGCCGAGGGACTTCAGCTCCCAGAATCCCAGGAGCTATTGGCCAACATGGGACTATTGGCCAACATGGCTGAGGCTTCTGGGAGCTGAAGTCCCTCGGCCCTTAAAGGGGAAAGCTTGCCTACTCCTGGTCTAAATAGTACAAAATGGGAGACCTACCATCTATCTTCACATCACTCCAGGCTTTTTGTTGCATCAAAGTTGCACAGGTGCAACACCTACACACACCGTTGTGCTGAAGCAAAGGGCATTGATATCAGCTAGGAATGTGTGTCTGTGGTTAAAAGCTTGAAAGGTACTTTATATACAAAATTCAAATTATCTCTGCCTCTGGTTCCACTTGTCTCACTTTTTTTTTTCTCCCTGCCTGGAGAAAAAACAGTTTTTTGGCAGTCCTAACATTCAGTGCAGGAAGGGGAAATCTAATACAATAGCCCTGGATTCTGGATCATATTAAATATGGTCTTGTGCAAGGTCTGGAATTCTTGCACCCATACCTACGAAAAGCTGTAGAAGTCATGGAGTTGGTTAATTTCTTTCTTTTGCACATGGATATCTGTCCATGCTAAGAACTCAATTTTAAATAAAAAGTGGTGCTAAGCCTTTCTCTCTTGACTGCTCAACTGGAAACAATACACTGTACCAATTCATACATTATTTACTGGGCTATGTTTTGCTAGGGGGTCATATTGTAAGGACGGCTATTTCCTTATTACATTCAAATAGTAAACCATGATGGTACACTGTCCACCCCCATCTTCCTAAACCAATAAATGTTACACAAGGCTCACATTAAACTAATAATTGTTGGAACAGCCATTTCACCTCCAATGGGAAATATAACATTGTTTTGGATTCATTATGTCTTTTTGCAACTGTGTTATTAAAATAAATATATGAATATATCTTTCCTCATGGTTTATTGATATTGACTTTACTCAAAGGAAATAAACGTCACAGGAGAACACAAGGGAACACTTCCCATTAAGGAAATTGAATGTTGTTTTTGCCCTGCCATTAAGAATAGGGGGTCACCTCAGGTCTCTTAATAATTAAGTTGCTGGCTGCATTGCATATTATTAATTAAGAATTGTGTGCCTGCAACATGTTTAACATGATAGTAACATGGGGACTAGTGTTGCACCCAGCAACATCAATGGGAACAGGCTCTATACCAAGAAAAGAGACCAATAAAAAGCAACTTTCAATTCATTACTATCTTTAAGCAATTCTTTATAAATTAGGAAGTTACTTAGTATGTGTTCTGTTGGATACTTTGTTCCTTTGATGTTTTTGCTGTTTTTAAAGTGAAATCTGAGTTACTGAAGCTAGTGGACGATTTCATGCAATAAACTTGCTAGGTTGTTAATTAAGGCAGCTATTCTAAATACACTAACTAGGGAATTAGCCCCATTGGCTGCAATATAATGTGCTCCTCAGTAAACATGTACTGGATGTTGTGCTGCACTATATTAAAATGACAAGACTATGCACACATACCTGGAAGTCAGCTCCCCTGAACACAGTGGGACACCTGTTTGATCAAACATGTATGGGACCATGCCTCAAAGTTTCAATCCCATACAATTTTAATTGGATTTTCGGCATGTCCAATATATGTAGGGTTTGCCTGGCTCACTTAGCTATTTATAATCGAGCCTCTTATTCAGAAACAGAATATTTAGCTATGTAGAATAATGCAGATTGTTGGAAGGATTTGGGGGCATACTCCAGTCAGAATAAAGCCATAAATGCTAGTAGATCTCAGGGAAAGCCAATATACTTAAAGGTTCTTGTTTAGGTTAAACTAATCCAGTCATGTTAATACGTACCACCTATGTGTATGAGTTGCTTGTTAGAATGTGATGTAGAGTTCAACAGGGCTTACTCCCAAATAGATTTGCATAACACCTCAGCCTTAAAATATTTTTAAGAGAAATATACAATGCAGTAAAATTATCAGTTAATTATTCTGAATTTTACCGTAAAATATGCAATCTCATCTAAAGAACATTTGGTCTTATTTTTACAGGTGGAATAAATTTCCTATTCTTATCATGGAATAATTTCCTATTCCTATAACTTTGTGGTATATGCCTTGATAGGCCAAGATATTTTAAAAAGAATGCAAACTTTACATTCACATAAGTTAAAACACACCACTCTCAGTAACATAAATAAGATCTGGAAGTAGAGGGCAAACATACCTGTTTCTAAAATAGAGTCCAATAGATGCACAGATGTTCCATGGAAACTTACTGCATCAGTTTAGCAAGCTAAAACCCTGATGATAGTCATAAAAAACATTTTTATTTATTCTGAGATAAAGAAGGAAAGAAACGTGAATCAGAATAAAGGGAACATACTAGGTACCTGAACCACTCTCCTATGAAAAGAGGCAGCTGCTTTTCTTTCTTCTTTCACATATGGGGTTAAACAGGTCAGTGGGGTCTGGTTACTTTTTGTTACACTAGTAGCCCATTGGTGATTCCTTCTGAAGGCCCATGAAAGGATGAATAAAACATTAATGAGTATAAAGGTTGCTATAGCATGATAGCTAATGACGCCAAAAATGCACCACATCCCAGTTCGATTATGTTTCATGCTGGGCCCTTTTTGTCTGTCTCTAGCTTACTGAATGGACTTTTTAAAAAATTAGTTCATTTTTCTCTGCTAATATGTGCATAGCATTCATGAGCATTAAAGTCCCCTTTCTTAAGAAAATGAATAGGGAAATTTTTATTTTATCCACAGAAGACTAGAGAGAAGGAAAGTTTAATTAATAGGGACCTGTGTACTTCAAGAAATGATAGAGCTAGGTCCTGGATCTTCACTGAGATTTAATCCATCAGGGTTCATCAGAACCGGAACCTGTCAATTTACAATATAAATGACTCAGAACAGGTGGCCACATGACTGTTTCTAGTGTAAGGGACAAAGCTGCATATTGGTTTGATTTGTGCACTATAAGTATGCTGCTGCTGCTGCTGCTGACAACTTGGGTTGCCATATTTCCTTGTTGTCTGGATTTGACCTGGATTCTAGGCATGCTGGCCAGTGGACCATTAGATGGCCTGAATTCCAAGTTTTATTTTGTTTTGTTTTTGTAATAAAATATAAGCCTTTCTGGAAGTCAAATTATGAGGCAAAAAGTACAACCCTATTGACTGAGACAAAATGAGCCCATGTTTAGCCAATGGGTGAAGTGTCACAGCTTCCAGTGGAAAGATTTAAATTTTACAGTGAAAGTCTTCAAGTTCCCCAATAAATGTTGCAGTTCTTGGGGAAAATGTATCTGTTTGCAGAGAGTGGAAATCTGAGTTGTTGTTGTTTTTTTAAAGTGCATAGAAAGCAGCATAGTCTAGCCATAGTAATGAACAAAGAGAGAATGCAGGAAAACCAAGTCCCAAAGAAAGTAGAGTAAAATATCATAATACCATAATATTAATGTTTAAGATGCATGGACTTTGTTGCTGGGAGAAGTGCCACTTCGACCTCCATCTCTGAGCTGCATACCTTTTCTTTTAAAAAACGTGGACTGGTCCTTTTCCAAGTTTAGCACTCTCATACATTGTACATTCAGATAAATGCTTATATAAATGGTGTCATGTAAATGTTTCATAGCTGAAACATTGTGATAGAAAATCAATTCAACAATTAATGTGCATAATTTGCAAATTATAGAAATATATGATACAAAGTTGCAGAATATACAAATTGGGGTACCTGGCTTGGGAAACTAGACTATGGGCCTTTGCAGACTGCTAGAAATAGTGCAAATTGAGTCCAATTTAACTGCCCTGACTCAGTGCTAGGGAATCATGAGAACTATAGTTTATTGTGGCACCAGAGCTCTCTAACAGAGAAGGCTCAATGTCTCAGACAAAAATACAATTCCCATGATTCCCTAGCACTGAGCCAGGGCAGTTAAAGTGGCCTCAATTTGCACTATTTCTAGCAGTCTGCAAAGGCCCTGGTAAGCCTAACACCAATTCACTGGTGTGTTTTTGTCTGTTCACATGCATTTTCAGTTATTTATTTATTTATTAATTTCCTTTTATTCATTTCATCAATGACGATGGCATGTTTGCACTTCCTCATGGTCACATTTGAGCCTATGGACAAATGCTGTCGCTGAATGGTAAAGTACTATTCATTTATCAATTTATTTGTACTTTCTTATACTGTGAATGTGTAAACCAAAGATTATAAGCTTGTAACCAAAGATTATTTCTTGAGAAATAATACTGAAAGCTTGGCATGTTTCTTCTTTATTCTATAAAGACAAAACAAATATACTTGGCCCTCCACGTCTGTGGCTTTGGCACTCATGGTTTTGATTATTCGCGAGGTCAAGGCCTCTGTGAACATGCACTCCTCCTCCTCCTTCCTCCCAGGCTTTTCCCCTGGGGGAGAAGTCTACGAGAGAGAAGCTGGAAAGGGTGCATGCACCAATTCTGCCCCTTTCTCTGTCAATCTGCTCAGGAAAAGGGCAGGGGGAGAGGGATCTATCCCTCCCAGCTCCTTTCCTGGACAGGTGGCTGCCTGCCTTGGCCAGGCACTGATGCACCTAGGAAAGGGGCTGTGAGGGATGGATCTCTCCCCGCTCCCAGCCCTTTTCCCAAGAAGATGACTGCCTGGGCAAGGTAGGCACCCACCTTCCCCATGAAAGGGGCTGGGAGCCAGTTAAAGGGACAGGAGGACGGGGGAAAGAGGAGCGCATGCACCTGTTCCTCTTCCCCTGCCTACTCCTCCCTTTAACTGGATTATTCCACATTCATGGGGGTCTTGCTTTCCTAACTCCTGCCAATGTGGAGGGCTGAGTATAATAGGTTACATTGTATTGCTGTGCCCTATTGTTAATAAATCATTTTTTTAAAAGGCTTATATTCTGTCCTGTTTTCATACCATTTAGAATAGCTAACACAGAATGAGCCATCAGATATCAGAAAGTTATAGAACAACAATACAATCATAACAGACAGAGGGCTATTATATTACAGAGGGCTATAGTTAACGTAATTTTTAGAAATAGGTTCTGTGAGTGCAAGTGGAAGGGGGAGAATCCTCCTCCCTCCTGCAGCCCTTCCCCCACATGTCCTAATGGCATTGTCTGAATAGTTGGGTAATTCTTTGGAGCAGGTTTTTGGCAGAAGATGGGAATAGAGGAGGTTCTCAGTGCTATTCTGAGCATCCAAATGGATACAGACCACAGAATATTAGAATCATTAGTTAAACTCACCCAACAAATGTGTAAATAGGAAAGGTTTTGCCATGTGGAGAATGATTTCCTTTGTCTGGAAAGTTTTCCTTCTTCTTGGAAACGTGGGTGAGATCTGTAGCAGAGGAATCCATGGGGAATGTCTTTGACAGTGGAAGGAGAAATTAGTATGGTTGACCATAGAAAAGGTTCTAAAGAAGCATGGGCAACTCATTCTAGTTTGTACATTATAAGCCACTTTCATACTGGCCATAAATATTTTTTACATAGCTTGAAGCTTGGACTGTAGAAATATTCTGTTGGAATTGTCTATTTTTCTACACTTTTTTCCTGGTTGCACTTTGAAAAAAAGACTGAGTGGTGACAAGGCTTAGGCACCAGGTAGACTTGGCCTCTGACTTGGCCCCTTCGTCCTCCCCCAAAATCTGACCCAGAGTGCTATTAGGCTGCAGCATGTTGGAGTTTGATTCTAAAAAGACTAGAAATCAGAAATCAGTTTTCTGGGACAGGTTGTACTGCAGAGTACTGAAGGCCTCACTGTGTAATGGCAAGAAGCAGTGAGACATTAGCACATTAATAACAAGCAATGCAATAAGCCACATTACCAATAATAATAATAATAATAATAATAATAATAAAATTTATTTTTATCCCACCCCTCTGCAACACAATTGGGGCGGCTTACAATGTTAAAACCAAGACAAATATATACGAAACCCTAGAACCCTCCCACCCCTTAAAAAGATATTAAACAGAGGACAATTTAAAAACAAACTAAAATAAATCACAAACAGCATAAAAACAATCACAATAACAGTGGCACAAAAAGGGAGAGAAAATGGACTGAGTCTAGGGGCTGGGAGAACTATTCAGGAAAGGGTCATCACTGTAAATAATGAGAAACACAATTAGTTCCTTTTGTAGAGTAATCTTCCAGGCTCTGATAATGTCCCATGTATTACTACAGAGGTGGAGGGCATGGTTATTATTGAAGGTGTGATGACTTATAAAGGTTGTTGTCCACCCCTAGACTCTGTTCTCCAGGCAACACAAAACAGACTCAAATATCTTCACAACCAGGTCCTATATTATTATGAGTATAATATTTGCATAATACATGAGAAAGCATTAACCTCTCAATAGTTCCATGGCATACTTTTCGAATATGTTAAATACATAGTACGTAGTTTAGGATATCTTCCTTTTCAACTCTGAAGAAAATACGTAAGGCCCTTACACTGCATACACAAATCTCTCTCTCCTGATACTATCTAATCCTGCCCTCCACTGCTGGCTTTGTCTTGGTTCTTCTAATTGTTTCATATAGGCTGATGTTAAAGAAAATGTATTACATGGGCGTCTGTTGCTCATTCAAAAACATCTGAATGGCTGTGCATTTACAACCCTTGACTGAAATATATAAATGGTAAAAACAGTGTAGAACTGGAAGAAGGGAGGTTTCTTTGGATATCATGCACTCTACATCACTAGCTACGGCTCTAAGCTTACAGAAACATTTTTGTCCCCCAGGACATGAACTTGGAGAGGAGTATTGACACTTGGATGGATTGCAGTTAAGGTGTTTCCAGAACCACACCACTGCTCTAAATAGGGTAACACTTGCTTAGCTGAATGAAACTGTCCTAGGTTTAAGAAAATGTCTGCTTAGTACTAAGTCTTACTAATTTAAATGAGCAAAAGCCACTGAGCTTTGCTGAATATTTCTTGATAGAGTATGGGGAGGCTGAGAGCATGCAGCAATTCAGTTGTACAGAAAAAAAAAATTCTGCATGTGCTCAGAGACATTCAAAGCATTTCTGATAAAGAATTATGCATCCTTTATTTTCTGACTGATATCTGAAGCCAGTCACTTACTGCTGCTCTTGCAATGGATCAATGTCTTCTAGCTGAAATCAACATATTGTTTATTACTACGGTAACTTTTAATGCATGGGTGAAAGTCAAGCAGCCCTTTAGATATGGCTGAATAATGCCAACATAACTAATGATGCTGGAAACTACAGTTTGACATATAGAGGGCAGCATAATATCCACCCCTGCCTTAATATCACACCTTATTAACCTTTAATAAACAAGGAGTTAGAAGAGTGAGTGTACATGTTGGTGAAGGTGGAAGGGGATAGAAAAAAAAGCGGAGATGTGAGAAGACTTGAACAGGTTACAAGAGGAAATTCCACATTTTAGGAGAGAAACAGTTTCCAGGTGTGTTCTAGTCCCACCATGCCCATGCCACTATGGCATCATTGGCTTTATAGTTCATTTGGAGGGTGGGGGGAGCTCCAGACTGGGAGAATGTAACATTTAAACAAGAAAAGGAGAACTTATGAAAATGCCAATAACAAAATATTCCTCTGAGATCAATGGTGACACCCTTCATGCCATTTTCTGCAAATCTGACAGTATGTTCCAGAAGCTAACATTTTTGATACCTATACTTATTAAAGGAACCAATTATTATTCTTTGTAGTAATTAATTAATTTCCCAGTTCCTAGCATTATCAAATTTATGTTCAAACCTAGCATTCAAAACCCTGTGTTTTGCACACAAAAATGAAACTATGTTGCCTTTTCATTTATTTATTTTACTATTGGGATTTTAAAAGGAAAAAAAACATTTGTAAAGGAAAACAATATGTACATTAGAAATGTGATGTAGATTTACATAAGAAATATAATAATTTGTTTAATTAAATGCTTTATTAAAATATTTTTTTACAAATCAGTTTCCAGGGAATCACCTGAGACTTGTCTTTTATTATTATTGTTATTTTGCTATCACTTTTCAAGAAAATTAAACATATTCTAAAACTGTCAACCAATATCTATTGTGTAATTACATACTGTGGGCCTACAGCTCCCTCTGGTGTCATACTGTAGCAAATTACTTATGTCTAATATACATTTCAGATTAATTTGTGACTGGACATTAATGATCAGTGTGGATCAATAAGGAGAGGAAACAACCTTGTGTGTTATGTGTGTAATATGTGTGTATTTGCTTCTTGCTCTTTCCATAACATAGCTGTGAAATAATATGTTACAAGTAACATTACCTGTATCATGTTACTTTTGGGGTTAACAATGGCTGGCATCCTGAATTGTAGTTATAGCTTCATAATCTATGGATCTGCAACTGCTCTGTATTCAGGTGTATGAGGGGGTTTTGTAAAGTTTTAATTATCACCTTTAAAAAAATTGACTGAAAGTTTGTTTTGATTTGTAGCTGTTAACCTATCTCTATGTAGTCACCATCTAGATTTACACATTTTCCCCAGCGTTTCTTGACCCTCTGAATACCATTATTGTAGAAGTCTTCAGATTGCGCCTTATGAGGGGTTTGCGCTTTAGTCACTTCTGGCACAGCCTGTCACAAAAATAAAGGACATGAACTGATTTTCTCAACATCATGCACTTAGGGACCAATGATAACACTTATAAAATTTCATCAATATACCGTAATAATTTCCAGGTGATAATTATTACTTTATGATACTCCCTTGTAAGGTGCAATCTGCAGACTTCTACAATATCAGGTATTCAGAGGGTCATGAAACAGTAGGAAAATGTGTAAATCTCGATAGTGACTATATAGAAGTAAGTTAGCAACTACAAATCAAAACAAACTTTCTGTCATTTTTTAAAAATATGATAATTAAAACTTTACAATACCCCCTCATAACTACATATTCACATTGTGGCACTAAGCTGGATCTCTGTCACAATTCCTTCTCACACCACAGATTGCTGGTGGAAGGGGGCTGGAGACATCAACCGTCTGCACTCCAATTGCCTGCAGAACAGACCTCCTTTACATGTTGCAGTGGTTGACTGTTAAGGTAGGTTTGGATCAGGGAGCAGGCCAAGAGATAATAATTAGGACGTTATCACACGTGGGCCAGTTTTGTTGTTAAAGAGATAATAAAGTGGAAATGAAGCATCCCGAAAAGAAAGCGAAAATAGAGCTTAATTGAGCAAAAGCTTTTCACACGTAATTACAGTAATAACGGAATTAAGTTAAAAGCGAAAAAAAGACGTTTTAACTTTCATACACAAGTGAAAAGAACCCGTACATGTACTGGAAATGGGTGTGTTTTGTGACAAGACTCCTCCTTTTCCAGGGCGAGTCCTGCATTTCCCAGGAGCAAATGTCAGTCTGTCCTACATTTGGGGTCATGTCCTCCTGCACAGGTCCTAACCCCCTTCCACTGGGGTTAGGACCTCTCAAGAGAGCAGAGGAGGAGGAGGAGGAGGCTGGAAAGGCAAGGCAAGCCGAGGCAAGGGAGGGATTGGCATGGCTCACCCTCCCTTTTCTCTCTCTCCTTTCCTGGCATTGGAGGCTGTCAGCTGCTGGGGAGATGGACAAGGAGGGCAGGATCACAGGCAGAGCTGGCAGGGAAGGAGGAGGAAAGGGAAGGATGGAAGGAGAAGGAAGGAAGGAAGGAAGGAAGGAAGGAAGGAAGGAAGGAAGGAAGGGCTGGGTGTTCTCTGGGGAGAGCCAGAGCCTTGGATGATGCCCAGGAGAGGGGGAAACTGGAGGTAGCTCCCATGCCCCCCCCCCATAAGCCTTTCCCCTTTGTAGGACCTGCAGGGCAGAACTTCATGGTGAGATGGATTTCCAAGTTGCTCCACAAGCACACCCCACACTTGCACCCACATCCACCCACAGCTGCTGCAAGGGAAGCCTTCTTTCCCCTCCTTTTCCCTCCATCCCAAATGCCAAACTTCTCCTTCGTCCCAAACTCCCCTCTTCTGGGCTGCCTTCCCTTCCCTTCCCTGCATGGCACTGAGGAGGAGCCCAGGACTCTCCCTCTCTGGAGGCCCCTGCTCCTCCTCCTCTTGGCCCTTCTCCAGGTTTAAAGAGAGAATTGTCCGTGTGTATTTGCTTTTCAGATTAAAGTAAATGCGCAATTACTGTAATTTCACAAATGCATTTCCTCTAAACTCCTGAAATTAAAAAGATCTCAGATAATACCACTTTCTGTCCACTTAGTTGTGCATTTGTAACTAGCAATGTAGGACTTTGGCCAATGGTCATGGGAGAGGGAAGTAATGGATGGTAAGATCATTATTCCTACCCCCTTGTAGCAAATATTATTTACTTGTTGCCTTGTCCCATTACTTTCGGAGTGCGTAAAATACTTTTGAGAAGATTTTGAGTGGAAAAGTAACAAGCCATATACAAGGGATGCAAAACTTTGCTTTCTTTATCCTTGCATATGAGGACAAATAGTATTCATCCTGCTTCAGGATAACAGGAAGATCTTTCTGCGTTATTCACCAGATACTGTACTTTTTAGAAATATTTTGGGAAATATTATAAATATTATTAATGAGAAACATTTTTTCTGTGCAAAAAGAAACTTGGAGCATATAGACATGCTACTAAATAGTTCCATTCCTGGCAAGAATTCAACAACTGACTTTAGTCCACTTTCCTATAGTCCATCTTGATATTTGAATTTTCTGGCTTTATTTCCTGACATCTGATTCCCACCAACCAATTGTGATTTCTAGCTCTTTCAGTGCCTTCACTTTGTTCATGATGATGATCCAAATGCATACATGATAGCTTAATTATCTTTTTGGATGTAATGGCTTGGATCTAGGGGACGGGTGGCAGTAGTGGGAATGGGGGCAGTGTGAATGAGAGTGTGAAACAGGACCTGGATTTTTAAAAAAAATTCCACCCTTTTAGGGCTTCACAAAGCCCTAAAAAGTAACTTAAGTCAGCAGAAAAAGTATCTCACGTTTCTTTTTAAATGGGGGGGGGGGGGAGGAATATTCATTGCTATTTATTTCAATTTGAAATAATGGGTTTCCCAATGCTCAAGAAAATCCTGTGAGAAGAAAAGAACAGTGGTGAACGTTCTCCACAGTTTGCTCAATCTTCTGAGGAGTTATAGTATTCTACAGAAAATACACACACACACAAAATATGTTTCCTGTACAAGAGATAGTATGTTCCTAAAAATATTCACAGGAGTATTCCTAAGAACAGAACACATTGTCTCCTGTTTGGGGGGGGGAGTATATATAGGACTGTAACATCAGTGCATTTAAGAACTCAGTCTTAAACTTATTTTGAACACCTTTAGTTCCTGTTTGTTCTCTACAGCATGTAGAAATGGAGTTATTTTCCAACAGTTTGGTATCAAAGGGCAGAGCTGCTGAAAATGGATCTGGGCCCCAGTGAATTGTTTTCTCCCAGGCTCCAGAGATCTGCTCCTTCTCTCAAGGTCTTTTGAGTCTTTGTGGCAGGACAAATAGTCACTGCCAACCACAACCCAGAGCATCGTGGTCACCTGCTTTGAGACTACCTACCTCAACCATCAAATGCCCCTTGGCAGCCAAATTGAGACAACCAGGAGAGGTCAGGAACTGCTCTTGGGACTTTATCACATGACCCCTGCCATTCTCACCACGATCACGTTAATGAAGGGCAAGTGCATACATACTGTACTAGATTGGGAGCACTCCCTACTGCATATGCCTCCATTAGTGTGACTGGGCTGTTGCTCGTCCGCTTGCTGTCTTCTACCCTTGACCTTAATCCTGCCTCCCCTGCTGTATGCCCTACCCGGCATACTGTGAGAATGCTTTTTGAATGGAATTCTGGAGTTGTGCTAATGTAATTTAACAAAAACCAAAAGAAAAAAGAAAAAGAAAGAAAAGAAAGTAAACCAACAACAACAACAACCTGGCTGTTTTGGAATAGGGGAAGGTGAGAGGAGGAGGCATTGACACTACATGACCATGCAATCCCAGAATGGCCACAGAATAATTTACCACATTTACTGTAGACTAGTGACTGGGAGATTATTGATGGGTTTCCCCCATCAGTGCTAGGTGTGGGCTAACCACAACTGGAAGGCAAGACAGCGGACCTTATCACACGAAGGCAAATTGCTTGCAGAAACGGGATTTAAAAATCTGGAAAAAACCACAAAAGCAGATTGTTTCTCAGACATGTTTGTGTAAAGGACAAATAACGTGACATTAACCCAAACAGAAAGTTGCCCAAACCCTCACCTTTTTACTTTCAGAAGTTCCCAAAAGTAAAAAGGAGCAGGTTTTGGCGACTTTCCATTCAGATTAATGACTTGTTATTTCTCCTTGACGCCAACATTGTGTGAAAAACAACCTGCTTTTGCGGGTTATTTCTACTTTCTGTTTGAATCAACCCCGAAAGTCATGTAAAAAACAACCTGCTTTTGTGGGTTGTTTTCACTTTAAATCCAGTTTCTGCATGGGATCTATCCCATGTGATAAACTCCAGTGACAAGAAGGAGATGGTGCTGTGTGATAGGTGTCGCCAAAGGTACAATTATTGAACTTTTGTGGCAATTTAGAGGCAGAATTTGTACATTCTGGGCTGTGGAGAGGGAAAAGCTGCCACCATCACTGCCACTGCTACCACAGCTGCTGCGGCTGCTGTTCCACATCTTTCTCCAGGCAGCTGAGGCTGTAGGAGGGAGGCGACCATCTCTGGGGCCCTGTTTCAAGCCACCATCATTGTCATTTGAGGTCTTGTATTTTATCTGTGGTAGACTTAAATTTTATCCAGCCACCCGTCTCTCCCATTCCCTTCCTACCATTCATTGGTACTGCTGTATCTCTTTGCTCATCTACATCTTGCTTCCTCTCCCCTGGGTTCCAGTCCTGCTTTCTCTTGCAACAAGGTTGGACTTGATAGAAATCTTTAATATTTTGTAATCCAGAATTTTCAATAGGATTATTATTATTTTTTAAAATTCACTGATTTTACAAGGGATTTCAAAATCATCTGGGAAATAATGATACTACTGAGACATAATAATACTTCTAAGAAAGAGAAAAACATAATCAGCAGAGTCAGGTCCTAGGCCCTGTTCTAGACAGCAGTATTTTCTAATAGTTGTCCCCTCCTCTCATTGGTTCTGTCTAAGGGCCAAACTACATGGTATATAACTTAAATATGAGCATGCAGCTGAGCCTCCATTTCTATAGTACTCCAAAGTAAGACAGAGTTGATAGGAGAGGCTTAAATTATATTTACTTCCCACTGCATTTCAAGTATGGGCCTACTTTTCTAATTTCTGCAACAGGGTAAACAGTAGATTTGTTCTTGTAAATCTGATTTTCACAAGAAAAAGACTTTCCTTATTATGCTGTATTATTTTTGTCTTTTGCTATTTATTTATTTTAGTAATTTATATCACAATAATGGGACTCAAGGCAACTAAAAACATATTTAAAAACAATACAAATCAAAAGTAGACAATGGGGCCATTCCGGTCTCCCTAAGCTAAGGAGAGAGTTCTGGAAGCAGCCACCAAGAAGCCCTCTCCCCTGGGAACCAATACATGAACCAATACAATAGTTAGTAAAATAGTGCAATGGCAAATAGTCTCCCAACATATCTTGGAAAATGCAATCACAGATTTCCCACATAATGCACAGTTTGGCTCCCACTGACTCAGACAGATGGCCAGATAAAGAGAGTCTTTGGCTCTATAATCTGAGCAGTTGTATTGACTTCATTTGTTAAGTACCTGAGAAACATGTACATAAAAGGGTGAATGAAAGAATCCCAACATAAGAGTGGAACAGAATGCTCCTTTGCACCAGCTTTGGGGCAGCTTCAGAGTGCGGTGTTTAGACACTGCATGTCCTGACTTTGTCCTGAAGCCGGTGTTACACCACCTGCCTGCCCACACTGGAGTGGGGGGGGGGGCGTGCTTTGCGGTGCTCTGGAGGTGTAGTGTTTAGACACCACACATCGCAGGAGTGCTTCAAAGCTGTGCTGCCACAGGAAAAGCCAGATTTTTGCTGGTTTAAAAAGGAGCAGCAATTTGCTGCTTCTTTTTGTGCTGGCAAAAAGCCAGGTTGGGGCCATGCTATGCAATTGCTGTGACCCCAACCCAGCATTTATTTATTTTTATTTTGTTTATTTACTTCTGTTATATGCCACCTTTCTCCCCGGAGGGACCAAAGGTAGCTCACAGATAAAGGCATTCAAAGGGATGGCTTCTAGCCACCCCTTTGCGGTGGCCTGTTCCACCCCATACTTCTCTAAGAAGCATTTTTCCCTTGAGAAAGGTTGGTGTTTGAACAACATGGAGGGAAACATACTTTTTTGTCCACTCTGTAACTTTCCTTGTTTATTTCTAAGGGATATTGTTCATGTTATGAGGTTTAGCAGGACCAAATGAGGATCAAATGAGATCTATCTTCTAATCCCACCCCCTAGCATCTATTTGATACTCTGGACCATGCATTCATGTAGCCCATTAAACCTGGGCATATAGGATTTGAATACATCATGTTGAGACCACATTCTTTGATAAATTGCTGCATAATTTGACTTACAAATAGCTACAGGTATAATATATATATATATATATATATATATATATATATCAGACACTTTGTGGATTGTTTATGTCTAACCTTCCTTAGGTATTACTAAGAAGAACTAGGAGGGACTCTTGGTGTGTTTCTGCATGACAACTCACATAACATGGAGAGCTGTGCACACACACATTCCTCATGGCCAACAATGGAAGAATTCAGGCAGAAAATGTGTCTGAGAGAGTGAGGGGAGGCAGGACTAATGAGAACAGAATGTCACTAATATGGGAGAAAGTCAAAAGCAACACAAGTTTGTAGTACAACAAAACACACACTACAGAGAGGTGGTTGCAGTTGAAACAAATTTAAACTGTTGATTTTATGGTGGTAAGGCAAACCTACTGCTGATGACATAGGTGCATGGGAATGGTTATGCATTAGTTTGGATGTATGTGTGGCGCTGTTTGAATGAGCCAAATAAAACAGCCTCCCCCCCCCCCCCCGATCCTCTTGGCAGGGAGACCAGATGATTCATGGCCCAGAGACCAGTTCTGGGGCAAACAGACTGGATGTCATCTGGCCCATTCAGCACCAGAACTGGAGTATTATCCTCTTAAACTGTATTAAAATACCTCCCTGTTTGCTCTGGATCTTCATAGGTGATTCAGAGTCTTCCATTCCAACGCCAGGTGACTGTTTAAAATGCATCCTGCTGAGCTGCCCTGCTGCTACGTCTGCCTCCAGTTACTTGTTCTCAGGTCAGATCAAGGTGCCCAGCCATGTGACCTCAGAACAAAGTGATCCATGGCAGCACCAGACATGTTAGGTGGCCAGTGTGGTGCATGTACAAACAGCTGTCCAGTGGTGGAATAGAGGGCCCTTGTAATGGAGTTGGGTCAGGGCAGTTCTAGAGACAAGCTACTCTGGGCTGCCCCCAGAGTATCCTGGCTAGGACTTAGAATCATAGAATCATAGAATCATAGAGTTGGAAGAGACCACAAGGGCCATCCAGTCCAACCCCCTGCCATGCAGGAACTCCCAATCAAAGCATCCCTGACAGATGGCCATCCAGCCTCTGCTTAAAGACCTCCAAGGAAGGAGACTCCACTACTCTCCGAGGGAGTGTGTTCCACTGTCGAACAGCCCTCACTGTCAGGAAGTTCCTCCTAATGTTGAGGTGGAATCTCTTTTCTTGCAGCTTGCATCCATTGTTTCGGGTCCTAGTCTCTGGAGCAGCAGAAAACAAGCTTGTTCCCTCCTCGATATGACATCCCTTCAAATATTTAAACACGGCTATCATATCACCTCTCAGCCTTCTCTTCTCCAGGCTAAACATCCCCAGCTCCCTAAGTCGTTCCTCATAGGGCTTGGTTTCCAGACCCTTCACCATTTTAGTTGCCCTCCTTTGGACACACTCCAGTTTCTCCACATCCTTTTTGAATTGTGGTGCCCAGAACTGGACACAGTATTCCAGGTGAGGCCTGACCAAAGCAGAACAGAGTGGCACTATTACTTCTCTTGATCTAGACACTATACTTCTACTGATGCAGCCTAAAATTGCATTGGCCTTTTTAGCTGCTGCATCACACTGTTGGCTCATGTTCAACTTGTGGTCCACCTGGATTCCTAGATCCCTTTCACACGTAGTCTCATTCAGCCAGGTGTCCCCCATTATATATCTGTACTTTTCGTTTTTCCGCCCTAAGTGCAGTACCTTACATTTCTCCATGTTGAATTTCATTTTGTTAGCTTTGGCCCAACTTTCTAGTCTGTTCAAGTCATTTTGAATTTTGATCCTGTCCTCTGGGGTATTAGCTACTCCTCCTAATTTGGTGTCATCTGCAAATTTGATAACTATGCCCCCAATACCATCATCCAAGTCATTAATAAAGATATTGAATAGCACTGGGCCCAGGACAGAGCCCTGTGGCACCCCACTGGTCACTTCTTTCCAAGTTGAAAAGGAGCCATTGTTGAGCACCCTTTGGGTTCGACCAGTCAACCAATTACAAATCCATGTAACAGTTACTTTGTCTAGCCCACATTTTACCAACTTGCTTGCAAGAATGTCATGGGGAACCTTGTCAAAGGCCTTACTGAAATCAAGATATACTATATCCACAGCATTCCCTTCATCTACCAAGCTGGTAATTTTATCAAAAAAAGAGATCAGATTTGTCTGGCATGACCTGTTTCTCTGAAACCCATGTTGACTTTTTGTGATTATGAAATTATCTTCCAGATGTTCACAGACTCTCTGTTTAATGATCTGCTCCAGAATCTTTCCGGGTATTGATGTCAGACTAACTGGACGATAATTGTTGGGATCCTCTTTTTTCCCCTTTTTGAAGATGGGGACAACATTTGCCCTCCTCCAGTCCGCTGGGACCTCTCCTGTTCTCCAGGAATTTTCAAAGATTATTGCCAATGGTTCCGATATTACATTTGCCACTTCTTTTAGTACCCTTGGGTGTAATTCATCTGGTCCTGGAGACTTATATTCATTTAGATTAACCAGATGTTTCTGTACTATCTCTTTACTTATTCTGTGCTGAAATTCTCCTATTCTGTCCTCTGCTCCATTATACTCTGGTTGAGCACCCTTTGCCTTTTCTGAGAAGACTGAAGCAAAGAAGGTGTTGAGTAATTCTGCCTTTTCTCTGTCCCCTGTTAACTTTTTGCCATCTTCTCCATACAGTGGCCCTACCATTTCTTTCTTTTTCCTTTTGCTGCTGACATACCCCCAAAAGCCCTTTTTATTGTTCTTAACCTCTCTAGCAAGCCTGATTTCATTCTGCGCTTTAGCTTTTCTGACTTTACCCCTACACGTGCTAGCTATTTGTTTGAATTGCTCTTTGGCGATTTCCCCATTTTTCCATTTCTTATACATGTTCCGTTTAAAACATAGTTCAGTTGCAAGTTCCTTAGTCATCCATCCTGGTTTCTTGAGACACCTCCCATTCTTCCTCCTCGTTGGCACAGTTTGAAATTGTGCCTTCAGTATCTCCCTTTTGAGAAACTCCCATCCGTCTTGAACTCCCTTCTCTTTTAGTATTCCTGTCCATGGGATCACCCCCAGTATTTCTCTAAGTTTAGTAAAATCAGCTTTCCTAAAGTCTAGAATGCATGTCTGACTATGCCTGGCTTCTCCTTTCCACTGTATAATAAACTCCAGGAGGACATGATCACTCCCGCCTAAGGATCCAACCACTTGCACCCCAGTAACTAGGTCTTCCCTGTTAGTTAGTATCAGATCCAAAATAGCTGACTCCCTCGTTGCCTCTTCCACCTTTTGAACAATGAAATTGTCTTCGAGGCAAGTGAGGAATTTGCTAGACCTTGAGGATTTTGCTGAGTTTGACTTCCAGCAAATATCCGGATAGTTGAAGTCACCCATCACTACTATATTTCTCCTTTCTGAGTGTGTGGTCATCTGTTCTAGAAAGGCTTCATCCAATTCTTCTGCTTGAGTTGGGGGTCTGTAGTAGACTCCCACACTAACATCCCTGTTGTTTCCTTCCCCTTTAATTTTTATCCAGATGCTCTCCACTTGGCTTCCAGGATTGATGTCCTGGATTTCTTCACTGGTGTAAATATCCCTGACATATAATGCTATTCCTCTTCCTTCCCTGTTTGTCCTGTTTCTCTTGAAAAGGTTATACCCCTTTATTTCTACATTCCAGTCATGAGACTCATCCCACCAGGTTTCAGTGCTGCCTATTATATCATATTTGCTTTCTTGTGCTAGGAGTTCAAGTTCATCTTGCTTATTTCCCATGCTCTGTGCATTAGTGTAGAGACATCTAAGACCACGTGTCCCCTTTACTTGCTGTCTGTGCCCAATTTTTTGCCTCCCACTGTTGGGTCCCTGTACTGTTTGCCTTGTTTCCTCTATGACAGTTTGACTATTTTCTCCAGTCCTTTTGTCTTCCAGGACGTTGTCTCCCTTCCCCACACAGTTCCGTTTAAAGCCCTCCTGATCAAATTCTTGAGACTGTTGGCAAAAACATTTCTTCCAACTGGTGTGAGATGCAGCCCATTCCTTGCCAGGAGTCCGCCCTCATGGAACCGCAGCCCATGATCCAAGAATCCAAATCGTTCTCGACGACACCATCTGCGGAGCCAATTGTTGACATCTGCTATCTTCCTTTCTCTTCCTGGACCATGTCCTTGAACTGGCAGAAGAGACGAGATGACAATCTGTGCCTCCATTTCTTTCAGCTTCTTTCCTAGAGCCTGCTTTCTCCTCTTTCCTAGCAGGAACTGGCCTGGAAAGCCTCCTTCTCTGTTTCCTTTCCTGGCAGAAACTGCCTAGAAAGCCTCTTTCTCTTTCTTCTCTCTGTTAGAAACTGGCCTGGAGAGCCTCCTCCTCCTCCTTCCCCTGTCCTGGCCGAAACTGACTTGTGTGTTATGTGGACAGTGGATTTAAAATGTGGGAACACCTTTATGCTTTAAGACATAGGGGTTACATTCATCCCATTTCCTATACACTCGCCCAATAACATCTGCAGGCTTTTTATTAAAATTCCATTTAAAAAGGTAAAATCCTACTGCTCACATCATCTGGTGCTTCCTTCTCCTGTTCTCTGGATTTGGTGAAGAGTATGCATAGTGTGAGATGACCTTAAAGGCTGTTTCTCTTAAGGTCAACTTAGCTGCAGAACTTAGGGGAGCTTCAGAACTTTGTTTATTCAGAGACAACAGATACCAAGTAACAACAGAACATAACAGTTAGAGTTTGCTATAAAGAAAAACATATCCTTGTTGTGACTTCCTCAGCCAGGTCCCCTCTAGACATATCTAACTCTTTAACAGTCAACAGCATGGTCAGGATTATGGATATTGTAGGCTAAACATCTAGACAAGGAAGTGGTTGGGAGGGAAGCCTTCCTAACAAATTCTTACTAGACTATGGAGAGAGTTTTACATATTCAATGTGAAAAGGTAGTTATTACATCCCAGCCCTTTCCTTAAAAGAGACAGCTCATACATATGCAAATGACAACCAATTCTATTTCTCCTGCCCATCTGCTTACAAGGAAGCTGTATCTATACTGAACCAATGTCTGCTGTCAGTAATGGATTAGATGAGGGCAAAAAACTGAAACTTGACTAGACAAGACAGAAGTGCTCCCGGTCAATTGAAAGGCAGATCTGAGAAAAGGGATTCTGACTGTGCTGGATGGAGTTACACTTCCCCTGAAATCTCAGGCTTGCAGCTTGAGTGTACTCCTGGACTCAGTCCTGAGCCTGGATGCTGGGAATGCATTTTCACAGTTAAGAGTAGTGCATGACTTGCACCCATTCTTTGAGAAGCCAGATCTGGCTGTGGTAACACATGCCATGATTACATCCCATTTGAACTACTGTAACATAATCTACGTGGAGCTGCCTTTGGAAACTGTTTGGAAACTTCAACAGATTCAGAATGCTGCAGCCAGAATGCTGACTGGATGCAGTTACAGGGAGCATATATAATTCTCTTGTTAAAACAGATTCACTGGCTACCAGTTCATTTCTGGGCAAAATTCAAAGTGCTGGCTATGACCTATAAAGCCCTATATGGCTTAGGTCCAGATATGCAAAAGCCTCTATCTCCCTATATGAATCTGTCAATTTTAAGATCCACAGGGCAAGGCTTTCTCTCTGTCCAACCACCATCACAGGGGGGTTGCAGACTGCCAGAAATAGTGCAAATTGAGTCCACTTTTAGGGTTAGGGTTAGTGCTAGGGAATCATGGGAATTGTTTTTTCCCCCCTGAGATATTGAGCCTTCTCTGTCAGAGAGCTCTGGTGCCACAATAAAATACAGTTTCCATGATTCCCTAACCCTAACCCTAAAAGTGGACTCAATTTGCACTATTTCTGGCAGTCTGCAACCCCCCACAGATACATTTGATGAGGACATAAGCAAGAGCGTTGCACAGTTGGTGAGGACATGAGCAAGAGTGGCTGCTCCCACCTTCTGGGATTCTCTTCCATGAGTGGCTAGGCTGGCATCTTCTTTGCTTTCCTTTTGCCAGCAGGTAAAGAACTTTTGTTGAAGCAGGCTTTTAATGAGTAACTGTTTGCAGGGAGCTTTTTAGTAGTGTGTGAGCATGTGCTTTATTGTAACTTTTGTAAACTTTGTAATGATTTTATATATGTAAATCTATTGTTTTAATGCAATTATAAGTGTATGTTGTTGTTTTTTTTAAAAAAACAACATTGTTCAGTTTTCAGCTGTTTCTTCTGGTGACCTGCCTTAGGATCCCACTCCAGGAGAAATATGTTATATAAATGAGATAGATAAATAGATAGACAGATGGACAGGCAGACACCGAGATACTCCTTTTTGGGGGGTATTTTTGCATAGCTGTTGGCACATGTTTCAGTTTGTACACTTAGGGGCAAAATAAACTGGCGGAAGGGGCAGCTTGAAGCCACCCCATTCAAGGGTGGACTGGGGCCATGGCAACCACACACTGTGGCCCCAATCCACCTTGAAGCGACCCAAAAAAGGAGCAGCAAATATCTGCTCCTTTTTCAGGTGGCAAAAAGCTGGTGAAGCCCGCTTCATGATGCTTCAGAGGTGTGCAGTGTGTAAACCCCATGCCACCAGAGCATCATGAAGCTGCTCTGTGTAAACGGCTGCCCCGAAGGCGATGCAAAGGGGCAGTCTGTTTCACCCCTTAGTTAAGTATATTTCACTTAATAGTTGACACAGGATTCTGACTATTATTTTTCATACAATATACACATACCCATTTATGTTTATCTTTTACTATGAAAACTGGAAAATTATTAACAAAATGTTTTAAAATTAAAAAAATCATGTTTGAGATAGTCATGGACCACAATGGGAAACTATTTATATTTATGTCTTAGATTGCTTTGTCTGTTTGAAACAGTTTTAGTGGTACTGAGCAATCATAGTAAAAAGAGCTTAGAAAATTACTTTTCCAGACTACAGTTCCTAGAATCTCTCTGCCATGATGGTACAGAGATTCCAAAGCTGTAGTATAAAAAGTAACTTCTCTAAGCACTGGAAAAATATTCACTGAGGAAATTTTAATTAAGCAATAGTCTCATTAGAAGAACTCTGGTTATCTTTAATGGACCATACTGTTATGACTCAATTAACCAATAAAAATAATCTAAATATTGGCCTATTTCCTGGGATAGTGGCTTACATTGGACAGATAAATACATGCTATTTCAGAATCATAAAGATACAGGTAGCTAATATTTAGTTCGTGATTTGGCACATGGTGCATTTTTGTACTTCCTGTTTAGCTATTAGAAGCAAATACAATGATTCAATTTCAGCTATTGAAAAACAAAGAAAACTTGGTTCCCAATGAGGAATGCTTACACAAATAGCTTCACAAGGGCTTGGGGAGAGTGTCTTTTATAATGTCTGCAATGAGAAATACCATTGTAGGGTGTCCTAAGATTGCAGAGATGTGTCGTGAACCAGCCAGAACAATATTATAGCCAAATATATCTAAAGTTACATAACTTTAAACCAATAATGTGCAATTAAGTGGCATTTTGCACTCACATTTTCCCTTATATCTCTTTATGAAAAATAGCTAGAGATTCATTGGATTTTAAGTTAAAACTTACCATGCAAGGAGGAGGCTGAATATTCTGCTGGGGCCTTTACATCTTGCGGTTATCTAATTTGTCCCAATTCATACTTTATACTTATTCTGAAGTGAGACATATGGTACAAACTGTCTGCATGTCCTCCTTCTGCTCTTGAAATACATAACTCCCCCTTAAAAATATGTCAGGCCACAACCGTGCTTGGGTTTGACACCAAATTTAGATGACCTTTGGTTTCATGACAACCTTATTTCAAGTGGCTTGTATTCTCTGTGGGCTCAAGGCACATGTTAAGCTACTTGTAAAAGTGATTTGTCATGAACATAGATGATGACCCACTTTTGGCATATCTTGACAACATGAAAAACCGAGGTCTGTACTTGTGATAACAGCAAGGGAATGGCAAACAAAAATACTTGTAAGAGGAAAAGTATAAATAATTCTGAAATAAAGCTGCTAAAATAATACCCATTTAGAAAGCAGTCAGAGCAGCCTTTTGAAAGTCTGAGAGCTACAAACACCCCATAAACCAGGGCATACATTGAGATCTGTAGAGGAGGGCTTTCTCACAGTCCCACCACCCTTCCAGGTGCAGTTGGTAAGCACAGAGAAAGCCTTTTCTGTAGCTGCTCCCAAACTGTGAAACTCCCATAGGAGGTCTGGTTGGCCCTCTCCTTCCAGTCTTTCTGCTGATAGGTGAAGATGTTTTTATTTAGGCAAGCTTTTGAATTTTAACTATGGAGTTGCAATGCATGAAGCACTGGCAATGGAAGAGTGCCTTGCCTTGCCTTGCTCTTGAGGGCACCAACAACTTGTTGCTGCCAGCCAACATTTCTTATCTTGCTCTGCCTAATGACTGGGCCTGTACTTTACAAATTGGAACTGACTGGAAGAACTGAGCAAGAACAGCAAAAAACAAAAAACAAACAAACAAACAAACAAACAAACAAAATAAAACAAACCACAACCCAACTTCCTTAAATCATGTAGGCCCAGATGTAAATGATTTCCATATAAAAATCTTTTGGAAGCAAGACACAATGATCATCACAGAACTGAAAAACTCCAATATTGCAGAAGTATTCACCCATCTTTGACTTTTCCACATTTTGTTGTGCTATGACCTGAAAGTTAGATTAATGTAACTCGTTGTTTTTACTTGATGTAACAGAAGGTACTGAACACTGTGAAGGTGAAAATGTTTTTTATTGTAGCATGAAATTAAGCAAGCAAACAAACAAACAAACCCTGGCACTTGTTAATTGCATAAGTATTCATCACAGGTCAATATTTGGTAAATTGACCTTTTGCAGCAATTTCATCTGTCTCGGGTAAGGCTTTATAAGCTTTGTATATCAGGATCTGGCCAGATGTGTTGATTCTTGTCACAGATTCTCAATAGTATTGCAGTTTGACTGGTACATACTAAGACATTCTTCTTCTTCAGCCAATCCAATATTATTCTGGCCATGGGTCTAGGCTCATTGCCCTGCTTCACGGTGAACCTCCACCCCGAAGCCCAGGTCCCTTGCATAATTAAACAGATTTTTATCTAGCATTGACCTGTATTTGGCTTCATTTATCTTGCCCTCAGTTCTGACCTACTTCCCATTCTCTGCTAAGGAGAGGTGGAAGAGGAGGGGCAGCCGCATGAGCGGCGCCCCTTCCTCCTCCTGAGGTTGCCCTCGGAGCTGCCGGCCCTCCGCTGTGGCGGAAAAGTCAGGGAAAGTGCGCCCTACGTGTTTAGGGCGCACTTTCCCTGGTTTCTGAAAGGAGCGCTATTTTTGCGCTCCTTTCAGGGATGCCGCCGGAGCGCCGCGGTGCAGAGGCTGCAGTCCCGCGGCTCTCTGTCCCAGGGCGTCCCAGACGCCCTGGTGTGCTTCCCCCCATAGCCTCACAATAAAAATATTTTTGCACATTCACAGTGTGGAGTACCTTGTATACATCAAGAATAATTCCAATTGTGGCCACTGAAATTCCAAACTGCAACACAAAAAAAGTGAAAAAGTTAAAGAGGTGTATGAATACTTTTGTAAGGTACTCTCATGCCTCACAGTCTACCTTTAGCTCTTGAAGACAATAGATGTGTATGGTTGCGTTTTTTGAATTGATACAAATTTTCGACTTAAGTGTCATTAATTTGTTTGGAAACGTAAAATCTCAAGATGTAAGAAAAGTACATTTACATTGAAAATTCATCCACACATACAGCGTAGATAAAAGCACTACTGATGATGCTCAAACTTATCTTTGCATCAAGCATTTTACCTATCCATTGCTGATTGAAATCTAATCATAAATCTGAATTGTTTTCACCTCTTCTTTAGTACCTAACACTTTTTAGTACAACATAAATTTTAGGTACTGACAGTATTACATGCTCATGTTCTAATTACGGGGGGTTGCAGACTGCCAGAAATAGTGTGAATTCAGTCCACTTTTAGGGTTAGGGTTAGTGCTAGGGAATCATGGGAACTGTTATTTTTCTGAGACATTGAGCCTTCTCTGTCAGACAACTCTGATGCCACAATAAAATACAGTTCCCATGGTTCCCTAACTCTAACCCTAACCCTAAAAGTGGACTGAATTCACACTATTTCTGGCAGTCTGCAACCCCCCTAAGCATCTCTCTTCCACTCTAACTTATGCTTCAGTCTAAGCTTCAGCATACCCATAATGCACAGGTAGCTTGCAATTCAGTTTATTACAGTGAAGATCTCCACAGCAACAATAAGGAATAATAATGAAAAATTGTCTTGTGCAAAATAGCAGTGAGGTTTTAAAACAGGACAGAGAGCTTTTAAAGTTTACTGAATAACAGTAAAGGCTTGATTACTTTTCATGACTGGTACCACTATATAATCCCTTTTAGGTCATCTTTAAAACATTGTCTTAAAGCAATTTGGAGTTTAAAACAAGAAACTGCAATTATAGTGACAACATAATTTTCATACAAAAGGAAGAGATATCTGGGCAATATTTTTATACACTCTGTGAACAACTCAGGTTTTATATACTTTCTGAAACATGCAAAACTTGGCAGTTACTCAAACATTACATGAGGAAATTATTCTGACAAAGTTTAAAGGACTTTTAGTACTTGCAGGAGACAATTCTCTATAGATTATATGTATTAAAAAGAAAGTACTATTAAAGTAAATTATACATGTTTAAATATTATGTATTTAAGATTGATGTCTTAGCCAAGTAGTAAACTCCTGTATCATGGAGACACCTTTTATTTGAAAGAACAAAGAGTCTTATGGCACCTTAAAAATTACAAGTTTTATTTTGATTTCATTTTCATGGACTGACAGTGCCCACTTCACCAAATGTAGTTGGTAACAGAAAATGAAAAGTGATGCAAAATAAAACTTGCTACTCTTTAAGCCAGGGGTCGGCAACCTACGGCCCGCGGGCCAGATCCGGCCCAGAGAGGCCTTGTTACTGGCCCCGTTTTGTTTCTGCCGCCGCCGCCGCTGCGGCACTAATGACGCCGCGGGTTTTTTTTTTTTTTTTTTGCCGGGCTTCTCCGGCAACACAAAATGGCTGCCGGGTTGCTCCCGGCAAGCTCCGCCCCCTGTGCTCCGCGCCCTCCTCCTGGGAGGCAAAACAAACTACAGAAGCCAGCCAGGACCCGCTTCTGAAGCCAGCTTCAGAATAGGACCCTGGCTGGCCGGGCGCTCAGCTCGCTCTCCCGAGGCCAGTCTCCTTTACTTTCCACGGGTGTCCTCAGCCCTCCCTTGGGAAGAAGAGGGGACAGCCAAGAAGAGGGAGGGCTGAGGACACCCGTGGAAGTGAAGGAGACTGGCCTCAGGAGAGCGAGCTGAGCGCCTGGCCAGGATCCTCTTCTGAAGCGTTACCTTCGCCTCCTTGGCTGTCCCCCCCTCTTTTCCCTAAGGGAGACAGCCAAGGAGGCGAAGGAAACGCCTCAGAAGAGGACCCTGGCTGGCCAGGCGCTCAGCTCACTGTCCTGAGGCCAGTCTCCTTCGCTTCCACGGGTGTCCTCAGTCCTCTCTTGGGAAGAAGAGGGAGGACTGAGGACACCTGTGGAAGTGAAGCAGACTTGCCTCAGGACAGCGAGCTGACCGCCATTTGCCATTTCTACCCTCTGAGGCTGAGAGAGTGTGACTTATGTGCCGTGGCGGTTGTGGGCGCACGCGCGTGCTGCACACGGAGGAGGGTGCATGGGGGCTCATCACGCACGGAGGAGGGTGTGCGTGCGTGCGCGCAGAGGAGGGCGTGTGCGCGTGCGTAAGCGCGCGCGCCCCCGCCGCCCCCCGCCCGGCCCAGCCGAGACCTGGGCTAAGGGAGACCGGCCCAGGTCTCAAAAAGGTTGCCTGCCCCTGCTTTAAGCTGTCACAAGACTCTTTGTGGGCTAGTATTGAAATGCCATCACTACTGCATGAACAATAAACACAAAGAGACCATCAGAACTTGGAGAGAAATTTTCCACAACTTTTACTGACTACAGCTGAGAAGTGTTGGCATGACATGAAGCACAGATCCAGGTATCAGATAATCTTCCTGTTATTCCATGATCCAACTCCATAGCCCTATTGCCAGGTAAAAAATCAGTGGGATGACAGATTGGAAACCATGTGGGTGCGCAGCCATCTGGGAATGAGATTGGCCCCTTGGCCCCTGAGCTTGGCCAGACCCTGCATACCTGCACTCCCCCGATCCCTTACGGCAGGGATAGGCAACCTTTCCCCTTTAAGGGCCGACGGACTTCAGCTCCCAGAAGTCTCAGCCATGTTGGCCAATAGTCCCATGTTAGCCAATAGCTCCTGGGATTCTGGGAGCTGAAGTCCCTCGGCCCTTAAAGGGGAAAGGTTGCCTACCCCTGCCTTACGGGGACCCCCAGGGCTTCTGGGTAAGGTAACTCCCCATCATTTCCCTATGAAACTGGATCTTGCCCTATGCCACACTGCCACCAAAGGCGATGCTATCTCCCAGCATCCAACTCCTGCCAACCTAACTCGGCTATAACCACTGGCAAATCCCATAGCAGATCCCATATAACTATGTGTCCTGCCCATAGTCCAACAAGAACAGCTCATCTGAGCAGTACAAGGCACCTAAGCTATGTGATATGTCACTGTACTAATACATCTACCCATCTGGAAATGTATGGAATGGAAAGCACCTTTCATGGCCAGGAAGGGGAGGGGCAGCCTCATGCTGGGCACCCCAACCCTTTCCTGAAAACTTTGTAGGAGTGGCCGGCCCTCTGCAAGGCCAGCGCTCTGACGACGCACTTCCGCTGCAGTGTCTGCACACGCTGCAGCGGAAGAGGCGCCGAAGGTGCGCCGGAGGCCTTTTGTGACACACCTTCGGTGTCTTGTGGAAGGAGCGCTATTTTAGCGCTCCTTCCTGGGCCTGGGACGCTGTGCCGCGGGGCCGAGGAATGTGGATACCTCAGCCCCGATCCGCAGCTTTCCAGGGCGGCCCCGTGCCGCCTGTCTGCTTCCCCCCTAAATGTAAAATCAAGGTTTTTAACCACTGTCCTTAAAAATGGAACTTTACTAATTAATTCTGATAAAGAACAGAATTTACTTTTTCATAAATAGTGTAATTTGTGACACGTGAACCAAGATCTGAAATGTTTTTCATAAAAATAGTAACTAACATTGAAAATTAACTTGCTACTTTGTACATCAGTATTTCAAATTATATATTGTAATTTCTATCATGCATATATTATGTAATATTCCAAATTCATATGAAAATTAAAATTAGCGGAATAAATATACTATATACATTTAGTATTCAGAAAATAAGGCTACAAATATTTATTATATTGTATAAGTCATGTTATTCATTTTCTGATTTTTCTAGTAGATCAATATAAGGTAAATGTGGCAATCCCAAGCACGGTAGGAGTGAATTATTATTGTCTGTCATTTGAAGCACATAGTAAAGGTGATATTGCCACCCAGATTGTCTTTATAACTCTTTATGCAATAGATAGAAGAAAGCAAGCTGGCAGAGATGAAATGGTTTAGGACACATCAGGAAGAAAGGCCTGCTTTACATTTTAGCTACTGTGAGGTTAGCTGAGTCATAATGCAAAACACTACTTGTTATTATGAGTCCTTGCTGGGTTCAAGTAAAAGATCACAGTTTTCTAATGATCTAACATCATTTGCATAGACTACTCCCATTTTTTGTCTGCACAGTTTCTGTCTGAACCTTATCAAACTCTTGTCTTTCAGTATCAACAATCTCTCTCTCTACCTTATTTACCAATTTATTACTTACACTTCTCTCCCATTTTTCGCCAATGATCTCCAGGTAGCATACATAGTTTCTATCTTTTTCACATTTGTACTCAGAGGTAGATCAGGCATGCACACACACACACACAAACACACATTTCACCAAGTAATTTCATGGCTCAGTGGGGTCTAGAATTTGGATCTCCCAAGACCCAGAAGCTTATCACATTCTATAATAAAGCGACTTACCTGATCAGGTTTAAAATTTAAAGTGGGTGGCATTCTGATATTATCAGAAGGATTTAGCCGCCAAAATAACTGCCCGGCTCATCCCTGCTCCCAGGGCTGCGCCTGCGGCTATTTTCTTAAACCAGAAAACTCCCAGCTTTAAAAAGAGATGCGCTGAGCACTCCTGGGAACAGAAATGGACCCGGGATGGACCCGGGTGGAGAATTTGGTGGCTAAATCTTTCTGATAATATCAGGATGCTGCCCGCTTTAAGCTTTAAACCAGATCAGGTAAGTTGCTTTAATATAGAATGTTCCCAGTCTATACTCTACCACTTTACCACACTGGACTTTCAATTATATCTCTGCCCTTCAATTGTTTCAATCTGTCAAAAATAGAACTGATAACGTTTCCTCCTAAATTTTCTTTTCCTTGATTAATTTATATTTGTCCACAGCATCACTAAGCATGCGATTGACTAGGTATATGAAGCTTTGTTTTTCTCTGGTTCTTTGTTTGTAATTGCTCAGCAGATAATGTTGCCTCCTCTGTATAACATTGTGGTAAACCAGACTTTCTTTTTCATTTTCTTAGTTAATACTTTGGTTTTATGCTCTGGTTGTCTCCTAGACCATAATTTTAGGACAAGAAATGTGGGTTTATCTGTCTACCTCCACCCCATGATGTTCTGGCAATATGAAATGCATTGTGTGTGTGTATATATGTATCCTCAAGTGGCTGCACCCAGGCTTAGGAACTCCCTCCCTTGAGAAGTGGCCCCATCTCTGCTCTTCTTTGAGCTGGCAGATAAAAACATTTTTGTGCCATCAGATTTTTAAAATCTGATGAGGATTGGGCTTTTAAATGCTGTGCAAGATAGACCAAGGTTTGTATATAGCTTTTAGTACATTTTAATATTTTAATGTGCAATTTTTAAAAACACTTTTTAAATTGTTTAATTGTTTTTTAAAAAAAATCTATTTATAATTTTAATGCTTTTGTATTGTTTTTAAATTGTACTAGTTTAAATTTGCAGTTAGCTGCCTTGAGAGAAAGACTTATTTTAAATAAATAAATAAATAAAATAATTCAAGTCACCTGCCAACTCACTGCAACCCTACACATTTCATAGGACTTTCTTAGGCAAGGAATACTCAGAGGTGGTTTTGTTGGTTTCTTCCTCTGAAATATAGTTTACAGCACCTGGTATACAGTATGGTAGATTCATAAATGAATCACAATTATTATCTTATAGACCACAGTCTATGTCACAGCAGGTGCGAGGTGGCAAGCATAGGCAAGCATAGAAGAGGAAATGAAGGAGGGTGGGGAAAAGGTTTGTGTCAGCTGAGCTAGTCTTTTTCTCTTACTATTACTGCTCTCAGGTTGCAAAGAAAAATAATCTGGAATTCAGTTCCACCCTCCTCAAGTTAATAATTCCACGCCTTCCATTGTGCAAGTTTGTTTTTTATGCTGTACATGTTTTGAGGCTGCTCCCCCTCCATATTTGTTTTGGCAGTAGAAACAGGAAGCAGATGAAATTCTCTGGTTTCAGTGCCTTTTGTCCTTTCTATTGTTTATATTTTCTTCTGTGAAGACCTTTTCCAACACTTTTATCCATACAAAATGTCAATATAGTTGTTATTTCCTGAACACACACTATACACTATGGCAGCTGTCTCTGCACGATACAATCTTATGCTGCAGGGCTGCACATGGGAATATATCATGATCATGTAATCATGGCTAATAGTATAGGCTTTTTAGCAGAAGTGACATCTTGCCAGAGGCAGGGTTCCAATTCAATGGGAAAAGACTCATGTGACTGGTACCACATTTGCGGTCATACTATTTATATGTGCTATGTGTCATCATGGGCTTTTTTTTGGGGGGGGGGATATTGTTGCATTTATTAGTTATGTATATCCTGTGTTGCACAGGTTATAAAGCAAGGATCTTTTGGGAGGTGAGTAAGAGCTGAATCTGCTAGGATTAGGAATTAGTTAGTGGGGGTTAAGGAGTTGAGTGGATACAGTTAGGGCCTTTGCAGACTGCCAGAAATAGTGCACTTTAAATTGAGGCACTGCCCTGGCTCAGTGCTAGGGAGTCATGGGAATTGTATTTTTTTCTGGGACATTGAGCCTTCTCTGTCAGAGAGCTCTGGTGCCACAATAAATTACAGTTCCCATGATTCCCAGGCACTGAACCAGGGCAGTGCCTCAATTTAATGTGCACTATTTCTGGCAGTCTGCAAAGGCCTTTAGTCAGAGACAGAGGAGAGTCAGGGGGGTTGCAGACTGCCAGAAATAGTGCAACTTGAGTCCACTTTTAGGGTTAGGGTTAGGGAATCATGGGAACTGTATTTTATTGTGGCACCAGAGCTCTCTGACAGAGAAGGCTCAATTTCTCAGGAAAAAAAAAACCAATTCCCATGATTCCCTAGCACTAACCGTAACCCTAAAAGTGGACTCAATTTGCACTATTTCTGGCAGTCTGCAACCCCCCTTAGAGTCAGTTAGGATATGAATGAGAGTAATGTGCTCAACTAAGGACTTTATCACACAGGGGCCAGTTCCATCTTTAAAGAGATAATAAAGCGCAAATAAACCATCCTGAAAATAAAGCAAAAATAGTGTTTAATTGCATGAATGAATATCACACGCAATTAGAATAAACACATAATAACACAAAACCCCCAATTTCCACTTTTGTGTTTCATACAAAAGTGAAATAATTATGTATATGTAATAGAAATGGTATACTCGCACATGCGCAGAGGGATGCATAGTTAGTGCATCACAGGAACCTTCCTTGCTTCATTTCCTGTGTGATCTTCTTTGTGTTCCCATGTTATTTCACCATTACAATCTTTCCTATTCTCAACAGTTGTATTTTTTGCTTTATGAGAATGGATACAGTTTTGTCTGGCATGTTTGTCGCCCAAGCAAAACAGGAAGTAAAAGTGGCCCCACAGAACCATGGGAAAACCAGAAAAATTATTGAAAGGATTATTGTGTGAATAAACCAAATTTTACTTTTACACTAGAATAAATGCGCAATTACAGTAATATTGCGAATGCATTTTTGCTAACATCCCGAAAGTAAAAAGATCCGAGATTACACCACTTTCTGACTACTTTAATGATGGGTTTTGTGCAATGTTGTGTGAAATCATTGCACTTAATTACACTTTTTTTTGGGATTTGTACGGGATAAACTATAGATTCTCCCCATGTGATGAAGTCAAAGATATGGTGAAAAGCAGATGAAAGACACCCCCCCTTCCATCCCAACTGTCACTGCTCTGTCCTCAGATGGAGAGAAGAGGCAGCTTCTGCTGTATTTAATTCCCTCCCTCCCTGCCATCTCCTTTACTTTTGTGCTGTGTCCATAGATTATAAGACTGAGGCCAGGGAACTGTTTTTGTTGTTGTTGCTCTTTTTCTTGTAAAATGTACAGTGTACCGTGTAAAGTGATGACACTATATAAATCAATGCTAATAATATTAATAGTTTTTCATCATTTAGATAAGCAGAACAGCGTCACTGACAGTGGTATAACGTAAGTCTAACTCTGCCCTTTCATCTACATCTCAGATCTTTTTGAGATGTGTGCGTCACTGTATTATGTTATTTGTCATTTACATACAGTTCCAGAAATGGATAAGACTTGCAATAATAATGTAATCCAGGGACAATTGTTTTCCATGCCTTCAAACTTCCAGAAATTTTACATATCCAAGTAGGCTTCAATTTATGGTGGTGACCCTATGAATGCCCTCTAACAGACCCGGTTATTATCAGCCCTGTGTAGGTCCTGCAAACTTTATTGAGAGTTCCAGTTTGATTTGCTGCTGGACCTTCCACTTGTCATTTTTGTGATCTATGCTATATGCAGAACTCTGCTCCATTTCAAATAGCTTGCTTTTCTTTCTTCAGCTTTCTTCATTTTCACATCCATACATAGAAATCAGTTTTCACATCTTTGCATAGAAATCATAAATACTCTAATGGTCCTGTCTTTGTAATTAAATGACATATCTTTACACTTGAGCATTTTACTTAGGTCCTTCATAGCTGTCCTTTGAAACCTTGTCTTCTGATTGCTTGTCTCCGTTTTGATTAATGACTCAGGCAAGGAACAGAAAATCTTTATTTATATGTTTGATCATTCACTTTAAAATAATGTAAATCATTGGTCTTTATTTTTATTTTGTTGATATTTTGTTAATAATTTGTTAATAACAAATATTAATATCTATTAATATTTAATTAATATTAGTTGGGTCATAATCTGTATTATGGCTTCATTGATATAATTATATTGATTGCTGATATGATTTGGTCAGATTTTGCATTGCATCCCCTGACTATTCTTGCTGCATCATGCCTCACTACTATTATTTATTTATGTATTTATTTAATTTATATCCTGCCTTTCTCTGTGAAGGGACCCAAGGTGGCTCACAAATAAAATTCTAAAAAACAATATCACAATAAAACCATTAAAAACATCAGCTAAAAGCAATATAAAATACAGACATTAAAAGCACAATACCCATATAAAATCCATCCCATAATTTTGTATTATGCATTAAAAGCCTGCCTGAAAAGAGCCATTTTTGCCTGTCAGCGAAAGGCAAGCAAGGAGGGGGCCAGCCTTGCTTCTTGTGGAAGGGCATTCCAACAGGCAGGAGCAGCCACCAAGAATGCTCTCTCTCATGTCCTCACCAGATGAACCTGTGATGGTGGCAGAACCAAGATAAAGCCTCCTCCTGAAGATCTTAAGGCTCTAGGTGGTTCGTATGGGGAGATATGGTCTCTCAAATAATCTAGACTAGGGGTCGGCAACCTATGGCCTGGGTGCCAGACCCGGCCCCGTGAGGCCTTTGGACCGGCCCCAGCCTGGTGCTGCCGCCGCCGCTGCCGCTGTGCACACCGCCGCCGTGCGAGTCACGGCCACCATTTTGTTTTCCAAAATGATGGCCGCGACTCATTTGCACATGCGCCGGAGTACTGTGCATGCGCAAACGAGTCGTGGCTCCCATTTTGGAAAACAAAATGGTGGCCGCGACTCACTCGCGCATGTGCAGTACGCTGGAAGTACTGTAGATGCACGCGCGAGCGTGTGTGCGCGGCACCATTCCCCCCCCCCCTCGGCCCACAGAATAGCTCCAGACCAGTGGACTGGCCCCAGGTAGGTAAAAGTTGCCTACTCCTGATCTAGACCTAAGCCGTGTAGGGCTTTATAAGTCATAACCAGCACTTTGACTTGTGCCTGGAAACGAACTGGTAGCCAGTGAAGCTGTTTCAGCCAGGGAGTAATGTGGTCCCTATAACTGGCCCCAGTCAACATTCTGCACACGCTGAAGTTTCCGAACAGTTTCCAAAGGCAGCCCCATGTAGAGTGTATTTCAGTAGTCCAGACGGGATGTAATCAAGGCATGTGTCACCATAGCCAGATCTGATCTGGGCCCTGGTGGCGCAGTGGTTAAATGCCTGTACTGCAGATACTCACTCAGACCACAAGGTTGCGAGTTCAATACTAGCCAGGGCTCAGGCTAGACTCAGGCCTGCATCCTTCTGAGGTCGCTAAAATGAGTACCCAACTGTTGGGGGGCAATGAGCTTACAGTTGTAAACCGCTTAGACATCCCATAGCGCGATATGAAGCAGTATATAAATGAAGCTGCTTTGCTTGACTTCTCCAAGGAATGGGAGCAGCTGGCGCACAAGTTTTAACTGTGCAAATGCACTCCTAGCCACTGCTAAAACCTGGGCATCCAGGTTCAGAGTGGAGTCCAGGAGCACACCCAAATTGTGTCCCTGAAATTTCAGGGGGAGTGTAACCCCATCCCGCACAGGCAATGTCCCTATTCCCTGATCTGCTTTACGACTGACCAGGAGCACCTCTGTCTTGTTTGGATTAAGTTTCAATTTGTTTGCCCTCATCCAGTCCATTGCTGACTGCAGACACTGGTTCAGTACAGAGACAGTTTCTTTGGAATCAGATGGAAAGGAGAGATAGAGTTGGGTGTCATCCACATACTGATGACACCGCACTCCAAAACTCCAGATGACCTCTCCCAGTGGTTTCACGTAGATGTTAAACAACATGGGGGACAGAACAGAACCCTGAGGAACCCCACAGACCAGTAGCCAAGAAGTCAAACAGGAGTCCCCCAACACCACCTTCTGAGTCCACCCCTCCAAGAAGGACTGGAACCATTGCATAACACTGCCCCCAAGTCCCATCCCAGAAAGGCGGCTCAGAAGGATATCATGGTTGATGGTATCGAAAGCTGCCAAGAGATCCAGGAGAACCAACAAGGATATGCTCCCCTTGTCCAGTTCCCTGCAGAGGTCATCCACCAAGGCGACCAAAGCTGTCTCCATCCCATAGCCAGGTCTAAAGCCAAACTGAAACGGATTTAGATAATCCATTTCATCCAGAAACTCCTGGAGCTGGATGCCACCCAGATTTCTTTTATACTGTTATTTCCAGAGTAGCACCATATTATTATCCGAAAATGTCCCATTCCTCATCCAGTTTCATTCTTTACTTTTAAAATGAAGCCTTGTAAAAATGTTCCACCTTGAATCCAGCTGCACCATTAGACACAGCATTTCTACTCCCATTTGTACTGGCCCTTTGATGTTGTGCCCCTGCTGGCTGAGAGTCTTCTCATTTGGGGATTTCATCTTCCAGCACAGTCCCATCTCTCAGTTTTCAAGGTAAAAGACCTTTAGAAGTGATTTACCAGTGCCTTTTTTTCTTTAAAATAATAACAAAAGTTAAAGTGCCACTGCTGTTGTTATAGATCCATCTCTTGTCACTACTGCTGCTGCATAACATACTTCCCTTTACATAGTTTCTCCCTTGCCTTCACCACTGGAACTATCAACTCTCATTTTCTGGTGTAGTAGCTATTATACTCTTAAGAGACTGATCACATCTTAGGCTGCATCTGCATTGCAAAAAAAATCTGGTTTGACATCATTGCTGTGGCTTTGTTCTAGTGCCACAACAAACTACAACACCCAGAATTCCTTAACATTCACAGCAGTTAAAGTGGTATCAAACTGGATTATTTCTGCAGCCTGGATGCAGCCATAGTCTGTTATCTCCACTTTGAGCATTCTGCCTTGGGTGACCCTACTAGGAGTCTAGTCTCTTGATGGAGATTGCTCTCCCAACAATGGGCCTTTACAGACTGCCAGAAATAATGCACCACTTCCATTGCTATGAAATTTTGGGAATTGTACGTTTGTGAAAATGCCTCAACAAACTATCATTTTCAGGATTCTATAGGATGGAGCTATGGCAGTTAAAGTGGTGTCAAACAGGATTATTTCTGCAGTATAGATGCAGCCCTAGTGAAACAAATTTTTAATGGTACTATGTATACATTTCTAGTGATAAAACGTAGGAGAAATAACATCATACTGACAACTTAAAAAGTAAACTAACTGATGGATTTAACTCAACACCCCCATTATTTTAGGTCCCAGTGTGATTTTGTCAAGCTGAGAACAAAGAAAATATATCTTATTTTATGTACTATTAGCTTCGGTGCACAAAACGGTATTTAAAAAGTGGAACGGTGGAAGCAATTTAAGTCCAAAAGACACTGCAGAAACAATTCATTTTGAGACTGTTTTAACTGCCCTGGCTCAGTGCTAGGGAATCCTGGGAATTGTAGAGACATTTAGTCTTCTCTATCAGAGAACTCTGGTGTCACAATAAACTGCAGTTCCCAAGATTGCCTAGCACTGGGCCAGAGCAGTTAATGTGGTCTCAAACTGGAGTGTTTTGGACCATGGTGAACCTGAAAAAGGACTGATTTTAAACACAATCCTATGCATTAATTCACCCCACAGTAGTTCCCAATTTTTGTTATCTGCCTTCAGTTTTTGCTATCTGCCTTGACTCCAAGTGACCATCTAGATGAGACACTTCCAAGTCCTCCTGTCCTCAACTGTTCTGCTCAGTTCCTGTACATTTATACCTGTGACCTCCTGAATAGAGTCCATTCATTTAACATGCGGTCTTCCTCTCTTTCTACTTTCTACCTTTCCTAGTATTGGAGTTTATCACGCGGGGGAAATCCCGTGTGGAAATGGGGCTTTAAATTAGAAAAAAAACCCTGCAAAAGCGGTGATTTTCAGACGACGTCGCTGTTAAAATGGAGTTAAAATGAGGTTAATCTGAATGGAAACTTGTCAAAAACTGCTTCTTTTTACTTTCGGGATTAACCTCATTTTAACTCCATTTTAACAGCGACGTCGTCTGAAAATCTAACCGCTTTTGCGTTTTCCCCCCAATTTAAAGCCCCGTTTTTGCATGGGATTATCCCCTTGTGATAAACTCCATTATTGTTGTATCTAAAGAGTTGTGCCTTCTCATGATGTGGCCAAAGTTTGACAGCCTCAATTTGTTCATCTTGGCTTCCAGGAAGACCTGATCTGCTCTGGGACCCATGTGTTTGTCTTTTTTGGCTGTTCAAGGTATCCTCAGAACTCTCCAACAGCACCACATCCCAAATGCATTTTTTCCTTCCTGTCCACTTTCTTCACTATTCAGCTCTCAGATCCATACACGGTGATGGTGAATATGATGGATTATACAATTCATAGAATCATACAGTTGGAAGAGACTTCAAGGGCCATCCAGTCCAACCCCTCTGCCATGCAGGAACTCACAATTAAAGCACCCCTGACAGATGACCATCCAGCCTCTGTTTAAAGACCTCCAAAGAAGGCGACTCCACCACACTCCAAGGGACTGTCTTCCACTTTCAAACAACTCTCACTGTCAGGAAGTTCTCCCTAATGTTGAGGTGGAATCTCTTTTCCTGTAGCTTGCATCCGTTGTCCCAGTGTCTGGAGCTGCAGAAAACAAGCATCCTCAATATGACACCCTTTCAAAAATTTAAACAGGGCTATTTTATCACCTCTTAACCATCTCTTCTCCAGGCTAAACATACCCAGCTCCTTAGTCTCTTCTTGTAGAGCATAGTTTCCAGGTTCGAACTTTAGTGCTCAGTTGTATATCTTTTCTCTTCAGGTTCTTTTCTGGTTCTTTCATGGCTGCCCTTCCCATTCCTAGCCTTCTTATTTCTTGACTGCAGTCTCCATTCTGAACAGTATTTCATCCAAGGTACAGGAATTCTTTTTACTGTTTTGAGTGTCTAGGTTGAACATACGTAGGTCATCTGTGATCATTGTTTTTCTTTTATGTTCAGCAGCAAACCTGTCTTTGCACTTTCTTCTTTGACCTTCCTCAGTACTTGTTCCGAGTCTATGATGTTTTCTGATAGTAGTACGTTTTAGATTGTTGATGTTCCTTCCTCCTATCTTCACAACTCTTTCTTGAGTCTAAACGTGCTCTTCATATGGTATTTTCTGTTAAGGAAAAAGCAACATGGGATATACAGTAATAGAAATAAAAATATGTATGTGAATGTCAAAGTGACTAAGCAGGAGCAATCAGGAAGATACACAGGTAAAAAAGATAATATAATTAAGAAGCCTTGAGAGCCAAGGACAAAGTTATAGAAGGTATATTGAGAACACCTGTGATAGATTGCAAACACCTGAGACTCATTAAGTGGTCAAGGTAAAGTGATGAAACACTTGGGTTGGTCTTAGGTATGGGATGATCTATGTGGACCAATCAAGATGTATGTACACACCCACTGGGTGGAAACTGACTGGTGGGTGGTGTCTAACAATGGCTATAAATTGCAATGTTTGCTAATGTACATTGTGGAGTAGTTTTGGAGATATTGTGAAGTGTAGAGATTGTGATATAGTAGAATAAAGTAGATCTTTTATATAAGACTACTGAGTTGTCTGGTGTCTTGAGGGAAGATACAAGAGCCAGAGGAATCCTGGAGAAGTTTGAAGACATCTCAGGAAGAAGAGTGAGAAGGCTTGGAGAGTTTGTCAGGGTCTTCAGCCTATTCTCTGAAACTCTGCTGCTTGGGAAAGAAGCATCAAACACTGATCAAAGCTGGTCAGCTCTGCTGCGTAACAAGGTGGTGAGTTAGAGCCAGAGGTGAAGAGCTACAACTCCCATCATCCCTGACAAGGGTTATGGGCCCAGATACTAGAGCAACCAGCATCCACAGAAGCTGAAAGTTCCAGAGAGTGGAAGAAAGTTTTGTGGGGCTTTGTGAGTAAATCATTTTGTATTTTGTCTGCTGTGCATACTCAGAGGGACTGTGTCAAATTGAGTCACTGCACAAATTAAGATGGAGATCCTAAAGTTTAGTAAATTAAATAGAAATAACTACTCTACCTGGAAAATATATGCCCAATCTCTACTAATAAAGGAGTCTCTGTGGTCAACAGTTGAAACAGGGCTGGCAGCTGATGCTGATGCAGCCATTCGAGAAAGAGACGCTAAAGCAAAAGCATGTCTTTATCTCATGCTAGAAGAAGACTTGATTAACGACGTAAGAGATAAAGTGTCCGCCAAGGATGTGTAGGATACTTTGCAGAGATTACACACACCTTCAACTGCATTTGCAAAAATGCTTTGGTCTAAAAGAATTTACAGACAAAAGATGACAAAAGGGCAGTGTGTAATAGAACACTTAAAAACAATGCAAGATTTATTTGTGCAAGCTGAACTGAGAGGAGTGGAAATTAGCAAAGAGTAGCAGTGTTACGTTTTACTGGAATCGCTAGACTCTTCTTGGGACAACATTACAAATAGCTTGCAAAATTTGCCAGAAGCTGAGCTGAACAGAGACTTAATTGTTGCCAGGATATTGGAAGAAAACTTGAGAAGAAAGTCTGAGCAGGGTGACTCAGCAAGTTTAAGGACTGTGCCAAAACAACAAACAACGCCTGATCTACGAAAGCAGGAAGAAGCAGCTTCTACAAGGGAGCAACGGAGGTGTTTTTATTGTAAAAAGATTGGTCATCTACAGAGACAATGTAAACAATTCGCTGCTCAGAGAAGCAAGCAAGGAGAGAGCAGATGGCAGCCGCGGCAGTATCAAAAGCAGTCCAAACCTCCATTTTTGAAGGACTGTGGTAACAAAAAGGGGTTTGCAACCATGATTAAGGAAAAACAAAATGCTAATTGTAAATGGTTAATTGACTCAGGAGCATCATCTTCAATGTGTAACAATATTAATTTAATAAGTAATAGAAAATCAGCTAATGTAAATGCTGTAGTTTTAGCTGATGGGAAAGAGCTCAGTACTGTAAATCAAATGGGTACAGTTTACATTCCAGGGCTAAAGGAAAACTTTAATGATGTGTTACATGTAAAGGAGTTAGAAAATAATTTGTTATCAGTGAGCAGATTAACAGACAGAGACTACACAGTCATTTTTGAAAAGAACATGTGTAAGATAAAACTGAATGGGGAATTGCGAGGCGTAGGCTTGAAAAAGGATAAACTTTACTATTTGGAAGACAATATTGATAGCTACAGTGTTGAAAATGCTAATAACATAGACAATAGTCCAATTCACAAAGACTGTATACATGAACTCCATAGAAAATTTGGTCATGCTAGTTTCAAATGTTTAAAGAAGTTAATCAGTATGTGTCCAGATTTAAAAGTTGCTGAATGCAAAAATCACTTAGATTGTACTGTATGCAATCAGGTAAAGGTCAGAGCTTTTCCAGTAGCCAAGAAAACCAAAAGAATTGCTCAAAGACCATTTCAGTTTGTACATGCAGATGTTGCCCAAGCTAATTGTTTATCTTTAGGGGGAAGCAAATATTTCCTAGTAATTGTTGATAGGTTTACAAGGTTTGCATTTGTAAGAATATTGAAAAACAAATCTGATGCTGGGCAAAGTTTAAAAGCATGGGTGAGAATGGTGGAAAGACAATTTGATATTAGAGTAGGCACCATTGTTACTGACCGGGGAGGAGAGTTTCTAAGTAATCAATTGTTTAATTGGTTTCAAAAGGTGGGAATAAGGCATGAAACTACTAATCCCGCTTGTCCTAACGAAGATGGTTTAGCGGAGAAAAGAATACAAGATATAAAAAGGATAACTGCTTGTTTGATGGCAGATGCAGAGGTAAAAGATAGTTTCTGGGCAGAAGCAACTTTGACAGCAGTACATATTAGTAACAGACTGTATCATTCAGAAATTGAAGACATTCCCTACAGGGTATTGTATGGGAGAGTGCCAAATTACAAGTATTTGAGAGTCTTTGGACAATTTGCTTATGTTTACATTCCAGCTTGTTTCAGGAAGAAAGGAGAACCCAAAAGTAGAAGGCTTAGGTTTTTGGGGTATTCAGGAAATAGCTACAAGTTTCATTTAGGTGGAAGGGAAGTGCAGTATTCTAGGTCTGCAAATTTCGAGAGACATGCCGGTTGGGACAAATTGCATGCCAATAAGGAAGTTTTCTTGAGGTTAGGAAGTTCAAATGAGCCAGAAACACAAACTGAACCAACTTCAGGAAACGGAGGGGTTTCAGTTAAGCCAGAAGCATCCACTAGCAGCAGTGATAGTTCTTCAGATAATGAGACACATTCTAGACCTATTACTACTAGAATGACTGAGGACAAGAGATTTAGCCATAGAACTATAACTCCCAGCACAGAAAGTGAGGATGAAAGAGGCAGATCAGCAGAGTTTATTCCCAGACGTAGTCACAGAGTTAGAAAGCCTCCAGATAGGTTTGTTGTGACAAATGCAAGAGCTTGTTTAGCAGTGGAAGAGCCTGAAAGTTTTGAAGAGTTGGAAAGTTTGTCTAGAGAAGAACAGGAAAGATGGATTGATGCAATGGATGATGAGTTTGGTTGTCTGGTAAATAAAGATGTTTTTGAAATAGTTGATAGACCCAAAGACAAGAAAGTAATTGGTTGTAAGTGGGTGTACAAAAAGAAAGAAATGCCAGATGGAAGTATTAAGTATAAAGCTAGGTTAGTAGCTAAGGGTTTTGCACAACAGCAGTATGAGAACTATGACAAGACATATTCTCCAACTGCAAAGCCAGAAAGTCTGAGAATGGTTCTGGCTGTAGCAGCAAAAAGGAATTTAGTTGTAGAACATTTTGATTTTGAAACAGCCTACTTAAATGCTAGTTTAGATGAAGAGATATTTATGGAGCAGCCACAAGGTTTTGAAGAAATTGGTAGTCAGAAAGTTTATAAATTAAAGAAAGCATTGTATGGGTTAAAACAAAGTGCCAGAGCATGGAATTTGTGCATTAATGAAGAGTTAGTTAAACTAGGATACAAAAGGAGCATTGCAGATGCTTGTGTCTATACAAAAGGAGACATAGTGTTAGTGATCTATGTAGATGATTTGTGCGTGGCAGCAAAGTCAAGACAGGAGATTGAATCAGTAAAAAAAGAGTTGTCTAAAAAGTTTGTTTTGAAGGATCTAGGTTTATTAAAGTCTTATTTAGGTATTGGTGTTGAGTGGACAGAAGAAGGACATTGTTTGTTAAGCCAGAGAAAGAAAATTGAAAATTTGATTGAAAAGTGTGGATTACAAAATGCTAAAATAGTAAGAACTCCAATGACAATTGGTTTCGTATCTGAAAAAACATCTAGAGATTTTGAAGACAAGACTTTATTCAGGAGCATAATAGGATCTTTACAATTCATATCTTGCCACACCAGACCAGACATTTCGTATGCTGTAAATGTATTGTCCAGAAGAGTTAATGATCCAAAAATTGAAGACTGGACAGCAGTAAAACACTTATTGAGATATTTGAAAGGAACTCTAGATAAGAAATTGATAATTAGAAACAGTCATTCAGATTTAGATTGCTATGTAGACAGTTCTTTTGCATCAGAATTAGGAGACAAGAAGTCAGTTACAGGAATAATAATCAAGTACAGTGAAAGTCCAATCGTCTGGAGAAGTAGAAAACAAACAAATGTAGCGATAAGTACGACGGAAGCAGAATTCGCAGCTTTAAATGAGATAGTAAATGAGGTACAGTGGGTTGAGCAATTGTTGAATGATTTAAATGAAAGTTACAAGATACCAGTAGAAATTCTGGAAGATTCACAGTCATGCATAGCAATGGCTGAAGCTGAAAATTTGAAGAACAGAACAAAATATGTTGGAGTAAGATATCAAAATGTGCGAGACATGGTTCAGAAGGATGAAATAGAACTGAGATATATAGAAACACAACACAACATAGCAGATTTGTTCACAAAAGCATTGACAGCAGAAAAACATGAAAGACTGACACAAATGGTTGGAATGACATTATAAGACACATACAATATTTTATTTTGGAGGGGATTGTTAAGGAAAAAGCAACATGGGATATACAGTAATAGAAATAAAAATATGTATGTGAATGTCAAAGTGACTAAGCAGGAGCAATCAGGAAGATACACAGGTGAAAAAGATAATATAATTAAGAAGCCTTGAGAGCCAAGGACAAAGTTATAGAAGGTATATTGAGAACACCTGTGATAGATTGCAAACACCTGAGACTCATTAAGTGGTCAAGGTAAAGTGATGAAACACTTGGGTTGGTCTTAGGTATGGGATGATCTATGTGGACCAATCAAGGTGTATGTACACACCCACTGGGTGGAAACTGACTGGTGGGTGGTGTCTAACAATGGCTATAAATTGCAATGTTTGCTAATGTACATTGTGGAGTAGTTTGGTGGAGTAGAGATTGTGATTTGTAGGGCATATAGTATTTATATATAGTAGAATAAAGTAGATCTTTTATATAAGACTACTGAGTTGTCTGGTGTCTTGAGGGAAGATACAAGAGCCAGAGGAATCCTGGAGAAGTTTGAAGACATCTCAGGAAGAAGAGTGAGAAGGCTTGGAGAGTTTGTCAGGGTCTTCAGCCTATTCTCTGAAACTCTGCTGCTTGGGAAAGAAGCATCAAACACTGATCAAAGCTGGTCAGCTCTGCTGCATAACAAGGTGGTGAGTTAGAGCCAGAGGTGAAGAGCTACAACTCCCATCATCCCTGACATTTTTTGCATTCTGTTCTAGTGCGACAACAAATTACAACATCCGTAGCATTCACAGCAGTTAAAATGGCATCAAACCGGATTATTTCTGCAGTACAGATACAGCCTTTCCCAATAACCTGAGTTTAATGCTGCTGCGATTTTAAGGTACAGACACAAAGCTGTTTACCTCTAACAAAATAGGGTTTACGGTTAATTAAGCATGCATAATGTTATGGAGGACACTGAAATAACTTGGAAATAGAATATTCCAAATGCATTTGCTAATCCTTCTTCCCCTTTTGGGTGAGGAGGGAGAAACATGGGAGGGAAAAACAGAGGAAATAAATAAACATCTTAGCCCCTTTGACACGGCGTGTGATAAAAGAGGGATCCTGAAAGTCTTGTGCCTGTTATTTTTTTTTTTTTTAAAAATATATACACTACCACAGTCCCTCCTCACACAGATGTCCTCCTAATTGCCAAGGAGTAAAGGCCACACAAAATGGAGGACATTCCAAGGGGGGGGGGGGGCGGAAACAGAGGACGTGAGCAAAATAAAAGCTCAAAACACCCTTAAGAGAAATATAAATTCATGCTCAAAATGGAGGACACTGAAGGGAAAATGGAGGATGTGACCAAAATAAAAGCCTAAAACATACTTAGAGAAATGTAAATTCATGCTCAAAATGGAGGACGTGACCAAAATAAAAGCTCAAAATACACTCAGAGAAATGTACTATTCTTTTAATATTGCAACCTGTTCTCAATTAAGAAAATATGCACATTCCCGCTCAAAAACGGAGGACATTTTTGAACTCATTCAGGGCAGGAGGCTGGGAAATGGAGGACGCCGTCCGGGGAAAAGAGGACGACCCCCCCAACAACCGCCTCAGTTCCTGTTCCTCTCCGCCAAAAAAAATAGGGGTAAGAAAGGTGTGCGTGAGTGAGTGACGTCATCACGTACAGCCCCGTCGCCACGCATAGGAACGCCACACATAAACCCCTCCCCCTGCTACTCACTCTCTTTATGCCTTTTTCCTGGGTGATTTTGGTGCTTAAGGACGGGGCTGCACTTATTGTGAGGAGGAGGGAGGGGGAGGGGGAGGGTAGAGGAAGAGGAGGACGAGGCCCTGTGCGCACGCGCGGCTTCTGCTTCCCTCATTTTTTTCTTCTCTCCCTCTTTTTTCCTCATTCCTCCTCCCCCTCCCTCTCAGCTTCCGGCGACTCCTCCCCTCAATAACGGCAACGCCCCTCAACTCTTAACGTCACCACTACAACGGCCACCACCAACCGTCGCTGCTTGGCTCCGCCCCTTTGCGCGCTCGCGCCGCGGAGAAAAAGAGGGAGGAGCCAAAAGAGCTCGCCCGCCCGCCCGCCTCGTGCTGGACAATAGCGGCACTGCCGCAGCCGCGAGCTGTGTGTCTGTCTATCACTCTCTCTCCCTCAAAGCGGGCCGCAGTTCAAACAGAGCGGCCGCTCCTGGGCCGGCTCCTCATGAGCGGCGGTAGGCGGCCGCCCCGGCTAAAGAGCTGACCGGGGAAAGGGTAGTCGCTACCATCTCCGCCGCCGCATCCTCTTCACCTTCTCCGCTCTGCTGCCGTGGTGGCCGCCTTTCCCTGGCCTCGCGTGAGGGACAGGTGAGAGAGCGCCGGGCCGGGCCTTGTCTCAGTTCTTCTTTCCAAGCCGGGCCTGGCTTTTGTGGGCGCCCCGGGAGACGAGGCGGCGGAGGTTGGGGTTGTGGTGGTGGAGGAGGCAGCACCGTCCCCTCTTCCTCCTCCTCCTCCTCCTGGGCCTCCGTCCCGATGGAAGTATGTTACCAGCTGCCGGTGCTGCCCCTGGACCGGCCGGTCCCGCAGCATGTCCTCAGCCGCCGGGGGGCCATCAGCTTCAGCTCCAGCTCCGCGCTTTTCGGCTGCCCCAACCCCAGGCAGCTCTCGCAGGTGAGGCGGAGGAGGGCCCTTTAAAACTCGGGAGGGAGGGAGGGAGGGGCTCTGGGGGAGGAAGAAGAGGTTGTGCAGCTGCTGGGGGTGGTGGGTAGGCAGGCAGACACGCACACAAACACACACAGAGAGAGACATGCACACAAACACACAGACATGGAAACGTACACATAGAGACGCACACACAAACACGTACACAGAGAGGGAGAGATGCAAGCATACACAGACATAAACGTACATAGACAGGCACACAAACACACAGACATAAGCATACACACAAAGATGCACACAAATACACACAGACACACACACACAAATACACAGATACACAAAAACATACACAGACAACTAAGCATATACACAAGCATGCACAGACATACAAACATAACACAGATGGATACACAAACACACAGACACATACATAGACAGGCACACAAACATACAGACATAAATGTACACACAAGGATGCACACAGAACACACACATGCATACATGCAAACAGACACACAAAAACATACACAGGCACTTAAGCATATACACAAGCATGCACAGACATACAAACATACGCAGATGGATACACAAACACACACACAAAACATGCACAGATATAAAGATACAAAGATGCATACAAACAGACATAAACAAACAGACATGCATACACACACCAATACATAAACATGCAGTCAAATATGCACATAGGCATGCAAACACATACACAGACACACAAAGACTCACACGCAAACATACGCATACACACACAAACACGGACACAAACATGCAAAGACGCAAACATATATAAGCACAAAGACACATAAACATACACACAAACACGCACACAAACATGCACATAAAACACAAACGTACATGCACAAACACAGACTCAAATACACACAAACATACATACACACACAAACACAGATGTGCACTCACACAGACTCACATATAGAGACACATAAACATACACAGACATAATATATATATATATATATACACACACACACACAAATATATAATGTCTAATTAACCATTTGTAAGCCGCTCTGATAGCCTTTTGACTGAAGAGTGGGGTATAAATACTTCATAATAATAATAATAATAATAATAATACACATACAAACATACGCACACAGACACACACTAGAGTTCCAAAGGGAGTGGCTTTGCCTCTGTGGACTATCAGGCCCTGGGCTTCCATTCTCATTCCACTTCAGGGTTGATGCTGGAGGGCACAAGGCAGGTCTTTGGGAGGGCTCTGCTGCCTCTTCTAGTTGATGGTTTGGTGCATTTCTTCACACCAAAGCGGGGGGGGGGGGGCAGTGTGTGTTGTGGTGGTTGCCAAGATGCTCCTCAGTTTACAGAAGGAGCTGCTCTGAACCTTTTCTGTGAAAGACTCCTGGAGAGATTGGGGCTCAGCCGCTTCTGGCCAGGACACCTTCCCTCTCCTTTTGCTAGTTCGATTCACCAATATCAGGGTATCTCCACACAGGACAGGCTTCGTATATGTGGGGCTTCTAAAGTTGAAGAGCTAGCACATTATTTATGGCACTGCCAGCTTTATGTTAGTATCAGAGAGTATTATTTAGCCCTATTCTTGGGAAACAGGAGTGAGAGGGATGATGAGAGCAAACTGACTTTCTTGTTGCAAGGGGTCGATCCCTTTGTGACTGGTAGAGTCAACCTTTTTGCTGTCAAAACAGCTGCCCTGTGGAAGCAAGAAGAGGAAAAGGGTTAGCCTAGTTTTTTCTTCCAGAGAGGGATGGAGTGACCTTTTTATGCTCATTTGTTATAATGTATAAATTTTTGGTATTTAATTATTAATTATTTTAGCTGTTTGCTTGCTTTTGCCATTTTGAAATAGTCTGGAGACTTACTCAATGAAGAATACTTTCACTTTGGGCCTTTGCAGACTGCTAGAAATAGTGCAGATTGAGTCCACTTTAAGGGTTAGGGTTAAGGTTAGGGAATCATGGGAACTGTATTTTATTGTGGCACCAGAGCTCTCTGACAGAGAAGGCTCAATGTTTCAGAAAAAACAATTCCCATGATTCCCTAGCACTAACTCTAACCCTTAAAGTGGACTCAATTTGCACTATTTCTGGCAGTCTGCAAAGGCCCTTTGACTTAGATCCAAAACACACCACTGAAATAATCTAGTTTGAGACTACCTTAATTGCCCTGGCTCAGTACTAGGGAATCCTGGGAATTGTAGTTTTTTGTGGCACCAGAGCTCTCTTGACAGAGAGCTAAATATCTCACAAAACTACAGTTCCCAGAATTCCCTAGCACTGAGCCAGAACAGTTAAAGTGGTCTCAAACTGGATTATTTCGGTAGTGTTTTGGACCTTAGTTTCAATGAGTCTTTTGACATCTTCAGTATTTTTTCCATCGTAGTTAGGAGAATTACACAGGTTGTAATCTTGTCAAAGTGAAGTATTTTTGAAAATACTGTATTTTAGTGGGAGAACTCGGCTTTTTTTGCAAAACTATGGGCCTTTGCAGACTGCCAGAAATAGTGCACTTTAAATTGAGGCACTGCCCTGGCTCAGTGCTAGGGAATCATGGGAACTGTATTTTATTGTGGCACCAGAGCTCTCTGACAGAGAAGGCTCAATGTCCCAGAAAAAAATACAATTCCCATGACTCCCTAGCACTGAGCCAGGGCAGTGCCTCAATTTAATGTGCACTATTTCTGGCAGTCTGCAAAGGCCCTATGGGTAGATTTTCTTGGGCTTAATTGGGTGGTTGAACCAAGTCGATTCCAATGCATCCCTTTTTTATCCTTTTCAGCTGCCAACTCTTCTCTGATGGTGATGTAGATTTGTTGCAGTATGTTTTAAAAATAAACCCCATGCTTTCCAACTTGCATTAAAGGATTCCACTGTGAATGATAACAGTAACAAATTAAACCATAATAATGTAGGTAGGTGTTGGAATGTGGTAAAATAGATTGTTGTTGCCATTTTTGGCGCTCATTGCTTCAAATGTTTTGGAGGACCGAGTTGCCCATCTGTTGTTGCCCTGATAAAGTCTACTGAGATTTCCCTGCAAATGGTAACAAACTGTTGAATTTGAAAGCATCTGCTCAGAGTTAGAAATAATGTAATTATTTTTTCTTCCTTGAGCATTAGTAAATTGTTTAAGTGACAGCTTTCTTCAGGAATCTTGAAATAATGGGATATTCGGCTAGTTTTGAACATAGCCTTTTTACAGAGTGAGGTCAACTGTTTCTTCAAGGGAAATCTTCCTCTTATTTCTTCCTCTGGTGTGTAATCTTAATCTGAAGTTGCTTTAAAATATATGTTGGTTATGGAATATTTATTTTGGAGGCGAGTACAGACTGCATCTTAGAATTGTTGACTCTGACTTTTAAGAACTGTAAGAAATAAAAATGGGCCTTGCTTATATTTACTTTGTTGTATTTTTGTTACATACTTAAGACATCTAGTTAGAACAAACACAGTTTATATTCAGTGATAACTTTAACTGAAGGGGACTAGGAACACCTGACAAGTAAACATTGTATAGTTCTTCCATTTTTCTAAAAAGAAAAAGAAAAAAAGGAAATCTGTTTCAAGGAGTGGGTTGGGTGGTGAAAAAGTATTATTCTTGAAATCACCTCCTAGCAGTTGTTCCACTCAGTGGGAGACAAAATGTAGGCAGATAATGAAGGTAAGGGGAGCCAGCATGGTGGTTTGAGTGTTGGACTATGACTCTGAAGACCAGGGTTTGTATCCCTGCTCAGCAGTGGAAACTCACTCAGTGACCTTGGGCAAGTCACACTCTCTCAGCCTCAGAGAAAGGCAATAGTAAATCCTCTCTGACCAAATTTTACCAAGAAAACCATGTGACAGAGTTTCCTTAGTGTTAAAAATAATGTAGATAGATGAATGTTTTAAGCATGCAGGTGGAATCTGGTTTGTAGAAGAGAAGGGTAGTTAGTATACAGAGGGAGGGATTTTTTTCTAAGCCCTTTATTCTTTGCTCAGAATTCCACCAAAGCTTGCATTTTCTTTGTACTTACGTGGCTTATAAAGTCCCATAAAATTTAAGTCTTAAATGTTGTTGCTGTTGTGTGCCTTCAAGTCATTTCTGACTTATGGCGACCCTATCACAGGGTTTTCCTGGCAAGATTCCTGGCGCGTGAGCACGCGCGCAGCCATTCCCCCCCCACCATTGGCCTGCGGAAGACCTGGGGATCCCCGGCCCGGCCCCAGGTAAGGGGAACTTGCCGACCCCTGATTTAGAGTATTTATACCTCACTTTTCAGGCACAAAGACTCTTAGAATGGCTTACAAATTGTTAATTTGACAAGACCAGAGCACTGTCAAAAAGCAGAAATCGTTGAAATGTGGAACCCATAATACTGTATATTATTATAATATACAGTGGGCCATTGGTATCTGTTGGGTTTTGCTTCCAGGACCTACCATGGATACCAAAATCTGTAGAAGTTCCATTATATGAAATGATGTCGTGAAATGACACCCTTTATATAAAATGGCGAACAATTCAAATGAGTGCCAGAAAGAGCCCAAGGATGTATGAAATGGCAGGAGTTTAATAGCAGGGTAGGCCTACATGTCAGTGAAATGGCAAAATCAAGGTTTGCTCTTTGGTGTTCTTCCCTTGAATATTTTTGAGCCATGGTTGGTTGAATCTGTGGATGTGGAACCTGTAGACATGGAGGACTCATTGTATAAGCCCAAATATAATTATGAGTACCTGTACAGTGCTGTTCTGTATGCACATGACAACACCACAAATGACTTCTACAGTTTACAGTACACAGGCTGAATGAAAAGATGGAGCTATATTGAATAAAAAGGACCATGTGAACCCAAAACCTTAGTGTAAAGTACTATCTTTTTGTTCAGTCTGTGTACTGTATATTGTAGAAGTTGCTTGTGGTGTCATGCCAGGATCAGTGCCATATTTATATCCATTGGCTACAGTTGTTTCTCTCCTAGAAACTTGCCATGGTCTGTTCCATGGAAGTTACAACTGACAGTAGTTCTCCCACTGCCGTGATAGTGAACCTATGGCATGTGTGCCAGTGATGGCACGCGAAGCCATTTTCCCCGGCACACAGAGAGTGGGGAGGAGGCGGAATAGGTGTGCGCCTGTTCCTCCTCCTTCCTGGCTGTCCCAGGCCTTCAGCTACCTCTCTGGGAACAGCGCAGGGAGAGGAGGAGGAAGAGGCACACACCATTGTTCCCCCTCCTTCCAGACCCTCCCTGGCCTCCAGCTGCCTTGCGGAGGAAGGAGGAGGAACAGGTGCATGCCTGTTCCTCCCCCCCTCCAGGCCTTCAGCTGTTTCTGGAGAGGCAGCTGAAGGCCCAGCAGGGTGGGGGGAAGTGGTCCCACCCCCAGAGGGCAGAACTGCCTCCCCGGCACTGGATAACACCCAGTGCTGGAAGGTCTTTTAGTTTGGGCACTCGACCCCCTGAAACGGGTAGGCAACCTTTCCCCTTTAAGGGCCGAGGGACTTCAGCTCCCAGAAGCCTCAGCCATGTTGGCCAATAGTCCCATGTTGGCCAATAGCTCCTGGGATTCTGGGAGCTGAAGTCCCTCGGCCCTTAAAGGGGAAAGGTTGCCTACCCCTGCCCTAAAACCTTCGCCATTGCTATCTTACTGTCTGTTCCATACAGGACTACTTTGAGATTCTGAATCAGGATAATAAACTTCTAATATTAATCTTAAACAAGTTTTACTAGTTCCTTTAAAATATCATTATGTGTATATGGCCAAATGACTTAAAAATAAGCAATTTGTGGGGAAGCTGCTAAATTTTGGAATGTGAAAAAGTCAGCCCAGTAAATAGTTACTCTAAAAACGAATTTCATTGTTGGACATAATTAGAAAAGGATCTGAAAACTAAACTACCAATTTCATAATATCCTTATACAATTCCATGATGTGACCAAATCTGGAGTATTGTATACAGTTGGTTCACCAAACTTAAAAAAGTATTTTGTAGAACTGGAAAAGCTTTAGAAAAGGGCAGTCATAATGAGCAAGTGGTGGAACAACATCCCTATGGAGAAAGGTTACAGTATTTGCTATTTAACTTAGAAAAAAACTAATAGAGGTGTATATAGAAGTATGCATAGTGTGGGAAAAGTAGTTAGGGAGATGTTTTTGCACCCTCTCTTGTAATACTAGAACTGAGGGTCATTCACTGAAGGTAAAATGGTGAGGGATTGGGAACAGATAAAGTGCTTTACATGGTGCATAGTTAAACTGTGGAATTACATGGCTTTAAGAGGGCATTAGATAAACTTATGGAAGATGTGGACATCAGTAATTGCAAATTAGAATGGCTGCAAATCATTTCCATTTTCACAGGCAGTATGGTTTGCCTTTGTATATTAGATGTTGGACAAGATGGGATGGAGGGTGCAGTTGCACTTATATCTTGCTATAGGGCTTCCCATAGACAGCTAATTGGTCACTATATGAACAGAATGATAGCCTAGATCAGGGGTCGGCAAGATTTACTCACCTGTGGCTGGTCCGCTGGTCCTGGGGTCTTCTGCCGGGCCGGGGTGTGTGTGAGAATGGTGGCATGCGCGCTCGCGTGCATACGCAGTACTCCAAAAGTACTGCGCATGCGCGAGCGAGCCGCGGCCGTCATTTTGTCAAACAAAATGGCGGCTGCAACTCGTTTGTGCATGCGCATGGCCGCCATTTTGTTTGCCAAAATGGCGGCTGCAGCTCGCTCACGCATGCGCAGTACTCCAGAAGTACTGCACATGTGCGAGCGAGCCACAGCCGCCATTTTGGCAAACAAAATGGCAGCCATGACTTGTTTGTGCATGCGCAGTACTCTGGCACATGCGCAAACGAGTCATGACCGCCATTTTTGTTTTCCAAAATGGCAGCCGCGGCTCGCTCACGCATGCGCAGGAGTACTGCGCATGCGCAAACGAGTCGCGGCCACCATTTTGGAAAACAAAATGGCGGTCGTGACGCACGCTGTGGGGGTCGGCGGCGGCAGGGGCCGGTCAGCAAGCCTCGGTGGGCCGGGTGCAGCCGGGCCGTAGGTTGCTGATCCCTGGCCTAGATAGCCCTTTGGTCTGATTCAACATGACAGTTCTTATATTCTTGTATGTGGAAAGTCACATTGCAGAGATTGGGGTTTTATTCATTTGGCTGTTGGGTTAACTTCTCTTGTACTGGCACATCTTTTTAACTAAAAGATTCTCAGAAGATACCTAATATGAACTTAAAATAATCAGTTCTGTACAGCTGAAAGAAATTATTAGACCTTTTCAGTAGGTCCACTTTATTTTACAAAAGCATGTTTTCAATATATTGCAAGGCTTGCAGCTTAAGAGAAACCATTGTTACAAGTGGTTTTCTGCTTACAAATGTGTTTGTTTGGTCATTCAGGTCATCAAAAGCACTCTATTAGCAGTTGTTCTGAGCCTGGATTGAAGGTAAATGTTACTTTCAGAAGCCTTTCTAATTGGTAAGAGTGTATCAATTGATTCCAGTGAACCTTCTGAATCATGTTTTACATTTAGTGCATCAACATCAATTTTAGCAACCATTCTTACATGAAAAGAATGAAGATTGAATAATGTGCATCAATAAGAAGTGTTCATAAACTATTGGTCCCAGATGGTGTCTTACAAGATCCACTGTTTAAAAGAAGTGGAGTTCTAGATGTATACTTGTGTATTGACAGTCTTCAAGAGGTATTTCAACCCACTCACAGCTGTGCCAAAGCAGAAGTGAGATGATATAAGCAGGAAAAAAAGGAGGAGCTAACTTTTTCCAGTCGGTATGTTTCCAAGGTTAAATTCACTCCAAAAGACAGTATACTGTACAAATACATAGGGGAAATGGTTTTCTTTGAAATCAAACAGACCATAATATTGGATCAGTTAAAATTGCTTTGATAGTACCTTGATTTTTTTGTTCTTGTCTGAAATGGTCTGTCTTGTACTCATCTTACCGAGGCACTATATTTGTTTCAATCTTTAGGGATCAAATTGCCTTGGGTCCTTTTTTCCTATTTGTCAGAGCAGGTTTATGCAGCATATTTGTACATAGTGACTCAGTCTTGATCAATGCATTAGCCTAATGCCAGATGTTACAAAGCCTTTATTTTTCTTACCTATCTACAGAGCTTCATTGTAGGCTTTGCAATTTTCTAGATATTATATACCACTATCCTTCTCTGCTCCCATCCCCATTTGAAAATCTATATGCAATCTGGAGGGTACCAGATTGACAAAGAACAGAGCATTTACAGATACTCATATTTGTACTTGTAGTGCAATTGCTGTTATCATTGTGGAAATATTATTTTCTAATATTTAGGATAACCCTACAGGCTCTTTGCTTCTTGCTTATCTTTTCATGAAAAGTCTACCCCTAGTTCCCAGCATTAACTATTGTATAGCATTAAATCTATGCTGATTAGTTTTAAGCCAAAGCTAATTATGGTTAATATGAATCCTTGTACAGTTGTAATTCTACACCAGGGGTAGGCAACCTTTCCCCTTTAAGGGCCGAGGGACTTCAGCTCCCAGAATCCCAGGAACTATTGGCCAACATGGGATTATTGGCCAGCATGGTTGAGGCTTCTGGGAGCTGAAGTCCCTCGGCCCTTAAAGGGGAAAGGTTGCCTACACCTGTTCTACACCATGGTTAGTAATAGAAAAGGAGGGTGGAATTTATGTGGGAACGAGAAGACAGAAATGGAAGGCATATGCAGGCTTTTCCTAGACTTTTGACTATGGTTGAATATCAGAAGTTTATTCTAGACCAGGGCTGGGGAGCAGTGTGATTTTGGAGTTACTCCTTGTCCTATTCCAGAGTAAGATACTTTTTCTTAATGTTACTCCTACTCCTGTAAAAACCTCTTAGTTCTTTACTCCTTACTCCTACTCTCCAGCCCTGATCTAGACTGTGAGACTGAACTCACCTAAAAAGGCGACTAGGACATTTGGCTTTGTAACTGCAACCATGGAACCTCTGTATTTCTCAGCACTTTTCAGAACAATTCCCCCAAGTATCTTGTAAATCAGGGGTAGGCAACCTTTCCCCTTTAAGGGCCGAGGGACTTCAGCTCCCAGAAGCCTCAGCCATGTTGGCCAATAGTCCCATGTTGGCCAATAGCTCCTGGGATTCTGGGAGCTGAAGTCCCTTGGCCCTTAAAGGGGAAAGGTTGCCTACTCCTGCTGTAAATAATGGGATGTTCCAAATGTTGCTGTTAGAGAGCATTACAGTTGGCCCTTCATTTTCATGAGGGATCCGTTCCAGAACCCCCCATCCCCGGGAAAATGGAGATTAGCAAGTATTCAAGACCCATAGGCTTGAATGGGGTGTGCCTGTGGGCACGTGCCCCATTGATTTAAACAGAGGTTGCCCCTCTGTGAATATGTAAAACCGCGGACTTGAAGTCCGCAAGAACAGAGGGGCAACTGTAATCTCTAAGTGTTGCATCTACATTTCCCACATAATAAAACTGAAGCCTTATTTTGCATTACAGTTGTTCCTCTGTTCTCACGGACTTCATGTCCAGTTTTACATATTCATGGAGAGGCGACCTCCGTTTTAACCAATGGGGTGTGGCCCCATGGGTGTGAGTGTGCGCCCATGCCCCATTCAAGCCTATGGGGCTTGAATATTCACTAATCTCCGTTTTCGGTGTGTGTGTGTGTGTGTGTGTGTGTGTGTGTTTCCAGAACGGATTCCCGTGAAAACGGAGGGCCAACTGTACTAGTGAATTGAAATATGATTGAATTATAGAGAATACTGTCTTCTGCCTTTCTAGTTTGCATAAGTATGGTGTTATCTTCCACACTGATGCTTGGCCTAATTTTGGGTAAGTCAGGAAGATGCAATGCTATTTTTTATATAGAGTGACTGCCAATAGAAGACAGGTGTCCTGTGGGCTGTCTGGACATTGTAGAAGTGAATTTCATGGCAGTCAGTTTGCAGTGTTAAAAATAAACGTTAAAATTAGTGCTGAGGGTTCATATAAATTGTTCGCTCAGTTTTCATACTGGCTTTTATATTGTCATTTTAAAAATGAATCAAAGCATGCTATTTTGAATTAAATCTGTACTGATTTTTTTAACATCATGTCCAAAGCTGTTTTGGCCTGGAAAAATATTTCAGATCCCAGCTGGCATGAATTCTTATTTCTTTGGCTGAACAAAAATGCAGATATTAGACATGTTACAATTCCATTGTCGCTCAGATTGGTTTGTATATTGTATGGTCTGTTTGTCCTGGTTTTTTTTAAAGAAATCTGTGTTTTTTGGGTAGGCAATTAGATCAGCAGGACTCTTAAACACATTTCACCTGATTAAGGCAAATGAGGCTCAATTTTCCACTTTCAGGCACCTGCATTTCAACAAACCAGATGTTAGAATATTAATTTCTAAGTTATGTTTATAGAGAGTTCACTCTTCTCTCTCAGCTTGCCATCACCCACACAAGAGGAGTAGGACTTGTATCAATTAGTAGGAAGACTATAAATTCTACTAATTCCATGCCAAATTGATTTTTTTAAAAAATAATTTTTAGTATTCCTTCCCACCCCCTCTTTTGGTGCCTTTGATAGGACCAACTTCTCTCTTTTGTGACTAATTGTCCAGTGCCAGTTATCTTCATAAGAGCTTTGTAAACACATTCTGAACATATTTATTCTGTCTTGCCCCACAAATAAAGTGGGTTAACTAGACCTTGTTTTTTCTTAATATATGATAAAACTCATTTCTATGTAGCAACTAGAATTCCTATTCATATACTGAACTGGAAGTCTAAGTGTGGACCTCAATATGCAGTTTCATTTCTTATACCCTGTGAAAGTCATATTTTTGATATGCATTTTTAAAAAAAGTTATTGACATAATACAGTTTCTTCTTGAGAACATTAGACTTCTGGGAAATATTAAAACAGTTAGAGTTATATTTGTCTCATTAGAGATTTGTTACTTAATGAACCAGAACTTTAATGGGGTTAGAATCTGCTGGCATAAATTTGTTCTTCTCCCACATGATTTAAAACATGAATTTTTAAAGCACATTTTCAGTTGGCTTTTAGAAGCTTCTTTTGCATTTATTCATAAAGTAACTTAGATAATTCCTGTTAATGCATAAAAACAGCACATGGCTTATTAAATTATATCCCTAAAATATAATCCTCTCAACCAAGGGTCACACAGTATATATATCCCCCACACCTCCATGCCACCATTCTCTGAAGATGCCAGCCACAGATGCAGGTGAAACATCAGGAGTGCATTCTTTTAGAACATGGCCTCACAGCCTGAAAAACCCACCAAAACCTATGGATGCCAGTTGTGAAAACCTTCGACTTCACATTGAATGTTCTACAGGGAGAAATTGTTCCAATACACACAGAGACTGGAAAAACTCCAGACGAGGAGAACCCATCTACTCTGTTTGTTAACCTTCTTGCTACACTGCAGAGACACAGAAACCATACCACACTTTCTCACAGCAAAAAAGGACCTTAAAATCCACACAGGCCAACCATATCTACAACAGAATGGAACAAGCACTGTTACAGGAGAGAATACATACCACTTGCAAAAGAACTGGCTAACACAGGGGGGATGCAGACGGGCAGCCCTGGGCCGCCTGGGAAACAGAGGATCGGGGCTGAGGCTGCTGGAAAAGAGTGGCAAATGCTGCTCCTTTCAGAGCTGGCAAAAGGGTGCCCTAAGAACCTCCGCTCCTTCCTGGCTGTCCCAGGAACAGAACAGTACAAACAGAAAATCAAGGAACTCTTGGATCTTGGAAAATACAAAAACCTCAACTCTTGGATCTTGGAAAATACAAAAAAACTCAACAAAATCACCAAGAAAACAAATACCTTGATCAAGAACTTGTCAATTCAGCCAACCACATGCCAGAATCTACGCAGATCTGAAGCTCTCCCACCAAGATTGTCCCAAGATCCACAAGGATTCCATTCCACTTCGACCCATAGTGAGCGCCATTGGATCTCCCACATATGTCTTGGCCAAGTTTCTGGCTACACAATTACAAACCCATGTAGGGCAAACCCCCCACTATATCAAGGACTCACCTCACTTCATAGAAAAAAATCAACAACCTCGAACTAAAACCTGGAGACAGACTAATCATCTTTGATGTGGTCTTCCTTTTCACCAGGGTCCCCATGATGGACACTGTGGCACTTATCCAACAAATTTTTCCAGAAGGCATCACAGTTATGTTCGAACAAGCTACTTCCAGTGGGACAATGGATTCTATGAGCAGAGAGATGGGGTCGCCATAGGAAGCTCTCTGAGCCCCACGATAGCAGACTTTTACTTGGAACACTTTGAAAGGCAAGCCCTGGAAACAGCACCAAAAAAGCCCACAACATGCTTCCAATATGTGGACGACACTTTCACTAATTGGAGCCATGGTGAGGAAGACTGTGTTTTTGACCCATCTGAACCACAATTTGGTCATCTGCAAACCAAACCAATGATTGGGTCACACGGTATAGAGAAAACCTATACACACGGACCAATATCTACACAAAAACTCCAATCATCACCCAGGACAAAAAAAAAATGCACAATAAAAACAATGGTAGACCATGCAAAAAGGATCTGTGAGCCCCACTACCTGGAAGATGAACTGAAGCACCTAAACTGAGCTGTACAGGTTAATGGTTACTCCAGCTCCAAAAAAACCCCCACAGGTGTGAAGAAAAACAACCACCCAAAGGGAAAGTATTTTTACCGTATATCAAAGGAGTCACAGACAGAATAGGGAAACTGATGAGGAAACAAAACCTCTAAATGATCTACAGACCAACCAAGAAAATCCAGGAAATGCTGTGCTCAGCAAAGGATAGGAGAAATCCTCTCACAGCCACAGGAGTTTACCTTATACCGTGCAACCGTGGACAAGTCTATATAGGGATCACAAAATGCAGTATCCAAACGCGACCAAGGGACACGAGAGACATTGCAGACTGGGCCGGCCTGAAAAATCAGCAGTAGCAGAACATGTTATAAATCAATATGGGCACAAAATGCTATTTAAAAACACTGAAATTCTGTGACCAACAACTATTGGGTCAGAATGTACAGGGAAGCCATTGAAATCCAGAAACACCTGGACAATTTCAACAGGAAAAAAGAAACCCTGAAAGTAGAGGTAGGGCCTCGGCAGACGGCTAATTGAGCCGTCTCCGAGGCCAGGAAGAGGAGGAGCAGCCACACGCGCGGTGCTCCTTCCTCTCCCTGAGGTCGTCCTCGGAGCCGCTGGCCCTCCGCACGGCCGGGGCTCCGGGGATGACCTCCCGCCACAGCGACCGGACGCGCTGCGGCGGAAAAGACAGAGAAAGTGCGCCCGGCGCTTTTAGGGCGCACTTTCCCTGTCTTGAGGAAGGAGCGCTGATTTAGCGCTCCTTCCAGGGACGCCGCCGGTGCGCCAAGGTGCGGAGGCTGCGGCCCTGCGGCGCGCCGGCCCACGGCGTCTGGGAAGCTCTCGTCTGCTTCCCCCCAAAGTTTGGCTACCAGTCCTCAAAAATATCAAAATCAGGACTTAGCAAATGCAAATAACTTCACACAGGGTCAGGGAGTTTCACAGCAGACAATGGACCATTAATTAAATAGACACTAATCCTTCTTGCATATCCTCCCACCCTGAGGCCTTTCCTCAACAGAACAATACACAGATTTAAATGCTAATCCTCTCAACCAGTGGTCACATGTATATATACTGCCCAGACCTCCATGCCATCATTCTCTGAAGATGCCAGCCATAGGTGCAGGCGAAATGTCAGGAATGCATTCTTCTAAAACAGGGTTAGGCAACCTTTCTCCTTTAAGGGCTGAGGGACTTCAGCTCCCAGAAGCCTCAGCCATGTTGGCCAATAGTCCCATGTTGGCCAATAGCTCCTGGGATTCTGGGAGCTGAAGTCCCTTGGCCCTTAAAGGGGAAAGGTTGCCTACCCCTGTTCTAAAACATGGCCTCACAGCCTGAAAAACCCACAAAAACCTATGGATGCCGGCCATGAAAGCCTTTGACTTTAAATCAAGTTCCTAAACTTTGTAACTTCCTCCTCCACACTGAAAGGGGGAGAGAAGACACATGCATTTTTTCACCACACCCCCTGAATGCTTGGTGTCAGACTTAACTGCCCTTTCATGGTGTCCATGCCTCCTGAAGTGAGACGTTGGGTGTTTGCAAGTGTTCACACAGAGATTTCCACATTGAAGGATTCTTGCTTGGGAGAGATCAGAAAGGAAACAAGGAACAAGGAAAACAAACTGGGGCAGGGGAGAGAAGTGTCCCTGTAAAATACTAGCCCTTGAGAAAAAAATCATTCCATTTGAAGAAGTTCAGGTTAAACCAATTAAACATTGATTTGCACTGCTAGAAATATTGTGGCCTTAAGAACTCGCCTAGTGTGGCAGGTAAATATGTATTCCTTTAGTGATCTCAAACATAATCAGTGTGAGAATTTCACTCATTTTGAAAATTATTGACAGATACATTCCTATGTATTTAGTACATAAAAGTAACTGCAACTTCCAAGAACAAAGTTTGCCTTTTGAAGTGAAGATGACATCTTAGGGATAGTATCTTGTTCCTTAGATTATTGGGAGCCTGCAGGCTGGACAAAACATCTGGAGTGCAATTCAGCAGGATGATGTTGCATCACATGTTGACATTTACTGCACCTTAAAGAAAGACAAGGAAATGCTGGTATGGTTGCTTTTGGCAGAAGTCCTGGATCTCAGAGAGAGAGAGAGAAAGAGAAAGGAATGGGAGGGAGGGAGGGGGAGAGAGAGAGCATGTGTACTGTATGATGTTTATCACTGATTTTCAGTGGTCATGTTAAGTACCTGCTTCACTCTGTTTCATTGGAAGGAATGGTACATACAAATGCTTATCATAGTTTTTGTTGATGAATACAACAGTTTATTGCTTTACACAACATGTCTGTCCATTTCTTCTTTCTATTTAATTTAGAATTGCTCTTTTATCTTTCCTCAATTGTGGACCATAAGGTAGCTCTTAAAAATAGGGTTCAGGTGAGAAATGGAGCAAACATACAACAGTATTTCCTATATTTCTTTAAAAATGTATTTCCTGTGGTTTTGGTCTTCTAAAGTTTTCAGTTGGCAAGTATGCAGCAAATTAATGTTTGAAGAAAAAAGTGTTCTGCATTTTTCCTTTGATCATTTTGCATCCTAAGAGAGTGGTCATTTGTAAGTAAATTTATAGCATGAGAGAGTTGGAAGGGACTCCAAGGCTCTTTCAGTTAAGCCCCCTACTATGCACCAGTATACAGTGAAAGCATTCATGAGAGATGGCCATCCAACTTCTGTTACAGACTTTCAGTAAAAGAGAATCCACTACACTTCAAGATAGTCTATTTCACCATCAAAAAGCTCTAGGTAGAGTCACTTTTCTTACAATTTGAATATGTTGAGTCTTCCTTATCTGGAATCTTGAAGTCCAAAATATTCCAAAAACTAAAACTTTTTTTGTTTATGGCAATGATTGTCACATCTCTGTTTTCTCATGGTTCCGTGTACACAAACTTTATTTCATGCACAAAATTATTAAAAATATTATATAAAATTACCTTCAGCCAATGTGTATAAAGTGTATATGAAACATAAATGATTTTTGTGTTTAGACTTGGGACCTATGTCTAAGATATCTCATTATGTACATATATGCAAAAACAGGCATTCCAAAATAAAAATAAAAATCCAAAATACTTCTGGTCTCAAGCACTTCTAATAAGGAGACTCAGGCCCGATACACATGGCCCGAAAGGGGCGGCACAGAGCTGCCCCGGGGAGTGGTGGATTGGGGCCGCGGCAGCTGCATGCCACGGCCCTGATCCTCCTTTTTGCCATCCCCAAAAGAGCTTTCAGCTGTGGTGGCAGCTTTTTTGCACCCTATTGGCACAGCATACTGTGTCAAGACGGCATCCTGATGCCGCGCACCATGTAATTGGGCACACAGTGTCAGGACAGGGTCAAGGTGGAGTCAGGCGGCCGGTGTGCGGCTGCCCCGCCCCAACTCCACCCCCAGGCTGGCCCTTTAGCCCGGTCTGCATCGGCCCTCAATCTGTAGTTTGTCTCTTAGTCTCTGGAGCAATAGAAAACAAGTGTGACATCCCTTCAGGTATCTAAAGATGGCTGTCATGTCATTCCTCAGTCTTCTTCAAACTAAATAGACACACTCCCGAACCTGTTTTATATAGGGCTTGGTTTCTGATATTTTACCGTCTTGGTTTCCCTTTTCTAGACATATTCTAACTTACAGCTCTCTGTAGTGCCCTGTGTTCCAGATAAAGCAAAATACTCTCACTGCCCCTTATTTGGACATTATACCTGCAGCCTAGAATTGCATTAGCTGCTTTGGCTGCTGAATCACATTGATTACTCATGTTTAGTTTTTTATCTTCTAAGATTCTACTGTTACCAAGCCAAGTGTTACCCATCCTATATTTATGTATTTTATTTTTCTTTCCTAAATATAGTACCCCACATTTATCCCTGTTGAAATTAATTTTGTTTTGGCCCAGGTCTCTAATCTGCTAAAGTCATTTTGAAACCTAATTCTGTCTGTTGGGATATTAACTACCCCTTTTAATTTGGTGTCTTCTAAAAATCTGATAGGTATGCCCTCTGTTCCAGTATCCAAGTCATTTATAAGGCTGTTGTACAGCATGAGCCTGGGAAATAACTTCTTTCTGGGATGAAGACAAGCCACGAATGAGCAGTCTTTGGGTTTGGTTTGTCATAAATCCATTCAACAGTAGCAGTGTCATTTTATCAATTTTATCAGCTTGTGTGCAAGAATATAATGGGGATCTTTTCAAAAGCCTTGCTGAATACAAGATGTATTACATCCACGGCATTCCCCTAATCCACCAAGTTTATTACTTTCTATAGAATACATAATTAGTCTGTGCATTACTCGTTTTTGAAAAACACATGCTGGTTCTTATTAATCACAGCATTTTTTCTGAGTGCTCACAGTCTGACTAATCCAAAACTTTTCCTGATGGTGTCAAGCAGATTAATTCTGTAATTACTGGGGTCTTCCTTCCTCCCCATTTTGAAGATGAGCATACCATTCTCCCTTCTCTAGTCTACTGGGACTACTGTTCTGCTAGAATTCTCTAAGGCTATTTTCAAAGGCTTTGAGATTATGTTTGCAAGTTCCTTGAATGGCCTTGGACACTTGAATTCATTTAAAATAACTAGATATTCAGTGCTGTTTTTAAAACAATAGGTGTTCGTACTAATCCTCATCTGTCTTTGAAATATGGATCTGTTCATTTCTTTTTGTTCCCCTATAGATTAGCAGTCACATAGTTACCTGGTAATGTGCTAATATGTCACTTGGGAGTCTTAAAGTGGTACAGCCATTTATTTATTTGTGAAGTGTCATGGTGCAAGGTGGTTTACATGGTGTAAGAGAAAAGGCTCCTGCCAGTTGGAACTTACAACCTAAAATTTGATATTGTGATCAGAGGAAGGAGAAGGAAAAAGAAGCAGACACAAACAGGGAACTTTTCAGTTAAACAGCCTTAGGCTTAGTCATGGACTCTGGATGTTTGCATATATGCACAGGTTGCAAATAAAGTTTTCATGTGGTCTTGTGCAGCACAAAGCAGTCTTAATTCCTCTTTTTAAGTATAGTACCAGGAGCATGGAAGAAGGCAGTGTGTGTGTGGCTAACAAGTTAGGTTTAGCATTAGTATATGGACAAATCTGTGATATATGCTAATAACTAATCTGTTTTGTAACAAATTTCTATGCTAGGAATATCAAAAGCTTCTTTCCATCTGGGAGGTTATTGGTCCATGTAACTTAGTATCATTTACATTATTTGATAGTAATTCTCAAGTGTTTCAGGCAGGAGTCTGTCCCATTCTTACCAGTAGAGGCTAGGGATGAATCCATGACCTTTTATTTACAAAGCATGTGCTGTTCCACTGACATACAGTTCACATTCTGAGTAGAAATTTAGCTTTTCTCATGATTAGCCTTGTCAAACTACTAGTAGAAATATTAAAACAATGCCCAGTTTTTCCTCGCAGGTTTTCTTACAGAGAATTAACTACTCAATTTTATTTATCATTTCATAGCTAGCTATAGTATTAATTTGTATATTTTTATAATATGGTGACATACTGCAGCAGTAATAGTTTCCTTGGTTATGAGATATAATAATAGATATAATAATAGCTCATTGTTGTTATGATCCTCTTTAGGCAATATTTTGTGGTATTTTACCTCTGTTCTGTGTGTGCCTGATGGATTTCACCATTGCTAATTGTGAAAAAAAAATCCTGTACACATCTGGAGGTCAACCTGCCAGAGCCAGCAATAGCACTCCTGAATATGCATAATTACATAGTTTGCAAAGATAGCTCTTTAAATATTTTAGCAGAAATCATTAATTAAAATGTATACTCAATCTCTAGTCCTCTTTTGTCTCTATCCTTACATCCTCTAACAGGGGAAAAAAGATTAAAAGCAAATACATTTGATCTTTATGTTCAAAATGGTTACCTAGAGAACAGATGAAAAAGAGGGCTGATCGATGAACAACTATTTCTGCATAGTTAAAATGCAAGTGTATACTTTGTACTCATTGTATAGGGATTATGAATCACAATAGTAGGATTACATTCCCAGTGTTTATAGCTCCCTGGGGAAATATGGGTATAACTCTTCCCACCCATTAACTATAGTTAAGGTGGTGATGGTGGTACTGTTATTGTTGTTTATATGCTATTTCCACAACAAACAATGTTCAAAGCAACCCCATGATTGAAGGTTAGTTTCCTCTGTCCTCTGTCCTTAACCTTGGTTAAAGACAAAGTCAGTACAGACATTAACCAAAGTTTCTGAATTATAGTTTGAATCCTAGTTTGAAGTGGCTGACAAATTCTAACCCTGGTTAGAATTAAAAATATGAATGTTTATTTTTGTTGTTGTTTACTGTAAGGTCAACTTTGATTTATGGCAACCTATGAATGAAAGACCTCCAAGACCTCTGGTCAGTAACTGCTTTGCTCAGTTCTTGTAAGCTCACGGCGAAGTCTTCCTTAATTGAGTCTATCCACCTGTAACAAATGTTTATCCACCTGTAATGAATATTTATATTTTATTTTAAAAACACATATCCTAGCTTTTTTCTTTTTACAAATTCACTCAAAGCAGCTAACAGAATATAAAATCATCACTTGTAAAAAAATATGCGAGAGGTTAAATTGGCAAACCTGAAGCAGCAGCAATAGCAGCTTCATTTATATACCGCTTCATATTGCACTGAGCAGTATCTAAGTCTAAGCGGTTTACAACTGTAAGTTCATTGACCCCCATCAAGCTGGGTACTCATTTTAATGACCTCGGAAGGATGCTAGGCCAGTGGTGGTGAACCTTTTAGAGACCGAGTGCCTAAACTGCAACTCAAAACCCACCTATTAATTGCAAAGTGCTGTGTCCTTCTGGCTTTCTAGTAATGAACTCCAGCGAACTCTGCTGGGGTGATGCCGTGTGTGCCCACAAAGAAGGCTGTGAGTGCCTCCTCTGGCACCCTAGCCTATGCTAGGCTCAGTCAACCTGAGCCCCGGCTGGGATTTAACTCACAACTTTGTGGTTTGTGAGTGAGTGGCTGCAGTACTTGCATTTAACCACTGTGCCACCAGGGCTCCTAGAACAATATAACAACAGAAACAGCTAGATTTTTTTAAGCACCAGCAAATATCCCACAGCAGTTTGACCTTATTCCAAATCCTTGTTTTAATACTCAGGATTTTATTTGGTGCCTAGAACCAGTGTAGTGTAAGGTGTGAGCATTGTACTATGACTCTGGAGATCACAATTCAATTCCATGGCTTGGCCATGGAAACCCACTGGGTGACTTTGGACAAGCCACACATTCTCAGCTGCAGAAAAGCTCATGATAGGTTCACCTTAAGATTGTTATAAGTCAAAAATGATTTGAAGGCACAGCAACAACTGCAAAATTACTACTTGATAATCACTATAAATGATCACAGTTCTCTGGGGCTTCTGTTGAAGAATTCAAGCTGAGTTACTGAAAACCTAAACACAAAAGTTAATCTGTACCCTAGTGAGTTGGGAGGGGGTTTTGAGAATCCCTTATAGCTGCTGCCTGTCTGTGTGCCTCTCTTTCTATGGCAGAGTTAATTGGGTCTAAGTTGAAAATAGGTATATCTTAGTTGCAGTAAACCTTTGTTAGCATCCTATGAGTTAGGGCCAAAACAGACTGGCACAATATGCTGGCTTCCCGGCATTCTGGCGGCATTCAGACGGTGCATGCTGCCGGAGTGCCAGGAAGCTGCACGGCTGTCCTCATGTGGACCAGCTTTCTGATGCTGCAGCAGGAAGCCACTGCTTGCTGTGGAACGCCAGCTTTTTTCTAGCATGAAAAGGAGATGTGATTTACTGCTTCTTTTTGTACCAGAAAAAGCTGGAGAGGGTCTGTAGTGTGCAGTTGGCGCAGCCCCCACCTAGCTTTCTCACGAGTGGTATCATGCCACCCCTTTGGGGCACTCTGTTTCACCCCTTAGTCTCCTATCTGATCCCTCATTGCAGATGGGGAGCTGTCATCACTACAATGCCAGGTCTGTGGGCTGGAGCTGCTGGGTGGGCTGGAGCTACTGGGACGATTTTCTTTTACACTAAGTGGGACACAGTCCATTTTTAGCCATGTGTGCCCAAAAGCCTTCATAAAAAGAAACATTCTCCTTGGAGACTTCACTAAGGGGCTTGGCAGACGGCCCCGATAGAGCAGCCTCTGGCCACCCCTTTCCTTACCGGATCAGGGCCGCAGCAACCACTAATGTGGCAGTTTGCCACTCTAAAAAGAAGCCTCAAAATGCTGCTCCTTTTTAGAGCAGCAAAAAGCTGCCCTTGCTGTGGCAGCAGTGGCTTTTCCGCATTTCTTTCACACAGTGCATCTAAACATTGCACCAAAGAAACAGCATGATGCTGTCTGCCGTGCAGTTGGACGTGTGGCATGATGGCAGCGTCAGGGCGCGTTTGTGCAGTTGCCATGCTCCCTTCCATTCCAGTATTCTCTGAAGATGCCGGCCACAGATGCTGGCGAAATGTCAGAAAGAAACTCTTCTAGAACATGGCCACACAGCCCGAAAAACCCACAAAAAACTATGGATGCCGGCCATGAAAGCCTACGACTTCACAAAGCAGCTTCATTTATATATACCGCTTCATATCACGCTATGGGATGTCTAAGCAGTTTACAGCTGTAAGCTTATTGCCCCCCAACAGTTGGGTACTCATTTTAGCGACCTCGGAAGGATGCAGGCCTGAGTCTAGCCTGAGCCCTGGCTAGTATTGAACTCGCAACCTTGTGGTCTATGAGTGAGTGGCTGCAGTACAGGCATTTAACCACTGCGCCACCAGGGCTCCTAGTCATTGCTACTACTTGACTTAGTATAAATAGTCTCAGATCAAAGTACCACAGACTACAAACCTGTATTGTACAAGAATATTGCCGTTCTGTCCAAAACTATCTGGGCCCCCATTTGTGTTGATGCTAGTACTGCTATAGCTCTGAAACAAGGTCTGGGGACAGGGGAGGAAATGGTTCACTCATTAACACAGCCTTAATGATACTAAGCCTGACATTTGTTGTCTTACTTTGAATTGTTTGAAAGATAACACAAGTGAAAAGGTTTTCTATATTGAGGAAAACTAATGAGATAATTTGTTTCCTTGTGGAAACATTCCTATATGAAGAAAATGTTGTAAAACATTGTGATTTTAGAAAGAGTTCTTCATTGTAACAAGCTGTTTATAATGGAAACAATGCCTTTAGATAACAGAAATTAAGATTCATTAAAAACTAGGAATAAAATGTTTTGTTTTTAATTTTCAGAGACGTGGTGCAATTTCCTATGACAGTTCTGATCAAACTGCATTGTACATTCGCATGCTAGGTAAGTTTGTTCACCTGTTCGAACTCTATACGTCTGGCTATCTGATGTTGAGCAAATGGTGTACATTTAATGCATTTAACACCTTTCCTGTTTTTATTTCTCCCCTTTCCACTACTTTTCCTCTTCCTTGAGTGCTGAGTAATATCAGAATATGATGATGATCACAAAATAAGATATTGTAGCCTCCTCAGTCACACTGGGAAAGAAGGAAGGGGTTGGAGGAAAAGTAAAATGTTTGAAAAAATAGTAAACTTTATATTGGCTTTATAAATAAAATGTGAGATATGATAACAGAATGGAATTCTTGAATTCCTACTTGTCTTGCTTTTAAGATTAGCTCCTTTAACTGTGTTTCTTGGTTCAAATGGTAATTAGAGAAAATAGATGGTACATGTGAGATTAAGAATTTGTTTTGTTTAAAGCTGAGTCTGAGTGACTCATATGAGCAAATATTTGTATAGGAAAGAGTTTCATCTTAAGTTGTAAACTAAACATTATCATCAGCTAGCAATCTTGAGACAGCATGACTGTGGTAGATAGGAAAAAAAGAGTAGGAGGTGTTTCAGTGTAAATTATTCAAATTGCTTTCCATAAACATTAACCAAATGTAAGAGAAAAATAGGAATTCAGCATTATATCATTCTTCTCTGTAACTACTTTAGTAACTTTTGCTCAAGTTATTGACTTATATGTGTTTATCTTCAAGAGTGTTGAAGTAAAATTTCTAGTTGCCAGTACTGAAGTCTTCCAGCAGTCACAGGTGCTGAATGGTCAACCTGAAAAACTCTCCTTTTGACACCTGTCTGAACCTCCCCAACTTAAGGAAGAAGTGTAGACCTGTCTCATATGGCAAATTGGAAGTAGTTGATGCTTTTAAAATAGAGAAGAATGAAGGAATTGACTCCTAGCCATGAATATGTCACTGCTTTCCTTTCTGCTGATTCACAATTACTCTTGGATTCATATTGATTTCTCTTTATAGAGATGTGCTTATCTTTGTCACTCAGAAGGTTTGCATTCCACTTCTCACCCTAGCCTTGGAAAGTTAGTTGTGTTCCTATTTTTTCCATACTGGAAAACTTTATCAGGCCCAGGTAGCTAGTGGCCTCCTTATTTGCTTGCTTTTAATAGAGACACCAAGATGCTGTCTTACTCCCTTTTGTTGGTCTCTCAGTTTTGCAGAAGCAGGAAAAGTAATTCACTTTTTATTCACTTAAAAGAATTTATAAGCCACTTTTTAGAGTCATGCTCTCCCAAGGTGACATACATGATAAAACTAGTAAGATAAAGCAGTAAAATGTAGGCAGTATCAAAGACAGAAGGCTGATATTTTATTCTGTAGCCTTGGGTGTCTTGCATAATAGTCAATAGGGCCTTTGCAGACTGCCAGAAATAGTGCACATTAAATTGAGGCACTGCCCTGGCTCAGTGCTAGGGAGTCATGGGAATTGTATTTTTTTCTGGGACATTGAGCCTTCTCTGTCAGAGAGCTCTGGTGCTACAATAAATTACAGTTCCCATGATTCCCTAGCACTGAGCCAGGGCAGTGCCTCAATTTAATGTGCACTATTTCTGGCAGTCTGCAAAGGCCCAATAGTTGTCTTGAAAAGCTTTATAAGACTTGTTTGAGCAATTAAATAGTGGAAGTGGGGCACAACTCCATTGGGAGGGTGTGCAGAGGTGAGGAGCTATAATAGATCAGTTACTATCTTTTGTGCTCAATAATTCACCTGATCTTTAAAAGATGGAGTCATGACCAGGATATCTGAAGCAGATTTCAGCATGTGGGCAGAATGATATATTTAAGGTGGTCCTTTATGTAAGTGGGTCTCAAATGGTCTTTGAACATTCCTAACATATTCCTTTAAATTTGTCTCTGAAGCATATAGACACTCAGTGAATTTGCACTTATCAGCATCTGGTGTGGGGGAATTTGCTTCAGTTGAAGCTTCCATTTTTGTAGATAGACTCACACAAAATGCATTATAGTAACTGTTTGGTGATAATATAGATAGCTGAGGCAGTGTCTGCCTTATTGATAAGGCTACAACTAGTGAAGCAAACTCAGGTCATGAAAACATTCCTGCTGCCACCTCAGCTTCTCCCAGATATTGATAAGACCAGATATATTCCCAGGCTGAGTACCTTTTGGAAGAGTGAAACCCCATCCGTCAATTCTACAACACTATTCACAATAGCTAGCTTTTCTATCCATGGAACTTACATCTTACCTGGATCAGGCTTCACTTTGTTCTTCCCCATCCAGTCCAGTATTGCATTCAGATTCCATCTCTCTGGAAACCTTAGATATAACAGTGAAATAAAACTGTGTTATCATCCATATTTTGATCACACTGCAATCCAATCTTCTGGATGACTTTTCTCACTGGCTTCATATAGATTCTGAAATATGTGGATGGTAGTGTGGAACTCAGTGGCACCTTGCAGGGTTGATGCTGTGGAATATCTAGGTCCACAAGCTGTGACTGAGACTCAAAGTAGTGATTCAGGAACTTCTGCCAGCAAGTGCCAGTTGTCTCAGTTGTAGCAGTGGAGGGAGCTGGCAGATAACAGGAGGACTTCTGCAGGCTTGGGACATGCCAATACATTCTATAGGGGGAGGAACCTGCTACAAAACCTTTTACAGAAATGAAAGGCAAGTGCTGCATTCAAGTACTGCTATTGCCTGAGCTGGCTTTACCTGTAGAACTACTTCACAACATCTTACCTCCTTGCAGACTCAGGTCCACAAGTGCCAGCAAGTGCCATTCTAGCAGTAACAGTTGAGGGAACTGTCAGGTAAAAGCTTAGGTGGAGACAGACTTGCTTCCAGTGGGATTGCCCCTTTATGGGTGCCACTTCAGCGGAGTACAAGGACAAGGGCCTGTCCTGCTTGCTCCTCAAGAGAAGAGAGGGTGGTGTACTTTCAATATTTATCTGGAGTGCTGCCTTGCATTTACCATCTTTAATACTGCCAGTTCACAACAGGAGGAATGTGTTTTCAAAAGAAGAGAGGAGATGTTGGGTCTCAAGGAGGAACCATCACATTTGTACAGGGCAGAAGGAGATTCTGTTGCTTGAATAGATCATTATCTAGTCAGATTTAGGCTTACTGAGATTCAGAAGCTTTGAAGGATGTGGGATTGATAAAGATGGCCCACCACAGGAGGCTGATGAGCTAGATTGTTTTTGGATGGCTTTTGCTACCTTGGTAGGTGATTGCCAAAGCTCTGGTCAATCTGTGGAATGAAGAAAAGTTCAAGGAAGTGGACATGATTGCTCCTGAGCATCTCCTCTTATGGAGTGGAGCCAAATTAGCCCCAAGACTTTCCAGGGAACTTGTGATGATGAACAGAGCAACATTGGTGAAAACATGAAGCAAATCACAGAGTAGAGCCCATCTGAAGGCATAGTCTGTGGTAATGGGGGAAGCAAGCCTCCTTTTTTCTGTCACCATTGTGTGCAGAGAGTGGCCAGCAGAGCTGTTTCAAGTGGTCACAGGTCTTTTACTTGTCGGCCCTTGAGAGGTGAATCCAGACTACTCAACATCCTGCTTTCAAGAGCTTGCTGGCACTTTGCAGATAAAACGTCTTGTATCTGCTCTAATTGGCAATTTGTACAGCCTGAAGTTGTAGACAGGATTCTTGGAGAAGTGAGCCACCTCTTATGTGTTAAAACCTTTCCCTCCCTGGCTTATTAAAAAAGTCAGAGGTGGATGGGCTGAGTGGGTAAAAGGAGTGGTCAGTGCTTTGCTATAATATCATATTTGAAGAAGGCAGTTGTAAGACCACTGTTAAAAAAGATCTCAGTGGATCTCATTGTTTGGACAACTACTAGCCAGTTTGCAACATTCCATTTTTGGGCAATGTACCGGAACATGTGGAGATTTCCTAGCTCCAGGGGTTCCTCAAAGAGATGGATTTTCTAGAGCCATTTCAATCTGGTTTCAGGCTTGGTTATGGGACAGAGATGGCTTGGGTTGCCCTCGTGGATGATCTGTGTTGGCAGCTGGATGGGGGAGTGTGTCCTTATTGGTTCTCCTGGGTGTCTTGATGGCTTTTCATAACATCAATCATGGTATCAAACTTATGGGCCATTTTGTTGGAACAGGACTTGGAGGCACTTTTACATTAGCTCCGTTCCTTCAGGGTAAGTAGAAGAGCAATTCAGATCGTACTGCTTGGGAACTCCGATTTGACCCCTTTAGACATTGCCCTGTGGGATCCCTTAGGGTTTGGGTCAGTCCCCCATTCTAATTAACAACTACATGAAACTACTGGGAGAGGCTGTCCAGAGCCTGGTGCCATCAGTATGCTGATGACACCCAATTCTTTTACTCTCTTCCACCTGAATATGAGGAAGCTGTTTGGATTCTAAACTGGTCCCTATTTGGATGAGGACAAACAAATTGAAACTTAATCTGGACAATATAGAGGTGCTCCTGGTCCATTGAAGGACATGTCAACCTGTGCTTACTGGATGGAGGTATGATATACAGTCCCCTTGATGACACAGGTTCACATCATGGGTGTGATTCTGGCTTCACTCGAACCTGGAAGCTTAGGTTTCTGTGGTGGCCAGGAATGCGTAGTACAGTAAAAGCTAGTGTGCTATGCGCCTGCTCCTAGAGATACCTGATCTTCTCTCATTGACATATATCTTAGTTATATCCTGTTGGACACGGGCTGTCTTTGAAGAGTGTTTGGAAACTTCAGTTGGTCCAAAGAGCTGCAGTAGATTGTTAATTGGAGCCGCTATACAACTCTGTTGCAACAGTTTCACTGACTGCTGGTCTGTTTCTGAGCACAATTCATAGTGCTGGTTATAATAAAGTCCTGTATGGCTCATGCGCAGGTTACTTGAGGGTCTAGCATATATTCCCCCTGCCCATGTTTTGGAATATTCTTAGGAAGCCCTTCTCTCCGTTCCACCACTCTCACAGGTTCATTTGGTGGTAACACAAGAGAGGGACTTCTTGATAGCTGCTCTCAGGTACTGAAACTTCTTTCCTAGAGAGGTGATTCTGGCACCCTCTTTCTGTAGGCAGGTGAACCCTTTTTTGTTTGTTTGTTCCTCAAGGCCTTTGAAAATTCATTGCTCATAGGGAAAGAGCTATTAATATGTGCCATATTGTTTATATTTTTTAAATGAGTATGCTTTTAATTTGCTTTAATTTTACTGAAACTTTTGTATGATGTGAACTTTTAGCTCTATCTCTTTTATCTGCTGTAGACTGCCTTGAGTCCCAGGGCAGCGATACAACAGGAAATAAAATAAAATAAAATAAAAAACCTTCCAGAACCAGTTATGTAAGAAGGATCCTCTTTTTCACAGAAGCTGTTGCAGTTGAAATCTATTTTTTTTTGTTAACATGCAATATTAATGATCTTTACCTCATTCATGCTTTAAAACGAATGTATAATATTCAGAACATATGTGATTAGCAAAATAAATTAGCAAAATAGCAAAATTACAATAGGGAAGAAATCCTGGAGTAAATGTAAATGTCTCATTTTGAGACATGTGGTCAAAATGCAGTAGAAATTATACTATTTAAACTACAAATAAATTAATGAAGAAGAGACAATATTGGTGTTATAAGCAGTAATAAATATTTGCTATCCCTTTCTTTTTTGAAGTTAAAGATCTAGTTTCATGAAGACAAGTCCTATAAGCTAGTAACATCTTCATAGTACAGGGTGGTGGCAGTGAAGGCGTGCCATGTTATTTTGATGCATGGTAAAAGGGAAATTGTGTCAAGATTTTCTTAAATTATAGAGTAAATTGAAACTGATTATTGAATTACAAAGAATAACAAATCATTCAATGCCATATCAGCAGCAACATTTAAAAAAAATGATAGCAATATTGGCTCTGCTCAAATAGTCACTCCATGTATATTGAAACCTCACCAGAGGACTCTAACTCACTCACTGCGAGCAGGAATAGACTGTCATAGTTTCTACACTAAATCATGGTGTCTGTTGACTCAAATGTGCAGAACAAAGACAATCAAATGGAAATACATTGTGTGAGAAAACTTCTACCAAAAGTTTTTTGGGTTTTTTCTTTGCTCATCACAGTGTAAATTGGGTGTTACAGAACCCCTCGCCAGAGTCTCACCAAAGTAGAAGGGGTAAACAGATAGATGCTTAATATAAGGCACAGCTCCGTCTTGCTTAGGCCCAGGAGTAGATGAAAGACCCCCCTCCATTCCAGCTGCCATCACTCTCGCTTCAGAGGGAGAAAAGAAGAGTCAGTGTCTGCTGGATTTAATCCCCACTTACACTCTTATCCCCTTTTTCTTTTTTGCAATTAGATTGCAATCCTGAGGACAGGGTACTATTTTGTTCTTTTACTTGTAAAACACTACGTCCAGTGATGGTTCTATATAATAAAATACTATGACGACGACGACTACTACTACTACTACTGCAGAGGATCCTTGGAATTCGAGATTGCTGAGCTTGGATAGCCTGTGGTCATCCATGGCCTGTCTCCAAACAAAACATATTACTAGGATTTTTATACAGATGCTCTGTTTTATGATGAGACTGACATCTGAGATTTTGGAATATTGTCAAGAAAACCCTGCAATAGGTTAGCCTGATAGGGTTGTTATAAGTCAAAAATGTCTTGAAGACAGATAACAGCAACAGAATTTGAAAACATCATGCTTCCATCCAAAGTACAGACCAGGGGTCCCCAAACTTGAGCCGGGGGCCGGTTTGCCATCCCCCAGCTCATTGGAGGGCCGAAGTAAAAAAAAAGGCTGCCGGAGTTGTTCCAAAATGGTGCTTGGAGTCGTGCGCATGCGACGCCTGGTGCTATTTTGGAACTAAAAATGGCGGCTGCAGTCGCGTGTGCATGCGCACAATGCCAGGCGCCATTTTGGAACTAAAAATGGCGGCCACAGTCGCGCACGCGCACGACACTGGGCGCCATGTTGGAACTAAAAATGGCGGCCGCAGTCGCGCATGCGAGAGCGGCGGCGGCGGCAGGGCCGGCCATGGGCCGGTCGAAAGGCCTCGATGGGCTGGGTTCGGCCCGCGGGCCGTAGTTTGGGGATCCCTGATACAGACCATGTAAATGCATAGAATTAGATGCAGTTAGTAAAAGAGGCAAAGGAGAGCCAGTATAGTGTAACTGTTTGACTAGGACTCTGGGAGACCATGATGACAGACTTTACTCAGCCATGGAAACCTGTTGGGTGACCTTGCACACGTGATATTCTCAGCCTCAGAGGAAGAACAAACCCTTTCTGAACAAAACTTGCCAAGAAAACCCTGTACAGTGGGACCGTGATATCTGCAGACTTGCCTTTCGCGGATTTGAGCATCTGCGGACTGCAAGCCCTCGTTGTCCCCAATGGTGGCGTGTGCATGTAGTCATGCCATCATTAGGGACAACGGGACTTTACCTGAAGTCCTGTTGTCCCTAATGGTAGTGAGGCCGCATGCATGTGGCACCATTGGGGACAGCAGAACTTGAGCATCTGTGGATTTTGGTATCCCCTGAGGTACCGAGGGCCCAATGTAATAGGTTTGCCTTAAGGTTGCCATAAGTCCAAAACAACTTCAGACACACAGCAACAGCAATGGTAAATAGGCAGTAAATGAGGTTTCCCTCCACCCCTTATTTTGTAGCATGGCATCTTTCCTTGCCTTAGTTTATCTTGGTCTGATAGAATGTCAAGCTTTCATTTATAAGGGATAAAGTGGCTCAAGTGGTTAAGACTCTGACTCTGTTGATTGCAAGATCGGCAGGTTGACAGTTCAAGGCCTGGGAGCTCCATGATGAGGTGAGCTCCTGTCACTAGTCCTATCTTCTGCCAACCTAACAGTTCGAAAGCATGCAAATGCAGGTAGATAAATAGGTACCACTTCTCAGTGAAAGGGTAAACTGTGTTCTGTGCGGTCATGCTGGCCACATGATCACAGAGTAGTCTCTGACAATGCTGGTTCTTCAGCTTAGTAACAGAGATGAGAACTGCCCCCTACATTTGGACACAACTTGACAACTTTGTCAATGGGGAATACCTTTACCTTTTTCATTTATATAGGTCAGGAGAAAATATGGAATGGTTAAACCTAAAGGTTGGAACTGTCAATATTCTCTTTTCAGAAGCTATACTGTATAGTGAAAACTTTCCACACTTTTCCACTCCTTTGCCCCTTCATGTAGAATATAACAGATGAATTGGGAGATCTTGGATCATATTTAGTATTCTGCAAGATTACTTCCTTTTCCCTTCCTTTTCCCTTCCTTCTCTCTCTCTCCCCCCCCCCCCCCGGATTGGCTTTGGAATATCCTCCTATTCCTCTAGAGCTGATTTTGGGCTGCACTGTGTATCATTCCATTCCACTGGCAAGTGGAAACAATTACAAACAATCCCTGTTTATTTTAATTTGGAGAAGGGGAGGTCATTCTGAAGCTGATAGAAATTCTTTGAAGAAAATATACTGTGAGACTCAATTAGATACCATTTTTATAGGCAAATGCCATTTTATAAAGAGATAATAACTTACAATATCAGTCTAAAGTTGAGAGTAGGAGGAATGAAAATTATGCAGTGCACAACTGTCTTTGTTATATAATATCAGTAAAAAGTAGAATCTCTTTAAAAATACTAAACATGGAAAAGTAATTTAAAAATACTAAACATGGAAAAGTAAGATGTATGGAAAAGCATTTCATTCTCTTAATCAAATATTTGCTTTGTAAATCTAATATTTCAATGTTGATCAGTTCTGTGATAACAGTACAGGTTGAGTCTCTGGTACCTCAAATGTTTGGGACTAGAAGTGTTTTGAATTTTAATTTTTATTCCAGATTTTGGAATATTTGTGTATACATAATGAGATGTCTTGGAGAAGGAACCCAGTCTAAACATGAAATGCATTTATGTTTTGTATACATCTTATACACATAGCAAGTGAAGGGGCCAGGAGCTCGGCCGATGGAAGGGTTTCCCCTCCAGGCTGAAGAGGCTCTGCGCCACTGCTCGACCCATCTTGGGTCGTGGGGGAGAGAGGCGCTGGCTGAGGTAGTGGCTGCAAGGGACCCAGGGCTCATGAGTATGGAGGGCCCTTTTCACCCCCCTTGCAACCCATACCCCCCGAGTGGGCTGCGGCCTTTAGGACTTTCTTGGCCCAGGAGATTCCTCACCTTCGCGGCTAAGAAGACCAGCTGAGGGGTAGGGGGTAGGTGAACAAGACGGTGTGGAGTCCCATCACCCAGCCTGATCAGGAGGGGGGGCTGGGACTATGGCACCCCCTCTTTATCCAGCTTCGTGGCACAGCAATATTTCGGTGCTGCTAGAGCTCAGGGACCAGTGGGCTCGATTGGGGTGCCTGCACCCCCATCCCTCTTCTCCCTTCTCCGCTCCAACTACGGAACAGGCAACTTCACTCACTCTGGCCTGCTGGCTGATGGGGTGATGCCTGCTATTTTGGCCACGGACTGCGTGGGTGATGCCCGCTATCTTGGCCACGTGGGTGGTGGCTGCCATCTTGGATGTGGTGATGGCGGCCGCCATCTTAAGTGTTCTGAGGGAGGATGCCATTTTCCCTGCCTTGGTGGAGGCCTCCTCCCCTGTCACATGGAGGGGGCCTGTTGGCATTGTCTTACTGGTGGGGGCTGCCCCCTATGTATGTAGCATAGAAATAAAAATATTTTGTTTATTTAGTGTGCATATTTTCATTTGCTCATTCATATATATTCATATTTTAATGTTTCATAAGGAAGTAAGTCTGTTGAAATTAAAACAGTTTTAACACAATACATATGTAAATTTTACACATAAATAAATTTGGGAATAGGAGGAGGAGGGATTAGGGCCTCTAAGTTTTGCACCCACCCTTGACCAGCTGTTGCATCGCACTTCCCAGGATCCCACCCCATGATATGAGAACCACTGTCTAGCTAAAGGTTTTTGTTTTGTTTTTTTGCAGCCTTGGCACTGGGAGGATGGTTAGAGACAGACTCTCAGCCTTGGGTTGTAGCAGCATATCTGAAGTAATGAAAGCAATAAAGCTTGACCAGAGAAAGAATGAGATTCTATTCTAGGTGATTGCTGAGTGTGTGTGTACCTACAACAGACAAGATAACCAGGTGCCTCCAGTATCACCTATTGAGCATGTGTGAAGAACAAAATAGAATGAAAAGGGGAAAACAGATTAGCCTGCCTCACCAATTTCCTTGGTATGTTGAAAAAGCATATACAGTTTCACCACCAAAATGGAAATCATAAGAACAGTGGAGGCTGATGAAAGAAAAAAAAAGTCATCCTAACATGCATTTTAGAAGAAATTTTCAAGTGATCGCTAGAAGAAGAAGAAGAAGAAGAAGAATGTTTTTGTTTATTTAGGCAAAACTTACCTGACCTGGTTGTATCATTTCACATGTGCATAATGTTGTAAATTAAAAGTTTGCTGAAAATGTTGAACTGCTAATCTTTTTTTTTTTTGCAGTGTAGGAACCTATCCTTATTTTTTCCATGTAATTTCTACTTCTAGTACCAATGGTCCAAAACATACTGCAGAAATAATCCAGTTTGAGACTGCTTTAACTGTCCTGGTTTAATGCTAGAGAGAATTCTGGGAACTGTAGTTTTGTGAGAAATTTAACCACCTCTGTCAGAGAGCTCTGGTGCCACAATTTCCCAAGATCTTCTAGCACTGAGCCAGGGCAGTTAAAGTGGTCTTAAAATGGATTATTTCTGCAATATATTTTGGACAAGTGTTTATGTTAAAGAAGCCAAGCTCAGGAACACATCTACTGTATTAATTGAAGTATACCTCTACTTTCAAAGATCAGTTGTAAAGATAGGCAAAACAAATAAGATGCTTGGCAAATATATGGCTGCTGTGGACTTCCTAACTTGGGAATCCTGAATTCTCTGCATTCATTTGAAATATTTGTTATGGCACTTTATAAAACTCTAAATAGTTAATTACTAAATCTGACAAACTGTCTGCACTTAAAAAAAAGTATAATGAAAAATAGTAGCATAAATAACTTTGTAGAGTCAATTAAAATACCTTTAAAAAGGGGGAGGGATGGAACTAGATTCCTAGTAACACAGTATTTTGTGGCATTGACCTTAAATGCTTTGCTTTTTCATTGGTGACCTCAGTATTCAGTGAAAGGAGTCTCAACAAGGCCTTTCCAGAAGATCTTATTGGAAGATTTGGTGATAGAGAATGAAAATTGCAATCAGATACTTCTAAGAACTCTGATAAAGATATGTACAGCAGTTTTGAAATATTAAGAGGAATTGAATGGCCTGGCTCTGTTCAGAAAATGAATGCAGTATAATGTTATCTGATTACTCATGAAAGGATAATATGATTAGATGATCTATATATATTTTAAAAAGATAAAATGTTTAGACACCAATTTCTTGGAGCCATACCTCTAGGTTTGTTCTAGGGCAAGGGGTCTTTTTGGGCTTATAGTAGTTCTGCTAGTTCTAGATGGTGAAAGTAGTCCTTGAATTTCAATGTTATTTTCAAGTATTACTTCAACTCAGGTTATATTTTCTGAAGCACAATTTTCTGAAAAGCTTGAACACAAGGAGAAAAATAGCATTCCAACTTTGTAACCCTATCAGTGGAATACTGGGACGGCGGTAGCAATCAAGCCACTAGATATTCCAAGAGTCTGTTGCTAAAGGATTTGGATTTATTAAATGTAGATGAACTCAATTCTTATAGAATCATGGAGTTGGAAGAGACCAACTTATAGAACTGGTTTGTCATAGCAAGCCACAGAAGTTCTTTGGCTTATGGGTTCCTCTATCTAGTGATGGTTCTGGAAGGAACCTTGCAGGCTTTTCTTTCCATTTTAAGTAAATGGCAGCTTGTTGAGTCAACTGATCACAGATAAACGAGTTTATCTTAACTGTGGTTAGTAGAAACAAAATACCTTTACCTTAAAGGAGGTAAGATGTAAATGGCTGCTAATGTTAATTTAGTCAGTTAAAATTGACCATATTTTAGTCTTTGGATATACTATGATTAATCTAAAATAGAAGCAGTAGCTTCCATTTTCTCATGGCCATGCTGGGGGCAGAAGGTGTAAACTCAAAGTTAGTGGGTGCTTGCTCTTGTATTACCACTTGTTTTAGCATTATGTCAGGATGCAACTGCTGTATTTGAATTGATTTCTGAAAATTAATAACTATGCAGTTTATCTTTTTAAATAGCAGTATTACAGTTAGTAGCCTCATTTTTTTTTCCTTCATAAAGTATTGGAATTCTTGATTGGATGAGTATTCTAGTTCCTCTTATTTAAATCCTCAAAATTGTTGCACCTGACTTGGACTATTGAAGGTCATCGTGAGTAATAATATAACAATATTTCAGTATTTAAATTTTTTAAAGAGCTCTACAGATATTTTAAAAAATAAGATACCCCTTGTATGAAAGTTGACCATCTAAAATAAGTGATTAAAAAAGGGAATGGGAGGAAGCGAAAAGAATGGGAGAATATTAGAGCAGATGTCTTCTACTGGATGATAGAAGGAGCCAGGCTTATCTGCCCCTTGATTTGCTGGCTAATTTAAGATAGGTCAATTGTAAAGACATTTTGCCAGAGAATAGGCATCCTCTAAGAAATTTAGGCCTTGCAAAGAGGGGGGCATAAATCTGTTACAGTAGTCATGTGGGATATTTTCTGTCTTTTGCTTTGTATGTAAAATAGAGCGAAACCTTATTAGAAAAACAAACTATCATCAATGGTTTCTCACTTGATTTTGAAAAATCACTTTGGCTGCAGCATCTTAACTAGTCAGTGCTGCTCTTAGTGGCTTGAGGAGCAGGGAGGAAGCAAAGTGAGCTGAGGTGAGTGAACGTGCCAGTAAAGTCCTTGTATGTGTACATACTGCAGTTGTGTATGTGTACAGGAGTTTGGATCCTGGCCATTGCATACAAATATAATGGTGAATGTGTCACTCTCCATGCTAACAGTTTGGACCTCACAACTTGAAGAGTTCTTGTGCTGTCAGTATCTTGTTGGTATTGTAAACTCATATCTGGTTTTAGCTCTTGTTTCAGGCTGAAATTTTTCATTAAATTTAAAAGCTTATGCACATTCAGTAGCCACACTTGTATTGCTGATAGTTATCCCAATTTCAGCTTTATAAATGAGTTTATTATTTTTAAAGATAGTTGTGCCCAGTCTCCTGCAATGATTCTTGAATGCATGCAAAACATTTTCTGAAAAAGTCACCCATCTAATGTAAGATGTAAAATAAAATGAAAATATATCCTTAAACATAAGTAGTCTTGAGCATTATTGTACATATTTTTTTGAAAACAGCTTTGTAGAGATAAATTCATATAAGGAATTGGGCAGAGGGCGCTTGAACTTGCTAGAATAAAATCAATTATAGATCTGTTGACTGGTTCATAGTTCAGTTTAAAACTATTAATATTTAGCTTTTTGTGGGTTTTTCGGGCTGTGTGGCCATGTTCTAGAAGAGTTTCTTTCTGAAACTCTTTTTTTTGCAAGGACTCATCTTTGTTCAAAGAAATCAAATACTGAAGAAACTCTTCTAGAACATGGCCACACAACCCGAAAAACCCACAAAAAACTATGGATGCCGGCCATGAAAGCCTACGACTTCACATTATAATATTTAGCTTTGAAAATATTTTCATATGGATTGCACTACAATATGTTGAGGGGCAGAAGTTTTGCTACTCTCACATTTGAGTTGGTTTGGACATAATTTGAAGCCATACGTTAACATAATTTGAATAAGTCTTTAGGTCACATAAATAGTCCCTGACTTCCTCTCAAATAGCAACTATAATCTTCATTGGTATTTTAGGCAGCCAAACTAAGATTTGTGAAGATTTTTCTCCTTATGTTCTGGAAACTATGCTCACAATGGTTCCTAGTTTTGGTTTGCTGGCATACTACAGCACGTAATGAAAGGAGAAGGAGATTATAAATCTGAGATTACTTCATGTGACATCAAACCATGGATGGATATGATTTCTAAACTCGTCATACTGCAGTTGTTTAATATAAACATGGTCCTGACTAAAGACATTTAATTTGAAAAAAAGTTTGGATGGTAGATAAATTTTACTTTTGTATATGAAACATTCAGTCTTTTTAAGCAAAAGACTATAGCTGGCATACTGTTCAGAAGTTACAGTATTATAAACTGGACTTTTGATATTCTAACTCGGGGAATCCCAAACTTTGGTCCTCCAAGTGTTTTGGACTTCAGCTCTCAGAAGCCCCAGCCAGCTTGGCCAACAGTCAGGAATTCTGGGAACTGAAGTTCAAAACATCTGGAGGACCAGAGTTCGGGAACCACTTTCTAACTGCTGGGGATAGACATTTAAAGTAATGATGACTGAATGTGACTTCAAAACCTACCTGCACAGTCTGGTAGTGTCCTGACTATTGTTCCCCAAGGCACTGGAGACTAGAACTTGGGGAAATGATGTCTGCAGCATGGTCCTAGTTTTGGGGTGCCTTGTGATAAGCAGTGATAAGCAGTTCTGGTAGGACCACAAGGAATCTTGCCACTACCTGTTTTCAAGGCACCCTGCACCTGGAAAGATACTGAGGATATGTGTGCCCAGTGTTCCAATCTTCAGCACCTCAGAGATGCTTGTATTGGGGTACTGTCAGGCTATGAAATTAGGAGTGGGAGTATTTGTAGTTACAGTGACAGTGCAGTGCCTTGCCCTCTGCATTGTATTCAGTAGTATCCTTCTCCCAAAGATCAGTTTCGTTTCATCCACCCCAGATCTACTCTAGAGCAGTGCTTCTTAAGCTATCTGATGTTGGGGACTGGCACAGCACTGTATTTGTGCCCATTGACTACAAGTGTTTCTTTCCTGGAAGCTCACCATGGACTGGCAGGTGTTAACCTTGCGGTTTGGTACTAATCTATGGACCTCCACTTGGAGTAGCATTGCTCTGGAGGGTTGTCGCGGGGATACCCACAACTGATATTACGCATTGGAGGTCTGCCATGCAGAGGAAAAGAAATTCCTTTTAAGCAGGTCCACCTGCTCATGTAACCTTGGATATACGGTAGTTCTCTTTATTCATTTGATAGTTTCAATTAACAACAGTACACTTTTATTCTAATAGAGAAGGGGATTGTTTTAGCTGAAGTGAAGAATACAGGGGTTCTCTTCCGGGGTCATCGACGGATGCTCTAATCCAGGGGTAGGCAACCTTTCCCCTTTAAGGGCCGAGGGACTTCAGATCCCAGAATCCCAGGAGCTATTGGCCAACATGGGACTATTGGCCAACATGGCTGAGGCTTCTGGGAGCTGAAGTCCCTCGGCCCTTAAAGGGGAAAGGTTGCCTACCCCTGCTCTAATCCATGGATGGCAAGCCCACAGATAGGAAGAGCTGGCTGTATATGCATTTTTATTCACCTTTTAAATAAGTTTTGATATTTTAGTAAGGGTTTGTATAATCAAACTGTGCACAAGTAAGTAAACTATTCACAATAGTTGTAATTGCATACATAAGATCATTATAAATAAATTGATCTTGGGTAACAAATGTTATGGTAGTAGAGAGCAAAAAAAAAAGTTCCTTTATGTTAACCCATTCTTTTGTCTTGCATCATGGTAGTACAGCTTAACCCTAGTGTATGCAACATGATCTGAGTAGTTATACATGCATTTGGCTGTGTACATAGTGAATTTTATGAAGAGCATGCAGATGCATGTTTGAAAAGTCTTCAAACTTGTTTTGAAACTGCCTCTGAAATGAAAGCCACTGAGTAGGTTCATTGTATGATTGTTACACTACATGTATGAAGTCTACACCTTGCAACTGTACTCAGTTGCCGTTTTCTCTGTAGCTCTTCGACGCAGCATGTTTCACTCTTGACCCTATTTCTAGGAGATGTACGAGTAAGAAGTCGGGCAGGATTTGAAACAGAGAGAAGAGGTTCTCATCCATACATTGATTTCCGTATTTTTCACTGTAAGTATTTAAATAATAGCAGAACATTAATGAAGGATTCAATTTATATTGAGCTGCTGGGATTCAAGTAATTGACAGCTAATTGAAAATGGAAATTAATATTTTCCTTGTAAATAAAAGAAAATCTGCTTGAGAAATTACGAACATACATAACATGCAAAATAAGGGTTTATTTTCCTCAACCCATATGATGCTGATGCAAAACTAAATTTTTGTTTTAGTGCATGAATCTTCACAATTTCCTGTGTGCTGTATACTTGAATTAATAAGAAACTGGTCTGATTACAAATTAAACTTATTTAGATGTATGTAACATTATCTCAACAGTACCCATGCATCTGTAACTTCCTTCTAGTATATTAACTGAAGGAATAAAGTCATGATACGTAATTTATCTCATAAGCTATGTTATTGAGTGTTTGATCTCCCTGCTGTATCCTGAATCTAAACAGAAGGGGTATTATGTTGTGGTAATTCAGTCTAGAGAGCTTGGTTGAATAATTGAAAAGTCTAGCCATAAAGCCCTTTATGACAAATCCTTCAGTTATTACCTGTTTTTACTTAGCAGTCTTATTTCCAGAAACTATTGCTGTAGAGGACTGTCCCCCCCACTCCCTAAGTTCAAGTATGATATCAGAAATCTGAAAAAAATGACTTCAATGATGTCAATGTGGAGGTTATCAGTTCTAGCAGTTTTGTTTGAAGGACATTTTTTCTTTCTATCTTTCTACCAAGAAGGGAGAAGTATTATGTCAAAGAAGGAATTATTTAACTTGTTTAGGCAACTGCTGTATGTTGATTATATGATTGAAGTGGCCTGTGGATGTGGCATAAAGTTTTCATAATAAAATCGACATGATTCATCAGAAGGACAAGCTAAACTGACGATCTGTGGGCAGTAGCAAAACAATAGAACAAACCTGGAAGAAAAACATTTTATATATGCCTCTGTAATATATCCAAATTCAGCATCTTGGTTCCAATGATTTTATTTTGCTTTACCCATGTTCCACAAATACTTTTAAGTGCTTAGCTTAGTCTAAAGAAGCTGCATTATGTCTATAAGCGTTTTCTTTTTCAGGGAGTACTATTTTCTTTTTAAACCTTGACAAGATTTCCATAAAGGTTATTTGGGGGAATCTTTATTTGCTGATGCTAATAATCAACTGGGATGGTTCATTTGAAGAGAATTACTGTATTTACATCTTCTGTCATTCAAACTCAGTTTGAATGTCCTGATCTCTAGATGCATCAAGATTGTTCCTTTTTGCTTGGTTATATTTTGGGTTAACAAGCTGGGTTATTGACAACAGTTTTGTCACTGCCCTTACTTCCCTTTTTGCCTTTATATGAGCCACAATTAAACTAGGAGTACACTAACCCAAATTTTGTTTTTTATCCCACCTGGCAAATTAGGTGCCAGTCTTGGAACAAACCACACTTTTAAACCATAGATTGAGGTTGATTTAAGATCTTGGCTTGTTCTAAAGCTTCTCTGGTTCAAATGAAACATCAAGATGACTTGGTTTAATTGTGGCTTGTACAGAGGGGCACAATACTGGCTATGAAGGTGATTGGGCTGCCATATCATTGCTCACACCAAGTTTGTTCTGTTGGGCTAGGAGGGCCTAATGCTTGAAGAGGGCCAGTATTTTGCAGGCTGTTACCCCATGCTTGTCAATGGCATTTTTCTCTTCTGTGGCTTGCTATAACCCTCCTTTAGTACAGCTAACCAAAAATGCCTTGAAATCGTAGACTGGAATTGATGCATATCCTGTCATTTTGTTCTGTCCTAGTCTGGTTAGTCCCAGTGCAGAAGCAGTGCTAAACTGTCATTACAGCAAACAGAGATGAGAAGGGGAACAAGAAAATATACAAATCTACAGTATGCTTCTGATCTTCTGAATAGGGATTACAGATTTGGAAGCAAAGCTAAAGGTCACACTTTATCATCCAGAATAGCATTTTTTATCTCTCATGTATGGTAGTGGACAGAAACTACTTTGAAGAGGTTGCTTCATTCATTAAAAAATGATTTAAAAGACCCTTGCTGAATCAGACATTGTAGTCCAAGAACTGATTTCCGGCATTTAGTTCATGAATCTAATTCTGAAAAGCCTCCATTTTCTTTGTCCCCAGCACCACAAGACCTCTTGCTGCCTGTTACAGAAACATCTCATAGAGGCTTTAGATGCTAAAGTATCAGTAGCCTTAGATGTTAAAAGTATTGGTAGAGGCCTTAAATGTATTGATTGAAAGTAATGGAGCTAGGTTAAATATTTTATCACTTTTAATACCGTTATTCTGATTTGTTGAGTGGTTATGGAAACAATCAGGATTAGGCACAGCTTTCCAAAATTGACATTTAATTGAGTTTAACAAAGTGACCCACAACCTGGTCAATGTCAGTTTTATTGAAAAGTAAGGTAGTGTTGTATGTTGCAAACTTTCTTTCATTGCCGTTTTTAAATATCCTGCTCTGCCGCAGTAAAAGCATTGTTTTTTTCGTGCATCAGCTGCCTTTCCGGATGCATTTGCCTTGAAAACCTCAGGTGCTGTCCTAGGCACCTCAAGCTGACATTTCTGGCTTTTCCTCAAGCAAACCGCTTGGCTCATCACGTTCCAGCCTCTGGAACTTTTGGGCATCCAGCACAACTGCTGCAGCCACCCACAGCATTGGACCACTGTGTAAAAACTTTTTCCTCACCAGGGATTTTCCTTCTAAAATGAGTGATAAACAAGGTTTTAGTTTTGTGAGGTATTTAGTTAAAAATTAATAAGAGTTTTTTCGTGCATCTCTGTGCAATAATGGTGTCATTCCTGTGGCCTTGTGGACAACCAGTTTTTGACAGGCGCTTTATTTTAAATTAAGAAAAGGTTGAAGAGAAGTCATCTTTAACTCAGTGGCCCAACTACTTGCCAAGTGCAAACAGCAGTGCATTCTTTCTCTGGGTTTTTCTTTCACACTTTTTTGTTGCCTGCTCCCTGTGCAAAGCAAGACAAGCAAATGGAAGTGACCAGCTGAGGTAGACAAAGGGGAAACATCCTGACTATATTTCCTGGTCCCAGGAGTTAGCCCATCCTCTCTTCTATTACTCTCTGCTGTATTCGCTACTATTGTTGGATATTGTTGGGAGTTTTCTCTCACCTGTGAGATTTAACTCAAATATATTTTAATTTATGATTTGTTTAATACTTTTTAAAGTGGGGGCAGGTTTTGGGATTTTTAGATTCTGATTTTATTGAAAGCTTATGCTTAATTTTAATGTTGTAAGCCGCCCTGATTGCTTTGCAGAGGGGTGGGATATAAATATATTATTATTATTATTATTATTATTATTATTATTATTATTAGAGCCACTTTTTCTGTCCACATATCTGGAGTGGGTAGGAATTGAAAAACACTGGTCCACTGCAGTGCATAGGGGTATAGCCTCTGTTCACACCAGATATAAGCAGTTTAGAAAGCTACTGGGCAACAGCTTTTCAGAGACTGAGTAACTGAAATACATAATGGGGGTTATGTGAACCAAGTGGGAAGATCTGTACTGCCAATGACATTGTTAGTCCCTTTAGATGCAAATTTTGCTAGCCCATTAGTTCACAGGTCACTTAACTAGGGGTGAGGTATGTTTAGCTCTCCAGTCCAGTATTGTCCAGTCCAATATTGGATAGCTGTCCAGTAACTTCAGGAGGGTCACATTCCCCACTCTTAGGGCCTTTGCAGACTGCCAGAAATAGTGCAAATTGAGTCCACTTTAAATTGAGGCACTTCCCTGGCTCAGTGCTAGGGAATTATGGGAACTGTAATTTATTGTGGCACCAGAGTTCTCTGACAGAGAAGGCTCAATGTCTTAGAAAAAAATATATACAATTCCCATGATTCCCTAGCACTGAGCCAGGGCAGTGCCTCAATTTAAAGTGGACTTAATTTGCACTATTTCTGGCAGTCTGCAAAGGCCCTTAGTCTCTGCCAGCAAGGAATGTTTCTCTATGGTTTTAGATTTCTATGCCCTTTTTGGAGGTGGGGATTTAACCTGGGCTTTTCAACATGCAAAGCTGGTGGTCTGTCATCTTGGTACTGACAGTTACAGAACACAGTATCTACTGAACATTAAGAAGCAGAAGGTAAATTTGTCAATGTTCTGTCTTGATTATTACTGTAAGACACTTCCATGACACAAACTGAAATGTTAGAATTTTACCTCTGGCTGATCTCATCTGCATTTTATTATTATGGACAAATGTTAAATTCTCACGCCTTATTTCAGTGGAAGAGTAATTCTTGGCATCAGTCTTGTTATTTATTTAGAGTATTTATACCCTACCTTTCAGCCAAAAAGGCTAGTAGAGTGGCTTATAAACTGTTAGTTTGACAGTTCGCTGCCCTCAGGCTTACAGTCTAAATAAGAGAGGACACACAAGAAAAAAGGAAAGGCTGTGGAGGAGGGAGTTAAGTCCAGAAGATGCTGGCTGCTCTTCTCTCCCTCAGAGGCCAGGGCAGTGGCAGTTGGGATGGAGGGAGGGCCTTCTCTCAGTTGCTGGGTCCAGGCATGATGGAGCTCTGCCTGTCTATTCTTTTTTTCCTAAGCGGCCACAGCAGTGGCAGTTGGGTTGAAGGGAGGGCCTTGCATCATCAGCTAGAATCACAAAATTATGGTGCTGTGCCAGACTGCAGTTCTTTCCCTCAGATGACAGAGCAGTGGCGGTTGTATGGAGAGATGGCCTTACATCAGTTGCTGGGCCTATTCACAATGAAGCTGTGCCTGCCTGTTCTTTTCTCTGTCTGAAACCATAGAAGTGGCAGTTGGAATGGAGGGAGGGCCTTTCATCAAGGGCTTGTAACATGGGATGCAGTACTAAAACCATTGGTTAGACTTTGTCAAAGGGAAAAAATGAGACATTCATGCTGTCATTTTCTTATGTAAACTTTCAGCTTGAGTGCAACCTCTGGTGGTTTACTTTCAGTATGCTTTTAGAACCTGTTGTATATGGGAAAATAAAAACCAGAACTGCAGTGACATGTATGATGAATGTATCACTAGTGACCTTATAAATAATAACATATATGCTACTTCTGTGGTATACTTGATGAACCATTTTAAAAAAAGAATTTGAAAGTTTAATATTGTCTGGAAAGTAGCAGCAAATTCACCCTGTAATTAACTGGTCAGGATAAGTTCTGGTTCCTCTTATTTCTTCAGTTTCTTCCTTTAAATCAGTCTATTACAACATCGAAGAACATGTGCATGTATTTACACACCTACTCCACTCCCACTCTTGCATGATTCAGTCAGTCTTTGATAAACCGTGACAGCTTAGATTGTAGGAATCTTGGCAGCAGAAGAGAGCTTTAATGCCTAATGTTTTTCTCCCCATACTTAGATGAGGTGTCCTGATTTGAGTTTTGTAACTTACCTGAGATACTCACAAGAAGCAAACCCCCAGTGTATTGCTATTTCTATCCCATATATATATATATATATATATATATATATATATATATAAAAATTGGACTGAGACCAGTGCTTTAAACTTCTACTTTAGTTTTCTTTAAGAAGCAGTTGAAAGGAGAAATAAAGCAATTTACTATTTCCGTGTTCAGTTGTTTGCTCAGAAATTCAGAAAGCCTGTAAGCCAGTTGATTGAAAATCAGCAAAGCAAAGTGGTATTGCTAATCTCAGATATCCATATTGATCTAAGTCAATATGGTCAAGTGATTCCCGAACTCAGGTCCTCCAGATGTTTTGGACTTCAGCTCTCAGAATTCTTGATAGTTGGCCAAGCTGGGTGGGGCTTCTGGGTGTTGAACAGGGGTAGGCAACCTTTCCCCTTTAAGGGCCGAGGGACTTCAGCTCCCAGAAGCCTCAGCCATGTTGGCCAATAGTCCCATGTTGGCCAATAGCTCCTGGGATTCTGGGAGCTGAAGTCCCTCGGCCCTTAAAGGGGAAAGGTTGCCTACCCCTGGTGTTGAAGTTCAAAACACTTGGAGAACCAAAGTTCGGGGTAGATTAAATGTTATAGCATGGGATCTCTATCCTTTAAAGCAGGGGTAGGCAACCTTTCCCCTTTAAGGGCCGAGGGACTTCAGCTCCCAGAATCCCAGGAGCTATTGGCCAACATGGGACTATTGGCCAACATGGCTGAGGCTTCTGGGAGCTGAAGTCCCTCGGCCCTTAAAGGGGAAAGGTTGCCTACCCCTGCTTTAAAGTGTGGCTCTTCCCATGTATGTCTGCTGAAGGGGCTCTTCTCTATGCTCCACCACTGGGAGAAATCGGAAACCCTGGATATGGAGTGCGGAATGCCTTCCTTGGGAAGCCTTACTGGTAATTATGCTGGCTTTCTTCCAGAGTGAAGTTAAAACATGACTATTTAGAAAAGCCTTTGAGGTCTAACCTTTTTGCTCAAATTTGTACAGGTATAGTGAGCCCTTCACAATCGCTGGGGTTCAGGGCACAGGACCCTCATGAAAGTGAAAAAACTGCCAATAAAAATTAATGTATCAAATAATTAAATAAAAAATAACCACTATTTTTTTTACCTGAGATAACGCCTCCCTAGGAATCTCTTGGTCCTCCAGTGCAACTCTATGGTCAACCTCTACCAGAAACCACCAGAAAGTGACCACAGGATCATGCTGGAAGACCTACAAATGGCTAGAGAAGTGTTTTCCCTAGGAATCTCTAGGTCTTCCAGCATGAATCAACTTCTTGCAGAGTCATGCTGGAAGACCTAGAGATTTCTACAGAGAAATACCTACTAATCAAATAATCAAATCTGCAAAAGTCAAAGCCACAGAGGTGGAGGGCCGACTGTATATGGTTTTAAACATTTTTAATTTGTTTGAATTCTTAAATTGTTTAATATGTTTATAGACTTGAATGATTTCTTACCATTTTATATCTTTAAATTATTCTTTTTCCAGCTTTATCTGTGCACCACTCTGAGATCTTGTAATACAGAGTGGGATATAAGTATTCTAATAATAAATATAGACTCATAGAATTATAGAGTTGGAAGAGACCTCAAGGGGCACCCAATCCAATCTCCTGTCATGCAGGAATACACAATCAGAGCACTCCTGAGAGATGGCCATCCAGCCTCTGTTTAAAAATTTGCAGAGAAGACACCACCACACTCTGAGGGAGTGTATTTCATTGTCAAACAGCTCTTACTGTCAGGAAGTTCTTCCTGATGTTGAGGTGGGATCTTTTTGTATCTATTGTTCTGTGTCCTAATCTCTGGAGCAGCAGAAAACAAGCTTGCTCCAGCCTCAATAGGACATCCCTTCAGATATTTAAACAGGGCTATCATACGACTATTTAACCTTCTTCCTAAGTAATTTCTCATAGGGCCTGGTTTCCAGACCTTTCACCATTTTGGTCGCCCACTCTGGACATGCTCCAGCTTGTCAAGATTCTTTTTGGATTGTGGTGCCCAGAACTGGATTTATTCTGTGCTGCATTTCCCCTACTTCATCATCTGCTCCATTTTCTTCAGGTTGAGCACCCTTTCCTTTTGTGAGAAGACTGAGGCATAGTAAGGTGTTGAGTACTTCTGCCTTTTCTCCGTTCTGTTAGCATTTCACAGTAATTGTGTATATCCTGCATGACAGGGATGGACTGGATGGCCCTTGTGGTGTCATCCAACTTTATGATTCTATAAGTCTATATATCTTACTAGAGAATTGTGAAAGTAACTGAGTGCTTAAGGATCACAGCTTGTTTTCAGTGGCGATAGATGGCCAGATACAGTTGTTTGCTTGTTAGCACTATAAGTGTGTAACTTTTTGTATGGGGCAGGAGTAAAAGGTGTCTGGACATGGGGCTGATTACATCCCCCCCACATATGTTAGCAAAATTTACAGAGCGGAACTCTTGCAAATACATCATCCTTGTTAAATATCTGCTTCTGACCTGAAGCAGAAATAAGAAAGATATTAGAATATATGAACTTTGTATCTTTAAAGCACCACTTTGTATCTTTAAAGCACCACCTATTTTAATTATTTTTAATCCAAATATTAATATATTTCTGACATGTTAGCTTCCAGTTCATAACCTCTCCCCACCCCTTTTTATTTTTTTTTCCATTTTCCTTGAGCATCTATTTCATACTCACTGAGCATTATTTTTATAATGTTCTCTTTTCCATTTTTTTGTTTGAAAATAATAATAAAAATGATGACGATATTTATTTATAACAGCCTTCTCACCAAAGGGCAGAACATCAGATATATACAATGAAAGACCAAGATAATATACATAAATCCCCCAACATGCCACCAGCTGCTACTCATTTCAGCCACAACTCAGCAGCTTAATCTGGCAAATAAAAGAGGAAGGTCTTCAACTCCTTATGAAAATGGATGAGACCCTCCTCCATCTGGAAGTCCAGAAGACGATTCCATAGCTGTGGAGTCAGATCTTGAAAGGGTTGTAGCCTTGACAGAAAACTCTGCATGTTGGTGGAGCAGACAATAATCCTTTGCCTGTAGATCTTAAATTCCTAGATAGTGCATATCATGCTAATTGAGCTGCCAGGTACTAGGAAAGATTAGAGTGCAGAACCCTAAATACAAGAACCCAGAAGTTTAAAACTGGCCCTTGCCTGGATTTCCTGGATGGCAGTGTTCTAAAGTGAAAGCAGAGGAAGAAGAAAGCAAGAAGGCAAATTTGCCAGTAAACTATTGCAATAATCCAAGCATGATATAATGAAAGCCTAGACAAGCATATGGGAAATCTCAACTGTCAAGAATTTACTAATCCTGTAAATGTTCAAAAGATGAAAATTACATGTCCTTGCTGTCATCCTGATAAAGGGGCACAGGAACAAACAGTAATCCAGCACAACTCTGAGGTTCCTGGCAGCTGGAACAGGAGCTACTGGGCAACTCTAAACACAGTGGAGGGCATGAAAGAGGGGCTTCTGGATGGTCAGGCTGAAACACCAAGATCTTATTTTTTTTCATATTCAGCTTAAAACAGTGAGTGGTCATCTACCAAGGAACAATCAGTCCATCACAGACTTTCACACAGAGGCACACTCTGGAAAACCCCCCAGAAAAAATAGGTGTCATTTGGATACATTTCAAACTAATTAACCCAGCAGTCTTTCTTTGCTATTGGAACAGAAGCAACTGTTTCTCTCTTCATTCACTCTTCTGAAAGTTTGTTCTAGAATAAAAGGAAAAGAATGTTTCTAGCCTTAGGTTCTGAAAAACAAAACTGCCTTTTCTTTCTGGCGAGGATCATGTCATCTTTAGGCCAAGGTGATAAATTTAGTCCTATTAAAATTTCAAAATAGCCTCTAAAACAGAAAGTTTAGGAAAAGATGAGAAATTACAGTCTAAAGGCAACATATCTTACTGGCCTTGAATAGCTTTAGTAGATCAACTTTAACACATTGTCAGGAGCGTGGTTGAGGTTTGCAAACCACTGTATGAAGAGCTAAAAGTAAAAGGGGTTCATATGTAAGTATGGTGGTATTAGAATTCTGGAGTAAAATTCCTGCAATCCACATTGACAGAGTCAGCGTTAGTATTGACCAACATATGTCAACAAATATGGAAAAAAACCAATGGCCAACAGATTGGAAGTGATCAATATACATCCCCTTCCACAAAAAGGGAGACACAAGAGACTGCAGCAACTATAGGACCATAGCACTGATCTCCCATGCAAGAAAAATTATGCTCAAAATTCTGCAACATAGATTCCAACCATACATGGAGAGAGAAATCCCAGAGATCCAAGCGGGGTTCAGGAAAGGAAGAGGCACTAGGGACCACATTGCAAACATATGATGGTTAATGAGAATTCCAAAAGAAAATCAGCATGTGCTTTATAGACTATAGCAAAGCCTTTAACTGCATAGATCATGAAAGGCTTTGGAACACCCTTAAAGACATGGGAGTGCCAGCACATCTGATAGGTCTGATGAGGAATCTGTACTCAGGACAAACAGAATGGTTCCCAGTTAGCAAAGGAGACAGACAAGGTTGCATCCTCAGATGACACCATAATACTAGCAGAAAACCTCACAGTCCTGGAACACCTACTAAGGAAGATCAAAGAAGAAAGTGCAAAGGCAGGCTTAATGTTGAACATAAAGAAAACAAAAATAATGACCACAGAGAAAGTACACACATTCAAACTAGACAATGAAGAAATAGAAATAGTAAAAGAATTCCCATACCTGGGATCAAACATTGATAGAAATGGAGACTGCAGTCAGTAAATCAGAAGAAGACTAAGAATGGGAAGGGTGGCTATGAAAGAAATAGAAATGATTCTTAAATGCAGAGATGTACAACTCAGCACAAAAGTTAGAATCATTCAAACCACTGTATTCCCTATTACCATGTATGGATGTGAGAGCTGGACAGTAAGGAAAGATGATAGGAAGAAAATCAACGTCTTTGAGGTGTGGTGCTGGAGAAAAGTGTTGAGGATCCTGTGGACAGCCAAGAAGACAGGTGGGTCCTAGAGCAGATCAAACTGAAAACCTCCCTGGAAGAAGCCAAGATGACCAAACTGAAACTGTCATCCTTTGGACACATCATGAGAAGAGAAGACTCATTAGAAAAGACAATAATACTGAGAAAGGTGGAGGGAAGTAGGAAGAGAGAAAGGCCACATGCCAGATGGATGGACTCTATTAAGGAGGTCATGAGTATGGGGTTGCAGGATTTAAGCAGAGCAGTGGAGGACAGAGGGTCTTGGAGATGACTCATCCATAGGGTTGCCATAGGTTGAGATTGACTTGAGGGCACTTAACAAGAACAAGTAAAATTCTTCATTTTTTGATGAAGAATGAAAACATAGATTGAAGACAGCTGTTCACACATGAAAATGTGTAGTTATTTGAGAAGCTCTGATACTGATTTCATTTTCAGCATTTCTACCCAATCTTTCTCTAAAATATGCTGAAGGCTGCAGTCACAACATTTAATACACACAATAGCCAAAATTAGAGAGCCAGTGTACAGTCAGCCCTCCTTATCCACAGCTTTGTTATCCATGGATTCAAGCATCCATGGTTTGAAAATATTTAAAAAAGTATAAATTCCAAATAGCAAAGCTTGATTTTCCATTTTATGTAAGGAGCACCATTTTACTATGCCATTATATTTTATGGGATTTGAGCGTCCATAGATTTTGTTATCCACAGGGGATCCTGGAACCAAACCCCAGCAAATAATAAGGGCCTACTGTAATTTAGTGGTCTGAGGGTTGGACTCCGACTTTGGAGACCAGGTTTCGAATCCCTGCTTGGCCATGGAAACCCACTGGGTCACCTCAGGCAAGTCACATTCTCTCAGTGTCAGAGGAAGGCAAAGGCAACCCCCCCCCCCCCCCCGAACAAATCTTGCCCAGAAGACCCTGTGATAGATACACTTTAGGGTTGAGGTAAGTTGGAAATGACTTGACGGTACACAACAACAGCTAACCAAAATTAACAGTTCACAATGTGGAAATCAATAAAACAAAACTGATAAATAAAACAGAATAATATCTAGTAAATAAATCTAGTATAGAGCATTTAAAGGAATCATTCCATTGGATTCTTGTATTTTCAGTTGCTTCATGTTGGTAATTGTTCCATGTGAGACTTTAATACTAAGAAACTGATATCTTTGCCTTTGGTTTTAAAGTCAATTTTGATTCTAATTGGGTTTTGCAATTGAATGATAATATGTAATTAAAATCACCTGGCGATTGTAGTATGTTGTGTTTCCAAAATTATAATCCTAAAAACCTTTAGAATTGTTCTGACAATTTTAACATTTAAGAGTTAAATAAGATCCCAAAAGTTTTGTTCTGTTCATTGAAGGTGTGATCCTGGCATCTGTTAATAGAAGGGTGGGAAATGGTTTCCATTAGTTCCTCTTCCTGCAGACCCTCACATTTACTGGATATTTCCTTCTAAGGCCTAGGAGAACTTTCAAAATAGCATGGGTGTTGATGAGGTGGAAATTGGGGTGAAAGGAAATTCACAAACATTTCCTCCCTCCCCTTCTTTTAGTGAAAGGCTGCTGAAAGGCACTTCAGAAACTAAACCTAAATCCTCATCACTACTTTCAGTTATAGTTTCTTACTTCAGAACCAGTTAGCATAATCTGTGTGATACCATATAGAACTGAAAGCTTTAATTCAGGGATGGGGCAGATAAAAATTATACTACAAAAGCCATAGAGGGTCAGACCAAGGCCTATCTAGCTCAGCAATCTCTTTCCACAGTATACACCAGATACCTATGGGAAGTCTATGAACAGGAACTTGGTGGTACAGCACATCAGGGGTGAGAATAATGATTATGCACTGTGAGACCCCAACAGCCCAAGTGATCATAGCCAGTGGTGAGAAATTATGGGAGTTGCAGTCCAACGAGATCTGAAAGGTCAAATGGTTCCACCTCGACTCTAGTTGATGATGACCAGTTCCCAGCAGCACCAGATAGCAAGGCTAATTGTAAGAAATGATGCAGATTGTAATTAAGCAAAATCTGGAGTGTGACAGGATCCTCACTTTTAACTTAAATGAACATTTTCCTCTAGATCTAGCTTGTAATGTTTTTAATGGAAGGATTGTGCATCTTAAAGCTCTTTATTTTCCCCCAGCAAATTCTGAAATTGAAGTTTCTGTGTCTGCAAGAAATATTCGAAGGTTACTGAGTTTCCAGCGGTACTTGAGATCTTCCCGTTTCTTCCGTGGTATTACTCTTCCAAATTCTTCAAACTTTTTAGACGATGATTACAATGGACAAGCTAAGGTTTGTTTATTACATTATATTATGATCTTGCCCTGAACAAAAACACTACTGTCATGATAAATGTGCAAGTAGCAAAGGGCCTTTACAGACTGCCAGAAATAATGCAGCCTGAGTCCACTTTAACTGCCCTGGCTCAATGCTAGGGAATCATGGGAATTGTAGTTTTTTTTCTGAGACATTGAGTCTTCTCTTGTCAGAGAGCTCTGGTGCCACAATAAACTACAGTTTCCATGATTCCCTAGCACTGAGCCAGGGCAGTTAAAGTGGACTCAAGCTGCATTATTTCTGGCAGTCTGTAAAGGCCCAAAGTGTTCACCACCAAATGGTAGTATGAACATACTTAAAACATGTGACTGTGACATTTATCTTCTGCATATGCAAACTGAAAACAAAGGGTGCTGGTAACAAGATTGCTGCAGTTGTCAGTAAGGGTGGTGGTGGTAGCTCAAGAACCTTTGCTTTTTGTGAAGGCAAGATGTATCTGTTTTATTTTATGAACAACAGTTGATGCCAAGATGCCAAAAAGTCTTCAGAAGTATCATGAAATATAACATTGGTTGGATAATTAAACCAAATGATGTCTGAAATGTTCTTAGATAAATATACTTACAACTTTGTTATATAAATCTACTTAATTTTTTGTTCATTTTCAAGAATAAAAAGTGATTGTTTTAAATTTCTCAGCCTATAATCAAACTGGTAATTTTTAAAATTGGGCAGTGTTAAAAATGAATTATTTCTGGATATCTGCATGATCTGCAGGAAACTTGGATTACCATGAATAAGTAATATGCTGCTGCATGCTGCTTGATCATTCCTACTTCAGGTGGGATCGACTTAACAAACTACAGAGTTTTTTGTTGAACAGACCCAGGTACAGCTGCCACTCTTTCCCTCTACAAACCAGAAAAGGAATCCACAGTTTATTCAGACTTGTTTCTGGATTTGTTCTCATGTCATGTGACTGTCAGTAGCCATTAGCTTGATCTTTTTTGTCTCCCCAAGTATGAGTTGTCACCCAAAAGGTGTCAAGCACAACATGGGCTTGTGTTCATTCTTTGCCTAAAGATAAATATAGGCTTGACCACAAAGTTATGCCCTTCTACATGGACCTGCAGAAATTTTTGCTAGAGTTGCATAACAACTGTTCTGTGTGAAGTAGGCTATTATTCCCTGCAAGTGAAATTTTGTTTTATTTTATCTATTTCTTCTTCGTGGTCTCTGCGAATCACACAAATGGGTTTTATCTGCGCATGCACAGCTAGTTCGGAACCTTCTAGAATCACTAGGCAGAAGTTGGATTGCAACTTTTTGGCGGTAGCTCCGCCCACCTCTAAGCCCCGCGTTCCCGCTTGCTCCTCAGTTACTTTCATCCGCCAGTTTTGCAGCTAGCAAGGGACCTCGCTACTAGTGCAGTTAATTGACCTAACGGCTCTGACCACGTTTCGACTTGACTATTCTTCGGATTGCGACTTATTGATTTAACAAATTTGACTCGGACCGTCTATCAACTTTGCCTTCGTCTCACTCCTTCAATTTGGCATTTTCCTGAATTTGGTGATCTGACTCGGACTGTTCCTCGACTTGGCCTTTGTCTTGCCCCTTCAACTCGACGACGTGGCTTCCTTTAAGCATTGCATTTCATGCAACTCTTAAGTTTCCGACCTCTGACCAGCATGATGAGTGCATCTTCTGCCTCAGGGATACTCATAATCCCACGACCTGCAGAATGTGCAGGAAAATGACTCAGCAGGCTTTGATGAATAGGATGGTCAAATTGAAGGCAGCACTATGGGAGAAGGCCTTCCAGGCCGAGTCGCCGGCCACGGCCCTGGCTACCGTAGCCATTTCCAAGCCTTCCTTGGATCCCCCTCGACAAAGGGGAAGATCCAGGGAGAGATCTAAGAGGTCATCCAGACACAAGGAGAGTGTGAGTTCTAAGGACTTGGAAAGGGGTGGAAAGAGGTCTTCCAAGCGCAAACACTTGGAGATCATCAAGGAGGCTCCTTTGTCCACCAAGAAAGCCCGTTCGGCATTCCCCCATCACTCCATCGACGGGGAACAGCCGATGCTCTCTAGGAGCAAGTCTAGATCCAGGGAGAATCTTAAAAACCCGTTGTTACCACGCTCCGCGCCTCCACCAACGACCATGTCGGTACCGACCTCCACGGGCCCGTTTATGTCGAAACCGACCACTACGATGGTGTGTGTCGACACCGAGTCCGAGGCGGAAATACAACAGCCTCCGACCACGATGCCACGTATAGCTATGCCTTCCACCGTCTCCCCGTCTCCAACCCGCAATATCGGGTCCGAGGGTGATCTGTCTCCTACATCTGTTTCGGGGCAGATGCAGCAACAGCCTGCAGTCGAACTGGCTTTGGACCCGTGAATTTCCAGATTCCCGCAACTGGTCTATAATGAAGCTTCCAACAGCTACCTCCTCCCTGTCCAGCCCGAGCAGTTGCGTCTCATGGAAGAACAGAGGCGTCAGTTCCAATTCCTTCCTGCTATGGAGCAGCCTCTTCCCACGTCGGCTCAGAGACTTTATCCTCTTCCTGCTACACAGCAGCCCCTTCCTTCTCCAGTACCGTCTTCTCACTGTCTTCCTGCAGCACAGCAGCCCCCCTCCTCTCCGGTCCCGACGCGCTGTTCCGTCTCGCCTTCTCCATCTCCATCACCTGGTCCGTCCCGCCACCGTTATCATTCCAGTGATTCCCTTCAACAGAGGGCTATACCATCATAGCCTTCAATTCCTCAAAGACATCGATCTTCTGTCTCCCATCGTCATTCTTCTGTATCCAAACATTGATCCCCATCTCCCAGTCCGTCGCCTCCAACTAGAAGTCAACGTCTAAGAGGTGAGCGTAAAAATCCATGTCGCCCCTCGTTTCCCGATTCTACCCCGTCGTACCATTCCATCTCACCGGATCCGGTGGTTGAATCTGATGAGGACCTGGATTGGTCTCCCACCCAAACGAGACCACCCCTGAATACCCAGTCTTCTTCTCCTTCGGATGATGCTCGCGCCTTCACAGACCAAATCCTTCGGATGGCTCGTGCTCTTGACCTGAAGGTCGCCGAACCCGAAGAGGAAGAGGCCTCTGACCAACTGGAAAAGCGGGTTCAAAGCAGAATAATTGACAGGCTATTCTCTACTTGCTGTCTCTGGCTAAAATCTTGAAAAGATCTTAGGAGGTACCAACATCTACTTTACACACTTCGATGCGCATGGACAATTTATATCGAATCACCAAACCTAAGCCGGCATGGATGACAGACCATCCTCATCAAAATTCAGACATCGTAGAAGGTGCACAGTATGTCTCCACATCACAGGCCTCGACCTCCCTGGCAGACAAGGAGGGGAAAAAGATTTCTTGGCTAAGAAATCCTATTCCAACTCTGTTCTAGGCCTTAAAGTGGCCAATTACGTGGGATGTTTGGGTGCCTACACTCAACATCTTATGGAAAAGCTTGGGTCAATCCTTGAACATCTTCCGGAGGAACATAAGCCTTATGCCCTTGCCCTTCAGCAAGAGACACATGCAGTTGGTGCTCAGCAGATCGTGACTGCCCGGAATCTTACAGACTGCTCCTCAAAGACACTGCTTAATGCGATTTCGCTCCGTCGACATGCATGGTTGCGAGCGGCCGATTTAACAACCCAGGCCAAAGCAACCATTGAGGACTTGCCCTTTGACCAATCCGGTCTCTTCCATAAGGACACTGACAAGAAACTTAATCTCAAATATAAGATGAAAACTGCTGCACGCAAGCATGGCATCCAACCGTCTCAGTCCTCCAAGAGGAGATTCGGATATTACCAGCCAAGACTCTGGTACCCTCCCGCCCAGCGTCCTTTCCAACAAGACGCTTCTCAACCCCAAAACCAGTCACGTAGGAGACAAACTCCATGCTCCTCTTCATCTTCTGGTCGCTGCCAGCAACACCAAAGGCAGGCATTCCAAAGGAAACCCTTCGAGACCAGGAGAAAACAATGATGTGTTGCCGTGCACTCCGTTGACACCTTTGATGACAGACTAAGGCCCTTTCTTAACATCTGGGCCACCATCACTTCCGATTCTTGGGTACTTGACATTGTCAGGAGGGGCTATGCCCTGGAATTTGAAGAGCTCCCACCAACTGGAGCTATTGTCATCACAACCCCCTCTGACACCTTACTCGACGAAGTGCGCGCCTTGAAAGATAAAGGAGCGATCAAACCCATTCCCGCTTCTCGGGCTCGACACTGCTTCTTTTCCCGCTACTTTATTATATCTAAAAAAACCTCGGGCCTTAGGCCCATCTTGGACTTGAGAGCACTGAACTCCTTCATTGAGTACAAACGCTTCCGCATGACGACCCTTGCTTCCATTTTGCCTCTTTTGCAGAAAGACCAGTGGTTCGCCACCATCGATCTCAAGGACGCTTATTTTCATATCAGCATCCGAGAGGATCATCGCAAATTCCTGGCCTTCGCAGTCGGCACCGACTATTATCAGTACAAAGTCCTCCTGTTCGGACTGTCCTCGGCACCGAGAGTCTTTACCAAATGCATGACCCCGGTCGCCGCCTTCCTACACCGCAAAGGGATAACAGTCTTCCCATACCTCGACGACTGGCTCTTCACAGCACCATCCTGAGAAAAAGTGTCGGACAACATCCATTTTGCCCTTAGTCTGCTCCACTCTTTGGGACTCAATGAAGAGAAGTCCAGCCTCATGCCTACCAAGAAAGTCAGGTTCATCGGAGCAATCTTGGACGGGAACGGGAAAAAGCCTTCCTTCCAGAGGAGAGCTTCGCAGCCCTTACTGCTTCCATCAGGACTTGCCTCAGGCACAACAGGATGCAGGCTCACTTTGTACAGACAGCGATAGGTCATCTGGCCTCAACAACCTTTGTGACACCATGGGCGAGGCTGCGCCTCAGACCCTTTCAATCCTGGTTCCTATCTTCGTTTGATGCCACTTCCGACGCCCCCTCAAAGTGGCTCACCATCCCGCCTTACGTCACGGCGTCTCTCCATTGGTGGCTCCATCCCGACAACATTTGCTCAGGGATGCCATTTCTACCTCCTCAGCCAGAAGTCACACTGACCACGGATGCATCAATGGAAGGTTGGGGAGCTCACTCCCGAGGACTAACTGTAAAAGGAGTGTGGTCCCCAAACGAGAAGACTCTGCAAATCAACGCCCTGGAGATGCTTGCTGTGGAGAAAGCTCAGAGCTTTCCAAATGGACTTGTCGGGCAAAGTGGTGCTACTCATGACGGACAACAACACCATCATGTATTACCTAACCAAGCAGGGCGGAACCAAATCCTCGACCTTACTCAACATCATGCTTCGCATCTGGGATTGGTGCATCGACCACAACATCCTCCTCCAATCCATTCACCTTCCCGGACAGGAGAACGAACTGGCCGACAGCCTCAGCAGGTCCTCCAATCCAGGTCACAAATGGCGTCTCCATCCCAAGACAGTTACCCAGCTTTTTTCCCTCTGGGGGACCAGAGACATCGACCTGTTTGCCATGGAGGACAACACTCATTGCACAGAGTTTTGTTCGAGGATACCAACCCGAGCTTCTCGAGGCGATGCCTTCCAGTTCGTGTGGTGCGGGAGGAAATTTTACGCATTTCCTCCGTTTCCACTCATAACCAGAGTGCTCACCAAGATGCGGACAGATCAGATGCCATCTTGATCACTCCATGGTGGCTGAGACAACCTTGGTTTGCTCCACTTCTGCATCTTTCTCAAGAAACCTACTGTCGCCTGGAGTATCTCCCAGACCTCCTCACAGTGCACAGGGGTAGAGTATGCCACCCAGACCTGGACTCGCTGCCTCTGATAGCATGGAGAATTCGACCTTAAGCTCACTTCCAGCTCATCTACAGACAATAATTAAGGCAGCCCAAAAGCCTTCTACCAGGCAATCTTACTCCTACAAGTGGAGGAAGTTTATGGACTTTCTGTCAGCCAGAGGGATTCCTCCATCCCGTGTCTTGGTACCGACAGTACTTGAGTTTCTTCTTTCCCTCTCCGAAACAGGACTTTGCCTTGCTTCCATCAAATGCTACCTCTCCGCCATCTGCTCCCACTACCAACTGGAGGGCCGACCCTCTTTTTTCTCTGACCCATTAAAAGATTTCTTAAGGGACTCAATAACCTACACCAGGGGTAGGCAACCTTTCCCCTTTAAGGGCCGAGGGACTTCAGCTCCCAGAATCCCAGGAGCTATTGGCCAACATGGGACTATTGACCAACATAGCTGAGGCTTCTGGGAGCTGAAGTCCCTCGGCCCTTAAAGGGGAAAGGTTGCCTACCCCTGACCTACACCCACCATCCTCGGTACTGACGCCGGCTTGGAGCCTGGACTTGGTGTTGTGTTACCTATCTACAAAGCCCTTTGAACCAATGGCTACTACTGACATGAGACTGTTGACATGGAAGACGTCGTTCCTCGTAGCTTTGACCTCAGCTCGCCGGGCTGGGGAGCTATGTGCCTTAAGGATGGACCAACCCCAGGGGTAGGCAACCTTTCCCCTTTAAGGGCCGAGAGACTTCAGCTCCCAGAAGCCTCAGCCATGTTGGCCAATAGTCCCATGTTGGCCAATAGCTCCTGGGATTCTGGGAGCTGAAGTCCCTCGGCCCTTAAAGGGGAAAGGTTGCCTACCCCTGACCAACCCTATCTTCGGTTCCACAAAGACAAGGTGGTCCTCCGTACCAATATCACCTTTTTACCGAAGGTGGTGTCTGCATTCCATATTAACCAAGATGTGCTACCCACTCTGGCCCCGAACCCGACCACTGAGGCCGAGCAAAGACTGCACACACTGGACATTCGTAGAGCTTTGTCTTTCTGTTTGGAGCACACTTCGGGCTCGAGACGCTCGGAGAGACTTTTTGTGTGCTATTCTGAACATAAAAAAGGACTGCCTGTGTGTTATGAACTGGCAGGCAAGAATCCACCGGGCCGGGTGTGTGTGCACTCTACAAGGGCGGTAGCATCATCTTCTGCTTTCCTGTTTGGCGTTCCCTTGGAAGATGTATGTAAGGCAGCTGTCTGGTCCCAACCAATGACTTTTATCAAACATTACAGGTTGGACACTCGAGCCAGATAGGAGGTTGCCTTTGGGAGAGCAGTATTATTATCTGGACTTCATTGAATGTACTTGTACAATGTTTGCACTAACTTCATTATGCACTCGCTCAAGTTAAATATGTTGATTATTTGCTGCGGTTCAAATGTATGTACATTGATACCTGACTTGAAGGTTTATTTATCATTTATTTGATATCAATACGGGTTCTACTTGAATTCAGACTTGACCCTATGCAACTCTTACTGTTTATTCCATTTGCAGACTAAATTTCATTGACTGTTGAATTACATTCACTTCTTGATGCACTTGAATGCAATGCATATATATGTGAAGGTGCCTAAATTACTTTGGCTGATGTTTGTGCCAATAAACGTTCTTGTTGCACTTGCAGGCCTTGTGTTAGGACACTCCTCCTCCATTGATTTTAGCTTGCTAGTCTGAATAACCCATTTGTGTGATTCGCAGAGACCACGAAGAAGAAGGACAGGTTACTTACCTGTAACAGTATTTCTTCGAGTGGTCATCTGCGAATTCACACAAATCCCGCCCAATCTCCCCTCAGTCGTGTCCTGCTCTATTTGATTACCTTGCTGTCGCTTTTTAGCGGCATACTTGGAACTGAGGAGCGAGCGGGAACGCGGGGCTTATATAGAGGTGGGCGGAGCTACCGCCAAAAAGTTGCAGTCTAACTTCTGCCTAGTGATTCTAGAAGGTTCCGAACTAGCTGCGTATGTGCAGATAAAACCCATTTGTGTGAATTCGCAGATAACTACTTGAAGAAATACTGTTACAGGTAAGTAACCTGTCCTTATATCTCTCCCTTTCTCCGAGATGTGGCATTCAGGATGCCACATCTAGAACAACATGATGCAGACAAAAACATAGAACTAAAATATAAGAATAGGCTAAAACACAATTAGAAGTGGTGTCAGGGGAAGAACTTGTTTAAATAAAAATGTCTTCATACTGGTAGAAGGACAACAGAAAAGGATGATCCTACTCTCCTTCAACTGAAAGCTGCAGAATGTAGTCATTAAAAATGCCCTGTCTTATCAAAATGCTTATGAAAAGTTCTTCCAAGGTGGTGGGATCTACAAAAATCTGAATATTTGGGCTCACAAGGGATGATATGGTGCTTCACATAGCCTCTTTCCAAGTCATAGATGGTTTTAAAGTCATATACAGTAGTTTGCATTGTGCTTCTAAATAGACCTTTGACCAGTGAAATGTGGTAATGGGCTTCAGTCAGCATTCTGGTTTAAGACTGGACCAGTGAAATTTCCAAACACTTTTCAAAAGCTGCACGTTACACTGCAGTAGTACAAACAGAGTTGTATGGGATGTGTCCCTGAGGAACAAATACAGATTGAAGGATAATTTCTTCTGTTTTAATAGAAAGTAGCAATGTAGTAAAAAACATGATGTAGGTTTCTTTTTATATCTCTGCATCATCCTTTCTAGTATATTTAGACCCATGTAGTGAAAGGATCTTGAGTAAAAGCAAATACGATTAAGAAATGGAGATATATTTGAACTCACACTTTCCCCCCTTTTCCTTTCAGTGTATGCTAGAGAAAGTTGGAACCTGGAATTTTGATATCTTCCTTTTTGACAGGCTAACAAATGGTGAGATCACAGTTTTGTTTTTTTAAAAACTGATCTTTAAATCAGTTGTTATCTGTGAGCACAGTCCCCTGTTCCTACTTTGCTTTGAAGTAGCAGTTTTTCTGAAACTGTGAATGAGTGATACATATAACCTTTGAGTGCATGTTTTATGACCTCTGCAAACATTCTTCTTCTAATGATTGAGCAGGTTTCATTAGTTGGGCACAGATAACCCATTTGAACTTGTTATCTCTTTAAGTAATGCATAGCAGGGTAGTTTTATGGAGCAGGTGGGTTTTTAGTTTGTTTTTAACTTGCATATATTTTATGTGATTTTATATGGGACATAGACATTTTAATTGTTTTGAATTTTATTGCAATTATAATGGTTTTATCTGTGAGCTGCCTTGGGTCCCTCCAAGGAGAAAGGCAGGATATAAATGAAATGAAATAAATAAGTAAATAAATATAAATATGCTAACTCCCTTCTTTTTTACATGAAAACTAATTACAAAGTTCTTACATGGAATCTAGTAATTTAATTGCTATTTGTCTAATGTAGGGTGCATCTACACTGTAGAAATGATGCAGTTTGACACCATTTTATCTTCGATCCTTCAGAATCCTGAGATTTTGTAAGGCACCAGCATGCTTTGGCAGTCATATGGCTAAAGACCTTGTAAAACTACAAATCCCAGGATTCCATCAGATGGAGCTGCAGCACTTAAAGCAATGTCAAACTGTGCTATTTATACACTGTAGTCATACTCATAGACTTATATTTGTAGTGTAATGTAGTGAAGTAAAGCCGACGACCCTGTCGAAGCCCTGGTAGACACTTGGAACACCGATCTTACCAGAGCTATCAACACGATTGCTCCCAAGCGTCCTTTCCAACCCGGTCCAAATCGCCATCCCTGGTTCACAGAAGAATTTAGGAAAATGAAGCAGGTTGGACAACGACTAGAGTGTACCTGGCGGAAGACTCAACTCTTATCTGACTGAACTCGTCGTAGGCAATTCCTTTATTCCTATTGAGAGGCAATACGGGCAGCGAAGAAGTCTTTCTCCTCTGTCCGTATTGCGTCTGTGGAATCTTGTCCAGCAGAACTGTTTAGGGTGGTAAGGGAACTGTCACAGGCTCCACCTGTACAGAACCCTTTACTTAACCCGACAACAGCCTGCTGTGACACTTTTAACAACTATTTCGCAGATAAAATCTCTCAGATAAGAACTGACTTAGATGCTGGGATTATAACAGAAATGATTGACGAGTTGTCCAGTCAACCTGTTTATGAGATTAAACTGGATCAGTTTGAGTTGGTGAGTACCGATGACGTGGACAAGATCCTTGGTAAAGTAAGAAAAACGACGTGCCCCCTCAATCCCTGCCCATCATGGCTGGTCATCCAGTGGGGTGATGCCTTGATGGCCTTCCTCAAGAGGGTCATCAACGCATCCCTTAGGGAGGGCATTGTACCATCACATTTAAAGGAGGCGGTCGTTAGACCACTCCTGAAGAAACCTTCCCTGGACCCCCTGGATATGAAGAACTATAGACCAGTTTCACATTTACCATTCTTGGGCAAGGTGATTGAGCGAGCTGTCACCTTCCAACTCCAAGCGATCTTGGATGAAACCGATTTTCTAGATCTATTTCAAACTGGCTTCAGACCTGGATATGGGGTGGAGACGGCCATGGTCACTCTGGTAGATGACCTGCGCCTTAGCACCGACAGGGGAAGTATGACCCAGTTGGTGCTACTGGACCTCTCAGCAGCCTTCGATACTATAGATCACGACATCCTACTGGAATGTCTGAGATAATTAGGAGTGGGAGGCACTGTTCTTCAGTGGTTCCGCTCTTTTCTCCCGGGCAGATTCCAGAGGGTAGTACTCGGGGACAGTTGCTCATCAAAAACTGAGCTACAATATGGTGTCCCTCAAGGAGCCATTCTGTCCCTGATGTTATTTAATATTTATATGAAGCCGCTGGGAGAGATCATTAGGAGACATGGAGCAGGATGTTACCAATATGCGGATGATACTCAAATATTCTGCTCCGTGTCTCGGTCAGATGCCATGACAGCTGATGGCGGTTCTCCCCTCAATGTCTCGAAGCAGTAATGGACTGAATGAGGAAAAACCGACTCAAGTTGAATCCAGACAAAACGGAGGTACTTACGGTTGGGGCCCCCAAACCAGAGATTGGGTTGTGACCGCCAGTCTTGGATGGGGTCATGCTCTCCACCAAGGACTTTGTCCGCAGTCTGGGGGTGCTCCTGGACTCGTCGCTTCACATGACAGATCAGGTGAACGTGGCAGTCAGGAGCGCCTGTTATCAGCTTCGGCTGATACGCCAGCTGCACCTTTTCTTTGGAAGTAAGGGACCTAGAAACCATAGTACATGCACTGGTAACCTCACAACTCGACTTCTGTAACACACTCTACATGGAACTACCCTTATACCTAACTTGGAAACTGCAGTTAGTACAAAACATGGCGGCCAGATTGATCACTGGAACATCAAAAGGTGATCATATCACTCCCATCTTGAAATCATTGCAGTGGCTGCCAGTTAGTTTCTGGGCACAGTATAAGGTATTGGTATTGACCTTTAAAGCCCTACATGGCCTGGGCCCATCTTACCTAGGGAATCACCTATCTCCATGTAATCCGCCCCGCGCCCTTAGGTTCGCTGGGAGGAAGTTGTTTCAACCAGTAAGAACTAGGCTGGCGACGACCTCCCAGAGGACCTTTTCTGCTGCGGCCCCCAGATTATGGAATGCCTTGCCGGAGGAGATCCATCAAATAACCAACTTAGATGGCTTTAAAAAAGCCATCAAGACGGATCTCTTCCAACAGGCATTCCCGGAATAACAAATCCCCCCCCCCCCCCCGCCACCAGATAGTTTTTTCCGAGATGCCTACAGTTCCCGCTGTCTATTCATGTTAGATGTTTATTGTTTTATTGTGATTGAGATTTTAATCTGTATAACGATTTAATACATTTTTAAGGGGGGTTATTTTGTCATTGATTGTATGGGTGTATTCTTTTTAACTTGCAAGCCGCCTTGACAGCCTCGGCTTAAGGCGGGGTATAAATAAAGTTTTATTTATTATTATTATTAGTGAAAAACTCTTCTTGTTTTTAAAAAGAACTTAGAACTCTTCAAGAAAGGAATATTTTCACTTAGAGCATGGTTACTGTGATTCTCTTTTAAACATATTGCTAATTATTGAGCATATTGCTAATTATTTAATTATTTAAAACTACTTTAAGCACACTAAAATAATTCCTGATTGGTTTTACAAAAAGTTATTGGTTATACTGCCTAGAGATTGAGGTTTCTGGTAAAGAGGAGAGAATTATGGAAAAATTAGAATGGTAGTACATTCCACTAAGGCTGACTTCAGCATGGATAAGAAAAAAATTAAAATGTTAGACAGAAAGGATGAATGGGACTGCATATGATGAAGATGAGCTATAGATATGGTGTTGCAAGCTAATATTTAAATATTTGTTGTGCATCTAGTCAGTGGAAACAGTGCATTTATTTTCTGAAGGATAAGTCAGTAACCTTACAGTAGTCATAATTAGAGAATATTTGATTTATCCAAAGAAAATGGGGTGGGTAGATGAACATTAAATTAAAAAAGCTGGAACAGTCACATAGCGAACAGTCACATTAACAAACAAGCAGTGGTGGTAGATAGTAGTTAGAAAGCCCAGCATTTGTCTTCAAATGTAAAAGAAGATATGCAGAATTGTATCTTAGAGTTCTACAGTATATTTACTGTAGATAGCTATGGAATTGAATTTCTAATTTAGCCAGTAGTGGAGTTGCAGCATCTCTGTAAATGTCTGGGAATTAGTGCAAGCTGCCACTGTATACTGCTTTTCTTTTCTCATATTATGGTGTTTTGAGGAAGGGCAGATGTTTTAGTAAAATTTAGCAAGAGGATAAAAGCAGGCTGAGAGAATGCTGGACTAACCATGATGCGATTGTCCCTGTTGACCAAGCTGGTCTCATCCTCTCTTGTATTTCTCCATGCTGCTTGTACTCATGCTGGTGACAACAGATGGTGCTTGAATATTATTAGACAAGTCCACTTCTAACTCTGTGGATATTACTTGGCTTTGCTTGTTTTTTGTAAACTGTGCAGTAGAGCTATTTCTGTTTTGTTGTTTTCTATATTACTGTCTTAAACAATGTTATTAACAATTACACATACCCCAGATAACTTTTGTTACTATATTTTAAATGAACAAAATAAACAAATAATTGATACATTGAGAGGCTTAGTAATAGTCAAAATTTGCCCCTTAGGCTCATTGGATGAGGTTGAGTCAATCAAGAGTGTCAAACCACTGTGTACCCTGTACACACAAGCTGACTCTCTCGAACCTGCTCCCTATTTGGCTCACAAAAGTGAATGTTTGTTTCTCCTTCTAACTATGTCCAGAGTTTACAAATGATCTGTATTTGTGATTGATGCTCACACTGAAACTGGTGACACTGCATCTTTTAAAAATCTAGATGGGATGTACAAAGTGCAGTTATGGGTCTGAGTTCAGCCCCACTGCTGCTTTTGTGCCCCCCAACTTCCCTTTCACTGGCAAAAAAGGAGTAAATTGTCCATATCGGAATTAAGCCCTGCTTAATTTTAAAGCCCAGTTTTCCAAACAAGAAATGGACTTCTGGCCAAGTCCAATTTTGATTTGGCTTTTTTTGGCAGTGCCTCTGGCCACTGGAAGGTCCCAGGGCCGAAAATTGGCCCCTAAACTTGCCAGAATTGTCCACTCCTTTCATCTAGATCTATGATACTGATGAGTATTGAGCCTCTATCTTAAGCCTTGGCTTTATGTGTTGCAGTGACAGTTACACTAATAGGGAGTATTCTATCAAAGCTTTAAAGTGGTGGGGAAAGAGCACTGTGTTCTAGCTTTTGGTGAATTGTTTATTTTAAATTTGTCAATATACAGTACCTTTTTGTATATAATAATTGCAGTAATTTTATATTGCCAAGATACAGTGGAAAAGGCACTTTTCCTGAAGGTTTGGAATATGTAATTTAAATGTAATGATGATTTAATGGTTTTGTTAAAGTGTTAAATTAGATTAATCAAGATATTTTTAAAATGATAAGACTTAGCAAAACTAGAATCTGAGTAGGGCTTGGTCCAAAAGAGGGAAGCCTGAAATGCACGGGTGGCTTCCGGATGCTTTGGGAGTGTGGCATTTATATGACCCTTTATATGACTCTTTGAGGCCACGGTAACTGGGGAAGAGCCAGCCCAAAAGGAGCAGTTGTAATTCACTCCTGCCAGTGACCACATGGGACTATGGCACCATCCTGGTTCAGTGCGGGCAGTGTGGTTGCTGTGTTTCAGCCCATAAAGTTTAAATTTAAAAACATTCTGACCAGAAATTAGCTTTGGGTACCAGAGTTAAATGGAATTCATAGTCTTTCCTTCAAACAACAACAGCTTTCTTATTTTTAATATGATTTTAGGGAAATTTAAGAGGAAAAGAGAATGAATTTGTTATGATATCATTAGGAGTTGGAAATCACTGCTGATCACCCAGAAACCTACTATTTCAGACTTCCCTTCTGCTTATATTGGGTATAAACTTCTCTCCAACTGGATAGGTACAAAACAGGTGCCAGCCCAGAAGATTGCTGACATCAGAGAACATTTTCCTGAGGAGTGTGCAGTGTAGACCGCCCTTAGAATCACCATCATAATAATTTATGCTACACATTGATTAAGTTGTCAGTCTTAGGAGTTGTCTGACAACAAGCTTTCTGTGGCTTGTTGTCTAGAAATAAAATGTGTGGTAAGAAATATTGTGGCCATATATGCATATAAATGATAAAGAGCAATTGTAAGATGGCTAATGGTGTACTTCTCATAGCTTATTTTAATTTTCGTATTTATTTGCATAGATTTTTTTAAAGACCATAATGGATACATGTTACCTTCCAGTATAGAAATGGTAGCAATATGAAATAGTTATGTCACAAAAGAATTGATAAAATGTCAAATGATGTCAAAGATTTATGAGTTCACTTTGTTGTACTGCATGAGTTGGTAGCACAGATGTTACTTAAGGATTATGTTCTAGATATGAAAAGCAGGAAGGATGGATATGAAAGAAACATTACTCTATGAGTCGGAAGTGAGGGAGATGATTGCCTTCCCCCTCAGCCTCCAGGAATGGATTCTGTGGCTCTGGAGGAAAAGGTAAAGTGATGTGGTCTATAAGGGCATGTTACTTCACATCTCTAGCTAAAGAATATATAGCTGTCTTTTACTTATCCAAACAAGGAAGTCAGATTTCTTTTTGTGCAGCCTTGTGGTGTGGAAGTGTGTGTGCTATATGAATGATTGAACTTCAGATCAGTATAGCAGGGGTCCTTAATCAATTCAGCCATTATGCATTTTTAAATGCTTCCCACTAAAGAGCTTTATGTATTTTGTTTCCATTTTGCTTTTAGGAAACAGTCTAGTCACCTTAACCTTCCACTTGTTTAATCTTCATGGACTTATAGAGCACTTCCAACTAGATACAATGAAGCTCCGCAGATTTTTAGGTAAAAAGCTTTCATAAGTTCATTTCAAATACTTCTGGTAAATGAGTTTTGCAAATACAAGATTTCAATAAAAGCTTTGCCAGATATTTAAAACATTGCTAACATGAACAAGCAGTTCCAGTGCAAATGATGAAAGGAACAAACAGACAGTGGACCCATCACCACTTTAGATTATTTTCCCCAAAATGTTGAAAGGTAGAACAAAAGCCTTAGAAAATATGGGAAGGAAGTGGGCATGAAATTATAGGTATAGCTATACAGGAACAAATATACGTTTAGTGGCTGCAAACCTATTTGCTAGATTTCGGATGCTTCTTGCTTGATCTTGGTATAAGTGGGTGCTCATGCTCAAAAAGTTTTAGGAAGATGTAAAAAACACCTTAAAGGTCACAAAATTCTAGTTAGCATTGGGTGAGAAGAGGGGTTTATTGCTTATTACTGGTACTAGCTAGTAGATTTCATGCAACCACTTTCCCTCCTCACACCCATGTTTCATGTAGCTCTCCCAGGTGCAATAAAAAATTAATTAAATGAAACCCTGCATTTTCTAGTCATAGATCTGCCTATAGACATTTTGTATTTTGGGATTTTCTTGTTATAGAATAGCTTTTTGGGGTGGGGGTGGGGGTGAGGAAATGATTTGTGAAAACAAAAGGTGATATGGAGCCAAATGAATTAGGTAACTTTTAATGGTTTAAATCAAATAATAAAAACCTAACTATAATCAATTACCTTGTTGAGAAACCTTCATTTCTTGTATCATCATTGTCAATGTGTATCTGCTAAAGGTTACTTCTTTATGTATTGGTTTGCAAAATAAAGAATTGAAATTATTATTTGTATTGCAGTTCAGTCCCTTCTGTGTGATGCTCTGAGTCTAAGGGAAAAAAGCTTTTTGTTATGAGGGAGAGGGCCTAGGCAGCAGGCTACATTTTGCTTCTAGTAATATGTCTTTTGGAGAGAAGCTGCAAGGTCTAAACATTTTATCACTTGATTTTGGTAGATTTTGTGCTGTTCAGTTGCACTGTCAAATTTATTTGAGTTATCTTTGTTGATGCAGCTGTTGCACTGTAGTTTGAGGTTTTTAACATTTTTTAGATAGCTTCAGAGTTTAAGATCATGATATGAAGTTTCTTTCCTGATTTGTTAATCCTGTTCTCCACAAGCACATGTAAGTTTTAAAATATTATTAAGGAGACCTTTGACAGGGAACTACTTAAAACAGCTTGGTTTAGATATTCTACTCTGTGGTATTTCAAATACAAAAACTTTACGAATGATGTGGTTTTATTTAAGAAGATAACTTTAATTGGGGGTGGCATGTTGCAATAGCATTGTGGTGCAGTGGCACAAGAACAGTTGGTTAAACAGAGCACGTAATGCTCAGATTGTGAACTGAGGAAAACTGTATGAGTGCCTGATTGTGCAAAGATCTAGCTTTGTATGATTATTCTCTGTTTTTGAAAAAAAAAAGGTTAATAGGGTCTGCATGCTGTTATATGCTGCTGCATAATATATCAATTCGAAAGGAAGCTCTTATTTATATTGAATGTCTTCACATGGAAGGGAGACCCTGACCTCATATCAGTCTTACATGATGCTGCTCATGCAGCAGTCCTGCTGGTTTGGAGATTGAAATTACTTAGATATTTAGTAACCTGTTAAGTGTAAAGGTAGATTAACATAAGAATCTCTTTCCACTTGTAGTAATGGTCCAAGAAGATTACCACAGTCAAAATCCATATCACAATGCAGTTCATGCTGCTGATGTGACTCAGGCTATGCACTGTTATTTAAAAGAACCCAAGGTAAAAAAAAATAATAATAATTAACTATCTTCAGCTATTGCAAAGTATTTGTTTAAAGGCAATTGATAATGGACTGTGACCTTAGTAATAGTGTAGTTCTGATGGTATTTGGCCATCCATTTTATGCTTATAAAAATATTTAGTGATCTTTCTTTTTTCATTCTTATATTTATACAAATTACTATAAATTGTTGTCAGTGAAGGTACTGTGGAGTTGTAAGTTTTTCTGAACAGCTGTCCTCCATGGTATAGTAGGTTATCCCTATGTGGGATGCGGTGGCTTAGTGGTTAAGATGCCAATTCTGACGATCGGAAGGTTGGCAGTTCAAGGCCCGAGTGCTGTATGATGGGGTGAGCTCCTGTCACTAGTCCCAGCTTCTGCCAGCCTAGCAGTTCGAAAGCATGCAAATGCAAGTAAATAAATAGGTACCCCTTCGGTGGGAAGGTAAGAGTGTTTGGTGCAGTCATGCTGGCCACAGGACCACCGGAGTTGTCTTTGGACAACACCGACTCATTGGCTTAGTAACAGAGATGAGCACCGCCCCCTACAATTGGTTATGACTAGACAGACATTCATGTCAAGGGGCTATCTTTACCTTTACTTTTAACCACAACCTACTTTGGAAAGTTTCCCATTCTTCTAGATTAGGTTTTGAGGGCAAACATAGGTTGCAGATGACTCACTGGCTTTGCTGATGTAAACAGTAAACAGTTGCACTAGTAGAATAATTCTGTTTGATCCAGACCTCTGAATTCCATAACCTAGCCAAAAATATAAAGTATTGAGATAATATGTTGATGCATTTCATAAAATTCAGTTTTTGCTTTTGTTGGTTGCAAATAATGGTAGCCAAATTTGTTGGGAGAACCAGCAAATGTTCATATTTGTTTACTTTACATATTACAGCTTTCCCAATCTCTGACTCCATGGGATATTCTGGTCAGCTTAATTGCAGCTGCCACTCATGATTTGGATCACCCAGGTGTTAATCAGCCTTTCCTTATTAAAACAAACCATTATTTAGCAACTTTATACAAGGTAAGTGGAAGAACATAGTTCTGTTGACAAACAAAAACAAGTATTACATTTAATCTTAGTTGGGAATGGTTAATTAATACCCCCCCTCCCCCGGTTTTGGCTGTTTACAACAAATAATACAACATACTTTAAATCCAAATACAATATAGTAGAGCCTAAAAGATCAAACAGCAGTTAAGCAGCAGCAGATGCATAATAAATCAAGAACCCTAAAGCCCACTTAAGTAAGTTTTCCTAATGCCCAGCTACTAGCATACCTCTTCCCTATCTGAAAATAGGCACAGAAGGAGGTGCTCCGGGACTCTTTCTTGGATAACTTGCTGGTCTTATGTGCTGTGACATAAGGCATTTATTCTGTCTTCACAGCAAAATAAAGGTTTTGGGCAGATGCAGGAGAGGGAGAGTGGAGATTCCTAGGAATTCTAATCCCAAAGTATTTAGGGCATTAAAGATTGGAGCCAAAGGCTAGATGTGATTTGGTAATGAGTGAAGCCAATGGGGAATCTATGGAATATAATCTAAATTGGCCACATCATTTGTACCCCTGAAAATGTAGTCTGAAGCAGTTGTTTCTGGAACATCTTCAACAGCAACTTGAAGTGACAAGTGTAGAAATAATAGGAGTGAGATGAGTTTTTGAGGAAGGGACACAGTTGGCATACAAGATGAAATTGGTAGAAACTCTTATGGTCACTTTGTTTATTTAGGAATAGCAGGTTTGGGTTGTAGTCCTCCAGCCTGTCTAATGAAGAAACATTAACATAATTAGTTGTTCATTCGAGAAAACAGAGTTCAGGATTCTAGGGATGCTTGATGCCATTAATAACTTTTTAAATTTTATTTTCAGAATACCTCAGTATTAGAAAATCACCACTGGAGATCAGCAGTGGGGTTGTTGAGAGAATCTGGATTATTTGTACATATGTCACTAGAAAACAGGTATATATTTGTTTTGCTGTCCAGCAGCCTTTCTTTTCACAATTCTGTATACGTGGCAGAATAAGGATTTCTGCGTGGTATATCAAAGAATATTAACACTTTCCTAGTAATATATTTATTGCAGCTTTGTTTGAAGGCAGTTGCATGCTTCCAAAAGGCATAACAAAAGTGTAACAGATTGAAATATAATATTGTATAATTGACTAGGTATGCCTGTAAAATATACATTTTAAATATACATTATAATACATTAAAATCCTTGCACTGTAAGGTTAAATCCTTGCACTATTGGCTTGAGACTTCTCTTTCTCTTTCTAAGAGTCATCAGCTAATAAAACTATACAGATTTCAGAGCAAAACAGATGGGCCCAAAGGAGTGGTGTTACGCCGCCTCTTTGAGTATTGGATTGGGGCCATGGCAACTGTATGTCATGGTCCCAATCCAACGTTTTTCCATCCCAAAAAGAAGTGGCAAAATGGCGCTCCTTTTTAGGATGGAAAGAAAGTGCCCTTTCTGCTGTGGCGGCAGTTTTTTGGCATTTCTACGGCACGGCGTGTGTAAATGGTGCGCCACCAAAATGCCGTGATGCTGTCCGCTGTGTGGTCAGCAGAGCGGTGTGACACCTGCTTGCGGATGGCGTTGGGACATGCAGCATGTGTACACCACACCCCTATGCCACCCCAAAGCCGGTGTTTTTTGCTGATCTGTTTTGGCCCTTCATCAGGATTACAAATTTAGAATCTCTGTTGACTTGAATTTTGTGTAAATAATCCAGACAACATACTGCTATTCCAGTATCACTGACTATAGTACATTTCTCTGCTTCTTCCTTTCTGTTCCCATTTTCAGGCAGCTAATGGAAAGCCAGATAGGTGCGCTGATTCTTGCCACTGATATAAGTCGACAGAATGAGTATCTTTCTCTCTTCCGCACTCATTTGGACAAGGAGGACTTATGTTTAGAACAGGAAAGTCATCGTCATCTTGTACTACAGGTATATTTTCTGATTACGTACTTTTAAAATTGCCATTAAAGGTCTGCTGTAAAATACCTTTCAACTGCCACACATGGACTTGAAGAAGCCTTGCTGTGTTTTCTAGGTGTAAGTCTTATAAAAACGCAATTTGCCTGTACTGAAAACTAAGGTCTTCTGTTTGACTACAGAACAGGCGCAACACAGTGGCAAATATTTCCCCTATTCTGTTCTTCAGGTGTTCCTGTTCTTTTCCTGGTAGGCCTGTTTTGACTTTATTTGCCTTGATGTTTCTTCACTTGTTTGATGGTTCTGAAACTGCAAAGTAAGGCACCAACTGGAATGTTTACTCTTTCAAGCAAGAAAGCATTTTTCTTGTATCAGAAAATGACTGACATTTTTTACATGAAATGGTTGATACAGTTTCTTTTATTGAATTTTGTTCTAGTGGACTAGGTTGCTGATTCTTGTATGACTGAATACTCATACTTTGCATTTAGAATTGGCTGGTACACCTCACTCAGTTGAAAACGTTTTAGGTAGATTTGCTTGATGCTGATCTCTTTTCCATGCATGATAACTGAATTTGGATCATAGAGTAAAGTGTTTGGATGTAAGCTGAATGCTTCATCATAGGCACAGTACTGATTAAATAGTTTATTTCACTTTGATTCTGAATTATTACAGGTGAAACAGCAATGTTACTGGTCAATTGTTCACTATTATTGAAGTTCTCTTCTTAACAAAGATCAAAATTGTTTTAGTACTTGTGTAGTATTGCACGATATGGAAGGCAGGGGGACAGAAATCTGTTTACAAGTTGATATGTATTGTCAATACCAAAAAATAACTAAAGTTATATGTTCACAACAAATGAAGGATACATTGAATTATACTAAGGAATGCTCACCACCTCAGATACTTATTGGGAGGCTCTTCTGTGAAATTACTCCTCCCATTTTTCCTTGCTATCCCATAACTGGAACTGCCTTCCCAAAAGTTTTCATGTGAGAATCTCCCTTATATCTTTTGAGTCTCTCCTCATGATTCACTTTTTCCAGAAAGCCTTTAGAGCAGGGGTAGACAACCTTTCCCCTTTAAGGGCTGAGGGACTTCAGCTCCCAGAAGCCTCAGCCATGTTGCCCAATAGTCCCATGTTGGTCAAAAGCTCCTGGGATTCTGGGAGCTGAAGTCCCTCGGCCCTTAAAGGGGAAAGGTTGTGTACCCCTGCTTTAAGAGTGTTGCACTAGTTCCTATACCTTATTGTAATTAAGCCATGGTAAGTGTAATTGAGGGGCCTAGACACCTAAAGACACCAGATCCCATTTGATTTAGGAAGCTAAGCAGAGGCACCTCTGGTTAGAACTTGGATGAGAAATTACCAACAAATACCAGGGACTGTAGGCTACATTTCAGAGGAAGGAACTGGCAAAACCACCTTTGAGTATCCTTTGCCCAAGAAAATCTTATTAAATACATGGGTTTGCCATAAGCTGACAGGCAACATGATGGCACGCATGCACACACACACACACTCTAAGAGACATAGCTATGTTAGTCAAGAATATCACTATGCTGTACAAAAGGATCTTGTAGCACCTTTGAGACTAACTGAAAGAAATTATAGCAAAAGCTTTTATAGACTTGGGGCCAATGCTGACGGCCCGTTTGGGGCGGCAGAGAACTGCCCCAGGTAGCGGCGGATCGGGGCTGCGGCAGGCACATGCCGTGGCCCCGATCCTTCCTTTTGCCACCCCTAAAAGAGCAACAAAATGCTGCTCCTTTCAGAGCTGGCGCCGCGGCTCTTCCGTGCCCTTTTGGTGCAGTGTGTCTGCACGCTGCGCCGGGAGGGCATCCTGGTGCCGTGCACTGTGTGTATGGCCGCACGCCGTTAGGAGAGTGTTGGAGTGGGGTTGGGGTGGCCGCCATGCCGTCGCCCCTCCCCAACTTTACCCCCAGGCCAGCCCTTTGGGCCGGTCTGCAACAGCCCTTGGTCTACTTTCTCAGTTGCATGGAGTGTACTATTGCTCAGGAAGGACCTTTATAATCAGAGTATATTAATAGCCATAGAAATGCAGAACTTGTGGTGTATTGATGAGATGACAAGTTCAGTTTTAACTGTGGTCATTGAAGGGTAAAAGCAGGAGGAAAGATCTTGCTTAAGGCTGCAGTGTATGGTTGACCATATGAATGGTGGAAGGAGTTTTGGACTGTGATTTGTGCAGTTTGGGAACCAGAAAGGAGATATGATAAGCTGGCTAAGAGCAGCCTTGTGAGGCTGGGGTGTTAACCAGTATTATAGTATGTGTAGTGTCCCAGGAAGCCATTGTCTCTATTCAACCCTCTGTTCAATTGGAGTTTGTGAATATATTGTAATTCATCTGTTACATTGCGTTCATTTTATTGACTCCGTGGATTTAATTGAGATGGACAATTGGATTTAGGCCATATATTTGTTGTTATACTATTAAAGTTAAATAGCATTAAGACATGTTAAGATTTTCAAAATATTCCAGTGTTGCATTGCTCTTCTTAACTTCTGTTTGATTTCAGCTTGAATAAGTGTGAATCCCATTCAGTTACTCACATGTTTAGCTGAATTTAGCAGACATTTACAAATAATTAATTGTGTGTAGGATTGTAGTCTGGTTTGTTACTCATTCTTACTGATTCTTACTTACATAGGCCAGAAAGTTTAAAAAGTAACATTTCATGCTATATATAAGTGTTGCATGCTGTCTTGCCAAATATTATTAATGACTCTTTTTTTTTTTGCTAGATGGCTTTGAAATGTGCTGATATTTGCAACCCCTGCCGGACTTGGGAACTGAGCAAGCAGTGGAGTGAGAAAGTAACAGAAGAGTTCTTTCACCAAGGCAAGTACTGAAAAATGAAGTTCTCTCTCCATGAAATATGAACCAAAAATGAAAAAAAGTTTTGTAGATGATCCTAGTATCCAAATGGCTTGCAAGTGCTCCTAATAAATTCTGGAAATGTTTCTTAAAATTATTATTACTGGAAAGATTACAACTTTACGGAACATTTGATTTTTCAGTTTTCCTAGATAAAAATCATTTTCATGTTAACAACATCAAAAATAACAGCAAAGCTGCATGATTTAATTGCTTTGCCACTCTGTTTTCCACACATGATTTAAGCTGCCTATTGCAGTTGAGAAACTAGACGTGCAGTGCAATTCCTATTCCTTGTCCACAGTTGAAAGTACAGTATGCCTAAAACTTTGATACTTCTTAGGATCTTCACTATATTATATATTTTCTAAACTATCAAGGGCATTGTTAGTAGTTTTCAAATGATTATAGCAGTCCTTAGGGATGACCACTTACCTTTTTTACATTTGATAATTTAAATTGCTAGATTTGTTTCATGTCTTCTTACTGTTTGATATTTTCTCTTTCTAAATGCATTGAAGTATTTTAGCAATAAAGCCTTTAAGGCAGAGTGGAAAATCTGTGACCCTCTAAAGGTTTGTTGTATTGCAGCTCCCATTGTCTCTCTGCATTTCCTAGGTAGCTAAGGCTGATAGGAATCACAGTCAAACATTATCTGGAGGGCCACACATTGTCCACCTCTGCTTTAAGGCAAGAAATGGGACATTCTGTTTTATCGTTTGCTTGTACTTGTGTTTTAGTTCCCCATCTCTAAGGTTCAGCCTTTGCAAGCCAGAAAGTTATTCCGGGAAGGCCTGCCGGAGGAGATCCGTCATATTACCACTCTTGCTGCTTTCAAGAAAGCAGTAAAGATGGATCTCTTTCGGCAGGCCTTCCCGGAATAACTTTCCGGCTCCAGGAGACAACTACATCGCCCTTCCCCTGCTGCTCATTTTGTATTGTGTTGCATTTTGTATTTTGTTGTATTATTATTTATTTGTTGTATTTCGCAGCATGTTGTTTTAATTAATAATTAGTTTAATATTGTTTTAAAGGGTGGGAGGGTTGGATGGGTACGTGAATGTTTTTAACTTCTGTATCTTAACTGATGTAACCCACCCCGATTGCTCCGCAGAGGGGCGGGCTATAAATAAAATTTATTATTATTATTATTATTATTACTACTACTACTACTACTGTGTGGTAACAATCAAATGATAGTTAGAATGAGAGGGGGCATGGAGCAAGCCCCTATCAAACTAAGAAGGGTCAGAAGAATGCAAACATATCCAACACTTACATACAGTATTATTCCAGTAATGCTGCTGGTTATGTCCCAGTTCCTATAATACAGGTATGCCTCAGTTAATGAAGTAGATGTGTTTCTGGGCTTTACTCTTTACAGAAAATGGGGGTACCAGAGGCAGAAATAACATGGGAAGAATAGAAATGGATTGGCTTCTATATCAAAAAAAGAATAGTAATTCCACATTTCAGCAAATTTTTAAACTATATCTGTTAGGCAATTAGAAACTCATTTTCGAATGATAAAAACTCTGAACAGAAGCATTCCAGGTTTATTGAACAACTGAAGTTGCACCTTTCAATCCTTTGGTATGCTTTAATCTTTGATTATAATAAATGATAAGATACCATTTTTGAGGGTTTTTTTTAATGCAGTTTTTTTTTAAAGCAGTTTTTTTTTTTTTTTTTTGTAGGGGATGTTGAGAAAAAATATGGCTTGGGTGTGAGTCCACTGTGTGATCGACAGACGGAAACCATTGCAAACATCCAGATTGGTAACTACAGCTCTAAAAATGTTTATAGTTTTTGTTGATGTATCATTTAGAGAAGATAAAGTGTGTGATCACTTCTTTTGGGGATTTTATTTGAAACATTTAAACATGTTTGGATGAAGTTCCCATCAATTTTTCATCTTTAAGTATCTATAAAATAGGTATTATGTAGTCACTGGCCATATCAGAGCTGTTTTCTCATCTAGCTTTGTATTGGAAGAGGGTCCACAGATTAATATGACCTGAATTGAACAGGGAGGCATGTTTTTTTAAACTACAAATACTTTATCTTTAAGCTGTATACAGGAACTGTTGTTCTCTTTGCAAATCAAAACTGATAAGTTAGGTAACACTGCCTCTTAATGGCTTGAGCATGCAAAGTATGCTGCAGGTTTGTGTATTCTATTGGCCCTTTGTTTACTTAAGTTCATTTCTGCACATCTGGTTTGAAGTAACTATAATTTGTTGGAATGTTGAAGTAGAACACATAATGACTACTTGATTCCAGTCAGAGCTGAAAATTTATTTTAAACAGCATAGTTGGAAACAAGCTGCTTATCAAGTAATCACAGTTTATTTGGACATCACAGCAAATTATGGTTTCTTCAAAACAGACTGCGGGAAGGGAATATGAGCATTACCATAGCTTTAAGCTATTTGAAGCAAAACTAATGAAAAATAAAAGAATTATCTTAATTTCCTGGTCAGTATTTTTCAGATTTTGATTCCCTTTTACAAAGCAATTTTCTTATGTGAATATTCTACTCATATTTTACTGCTACATTTCAATCCATCTTTGTCAATCCTAAATCTTTAAGTTTCCAATGATAGTGGCAGAGTGATATCATAGATTTTTTCTTTATCTGATGATTTTAAAACAGTTCTTTAAAGAAACTACAAGTTAATATAATACAAAACCATTTGTCTATTTCATTACACATTTTCGTGTCCTGTTGTTGTGTGCCTTCACGTAATTTCTGACTTACAGCAACCATAAAGCAAACCTATCACAGATTTGTTCAGAATGGGTTAGCCTTTGTCTTCCTCTAAGGATGAGAAAGTGTGGCATGCCAAAAGTCACCCAGTGGGTTTCCATGGCTGAGTGATTTGAACCCTGGTCTCCAACACTCAAATTCCAACACTCATTGTGTCTACTCTTCTGAATTGTAGGATATTATGACTGATCCCCTGCTATTTACCACTTTCTGATGGACAACAAATTTAAGACACAATTTCTTTTTAATAACATTTGTACTAAAATTCATATCATATTTGTCTTTGAGGTGTATACATTTCTATAAGTGTACAAAAGATTAAATTAAAAACTAATAACTTCAATATTGAAAAGTAAAGCTTCAAGTACCTATTTTTTTCTTCACTGTTCTAACTCCAAGGTACTTTTTCCTCTTTAGGTTTTATTACCTATTTGGTGGAACCATTGTTTGCAGAATGGGCCCGTTTTTCGAACACCAAGCTGTCTCAAACAATGCTTGGTCATTTAGGACTTAATAAAGCTAGTTGGAAAGGAGTACAGCGAGAGCAATCCAGCAGTGGTGATGATACTGATCCTGCATTTGAGGAAATGGACTCTGATATAGTACCTCAGGAACACTGACTATCCTGACTCCAGGATCCATTCAACAAACTGCCTCTTGCCTGGCATCTGCGGAGCAGGGTTTGAGGATACCTTTTGTCTGACTGCCAAGGTTTCAGTGTAAACAATACCAGCATTATTTATTTCCAAGGTTTCCCTTTGATATATCATTTGAACCCAATTTTCAGCTACAAGACCTGAACCTAGCAATATGCATATGCCTCAGTTGGCTTCTGCATGGAACCTTGAATATGCAAATGAGAGAAGTGAATGAACCTTGACTGGGAAAAACGTACAAAATATATTGTTACGTGCCACATTGTTTTATTTTTATTTGTTTTTAGAGGAAGTTTGAAATAAGGCCTTTGAGTCACCACATGACATGGATGATTCCATTCTCTTGGAATTTATTAAGACTCCATTCAGTCCCTGTCCAAAATGTGGAAATGTGAAGTGCCCATACTTGGCTGCCTTGGGCAAGAACTGATGTTTACAAATGTATTTTGAAACTATAGATTCTATACTAACCTTTCTGCATGGCTGTGGAAGGAACCACTAACTCAAAACGATCAAATCTGAATCTGCAGCTTATTTTCTTCTTAGCAAGAGAAAAGGCTCCCATGTGTCAAATTCTTGGCCATGCGTTTGGAACAGATCATCTAATGTAAAGCACAGCCAAACTTTACTCCAGTGCAGAAGGGAATGCAATTTTAGCAGGCAGAAATACTGAATTTTGGGGGAAGTAGGTTGGGTTGGGAAGAGAGGAAGTGTCCTAATTGTGTTAAGTTTCTGCAGTGGAAACATTTGCATGTTGTTTTCACTATTGTACACTTGAACTGCACATGCAAGTTTAAAAAAAAAAAGGTGGAATGACTATGAACACCAGAAACAGCTCAGGGTATTTGCCGAATGAAAATAAAGTGGGATGGGAAATGTGTCCTTCAGAACAAGGGTACAAATGCCCCTTTCGCTGCAGTGTGTGTGTGTGCGTGGGGCTGTGTGAGTGAATATTTGGGGGGAGGGGGAGGGGATGATGGGACATATTTGAAAGGCAATTTTTTTTAATTTATTCTTTTTAGAATGTGACATTTTCATGAGCAGCCATGGGGGGAAACTAACAGGTTGCTACAGCTGCCTTAAACTATGCACAAAGCTAAGTGACCAAATTTTGTTGTTGATTGAAAAAGTGCATTGTTTACTTATTCCTCCCTCTACTGAAATGTTAACCCATTATGGGTTTTTTGATGTGAAAAGGAAAATGTTTTTAAGGACAAATTTTAAGGACTAATTTTTAATCTTCAAGCATTCCTTTTTTTGTAATTTGTTTTTTTTTAAACATTGTTTTAAGTACTGTAAGCACAACTGTAATCTATTTTGAGAAACTGGTGCTTTCTTTTTGTTCACTTGTATTTTCCTTGTTCTTACTGTAAAGACTGTTTATTCCATTCTGTTTACAGTTTGCAACAGCCATTTTTGGGAGAGAGCTTCAGTGTAAAGCCATTTGTTGAAGGCTTTGCCATACTCATTTTAATGTGCCTGTTGCTGTTAACTTTTGATTAATAATAATAAACAACTTTTCACATTATCTCCTGAGCCTTGCCTTAGACGCACAGTAGTTGGAACCACTTTGATAACAAAAGGTCTCCATGTAGCTCCTTTGAGCCTTACTTGACCACATTTTTACAGTGCTTTAAGCTCACTTTCAAAGTAAATGGGTGTGTGTATGTGCTTTCAAGTTGCCTGTCAACTTATGGCAAGCCCATGACTTTTATAGGGGTATCTTAGCCAAGGAACACTCAGAGATGGTTTTGCAAGTTCCTTCCTCTGAAATACAGGACCTAGTATTTTCTTGGTGGTCCCTCATTCAAGTACTAACCAGGGTGATCCTGTGTAGTTCAAGATCAGATGGGATGTATTACCTTTAGGGTACTCAGTTCACATATTTTAGTGGGTTGTATTCAGTTTCATCCATGAAATTGAATAACCCTTCAACCTGTAGCTCCCAGGTCTTCCAGAGCAAATGCTACCCCTGCCCCATGTCAGTGATGAGTAGACGATAATCTCTGTTACACAAATTAGAGATCTCCTTGTGTAATGTTAGATACAACTGAATGCTTTTCCCTATTCTTCTTTACCATATTTTAAAAAAGTAAAACACTGGACAATTTATTGAATTCAGCTGCACTGTTTCTTCATCTCCAGATTTGAGGAAACAGACTTAGCTTTTAAGTGTTTTAATTCTGGTGATATGAATTTTCTTGTATTCAGGTCACTGTAGCACAATAGGGCAAAATCCTTAAAGTCTCTGAGCCACAACAGAGAAAAAGAAATTTTGAGTATGTGGGGCCAAACTTCAACCCCATCTTTATTTTGATTTAAAAAAATATGACTGTGTTTTCTCATGTGACCTTGTATATCTTAACAGCCAGGAAATATTGAACACAAACGTAAGACAAGAGGACAGGGTTACCTGCTGTAGATTCTAAAAAGGCATTTCTGGTAATCAGTTTTCCTTGCGTGATTTCTGCAGTTACCATGTATTGTTGAATAGCTAATGTAACCCACCATCCTTCTAAATTGGGTAGCATAGGCCCACTTGCTTCCAACTTGTCTATATCTGCTCAGGTTGGTATATGGAACAGGTGGGATACAAAGGCACATGAAAAGATGTTAAAGTGCAATATAAGACAGCTGTGCATGTCATCAAAAGGAACATTGCTGAGTTCTTAATACAACTCACTGTGGGGAAATGTTTCTCCTGTTACAGAGAGTTATAGATACTTGATTCACATTTCTTCTGGTATTGTACTACTACATTGTAATGTGTAAATCTGACCAGGTTCAGCTAAAAGAAGGTATTGTGTTCATCCTTATTATCAGCTGCTGAAGCTGGTACCATGGCAGCTAGCTTTGTAGTCTTGTGCCTTGGATCCAAATGTGCTGTGAATGGAAAAGCACCTTCTCTCTACAGATGGCTTTTGTTCCCGTAGATGACTCTTGCACTTGGAAAGGCAAATAGACAATGTTTCTAACTGCGTCAGTCTTCCCATACTCTAATATCTTTCCAGGGCAGAATTTTAGAGTGTAAGAAGGTAGGAGAATCACCTCCCCCACATTCTGCCAGTCAGGGCATCCCAAGCAAAACTCTGCTTGCATGAATATGAGTTTTCAATATGTTTCTGTGCAAGTAGAAGGCAAGTTTCAAGTTGTCCATCTATGTCTAGCAAAATAAGAGTCAAGTATAGCTACATTAGCCTTTGGTAGAAAAGCTGTGGCATTCCTTACCATACCATGAATTTGATGTAGCATTACTTCACCATAAAGCCTTGAAATTCATTCAAGTACCACCATAGGTTCATTAGCATAAATGCCATATTAAGCCGTCTTTTGCTGTACCATATGTTGAATGCTGTATCTTGGTATAGCAAGAAAATAAAAGATATTTTATCTTTGTGCCCTTTTTGAAGTACATCATAAGCCTTGCCCCAAAAATACCTTGGCACTACAGTTACTACCCAACTAGCTAATAACAGGCCTGCAATGAAAAAACTTTTTTCAGCATTGTTTTTAATGTATTTTTAAGTGCTGAATTTGAAAAACTCAATAACAAATGTCATACTGCACAGTTCTTTCACTGTTTGCTATTTTTTATCAATTCAATTGTTACTAACCTTTGATTGGGGATGCTGATGTTCCAGCGCAACTTCATAGTGGTTTTGAATGGATTTTTGTGTTTCAAATCAGCAAATTGAAGTGTTTTGAAAGTCTAATAGACTTTAACCCCTTTCTTACTCTTTGCAGAATCATTTCGTTTAGTCATATATAACATAGAAACATCAAAGCAGGTTGTGAAAAAACTGTATGTGATGGAGCACATCTGAGGTCATTTTTGGATTTAGAATGATAGACTTACTATGAGTGTTCAGTCAGAGATGGCCAGAGGACCAATCCACTACAGCTGGATTTTCCTCATGCCAACCGGGTTTACAGGCGTTCTAAATTCTTTTCTGTTACTTTCCATTGAACTCCTGCCTCCTCAGCCAGTTTTTCTTAATCCTGCCTACTGATGTCACGTTTTTGGCCTCCTCAGCAAAACCCTATTAATTTGGTTAGACAGGATTAAAGTCATAGAAGGCAGAAAGGAAGAAAATAAAGTCAAAACAGGAACAGAACTTTATTTTGGAAAGCAGGCAAGATGAATAAGGACCAGAAAACAAAGGCATAAAGATCCCAGATGGCCTCTGAGGACATTAAAGCGGATGAATTGCTCAAAGCCTTCATGATCACCAGTGAAAATGAATCAAGATTTAACTCTGCTAGCCCGCCAGAGAACGGCTGCAGAAAGACTGCTTAAAGCCTCGGGAGCATCAGGAAAGCAATGGAGGCTAAAAATAAGGAGAAAGATCATTGTACCTCAAAGGTAATAGAAACAGCTGCTGTGGTGGGGAGAAACACGGAGCTGCCGCTCCGAAGTTTCAAACAGTATTAACATTTTTGGATTTAGAATGCCAAATTCCTATAAAACCAGCATACATTTTAAAAAAAATGTTTTATCACCCTCAATTTTGCAGGTGTGTAATTTTTTCATGTACTATAATTCTAGGCAGGCTAGGTATTAGAATTCATAGCTGACTTTGGGGTACCTAAAGTCGCCATCACCCAATTGTTTTGGAAAGCTGATCCATTTTCCCTCACATTTACAACCACTAAGCACATGTGCTTTCAGAAGCTAGGAAAGAATGCCATCATGATCACATATTGCTGTTTCATTCATGGTCCTAGTTATATATTAAATATGAACAGTGGAAATCAATCATTAATTCTTGTTAAGTAGCTGCAACAGAAAAATCAGATCCATTGTACATTTTAAGAATTATGTTGCATGTTATTCTAAGAAAAGTCATCATCATGAAGAATGTAGTTATAGAAAGGGACCTCATGAGCTAGATTTTGTACAGGAGCCATCTGAACATTATGTTGACAGCTCTACAACTGTGATCTTTAACATACTGTTTAGAAACTTAAATTTGCACAGCATGATTGACTATGCATTTATTTAACTATGTAGGCTTTCATGATTGCCTTTAGCTATTTTAAGACATTTTCTTATCTCAGTTTGACAAGTTGAAGTGTGTCTTGTGCAGTTTAAAATGAGGACTGACAGTGACAAATAGAGCAAAACTTACTGAACAGCCAGCAAGAAATGTCACAGCTCCATATGCCTTGCTTGAAGATGGCCTTAGCACAAAGACTATGAAGCATGCAATCTTGAAGTTAAATTGCAACTGCTGGACACTCAGTAGATGACTTGGGTCAGTCACTGCTTCCCACCAGCAATATTGGTGACAGAATTTCTTTCCTGTGAGGGTGAGGACTTTGGTCTTCTTGTGCTGGGCCCTTAATATGCTTCCTTCAACAGGAATGTCAGGATGGCTGGGCTGGCGTTTACCCAATGCTGCTTAGTCAATGTAGAAGTAGGTCCAGAACCAGAAAGAAATGAGGTGAGATGGTCAATGATTTGTCAGATGAGATTGTTTCCCAAAAGCCTGGGAAGCCCCAAATAGGCTTAGCTCATACATTTAGAGCTTTTAACCTCGCCTCTGTATTACAACTGGCTTAAGTCAAGCACAAAAGGCAAAGCAAGGAGCCATTTAACTCTGGTACACTTTTAAAAGTACCTGAACACCATGATCACTGATAAATGAATGAAGAAATAATCACCAGACAAACTGAGTCAAACACAGAAATCAAGATCTGACACAAAAAGTAATCAAATGTTCCTGAGACGTTGCTATTGCTGCAGACAAAAAGGAACTGAGGGCTTAGGTCAGGGGTAGGCAACCTTTCCCCTTTAAGGGCCGAGGGACTTCAGCTCCCAGAAGCCTCAGCCATGTTGGCCAATAGTCCCATGTTGGCCAATAGCTCCTGGGATTCTCGGCCCTTAAAGGGGAAAGGTTGCCTACCCCTGGCTTAGGTGGAAATTGAGCTGTAGGTCATTTGGAGAGTGGGTGGGGCTACCACCAAAATATTTATGTAACAGCTCTAGGTTATGAAGATGCAGCATGCAGAATAAACCATTTGTGTCATTCACAGAGACCACAAAGAACCTGTAATTCATAGGATACTGGACTAGATTCCATAGCATCTCAGCAGAATCTGCATGGCAACTATATAACAACTGTATTGTAGGTCTATTAATGGGCTATTGCTTATTTAAAATTCCTCTGAGTTCAAGGGGTCTCTGTATTTAGGACTGCAGCCTTAATGCATCAGATAGTTTTAAGTTCTACCAGGGCTGTAAAGTTGGTGTCTGTAGAAATGTACTGAGTCTTTGTTCAAAGTAAAAGCACAACATAACAATATATGGAAAATATATTATAGTTAGGTATATTTTATGTTCTATCAATCTAGGTAACTAATAATTCACAGGGTGGTGATGAAGTTCCTTGTGCTACCACTTTATTACAGTAAATTTGTTGCTACTGATATAAATTTGCCATTTATAAAGGAGTCAAAGGTTTGGCATGCTGACTCCACAGCCTTGGGTGAACCATAAATTAACAACACAGAAGTGAATCCATCAGGGAAGCATGTGTGTTAAACTCAAAATGAAAACAATTCAAGTGTCTGTCAGACTTTAATTCTGTATACTAGTCGTAGGATTAAACACAAGTTTTTGAGGACAACAGTTCAGATTTTTTTTCATGATCAAATGGAAAATAGTCCATAAAACCATCTTTTATAAAACGCTTTAAAATCAATGCTTTAAAATATTTCAGGAACACTACAGCACTTGACACCTAGATTAAATTTAAATCTTAATAACAATGCACTGTCTATTTTTCCACATTATAATTCAAGCCATTTAAGTAACACATTCCTAAAAAATACAATGCCTAAAAATACAAACCAGGAGATCTTAAGAGGAGTTGCATTTAGAAAATACTTAGTTTTGATAGTAGTATTTTCCCTCTTCCAACATCAAAATATTTTCTAATATTTTACCCAGCTGCTTTTTTCCTATTAAAATAGGCAGCAGTTCAAAGTATTAGTCAAGCTGCTGGTGCAAATGGTGCATTACCTTTCTAACTCAAATTGCTGGACGTTATGCGGGGCTTTGAGCTAGGCAGGTTACCACCTAAGTGATTTTTTTCTAGCTAAGAGAGTGAATAGTCATCCCTCACTGCATGTTCTCAGTAGAGATCAACTCCTTCCTCACTTTTAGCAAAAGTGGTGAAAGGGCGATGTATGAAACTGGCAAGAAATCAGGGAGGATGGATTTGGTAACTAGGAAATAATAATTGCACAAGGGTTTATCATAATAAACTCAACAAAATGCAAGCTGGAGCTGTTCACTTGATCTTTACGGTCTGATTTCAAGTATCTTTTGCAAAGTTTAATATACATTGTACTTCACTGGTAAGTGTCATCTGCCCTAGCTTCCCAGATTTTGTTAATGCAAAATATGCAGCATTCCAGATCTCCTGTAACAGCATTACTACCCTGGAAGGAAATCACAATGATTGTTTTTGGTCCTATACTTTAGCTGTTTTACGGCTTATAAGCTTGCTGCCAAAGCAGCATGTGTTGAAGCAAGAAGATGCTTCATTAGAGGCTTACTAGGTAAGTTATACTAAGTGTTGGAGTCTGCATTGCTGAGCAGTAAGTAAGAAACTGAAGCCTGTCTCAATGATAAGAGGCAGAGTAGCTTCAGAGCACAAGAATGCTAGAGCAGTTGCAAGTGAAAAGTCCAAGAATCTAAAATGAAGTGCAGAAGACTTCTCTTAGATAATTCCAGCCATTACACTGGAGCTATGACTTAAATACTATCACACTGGTCACAAAAGAATAAGAGTGTTACATCTTGTAAATGTTTGTACAAATAAATTAGCGTTAACAAAACCAGCACCATATGGACATTTTTGTATGTTTTACCAGTGTTTGGCTTTTTCTAAGAATGCACACCAGTGGAAATGAGAGGCACATTTCAACTCAGCTCCATAGAATTAAAGAATTGATATCCTGAGAGTCATTTTGTAGTGCACCAAATTTTTTCTGCTTAGCAGTTTTCAATTAGAGTCTTCATTTTTCCTGTAGACTTCAGCATGTGTGGCCCAAACTGTGAGAAGAAAAATGAAAATATGAACAGTGAGAATAATTTCAAAGACCAACCTGGTGCCTTCAAGATGTTTTGGGCTACAGTTGTCATTTAGGATTAACCATGCTAGTGTGGTATCATGAATTAAATAATCTATAACATTTGGAGGTCACCAGGTTGAGGTAAGCTGCTGCATGCCATAGTACTATATGAAATCCAGAAGGAACTCTTGCATATGTTTCTTCGACATGTTGATCATCAAAGTAAGCTGTAAAAGATGAAAATGCTGGTTTATCAAGCAGCATGCTTCTGTGGCCTGATTGACCATCCTTACTTGGGTCCTCATACCCCTGGGAGAAACCAAACTAAGAGTGAGCAACTTTTGTGGCCCTGAGGGTTGCATTAGAGTTAGACATTTGCTGTGAAACCAGCAGCCACTCATGTACACACACTCTTGCCCAGATGACGAAAAGACTTTAATCCAGTAGTGGGCAAAGTGTAGCCTTCAGGGGTACTTTGCCCTCCAAATGGTCTCAAGTTAACATGAGGAACATTTTTATTCCCTCCCCCCCCCCCCCCCCGATAGGGCCATTTTAGGCCCAGCCACACTCCCCAGAGGCCATTTTGGGGGCATTCTGTGGCAACAACATCAATAATAATAATGATGTTTGAATAATTGTTTTGTGCGCAGCCCTCCCAAGTGGGGGGGGGGGGGGGGCTAATGTGGAACCTTATCCTCCAAAATTTACCTATCTCTGCTTTAATGTCACCCATATCCTAATGATTTTAAATAGAACTGCTGGAATGCGGTAAAAGTTCCAGGTGTCCATCCTAATGATCTTCAGCACCATCACTAAAATGGGAGGGGGTGTGTATGCTTTAATCTTACCCAATCAGTACCCAGGAGCATTGTTTCCCTACTGCTAACCAATGCAGAGAGTGGAGGCAAGGGAATGATTTGCATGCCTCCTTTCATAAGTGCAAATGAGGCACATAGGAAGTGTTTATGGTCATATACCTCATGCTTGTTGGTGAAAACCCAATTTTGCTTCTAAGCTGGGGGTAACATCCTCCAAGCATCTTGTACTGTAGTGGTGTGGCAACTGGGGGCAGAGTACTTCTAGTGGTGCACACAGTTTCTCTCCCCCAATCCCAGGCTAAACCAGCCAGAAAATTATGAAGTATCAAGCTTTCTGTTACATCTACACCTGGCATGACACTCCCCTATGAAACCAGGAACAGAGAATTATCTTCAAACCCTAGCATCAGACTCTGGTTTGAGTTTAAGTAATTCAAGGAAGAATGTGAACAAGGGGGATAGGGATCTAACATTTGCCACTCAGTTTAAAATGAGTTGGTTTTAAGTGAATTGCTATTTGGACACAGCACTTACCGGCCTGGCTTCAGATGCTATGGCCTGCTTTTCATTTTCATTTGGGCCATCACTGCGGTATCGATATGCAAATTTCTTTTTAAGAGCTTCAGCTATTACTGCTGCAGGATCGGTTGGGTCAGTTGTTTTTCTTTTTGTGCTTTCATCTGGCCTTCAAAACAAGGAAGTAAAACATTGAAATCAAAGAAACTACAATTAGCTACATATAAATAGGTTTCATTTCAGATCTTTGTCTAACTACCATTCCATTCCCCATCTGACACAAGGGGAGAACCAGCAACAGTCCTTTTCCCTGTTCAAGGCCTTTTTTCTGGTGTAATACCCACAGAAAATTTGGAGAGGAGTGCTGTCATAGTATTTTCCACCTTAAAAAACAACTGTCTTCCCTTATGGAAGTGCCACAGTATTCTTGGCTTAAAGGGATGGAAAAGGCCCTAATTTGAAAGTGTGTGCTAGACAAAATTCGCTTTGTGACAGATCACTGTTATTTACCATTAAGAAACACATGAATGGCTACACACATCTCTATGCTAAGCAACATTCCAACTGGATGCAATTCCTCATGAATTCCTACAACTGAGCTGCAGAAAGGAGAAAACATGCATTCACCTTTTCACTGATCGCAGCTTTACACTGTTCATATCTTTGAGGATATCTAGCATATTTGGTATTTCAGGTTTCTTTGGATCATTATCGATCAGAGTCTGACCAGATTTTATTCTTTTTCCTTTGCGTTCCTTAATAAGGTCAATGGCGGTGATACTCTGCTGAAGCAGTGGTGGAGGTGGCAGAGGTGGCGGCGGTGGAGGTGGTACTGTTGCTGGGACAGAAACTGATTCCGCAGAACTGATTCCAGCTGTAACAACATTGCAAACTTAAATAAGCAACAATATATTTCCTTAGAAAACAACAGCTAACATTTCAAAAGTAACTTCCCAGCACAGCAATGTGGTCTTTTATCAGTCATGTTGGCATCTTGGTAAATGCCTATAAAATCTTAGCACTTCTACTCAGTATTATTTCTTCTATAGTACAAGATGCTGTGGAAAGTGGCTGCTAAATGTTCCTTGTAGTGTATTAATGACTTGGCATTGGAGGAATACGCTGACATAAATCATTCCACTGCAAATTGTACAGCAGTTATGCCAGTCAACTTTATGCAACTTATTCACTGACTGACCATCCAAATCTCTGTGCAGGAGACAAATGTTCATCATCTTATACATCTGTCTTCAAGAGGAAAAAAAAACCTTAGGAAGACTAAAGGATACCCAAATGGTTTGAAACACCATTCTCTGGTGAAGGCTTACTGAGATTGAACAACATGTGCAATTTCTGTCTAAATCAGGGGTAGGCAACCTTTCCCCTTTAAGGGCCGAGGGACTTCAGCTCCCAGAATCCCAGGAGCTATTGGCCAACATGGGACTATTGGCCAACATGGCTGAGGCTTCTGGGAGCTGAAGTCCCTCGGCCCTTAAAGGAGAAAGGTTGCCTACCCCTGGTCTAAATGATGTGGATTATGTTGAAAGTCAGTGTGGTGTAATGGTTTGAGCCCAGGACTATGACTCTGGAGACTAGGGTTGGAAACCCCTGCTCAGCCACTGAAACCCACTGGATAACCTTGAACAAGGCAAATCCTCAGAAGGCAGCAATGGCAAACCCACTCTGAACAAATCTTGTCAAAGCCCTTGCCTTAGAGTTGCCATAAATCATAAAATACTTGAAAGCACACAACATGGATTATGTTAACACTACTATAGTCAGAAAAGACAAAATAATGGAATACTTGGCTGACTATCATATCACAAATGAAGAGATTTCAGTCATCTTATTACTGCACAAGTTATGGTTCTTGGTGAGATCCTGCAAGACCCCCCAAAACAGGAGGATCCCATCAAATATCCCCCCAGGAAAACAACAACAACTTTTGGCTTCCAATTTCACTGCATTCCCAGTGCCAGAGCAGCAGTAAAACAATAAAGTGTTCTAAGAATAGCTGAGGAATGAGACAGAGCTCTCCTGCCATCAATTTGCCACAATTCTTGAATTTCAGCAGGCAGGGAGTTTTAAACCAATGCAGACTAACGTCCAAAACACACTGCAGAAATAATCGAGTCTGAGACCGCTTTAACTGCCCTGGCTCAATGCTAGAGAATTCTGGGAACTGTAGTTTTGTGAAATATTTAGCCTTCTCTGTTAACTCTGGTGCCACAATAAACTACAATTCCTAGGATTCCCTGACAGAGCCAGGGTAGTTAAAGCAGTCTCAAACTGGATTATTTCTGCAGTGAGCTTTGGACCTAAGGCTGCATCAGCGTTGCAGAAATAATTCAGTTTGATACCACTTTAACTGCCATGGCTCAATGCTGTGGAATTCTGGGAATTGCAGTTTTGTGACACATTTGTCAGAGCTCTGGTACCACTACAATCTACAGTTCCCAGAATTCCACAGCATTGAGCCAAATAAAATGATTTCAAACTGGATCATTAGCCTTAGATGTACATGTCTAAATGAGTGTACATATTCATAGTGCTTAAGAATGTACAATTGTATAGGGCGTAGTGATTTTGGCAGTGGTCAGAGACCACAGGCAGACAATTTAAAGTCAAGCACCGAAGTCCTTGCTAGGTAAGAAACAAGGTTTTCCTTTCTTATTGTCCTCCCAATATTCTCCACTGTCATGTGCAGTTGCTATGAAAAGGTATATTATTAAGAGGGAACAAACAAAACAAAGGAAAACAAATTTAAAATAATTTAATCTGATTTCTATATTTCTTCCCCAAGATGGCCTGTTAGCTCATGTTTAGGGTCACTAATCAGAGGTGAGTAAGTTAAAATAATATGGAATTACCTGGCATCAAGGAAGTATAGCAAAAAAGGTTTTGAGTTTTCAGATATTGCAATAATCATCAGACAAGTTTAAACTCAGTAGCTATAAAGTCAACAGAAGTCTGATAACACAATGAAGTCTCAAGATCACCTTGAGTCTGCAGTTTCTGCAACAGCTTATGAACAAATGAACAGTCCAGTCTATGGGTAGGTGGAAACGTTCTTTCACACCAGCAAGATGCATCACAGTTCTTTCACTCCAAGCAATTTAAATAAGAAGTTGGCTACTGTAAATCATTTTTTAGAGTTTAGCACTTATAATGCGAAGACACTGCATCCAAATCAACAGTATCCCTCAGAATGAAGTTCATTTAAAGATAACAAACAAAAAACGTACTTTGGTTATTAAAGGAAAAAAGGAACAATACCTGCCATCAAATTCTGTTTTTCATGCAAGCTTACAATTTTGGCTATTTGTGCTCTTAAACTGGCAAGCTCATTCTCTAATTCACTGATCTTCTGCAAAGCTGCATCATTTGTGGCCACTGCAGTCTTGGAGTCTTCTTGTTTCTGTGACTGTGTTGGTATTTGAACACTTGGGTCTTCTTCTGAACAGTCTTCATTTTTAGAGAATGGTTCGATTCTAGGTCTGATTTCTGATCTGCAATCAAGAAGAGTACGGGTAGCGCTTACTAGTATAAAATCCACTATGAAATAATTTAAGAGGAAACAATGCTAAAGTTCATTTTGCAACTTCTTCTTGAATAAACTCTCTAAAATATTTCCACAGCAGTTTTATAAGAGCAACAACCCCAACACTTTGCTGGCTTACAAATTTAGCCAAGAAAGCACTGAAGAGGTTTTATTGAATTCAGTGTACAAGTAATATATTAATTTTTTATCTAAACTGAGGGATGCATGCCATTCTCTATGTCTAATGTAATGTAATACACTTAGCTACATTTATTAATTTTAGGATTTTACAAATTTAGTACTTGTACATATGTGTTTTTTATTTTTTGCATGTGCAAGGATTATAGTCGTCTCTCCATTTTCTCGGGGGATCTGTTCCTCCCCCCCCCCATGAAAATGAAAAAACACAAATATTCAAGCCACACTGGCTCGGCATGCACACCATTATTTCTCTCCTGGCTTGGAAATTCAAGACAGTGGACGAGAAGTCCACGAAATAGGAGGGACAACTGTATTTTGTCTTTTGAAAATTTCGTTAGCGATCTTATTCATCAAATGATAATTTGGCCATCAAACTCAAATTGTTAGCACAACAGCCAAACCCTAACTGCCAAAATAGAAATTCAGTACAGTTTGCTAAAAATGCTATCAAGTAGAGTCAGTGCTGCACATGACACTGCTCACTTGTACAGAGGATACCTCACATAAAACTTTACATGAAACTCATCTCACACAATTTGTCTTCTAGCCAGTTTCTATTTCAAAATGAATGCTGAAAATCTGATTTTTTCATTAAGATGCTACTATGTTTTCCACCTCTTGGTAAATTTAACATGTAGGTAGTAAACAATATTTCAAGTATCATCATCAATGTAGGAACACAGACCTTCAGTCATGGTCCGAGGTACTTTACAAAAGTGACATACTACCATTTCTAAGGGTGGAAGAAATGAGTAGCATCTTGGCAGATTTCTCCAGTCATATCTTGCTTAATAGAACAAAGAATAACCCTAGCCATCATACCAGTATGCCACTCCCTACTCTTTTTACTAGAAGTTGCATCCCAGAGGCATTCCTTTGGGCTTGAATCAGGTAACAGATCGCAACTACACAGAGTAATTGAAGTAGTTCAAGTGCCTATCTTGCATTGTTCATTTTGTGTCCCTACAAGAGCCTGGTTGCTGAAACTTGTGACTGCCTTCTAACGCCTACGGATCTGTCATGTTACGCTTCCCTCAGAAACAATACCTGCCAGTATTGAAGTGAATCTAGTTGAATTTAAATACCCTGGCCACAATATGACTTGAAGAAACACATAGAGAGTGACTTGAAAAACATACCTGAGCCATGTACAGACTTCACCTTCTTCTTCAGCAACCCATCCTACATCTGCAAGAGAAACTATTCCATCTTCTCTCAGTTGGTTAGAATGACTGCCTTTTGCAGACTGAGAAGTAAGCTAGAAAGAGTGGATAATATTAAAAATTAGACAAGGTTCTTGGGCTTTCTGAAATAATACCATATTACACTAAGTTAATGTTCACATAGGATTACTTCTGTGAGAGTAGTGGAAGATTATAAACAATTTTCCTTTCATGAAAGAAACAGGCATAAGCTATACCAGGGAACAAGGTTTCAGAGTAGACTGCAGAAGAACTAATCAGTCATTTAATACCACCCCATTAATGAAATAAAAAAAATCCATCACATTGCACAATTTCATAAAGCTGTTTTCTGATGTCTGTCACTATATGCAAAATTTGCCACTAAAATGCACAAGAACTAACTAGCTGTTAACTGGGAGTTAATTAAGCTATTTGTTGTATTAACAAATTTACTAATTTCACCAAGTATCTAGCAGTTCTTTCTAAAGTGCTGAAAACAGTATTTTCAAGCAAATGAAGGTTCAGATTAAGGCACCATATTACTAATTTTCTTTCAACACATGGCAGAACTACATAAGAAATTCCTGGCCTTTTCCTAGTGAATGCTATTCAGCTTGTTCTATTAGTAATACTGTATTGAAAAAAACAGGAATAAAGGAATTAAGCCCCAAGATATTACAGGTGCAAAACCTAACTACAAATGAATGCAGTTGGTCCTTCATATCTACGGATTCAACCAACCACGGCTTTAAAATATTCAGAAAAAAACAATCCAAAGAGCAAAGCTTGCTTTTTGCCACTTTATATAAGAAATTCCATTTTACTATGCTATTGTATATAATGGGATTTCAGCTTCCATGGATATTGGTATCCATGGGGAGAGGGGAATTCTGGAAGCAAACCCCAGTGGCTACCAAGAGTCTACTGTACTACATAGCCAACAGATGGATGTATGTCTATGTGTATTGATTGTGATGCCCAAGTATATTTATTTCCAGATATACCTACATAGCAGTAGCTATTGTTAAACACTGTCAAGTTGACCTCAACTTATGGAGATCCTATGAAGGAGAAACCTCCAAGTCCTCTTGTCCTTAACCACCCTGCTCAGGTCTTGCAATCTGAAAGCCATGGTTTCCTTGATTGAGTCAATGCTTCTGGAATGTGGCCTTTCTCTTTTCCTTCTGTCTTCTACCTTAAAAAGCATTATTCTCTTTTTCAGTGAGTCATGTATTCTAGTGATATGGTCAAAGTACAACAGTCTCATTTAGGGTTTGTCTGCACAGGCCAAAAGGCCCACATTCCCCCCAGCTTTGCCAAGTACTGTGTCCAGTTCAGATGATGCAGGCAAAAATCCCAGGGGCAGAACTGGGTCCGATCCTGCCAGACTAGACGCAGATCCGGTGGGTCTGGCCTGATCCTGGGATAAACACCTGTTACCCCAGGTTAATTTGTGAAGCCCTCTATCCAAACAGGCAATTATACTTCAATGAAAGGTTTATGCAAGCACTGTGACAAGACTAGTGTCCACAGTACTTGGCGAACATTCTTAATATCTTCCATCTTTTTATCTTGCTCTAATTATAGTCTGAGAGCCAGTGTGACATAATGGTTTGTGTCCTGGACTACAACTCTGGGGAACAGGGTTCAATTTTCAGCTTGGCCATGAAACCCACTGGGTGACCTAGGGCTAGTGCCATGCTTTCAGCCTCAAGGGAAGGCAATGCCAAACCTCCTCTGAACTAATCTAGCCAGGAAGACTCCATGATAGGTTTGTCTTAGGATTGCCATAAGTCAGAATTGATTTGAAAGCACACAACACCACCAACACCAATTATACTCTAGCTTTCTAGTCTCACACACAATATTAAATCCATAATCCTGTGCTGATTCCAGTGAACATAGTAGGATTTACTTCTGAGTAACTGTGCATAAGATTGGGCTGACAGTCTCCACAATAGCAAAACTGGTAGCAAACTTGTTCCTGCACAACTTCAACCTATTATATAAACTAAAGAAGAAACTAAAACATAATAAAATAAATAAATAATAAAATTAAGGCCAAGAACATTAATTCAATCTATAGCTGTTAAAAGCAATTAGGTTAAAACATAATCATGCATTAATAGTGTGAACAAGTTTAAAGAGAAAAGACAAAAAAGACTTACAGCAAGTTCAGTGCATGATCCCTTGATACAATAGTTAAAGCTAGCAAGAAAGAGAAAATGGAAAGAATGCTATAGAAGTTTCAGTGCAGGAAGAAACTAGAGAACAGCCAACACATATATAAGTTGTGGAAAGTACCAAAAGTTGATTCTCTTACTGTGTCACAAGAACACTATTCTGTTCTATTCAGAAAAAAGGATTTAAAATCATTTTGGTCTAAAAACCACATTACAGTTGCCCCTCCATTTTCGTGGACTTGAAGTCCGCGTCCCTTGCTTGTTCATGGGTGGCAAATGGAGAGGGACAAAATGAGGTGTGCACCCAAGCCTATGGGGCTTGAATATTTGTTGTTTTCTATTGAAAACGGAGGGGTGACTACAATTAAGCAAAACCTCCACATTACACTTGCGTACTCCTTTTGCCCTTTCCCACTTTGTTGGAAAGTTTTACGGGTCTACAAATGCTCTTTGTTTTTAGGCTTTGAAGCAGACTGAAGTGAACCTATTCTGCTATTTCTCCCTGTTCCTAAGGTCACCTCACAGAGAGAACTATCCTCTTTGTTCCTTTTTGTAAGAGGCCTTTGTTTAACCAAGCCAGTTTTGTTCATTTTTAACAGAAACATCCAAACCTCACTGGCGTTTCCCTGAAGCAGATCAGAAGCAGTGTACCAGGTAGATACTAAGGCATATGGGACCAATAAGGAAATATTATTTTATCTTATAAAAAGGATACAGTGCTTATTTTAATGGATCATACAGCGCACTGCTGTGCTGCATACACTGTTCATTACAAATTAAACTTTATATGTATGACTTGATTCTTGAATGTATTATTCCGTCAAAAACAATTGTTACAACCCACATGATTCCAGGAAAATTGCTACTGTCATATAAGTACAATAGAAACAAAGAAGTCATGACTAATGTAATCTTCACTGAAAGATTTTCTCCCTCCCACTTTCAAATGTGAAGAATAGATTTTATTGTAAAATCACATTAATTAACCATCACTTCAGAAGTGCCTGCTTAGCATTAAAAGGGAACAGTTCTATTTTAAAACTGCCATCAGAAATGGAGCATAAGAACAAGTACATGCAAAATCAGACCTTTCAATGATCAGTAGCACCCATAGTTTGCAAATACTGTACTGTGGAATTAACTAAAATCACAGAGACTTGTTTTACAAAAGAATTAAGATCTCAGATTTAATACTGAATTTTATGTTGAAGAAGGTATAATTTATTTTATGATCTTTTAAAAAAACCTCAAAACAGTGTTTCATTTCGAAGAGATATTTCAAATTAACTCATCTGTCCTCAAAAAGGACAACTGCTACCATTTTCTGTGCGTAGACACCTGTCACCCATCCTGTTTCACTGCTTTGTTCCATGCATCACTCCCACCTCTCCTCTAGGATAAAATTTAGAAGGGTTACTATAACTCTTTGTTTGAATCTTCTGAGGACAGAATTGAATCACATGGTAGCTTCTAGGTAGCTAAGGCTGCAGTTCTATACCCTTTTACCCTAGGAGTATGTCTCAGTGAAATAAGCAAAACTTACTTCTATGCAGATAAGAGACTGAGTAGAAAGAGTACAGTACAGTAGCCTCTCCCAATTCACGGGGGATCCGTTCTGGACCCCCCCAGCAAAAAATGGCGGCTCGCAAATATTCGAGCCCCATTGAAAATAATGATTGTGTGCCTGTGGTGCATGCGGAGAATGCACGCAGGCACCTGCTGCCATTATATCCCTCCCACAAAGAGCGGGGCCGCAGACTTGAAGTCCATGAACGGGGAGGGACAACTGTAAATGCAGCCAGTTCTCACTTCTGAGTGTATTGAATATTTTGGCAGCAACAACTGTATCATACTGTTTTTGTCAGTCCCACAATCACAAGTTAACAAACCGCTGTTCAACCTTATTCTTCAAAGCTTAATGCAGAAATTTAAATGGGAATCTTGACATCTAGTGAAGGATGTTCAATAAGCCATGAGGATGTCTTATTTATCCATTTCACATGTCAAGACCTAAACCAGACATTAAAATTTCTACTTAGATTGCAGATAAAGGAGCCCTGTTTCAGTAATAATGTCTCAGGTTCAGAACCAAATTCTAGCTGTACTGGGGACAAACACAACAATTGCAATACGACACCCTAGTGCTTTATACAATTTATTCTGCAACAAGTTAATACAACATGCATGCAGAACAGCAGATGTCTTGGAAGCTGACAAACACACAGCATCAATATTTTAAAATTTGCACCTCTCTCCTTATGCATGTTGCCAACTCTCTTTTGAAGTACAGACTGAAGAATATTTGGCTTTTCAGATGTTTTAGACTACAACTCTAATAATTTCTTACCTTTGGCTTTACCAACTAGGGCTAGTGAAAACTGCAAGTCAAAATATCTGGAGGGCAAAAAATATCCTCATTTTGGGTACAGACTTGAAAATGTACATAAGATAATCTAGTGATACTTAATTTATCTTTCAAATGAATGTTGCAGACAAAGCTCTGTGTATTCACTGGATGAGCTCAAGTCCCCATGTTTAATTATACTACAAAGTATCCTAGGGTTGATACTGCTGAGCTTGTATTGGCAGGATTTCTCTGAATAAGTAGCTCATAAGTTGTGTTTCTTTTTCAAAGATTTATAACAATTTTAAGAAGAACTAACAGATTCAGAATCATTTAAGGAAGTCATCTACCATGCAAAACCTGTCAGTTTACCAACCTTCTTTGAAGGCAAAAAATATTTTTAAACAATTAAAATAACATAATAAAGTTTTAGTAACCATAGGTGGGATTTGCAACAAATGATTACAATGTTATCTCCAGTACCTAGCAGTCATGTTTCAGGCTCCAGGCTATATCTGTTTGCAGTCCTGTTCATGCATTCTGGGGAGAGAATGTATAGTGCAGAGAGCTGGGAGATGGGGTTACCCTAATGACACACCTCTCTCCTTCTAGGATGGTAGTTATAAGCTGTTAGGCACATTATTCCCTTTTTCAGTTTTCCTTTTCTCAACACACACTTCATAGGCATGCATCAGTTTACAAAGACTCTTAGAAACAAGATCCTGTAAAAAAAAAATATATTTCTCTATACCCAGCCCTTTCTCTCTTTGTCATCTGTTTAGCTGAAGCCACCCCCCGCCCCGCCCCCATTAGCATCAGCATTGGGAGGATGGTGAAGGAGGGCTGCAGAAATACAGACTTTTGGTGTTGGGTTACTCTAGAAGGCTAAAAACATTTGTTTACAGATGCAAGGCTTATCTGACCTGGCTGTTTCATTTCACATGTGCATATTGTTAGTTCTGAATAAAAAGTTGAACTGCTCTCTCTCTCTCTCTCTCCCCCCCCCCCCCCCCCCCCCCGCTGTGCAGGGACCTACCCCTGTTCTTTTCATGTTATTTCTGTCTCTAGTATCAAAATAATGCCCAGGAATGCATCAACTTTGTTAACTGGTGTGCCTGTTAACTGAGGATACACCCAGGAAGCTGATTCTTCTCAATTTTGTTAACCAAATATGTTTACAAACATTGTACCTAGCTGGGGAATCTCCTGGTATATAGAAACTGCTGCCTTATTTTGGAGGGCTATTTGTTTTCAAATTGAGATCCAGCTTCGATCTCAAGTTTCCTATTAGAAGAAATAATAATAGTCACATGAAATGTTTGGCACTACCTTCTAATTAACAGATGCTTAGGCATATCCCAGGCCAGACTAATCATTACTCCAATCAGAACAAAATAATAATAATAAATTAATAAAATAAATTTCTTACCTGGAACTGAACCCGTGGGCACTGTATCAGAGAGAGGTTGGTGCCAATTTTCCTTACAATACTTCTATTTGGGCCATAAGGCTTACTTGACCAAAGAAGCTGAAAAGGTTAAAAAGATTACTTTATTATAGCCTAGCACTATTTGCTCATTTTTGTAAAAACAATGTAAGTAAGTGCACAATCAAATTAAGGCTAAATACATTTTCTTGGAAGTAAGCCCTAGTTAATACAGAAACTCTCAATGCTGAGTAAACATAACTGAAATTGTATTTCAAACTTATGCACAAAGGAACACACATTATGCTTTAACAAGGGCCCTGTGCAATACATCAACATGACATTCATAAGTGGTTACAAGACCAGAGTTTTAACATGCTGTGTGACCACAACCAAATCTGGATAGACATGGGCTTGAAACAGATGGGCCAAATACAGCAGCTTCCAGCCACTTCGGGGGTGTGGCATGCAGACATCACACTCCTCCAGTGTGGCCAGAAGCTGCTCTGAGGCCACCTAAGGCCACCTGAAGCTGGCCCAAAAAGGAGCAGCAAAAAGCCACTCTTTGCCAGTGGCCTGTTCAAGACCATGGCAGTAGTTGGCTTAGGACTGTGGTGTCTGGATGCCTCAGTCCTGGGGCATTAGGAGGCTGACTGTGGCTGGAGCACAGAGACCGCTCCAAGCCACCTGTCTGCTTTGTCCCGAGACAAGACCTCTCTGCCACATCTTGCAGGCATTGTTAGGATTCAGATGTATGCCTAAATTCCACAGGCCTAAAATACAATGGCTAATTCCAACTACAGTGGACCCACTGAAGCAATGTTTGGAGTTTTAAAAGTACTGCTCATTCAGACAATAATTACAACTGGAATTTACAATGTAACTGTTTAAAATTGGTTAGAAACTGAGCTTGAACTGTAAGGAGAATGTGAACTACAAGGAATCTCTTTAGTTCTGTCAGTTTGGTTGGTTCTGCCCATTTGGTTTTACTAATTTATGAGGATCAGGCAGCCTCCTCCTCCCAAAATACAGAATAATTAGTATTGGCAAAACAAAGAAAATTATTTTATCTCTTCTAGTCTTCAACAATGTCAAGCAGATATAAAACACTTTCTGCCATAAAAGGAACTGGGCATGGGAAAGCAAGACCAGGAATTGCAACGATCTGTTCCTGTATATAGTTTCATATAAAAATCTGCCTATTGCCTAACTTTAACAAATAATTTTGGGGGAACACCTTGACTTAAAACACTGTATTTATCACTGTAAAAGCATCCACATGATTTCCAATTCTAATTTAAACCATAGATTTTAATGGTACCTAGGTACCAGTTTTTCAATCTCTTTTAGCTCATTAAGATGAGAAGCTATGTCAACCTTGAGTACAATGCTATTGCTTCCAATTGTGTAAATATTTTACTATAAGCATCACACTTACCGATTCCATAGTCAACCCAACTTGTTCTAACATCACTCTGAAGAGGTTTTTAATCCAGCAGATCATCTAGAACAATCGAGTCTTCACAAACATGTAAATGAACCACCTTAGTTTGCTGGGATACAGATGTTCCATAGTCACTCTGAGAGAAAACATTTGCAAACAAGAAATGCCCATATGACTCTCAAATCATTTAAAAAAACTGTCTCAAAGAACCAATACTCAGCCCTAATTTTGTCTCCAGCATTTCCATTGCAAATATACAAATGGCACTTATTCAGTGTAAAGAAGGTGGGAGTAATTTCCAGGGAGAGAACTCCACTGGCTCCTCAGCAAACTTTGGAGGGCTATATCACCCCAATTTCATTTTTAAAACTTGTAGCTTACTTCCTAGTTAGAAAATGGCTTCTCCTGGACCTCCTAGGGAAAGGGAGATGGTTGAAAACATGGTGAACCTGTTCCCTAGCAGTTAGTGAGGACCATATATAGCAAAAATTCCCGTTTAGATGGTGCGGGAACCTCCCTAAAAGGGATGGCTTTGAAGGCTGCACTTTTGTCAGTTCTGCTGAAAAGCTGTCTTTGGGGGGTTTCAGACTGCCAGAAATAGTGCAAATTGAGTCCACTCTTAGGGTTAGGGTTAGTGCTAGGGAATCATGGGAATTGCTTTTTTTTCTGAGACACTGAGCCTTCTCTGTCAGAGAGCTCTGGTGCCACAATAAAATACAGTTCCCATGATTCCCTAACCCTAACCCTAACCCTTAAAGTGGACTCAATTTGCACTATTTCTGGCAGTCTGCAACCCCCCTGCATTTCATTAAAAAGTGTCATACTGTATTTTCCTATATAATTATATAAAAAAAGAAATAATACTAATAATCCACTACTGTTTATCACTGATAATCCACTACTGTTTATCACTCTTTTAAAATATGTCATGTGAGGTGTACAGGTCTATTCTAAAAAGGAGACCTGCCATTCTAGATGTCTCAAAGCATAATTTTCCTTTAAAGCAAGGGGTGTGTACAAAAAAAAGGTAGATGAAATAACGTCTTCTGCTACTCTGTGTGTGTTTCACCAACAAATAAAATATCTACTGCTTTCAGTTTAGATTCATTTTAAAAAAACAAACACGTGCTCATGCCAACGGTGATTACTTTGCTACTAAGTGAAATTTCTAAGGTGCAATATGGAAAAAAAAATGAAACAACAAAAACTGACATGTTAATAAATGGAAGTCATTTGGGACAGATCAAACAAGAATGTTACAGTTCATACAACATAATCCACAAGCAGCAATACCTTTATTGGGTTAACTCCAAAGCATAAAATACATTATGCCAACTATTGTACAGAGACTCCTTCAGAAATTCAATGTTCTCTGCATAAGAAAGGAGCAGTTTACTTCGCACAGGACAGGGACTGCTGGATGTCAACAGAAGTTACTTTTATGTTGCTAATGGAGTTGAAGTGTTATACCTATCTTTCATTGCTCTTTGTCTCTGCCCACACTAAATCCCTTAATAACAATGTCTCCCCTTTTTTTCTGAAAAAAATAATAACTAACATCCTCTTCAGTGCAGCTGTTCCAACAGTACTTGGGGAGCTCATTCCAACAGCTTGCACACCTGTCTTAGAGGCATACTGAGGATCCGGATTCATTTTTCACTAGCATTTGATATCACTTAACTATGACTGAACAAAGCAAATGATCTAGCTAGAACTGAGAATCACTTATTTAAACTTACCAGTTGAGCACATCTGAATTCTTCTTTGCTGAAACATGATAGTATGACGCATACAGACACACACCCTTCTTTTGAACTGCTATTTAATTTGCCAAAAAGATTTATTTTAATCTAGATGCCTATAACTATTTAAAAATCCCATTCTGACAAGCTTAATGGTCACGTTTTAAAATTTTGCGAATCTGTTGCGACAAAAGAAGTAGGAGTTATGTATGTCTGTATATGTGCCTTTAGGTTGTCTGTTGATTTATGGCGACTCCATGAATTTTGGAGGATTTTCTTAGGCAAGGAATACTCAGAGGTGGTTTGCCATTTCCCTCCTCTGAAAGATAGTATGTATGTGTATGTATCTGAGCCTGAGAACTACGAATAGTTTGGGGATTCTGTTGGTATACTGGCCACCCCGTTGTCTAGCAGACTCCCTAACCGAGCTGACTCAACTGGTCTCAGAGTTGCTGTTGGAGTCACCCAGACTTTTAGTTTTGGGCAACTTCAACATCCCACTCAAGACCAGTCTGCCAAATCTAACAGGCGCAGCTCATGAAATCCATGACAAACATGGGCATATCCCAATTGGTTGTTGGGCCCACTCATTGTGCGGGTCATACCCTCAATGCGGTCTTTAGTATGAATCAGGCATATCCATGGGTGGAGGTTATTAAAAACCACCACATTGTCATGGATGATCATTTCCTGGTCAAGATTGAACTAAGAGCCACTGTCTGCCCCACTGGGGGTGGCGCACCTATTAGAATGGTCCGGCCTCGAAGGCTAATGGAATCAATTGGATTCCAGAAAGCCTTAGAGGGTAAATGCAGGGGTAGGCAACCTTTCCCCTTTAAGGGCTGAGGGACTTCAGATCCCAGAATCCCAGGAGCTATTGGCCAACATGGGACTATTGGCCAACATGGCTGAGGCTTCTGGGAGCTGAAGTCCCTCGGCCCTTAAAGGGGAAAGGTTGCCTACCCCTGGTCTAACAGCTGGCAACACCGGTGATTCTGTTGAAGCTTTGGTTAATACCTGGAACCGTAAGCTTTGGTATATGGAAGAGCTTAGGAAGATGAAGCAAGTTGGATGACTAGAACGCATCTGGCGGAAAACTTGACTCTTATCCGACAAGACTCGTCATAGGAATTTTCTTTGTTCCTATCGAGAGGCAATACATGCAGCACAGAAATCTTTCTCCTTTGCATGTACTGCGTCTGCAGAGTCCTGTCCAGCAGAACTGTTTAGGGTACTAGGGGAACTGACGCAGGTGTCACCTGTGCATAACCCTTTACTTAACATGACAATGGCCTGCTGTGACGCGTTTATTTGCAGATAAAATCTCTCGGATAAGAGCCGACTTAGATGCCAGGGTTGCAACAGAATCAACTGACGAGGTGTCCACAACTCCACTGATTAAATTATACTGGATCAGCTTCAATCTGTGAGTACCGATGACGTGGACAAGCTCCTTGGTAGAGTGAAGAAAACAACCTGTCCTTTTGATCCTTGCCCGTCATGGCTGGCCATCCAGGGGGGAGATGCATTGAGAATGTTCCTTGGGGATATTGTCATGCATACCTTAGGGAAGGTTTTGTTCCATCCTGTCTAAAGTGGTTAGGCCGCTTAACCTTCCCTGGACTCCCTGGATATGAACAGCTATAGGCCAGTTCCCTACTACCCTTTTTAAGCAAAGTGATCAAGATGGAGGTTGCTGTTCAACTCCAAGCTGTCTTGGAAAAAACCGATTATCTAGATCCATTTCAAACTGGCTTTAGGACACGATATAGAGTTGAGGTTGCCATGGTTGCCTTGGCTGATGACCTTCGTCTGGGCATCGACAGGGGTAGTGTGAACCTGCTGGCACTACTGGACCTCTCAGCGGCTTCTGACACAATAGATCATACCATCCTCCTGGATCGCCTGAGGTGGTTAGAAATTGGAGGCACTGCATTGCAGTGGTTCCATTCCTTCCTCTCGGACAGAACTCGAGGGTGAAACTCGAGGACAGTTGCTCTACTAGAAAAGAGCTTAATTGTGGCATCCCTCAAGGTGCCATCCTGTCCCCGATGGTATTTAATATATATATGAAGCCGCTGGGAGAGATTATCCGGAGACATGGGGCACGGTGTTATCAGTATGCTGATGACACCCAGATATACTTTTCCATGTCTCGGTCCTCAGCTTCGACTTCAGATGGCATCTCTCCTCTCAATGACTATCTTAATGCAGTAATGGACTGGATGAGGAAAAACAGACTGAGACTGAATCCAGACAAAACAGAGGTACTTACTGTAGCGGCCCCAAAACCAGGTGTAGGAATACAACTTCCAGTCCTGGATGGGGTCACAATCTCCTCCAAGGACTGTGTACGCAGTCTGGGGGCGCTCCTGGACCCGTCGCTCCAGATGACAAATCATGTAAATGTGACGGTTAGGAGCACCTGTTATCAGCTTCGGCTGATATGCCAGCTGCGCCCTTTCCTAGAAGCTAGGGACCTTGAAACTGGTGTACATGCGCTGGTAACCTCTCATCTTGATTTCTGTAATGCGCTCTACATGGGGCTACCCTTGTGCTTGACCCAGAAACTTCAATTAGTACATAATATGGCAGCCAGGTTGGTCTCAGGAACAACAAGGAGAGACCACATTACACCCGTGCTAAAATCACTCCACTGGCTGACCATTAGTTTCCGGGCACAGTACAAGGTGTTGGTAATACCTTTAAAGCCCCAAATGGCTTGGGCCCAACCTATCTCTGGGACTGCCTCCTTCCATATAATCCACCCTGCGCACTCAGGTCCTCTGGGAGGAATTTGCTGCAGCCTATAAAAACTAGGCTGTCTGCAACCTCCCAGAGGGCCTTCTCTGCTATCCCTCCCAGATAATTGAATGGCTTGCCGGACGAGATCCATCTTATTACCACCTTAAACAGCTTTAAAAAGGCTGTTAAGATGGATCTTTTCTGGCAGGCCTTTCCTGAATAGATATCCCGGCCCCAAGAGTCAGCCATCTTCTCTCCCTTTCTCTGTTGCTGCTATTGTTATTGTTTTGTGTTTGTGATTTATTTTATGTATGTTTTAATTTGTTTTATGTTTAATATCATTTTAAGGGGTGGGTGGGTTCTTGGGGTTGTATGTATTTTATTGTAGTTTTAATGCTGTAAGCCGCCCTGGTTGCATTGCAAAGGGGCGGGATAAAAATAAATATTATTATTATTAGTAGTAGTAGTAGTATACAGCACTTGGTATTCCTTGGCGGCCACCCATCCAAATATGATCAGAGCTGACACTGCTTAGCTGCCAAGAGTAGATGGGATCTGGTGCCTTTAGGGTAAGGCTTATAAATACATTAAAATAATGAGCCTAACATATAGTTGTAAAACTATGCAGAGCATTTTCATTTGTGCCACAACAAGTGGACTGCCACAACACACTTGATCCTTTTACCTGCCAGTGCCACGGAGTTAACCTATGACATTCAAAACAGGAGCTCTACCATTGAACTATGGTGTCTCCCACACAAAACGCTGTCTGAACTTGAGGGAACACAGAAGCCACATGATCTCACAGAACTACAACTAAGTTATTTTCATATCTCTAAATACTCTTCTCTAAATGCCTGTCTGCTGGCAAAACAATTTCAATTTCCCAAGCATTTCAGCCTAAATATAACTCCATTCTTATAAACAACTTGCACCAGAGCAAGAGCACAGTACTATTCTCTCTTAACACAGGGGCGAAAAACCCCAAACGAAACTATTACCTGGTTTTATCTCTCGTTGATACATGGAAAGGGCCATTTTGAATTTCTGTGACCTTTCAAGTTCAAACTTTTAAAAGGAGGATTGACTTTGCTTAATAGAAGTTTGGTTTTCCCCCTCAAGCGTAAACAGTCAAATGGGGTAATAGTTTCCATATTCCAGTATTAATGAGGAAGCCCTATCAAGACTTACCATACTTGTCTGACTTTTGTTTACTGTACAACCTTTACCCCAAAGCTGGTGCAGACTGTAATGTGCTAGGAGGAAAAAAAAGGCAGGATAGGCCTACACTGCTGTTTACTAGGACGCAACAGATCAGGGAACAAGCAGTTAGGAAATAAAACTCAAGGTTAGCCACTGCCCCACTGGAGACACAGAACAATGTTTCTGAAACAGATAGAAGTCACACAGTATAACACCAGCAGATATATAAAAAAACATGAGACTAGTTGTTTAAACTATCTTTTAAAATCTTTGTGCATTTGCTGGCTGGACTGTAGTACACACACTGCATAAGTGATAGAGGAGAATCGGGCAAGGGAACATTTTGATCCTTTTCATGGCTACTGCTGAAGAGCCAAATAACCTGTAACTTGACAAGGGCCTAGGCCTAAATGGAAAGCAGACCTTTCTGCCTATGGTGAACTCTTAGGCTGCATCCACTGCAGAAAAAATCTGGTTTGACATCATTTTAACTGCCATGGCTCGATGCTATGGAATTCCAGGATTTGTATTCTGGTGCCACAACAAACTAAAATTCCCAGAATCCCAGAGCACTGAGTCATGACAGTTAAAGTGGTGTCAAACTGGATTATTTATGCATTGTGGATGCAGCCTTTTCCACCTGGAAATAGGAGGTGCACTCCAGCTACTCAAAACAGAACAGTGCTGCACATGCTCAGAGGAACCCTAATCCCCAGGTCATTTCTAACTTGAATCCTATTGGCAGCCTCAAGTACGCCATGCCCAATGAATCAGTGGGATTTATACAAGTATTGACTAGTTGATTCAGTGGGTCTGCTTGGGCTGGGAGAGAACCAGCATAGCACAGTGATTTGAGCATTGGACTATGATTCTGGAGAGCGTTTAATTCCTATTCAGCCATGAAACTCACTGGGTAATCTTGGGCAAGTCACATGCTCTCAGCCTCAGAGGAAGGCAATGGGGGATGTCTCCGTCCTGTGTAACTCCTTTCTTACATTGAATTTCTGAAAGATTCTCTGTACATCAACTTGCAGAATGTATTTTATGCTTTGGATTTGATCCAACAAAGGTATGGCTGGTTGTGGATTTTGTTGTATGGACTATAACCACTCTTGCTTGATCTGTCCCAAATGACTTCTACTTACTAATGTCATATTTTGTTTTGTTTCATTTTTGTTCCATCATGCATTGTAGAAAGCCAGCCTGGCGTAGAGGTTTGAGGGTTGGACTAGGACTCTGGAGGCCAGAGTTCAATTCCCTGCTCAGTCATGGAACCCACTGGGTGGCTTTGGGCAAGTCACACTCTCTCAGCCTCAGAGAATAGCAATGGAAACCTCTCTGAGGAAACCTTGCCAAGAAAACCCCAGGACAGGTTCACCTTAGGGTTGCCATAAACTGGAAACGACTTGAAGGCACACAACATAAACACAATATACAAAGGGGGATCCAGTGTGGTGTAGTGATTTGAGAGTTGGATTTATGACCCTGGAGATCAGGGTTCAAATCCCTGGTCAGCCAAACCAAATGGAAAACTTGGTCAAGAAGTCACACTCTCTCAGCCTCAGAGAATGGCAGCGACAAACCCCTTCTGATGAATCTTGCCAAGAGAAGCCTATGATAGATTCACTTTAGTGTCAGAAATGACTTGAAGACACACAACACCCCGTCCCCCAGAAGAGAAACACCAAGTGTTTAAGACCAGTGTTTAAAAGCAGCAGGAGAGACCAAGGCAGCAAGTGGGGCAAGGTGACCAGAAATCCTCTTTTTCCAGGATGTGGTCCTACAATTCAACCTGTCCAGGAGGAATTCCAAAATGTCCTACATTTTGAGGCATGAATTTACAACCATATGAGTGTTTTTAGGTTTTATTTGGCCATGCCCTCCCTTCCCCCTCAGAATGTCCTCCATTTTGTGGTGCATTGTCCTCCTTTGCAGTAGGGGCTTCTGGTCACCCTGTATCATGCCTTCTTGGGCAGGGGGACCAGGCATTCTTTTTTCCCAGGACACATCCTACATTTCAATCTCCTGTCCAGGAGGAATTTTAACATGTCCTCCATTTGGAGTAGGACTCAGAAGCATGAATTTCCATTTACAGGAGTGTTTCTAGCTTTTATGTGTCAAATGTCCTCCATTTTGTGGTGCCTTGTCCTCCTTTGCAGTTAGGACATCTAGTCACCTTGGATCATGCTGGGCAGGGCAACCAGAGGTCCCCCTTTCCCAGGACTTGTCCTCCATCTCCACCTCCTCTCCAAGAGGAATTTCAGAAGGACCTCCATTTTGAGAAGGACTAAGAAGCATTAATGTATATTTCTATCAGTGTTTTTCGCTTTTATGTGGTAAATGCCCCCCCTTTTTTTCTCGAATGTTCTCCACTTTGCAGTGCCTTGGCCTCCTTTGCAGTAAGGACATCTGGTCACCCTGGATCATACCTTCTTGAACAGGGTGACCAAAGGTCCTCCTTTTCCAGGACACACCCTCCATTTCAACCTTCTGTCCAGGAGGAATTCCAAAATGCCCATGGTGACCAGAGGCCCTCCTTTTCCAGGACACGTCCTACATTTCCGCCTCCTGTCCAGGAGCAATTCCAAAAGGACCTCCATTCTGAGCAGGACTAAGGAGCATGGATTTACATTCCTAGGAGTGTTTCTAGCTTTCTTGTCGTAAATGTCCTCCATTTCGCGGTGCCTTGTCCTCCTTTGCGGATCTAGTCCCTCTTTAAGCTCCGTCCCAGGCCCACTGAGACCCCACAGGCCTCTCAGGCGTCACCGCGTGCCCTCGGTCGGCCGCAGGAGCCCTATTTGTCCCTCCGCTTGAAGCAAGGCCCTTCCTCCCAAGGCTTCGCGGGGCCAACGTCGGCGGCAACGGCTCCCCATGACCGCGGAGAAGGGCTTTGAAGCTCCTACTCACCCGCCTGCCTCTCCAGCGCTGCGCTCCTTATTTCCCCTCAGGAGCCGCCAGACCCGACCGGCTCATCTTTTCCCCTCAGTCACCGTCTCGCGCAGCAGCCAATCCCCCAACGGCGCCGGCTTCCACTCTGGCCAATCAGCGTCGCTCATGGAGGGGGCGGGGCTTACTATATTCCTCTCCCTCTTCCTTCCCAACGCTCACATCCGGGACACTGGAAGGTCATTTGACTATAGAGAGAGTAAAGACCATAGATATAGTAAAAATCTAGCGTGGCTTTTGGGTGTTTTTTTTTTTTTTTTTAGTGTTGGGCTATGCCTGCATCCGCACTGCAGAAACAATGCACTTGGTGTGTTGTTAGTATATAGAGAGATCTTGTGGCCCCTTTTGAGACTAACTGAAATAAAGAATTCAAAGATATAGCCGTGTTAGTCTGTGGAAAGGCAAAGCAAGTGCAAAGGCAGGCTTAATGCTGAAGATAAAGAAAACAAAAATAATAACCACTGAGAACCTCCACAACCTAGAAAATGAAGAAATAGAAATAGTATAGAATTCTCATACCTGGGATCAAACATTGATAGAAATGGGGACTGCAGTCAGGAAGTCAGAAGACTAAGAATGGGGAGGGAGGCTATGAAAGAACTAGAAAAGATTCTAAAATGCAAAAATATACAACCCAGCACAAAAGTTAGAATCATACAAGCCATCATATTCCCTGTCACCATGTATGGACGTGAGAGCTGGACGGTTAAGAAAGATGATAGGAAGAAAATCAATTCCTTTGAGATAATGTGGTGCTGGAGAAGAGTGCTGAGGATCCCATGGACAGCCAAAAGGACAAACAAATGGGGCCTAGAGCAGATGAAACCAGAAATCTCGCTAGAAGTCAAGATGACAAGACTTAGGGGGAAAGCAGACGGGAAGCTGGTTAGGGGGCCAAGACTTAGGGGGAAAACAGACGGGAAGCTGCGCCGCGGGGCCTTGGTATCCCCACACCTCGGCCCCGCGGCGCAGCTTCGCCGCCCCAGGAAGGAGCGCTAAAATAGTGCTCCTTCCACAAGTCACCGAAGGTGCGCTGCAAAAGGCTGGCAGCGCACCTTCGGCGACTCTTCCGCCACAGCGTGTGCGGACTCTGCAGCGGGAAGGCATCGTCGGAGTGCCGGCCGTGCAGAGGGGCCGGCGCTCCGACGATGCCTTCGGGAAGGGGTTGGGGCGCCCTCCCCTTCCTTGCCCCCAAAACGGCCCTTTGCGCCGTCTGCTTCCCCCCTATGACTCTCATACTTTGGACACATCATGAGAAGGCATGAATCACTCTGAAAAGAAAATAATGTTAGGAAAGGTGGAGGGAAGTAGAAAGAGAGGAAGGCCACATGCTAGATGGATGGACTTTATTAATTAAAGAGACCACGAAAATGAGTTTGCAGGAGCTGGGAAGAGCAGTAGAGGACAGGGGGGCCCTGGAGTTGTCTCATCCATAGGGTCGCCGTGGGTCGAGATCAATGCAAAGGCAGTTAACATTACTGTATTACATTCTTATAGCATTGCTATTCTACTTTACCTGCTCTGGTTACCTCCTGTTGCATTCTGGGATTTGCAGTTTAAGGAGGGGCATTTAGACTTCTCAGCCAGAGAGCTCTTAGCCTTCATTGAACTACAAACTCCAGAATACAACAGGAGGCAGCCAGAGCCACAAAAGCAGAATCACAGCACTGTAAGAGTCTGGTGCGGCAATATGGTAACTGAAATAAAGAAGTTGACAGCATGAGCTTTCCTAGACTTAAATCTACTTCCTCAGATGCATTTGAAATGGAAGTAAGTAGACTTAGGTCTACAAAGGCTCATACGACCAACTTCTTTTTTTCAGTTATGGTCCAAAACACACTGCAGAAATAATCCAGCTTGAGACCGCTTTAACTGCCCTGGCTCAATGCTAGGGAATTCTGGAAACTGTAGTTTTGTGAAGCATTGAGCCTTCTCTGTCAGAGAGCTCTGGTGCCACAATAAACTACAATTCCCAGGGTTCCCTAGCACTGAGGCAGGACAGTTAAAGCATTCTCAAACTGGATTATTTCTGCAGTGTGTTTGGGACCTTAGTCTTAAAAGCACTACAAGATCTCTCTACATACCGATTCTACAGACTAACACGGCAATGTCTTTGTTTGGTGTTGCTAAACACCCTCAAGTTGCTGTCAACTCATGGCTGCCCTGTGGATGAGACATCTCCAAGGTTCCCTGTCCTTCACTACTGTTCTTAGTTCTTGCAGATTCATACTGATGGCCTCCTTAATGGAATTTAATTCAAAAGGGTCTCCTAACTGCCAAGGAGAACAAGGCACCACAAAATGGAGGCCTTACAAGAAATAAAATGTCAGACATTTACCACATGAAAGTTAAAAAACCCACTCCTATAAATGTAAATCCATGCTTCTTATTCCTGCTCAAAATGGAGGACGCCTTGGAATTCCTCCTGAACAGGAGGTAGAAAAGTAGGGCAGGTCTTGGAGAAAGGAGGACGTCTGGTCACCCTCCTTTAACTGCCATGCCTCAATGCTGTGGAATCCTGGGAATGGTAATTTATTGTGGCAGCAGAGTTCTTTCTGACAGAGAAGGCTAAATGTTTCACAAAACCAGTCCCCAGAATTTCCTAGCATTGAGCCATGGCAGCTAAAGTGGTGTCAAACTGGATTATTTCTATAGTGTGGATGCAGCCTATGACTGGACTGGAGACCAAGGTTCGAATCCCCGCTTGTCTATGGAACCCCCATTGGGTGACCTTGGGCAAGTCACACTCTCTCAGCCCGAGGATGGCAATGGCAAACCCCCTCTGAAAACAGTTGCCAAGATAAAGGTAGTTTCGCCTACAGCCATTAAGTCGGAGACGGCTTGAAAGTAGAACAACAGTAACTTTGAGGAACGACTCTATGGTCCCAGGATGACCAGGCTTAAGGTTCCCCCCGTCTTGCCTCTCTGCTCTATGGTTTCAAGAACGTTTGAGGCGACTCTATGGTTAGGAGCGAGTGGCGAAGGCTTCCACACACAGTTAGTGATTAATTGCGCTGGAGCGCCATCTGCTGGTGAGGCCCCTTCAATTATAATCGTTGTGTAAAGTGGAAGAAGGCAGCAGGGAAAATGGAAAACTTTGGTCCAAAACACACTGTAGAGATAATTCAGTTTGAGACCGCTTTAACTGCCCTGGCTCAATGCTAGGGAACTCTGGGGACTGTAGTTTTATGAATTCAAACTAAAATCCACCAAATAGTGATGCCTTTATTGGCCAACCAAAATGCACAATATACTTGTTGCAAGCTTTCCAGGAATAATAATAATAATAATAAATAATTAATAATTAACAACAACAACAACAACAACTTCTTATATCCCGCCTTTTGCCTAAGCAATCAAGGCGGCTTACAAATATAAGATACAGATTAAAAACATACATTACAACAATAACAGTAATACAATAACCCCTTAAAAGACAAAATACAAAAAAAATATGGAACGCTTCATGAATTTAGTCTTCTCTGTCAGAGAGCTCTGCTGCCACAATAAAATACAGTTCCCAGGATTCCTCAGCACTGAGCCAGGGCAGTTAAAGTGGCCTCAAACTGGATTATTTCTGCAGTGTGTTTTAGACCTTGATTACAGCTGGATTGTGTCCATTGAGGAAGCCACTGCCCTGTGTTTGGAAGATATGAGCAGGGATGCTGTGTGGCAGCTTTCACACAGTGCAATGTCCCAGTCTCAGGCCTTTGTGTCTCAGTGCAAGGCACTATAAACATCAATTCCTCATTATCCCTGCAGCTCAAAAATAGGGCTAGAGTGGGTAGTACAGTTGGCCCTCCACATTTGCGGCTTTAACATTTGCAGATTTGATTACGGTATTTGCGGTTTTGATTAATATGTTATCTTTAGGAATCTCTAAGAAATAGTGCAAATTGAGTCCACTTTAAATTGAGGCACTGCCCTGGCTCAGTGCTAGGGAATCATGGGAACTGTAGTTTATTGTGGCACCAGAGCTCTCTGACAGAGAAGGCTCAATGTCTTAGAAAAAAATACAATTCCCATGATCCCCAAGGACTGAGCCAGGGCAGTGCCTCAATTTAAAGTGGACTCAATTTGCACTATTTCTGGCAGTCTGCAAAGGCCCTAAGTCCTCCAGCGCAATTCTGCTGGAAGTTGACCACAGAGTTGTGAAACACTTCTCTCTAGGCCAGGGGTAGGCAACCTTTCCCCTTTAAGGTCCGAAGGACTTCAGCTCCCAGAAGCCTCAGCCATGTTGGCCAATAGTCCCATATTGGCCAATAGCTCCTGGGTTTCTGGGAGCTGAAGTCCCTCAGCCCTTAAAGGGGAAAGGTTGCCTACCCCTGCTCTAGGCATTTGTGGGTGCCCCAGCATGATTCTGTGATCAACATCTGGCAGATGTTGACCATAGAGTTGCACTGGAGGACCTGGAAATTCGTAGGGAGGTATTTTCTTAGGTAAAAGAATAGTTTATTATTATTATTATTATTATTTCTGGTTTTTCCACATTCACAGAGATCCTTCACCCAGCAAATGTGGAGGGACCACTGTAAATGTGACTATCCCTTGGGGACGCTAGGGAGAGATATTTAGCACTCCTCTCCCCAAAAGCATTTGCTTCTCAACAGCATCAGAGTTCAAGAAGATTTGGTGTCCCTTTCACACTAGGCAACTGTTACAGCATTATATTTCACTTTACTTGCTGTGGTAACTTCTTATGGAATCCTAGGAGCTGTAATTTGATGAAGCACTAGAGCTCTCTCTGGCTGACAATTCCAAATGCTTGTCCCTAAACTGCAAATATCAGGATTCCATTGAATGTTGACACAACAATTAAAGGGGAATAAACTGCAATGATTGTGTGGCATGAAAGGGCAGAGCAATTCCAGCAACCCACATTTGCTCTACAATACAGCCTTGTGTGCCTTTGAGTGCGTGAGAGTTGCTGGTCCTGCATGTATTATTTTTGTAAGGAAAAGTACTCAACAAACCGTTATCACTTCTAGCATCGCAGCAGCCTGTAAAACGACCTATTATGGCTGCAATCCAGTAATATTTACCTGGGAGTAACCCCTCCTCCTTGAACTCCTTGCTATTTACTTCTGAGTAGACATGAGCAGCTCTACCTCATGACTGCATCTGCACTGCAGAAATAATCCAGTTTTACACCACTTTAGCTGCCATGGCTCAACGCTATGGAATTCTGGGAACTGGCAGTTTTGTGAAACATTTAGCCTTCTCTGCCACAGAGCTCTGGTGCCATAACAAACTACACATGTCAGGATTCCATAGCATTGAGCCATGGCAGTTAAATTCTAAAAAGTGATTTGGAAGCTGCAATAAGAGATATTGGGAAGAATAAACCACCAGGAACAGATATTCTAATAGAATTGCTACAATCCACACGGCTATAATGCCAGGAATGATGCTAGGAAAGGTAGAGGGAAATAGAAAGAGAGGAAGACCATACACCAGATGGATAGACTTAGGGCCTTTGCAGATTGCCAGAAATAGTGCAAATTGAGTACACTTTGGGGGGTTGCAGACTGCCAGAAATAGTGTAAATTGAGTCCACTTTTAGGGTTAGGCCAGGGGTAGGCAACCTTTCCCCTTTAAGGGCCAGCTCCCAGAAGCCTCAGCCATGTTGGCCAATAATCCCATGTTGGCCAATAGCTCCTGGGATTCTGGGAGCTGAAGTCCCTCGGCCCTTAAAGGGGAAAGGTTGCCTAACCCTGGGTTAGGAAATCATGGGAACTGTATTTTACTATGGCACCAGAGCTCTCTGACAGAGAAGGCTCAATGTCTCAGAAAAAAAAAATTCCCATGATTCCCTAGCACTAACCCTAACCCTAAAAGTGGACTCAATTTGCACTATTTCTGTCAGTCTGCAACCCCCCTTTAACTGCCCTGGCTCAATGCTAAGGAATCATGGGGACTGTAGTTTATTGTGGCACCAGAGCTCTCTGGCAGAGAAGGCTCAATGTTCCAGAAAAAAATACAATTCCCATGGTTTCTTAGCACTGACCCAGGACAGTTAAAATGGCCTCAATTTGCACTATTTCTGGCAGTCTGTAAAGGCCCTTAGGGGGGTTGCAGACTGCCAGAAATAGTGCAAATTGAGTCCACTTTTAGGGTTAGGGAATCATGGGAACTGTAGTTTATTGTGGCACCAGAACTCTCTGACAGAGAAGGCTCAATGTCTCAGAAAAAAAATCCCATGATTCCCTAGCATTAACCCTAACCCTAAAAGTGGACTCAATTTGCACTATTTATGGCAGTCTGCAACCCCCCTTAGTCAGGGAGATCCTGGGCCTGAACCTACAGGACCTAAGCAGAGCAGTGGAGGCCAGGTGGTCTTGGAGATGTCTCATCCACAGGGTCGCCATGGGTTGAGATTGACTCAAGGGTGGTTAACAACAGATGTGGGGTGGCTCTACCCCATGATGCTGCAATCTGAAGCACATTTACTAGGGAACAAACTGGGTTCAGTCAATATCGCCCAAGCCAGAGGACTGCACTGCAATACTTACTTTTTTTTTTTTAAGGACTGAGAGAGCTGGACAATTAAGAAATTGTCTTAAAAGAAAATCAACTCATTTGAGCTGGAGAAGAGTGCTGATACTGTGGACAGCCAAAAAAAAAAAAAAAAAAAAAGAGAGAGAGAGAAACGAGCCCTAGGGGCGATCAAGCTGGAAATCTCTGTGGAACCCAAGATGACAAAACTAGGGCCACATTACAAGAAGGCAGGAATCACTGGAAAACACAATTAACACTAGGAAAGGTGAAGAGAAGTAGAGAGGAAGGCCACATGCTAGACAGATGGACTCTATTAGGGAGGTCACAAGTATGAATCTGCAAGGAGTAAGAAAAGCAGTGGAGGACAGGGGGTCTTGGAGATAGTTTCTTGTGGGTTTTTTGGGCTGTGAGGCTGTGTTCTAGAAGAATTCATTCCTAATGTTTTGCCTGCATCTATGGCTGGCATCTTTTGGTCTTGGAGATGTCTCATCCACAGGGTCACCATGGGTCGAGGTCTACTCAAGGGCAGTTAACAGCAACAATTCAACATGCACCCTTAGGTACAATGTAAATTTGCCTCAGGAAAAAAATATGTTCTTCCCCAGCAAACGCTGGTCCAAAACACAGTGAAAAAATACCATAATCCAGCTTTAACTTCCCTGGCTCAGTGATAGGCAAGTCTGGGAACTGTAGTTTTGTAAAACATTTAGCGTTCTCTGTCAGAAAGAGCTCTGGTGCCACAACAAACTACAATTCCCAGGATTCCCTAGCACTGAGCCAGGGCAGTTAAAGCTGTCTCAAAGTGCATTATTTCTTGGTAATAATTTTTATTGCTATGTACATCTTAACACTGTCATGTTTGAATACTACCATAGAGCTCTTATCATTTCCATTTCTTATATTTCTTACATATTTCTTATTCTTTCTTATATCAACCATTTTGTTGTTGTTAACTGCCCTCAAGTCGATCTCGACTCACGGCAACCCTATGGATGAGACATCTCCAAGACCCCCTGTCCTCCACTGCTCTGTTTAATTCCTGCAAACCCATACCCATGACCTCCTTAATAGAGTCCATCCATGTGGCATGTGGCCTTCCTCTCTTCCTACTTCCCTCCACTTTCCCCAGCATTATTGTCTATTCTAAAGAGTCCTCTCTTCTCATGACGTGTCCAAAGTACGACAGCCTCAGTTTGGTCATCTTGGCTTCCAGGGAGGTTTCCAGCTTAATCTGCTCTAGGACCCATTTCATTGTCCTTTTTAGCTGTCCATGGGATCCTCAGTACTCTTCTCAGCTCCACATTATCTCAAAGGATTTGATTTTCTTCCAATTGTATTGGGAATCGTCTTTCTTCACTGTCCAGCTCTCACATGGCAATAGGGAATACGATGGCTTGTATGATTCTAACTTTTGTTCTGAGTTGTATATCTTTGCATTCTAGAATCTTTTCTAGTTCCTTTATAGCCACCCTCCTCATTCTTAATCTTCTTCTGATTTCCTGACTGCAGTCCCCATTTCTATCAATGTTTGATCCCAGCTATAAATCAACCACATCAAACAAAATTATTCTTGACATAATTTCATAACATATTTCCATTTTACATTTTTAACATAAAAATTAAATAATTCCTTAAACACTAACCCTCCACACACACACACCTTGTTCTTCTGCTTAACATACTGAATTAAAAACTTCTTTACAGCAATCTTCATGGCCCTTCTCTCCAAAATGTCTAATTTCTCATTCTGCCACCTCTATCTAGAAACAACAAATTGGATTACTTCAGCAGTGTGTGTGTGTTTTGAACCCCATATTGCAAATCCTCTCCAGTCTCTTCCCTCAGCCCTGCCTTGGATTTGTAGTTTCCGCCTCCTCCTCCTCCCAGAATGCCCTTGTCTGACAGAGTGGGAGGACCGACCAATCAGAGAGCGGCGCAAGAAGGCGAGCGGTGATTGGGAGTCTTGGCGTCTGGCGGCAGCCAATCAGAGCCCTGGAGGAGGCCAAGGTGGCGGAGCGCCTGCTTTGCTGGTGGATGTTGTCCCTGAGGGTGGAAGGTCCCGGTCCCAGGCGCCCTAAGGCTCCTTCCCGGCGAGGGCTCCCTTCCGGGGACGTTGGTGACCAGGGCTACCTGCTGGGGCCGGCCCTTCTTCCTCCGCCCCTTCGGCGTCCTATGAAAACCAGGCGGGTAAGGGGCGACTCTGGACTGGGAAAGCGGGAGGGAAATTGAGGCGTCCGCACTGCAGGAATACGCCAGTTCGATACCGCTTTAACTTGCCATGGCTCCATGTTATGAGACTCTGGGGACTGTGGTTTTGGGAGACATTTAGGGCCTGAACACAGTGCTAGAAATAATCCATCTTGAGACCACTTTAACTGTCCTACCTTAATGCTAGGGAATCATAGGAATTGTAGTTTTTTCCTGAGACATTGAGCCTTCTGTGTCAGAGAGCTCTGGTGCCACAATAAACTACAGTTCCCATGATTCCCTAGCACCGAGCCAAAGCAGTTAAAGTGGTCTCAAACTGGATTATTTCTGGAAGTCTGTCCAGCCCCTTAGGCTGCAGAAATAGTCCAGTTTGACACTGCTTTAACTTGCCATGGCTCCATGTTATGGGACTTTGGGGAGGCTGTGGTTTTGGGAGACATTTAGGCCAGTTTGACACCGCTTTAATTTGTCATGGCTTGATGCTATGGGATCCTGGGGATTGTGGTTTTGGGAGACATTTAGGCTTCATCTACACTGAAGATATAGGGCCTTTACAGACTGCAGAAATAATGCAGCTTGAGGCTACTTTAACTGTCCTGGCTCAGTGTTAGGGAATCATGGGAACTATTTTTTTTTTCTGGGACATTGAGCCTTCTCTGCCAGAGAGCTCTGGTGCCACAATAAACTACAGTTCCCATGATTCCCTAGCACTGAGCCAGGGCAGTGCCTCAATTTAATGTGCACTATTTCTGGTAGTCTGCAAAGGCCCTTAGACTGAAGAAATAGTCCAGTTTGATACTGCTTTTTAACTTTTCATGGCTCCATGTTATGGGACTCTGGGGATTGTACTTTTGTGAGACATTTAGGCTGCAGAAATAATCCAGTTTGACACTACTTTAACTGCCATGGCTCCATGCTATGGGATCCTGGGAACCATACTTTTGCAAGACATTTAGGCTGCATCTGCACTGCAGAAATAGTCCAGTTTGTCACCACTTTAACTGCCATGGCTCATTGCTGTGGGATACTGGGGATTGTAGTTCTGTGAGATATTTAGGGTATATCTGCACTGCAGAAATAATGCAGTTTGACACCATTTTAATTGCCATGGCTCAATGCTGTGGGATCCTGTGAACTGTAGTTTTGTGAGACATTTAGACTTCTCTGTCAGAGAGCTCTGGTGCCACAACAAACTTCATTTCCTAGAATTCCATAGCATTGAGCCCTGGTAGTTAAAGGGATGTCAAACTGCATTATTTCTGCAGTGCAGATGCAGCCTAAGGGCCTTTTCAGACTGCTAGAAATAGTGCAAATTGAGTCCACTTTAACTGCCCTGGCTCAATGCTAGGGAATCATGGGAATTGTATTTTTTTTCTGAGACATTGAGCCTTCTCTGCCAGAGAGCTCTGGTGCCACAATAAACTACAGTTCCCATGATTCCCTAGCACTGAGTCAGGGCAGTTAACGTGGACTCAATTTGCACTATTTCTGGCAGTCTGCAAAGGCCCTAAATCAAAAAATCAGAAGAAGGATTGGGAAGGACACCTATGAAAGAAATGATTATAAAATGTAAAAGCATAACTCTGAACACTAAAGTGAGGTTTGCCCAAGTCATTGTATTCCCCATCACCATGTTCACATGTGAGAGCTGGGCAGTGAAAAAGGCCAACAGGAAGAAAAGCAACTCATTTGAAGCAGGTGATGGGGAACGTTGGACCAGGGGCAGGAAGAAAGCAGGTATGGGGCTAAGTCTGTAGTTTTGTGAGACATTTAATTTTGTTTGTCAGAGAGCTCTGGCGCAACAACAAATTACATTTCCCAGAATTCCATAGCTCTGAACTATGGCAGTTAAAGCAGCATCAAATGGGATTGTTTCTGCAGTGTGGACGTAGTCCTGGTTCACACTGCTTTAACATACCATGGCTTAATGCTATGGAATTCTAGTGACTAGTTTTGTGAGCTGTTTGATCAAGAAATCAGAAGAAGACTAGGACTTGGAAGGGCAGCTATGAAAGAACTGGACATGATCCTAAGGTGTGAAGACATAACTCTGAATATTAAAGTGTGGATCATCCAAGCCATTGTATTCCCCATCACTATGTATGGATGTGAAAGCTAGGCAGTGAAAAAAGCTTTCCTGTGTGAAATCTGCCACCTAGAAAGAAAATCAGCTCATTTAAGATTTGGAGCTGGAGAAGAGTGCAGAGGATATTACGGACAGCCAAGAAGACAAACAAGTGGGTTCTAGAACAGATCAAACCAGAACTATCCCTGGAAGCCAAGATGACCAAACTGAGGCTATCATACTTTGGCCACATCAAACTGAGGCTATCATACTTTGGCCACATCATGAGGAAGAATGAATCATTAGAAAAGACAATGATGCTAGGAAAGGTGGAAGGCAGTAGAAATAGAGGAAGGCTGCATGCCAAATGGTTAGACTAGATCAGGGAATATATGGGCCTGGGCCTGCTCCTGAGGAGAGAGGTTGAGAATAGGGGATCTTGGAGATGTCTCATCCACAGGGTTGCCATCAGTCAAAGTCAGCTTGAGGGCACTTAACAACAACAACAACAACATTTAGACTTCTCTGTCAGAGAGCTCTGGTGCCAAACTATAATTCCATATCATCAAGTTATGGGAAGTTAAAGCGGTGTCAAACTGGGTTATTTCTGCAGTGTGGTTACAGCCAAAGAAGGGAGAAGATTTTGCTAAGAGTAGAGAGGAAGGGACCAGAGGTGGCCAAGGACGGGAATAGGCTCCTGACCTCTCACGCCCTAGTCCTTTAAACCTTTCTCTTTTTCAGCTCTGAGGTTCCAGTGCCTGTGCTTGTAATGACCATGCACCCTGTGCATCTTTATTCTGGAATAAGTCCCATTGGATTCACTAGGTTTACTTATGTAGGATTTCACCTTCAGTCACTTTAAATCAGTGTTGATTCCTTTGCAGGAGTTGGGAATTATTCCTTTTTTGAAGTACAATTCCCAGCTTGCTTCACCAAGCACAGCCTTGGTGGCTTGGGGATTCTGGGAACTGTCATCCAGAAGGTAATATTTCCAGGCACTGTTTTTTATTCTTAGACATTGCCCAGTAAGGCTATACTGTCCGCCCTCCATATTCACGGATTCTGCATCCATGGATTCAACCATCCACAGCTTGAAAATATATATTTAAATTAATCCAAAAAGCAAACCTTGATTTTGCCTTTTTATCGAAGGGACACAGTTTTATTACCCCATTTTATACAATGTGACTTGAGCATCCACGGATTTTGGTATCCATGATAGTCCTGGAACCAAACCTCAGTGGATACCAAGGGTCCACTTTATTTCTGGGTGTGCTGTCTAGACCCAAAATTTGTGCAGCGATTAATATTGGTAGAATTCGAACAAATAAAATGCTGAAAAGACCAGCAGCATAAATGGATTGTGCACACTTGGAAACAAGTCCCCAAATGCTCAGTTTACTTTATTTCTGGGAATGCATGAAGGATGTTGGAGTATCTGGTGAATAGTTTGCTCATTTTTTTTGGGGGGGGAGGATAATTGTGTCTGTTTCTAGCTTATGGTTCTTGCATATAATCAGAATACTTCATGGTCAATTCTTGTTCTTCCAGGTGAACACTGAGTAAATATTAATACAACCAGTAAATTTCAACTGCAGTCCTGTATACATTTACTTCAGAATAAATCTCATTGAACATATTGAGTTTTTTGAATAAACATGCATAGGATGGTGTTGCAGGATCTTTTTAAGCACTGGAGTGAAACCTACGAACAGTGATTTAGCTGAGAGTATATTGGTTGAGATGAACTCTGCATAATTTTTTAATTCTTTACATTCAAGTCTTTCTGGAACATGTTTAGTCTCTTGTTCCTAATGTTTGGAGAAACATGTGTTCCTGCACTGTTTCTGTTTGGTTTCTTCAGTGCTAACATAGAGCAGTTGAGAACCTCTATATTGTTTTCCAGAATGACTCTTGATCAAATGATGACACTGTTACTTGAAATAGGATTAATTTTTTTCTTAATATTCCTTCTAACAGAAATGAATGCATTTGTGATACTCTTTAGGAACAGGTCAGGTTTCGAAGAATCACATATCTGTATCTAGCTATACATAGAAATTTCTGGCTTATTTACTGCACAAGAGTCCACTTCCTAGTGTCAGACCCAGTTACCTTGAAAAGTTATATCATGATATGGGACTATGTATTTAGAAAGCTGAGTGAAGACTTGACAGTATTAAAAATTCAGGGCCAGTTCTCTCATTACTTTTTGTATTCTGATATATTCATATGAAATGTATATGCTGTAAAAGATAGGACTTCTTTTTCTTCTTAAGAAGAGACATGTATCTACATTGAATAATTCTAGATAGTTTAATTTGTTTTAATAAATTAGTGTGATGACTTGGGGTTCATCTGTATTTCTGCAAATAACTTAAATATTTTTCTTGTTTTCACCTGAAGCAGGGTTGAATTCCCATGGTATGCAAGAATAATCTTCAAATTTGAACAAACATGTTTAAATAGAAATAAAAAGAAATATCTGATAAAGAATACTGGTGTTGTTGCAATAATATAATTACATTCTTTAAATGTTGTGGAAACTTAAAGTTCTAGTTGGTGTCAGAAAATATTGTCTTACAGATAAGGTTGCTAGCTCAGCCTGTTTTGAGAGCTCCAGGACTCTGAGACATTGTCCAGAAAATAGCATTTCCCATTCCAGCTGTCATTTCACCTATTTATTCCTCTTGCCTGATGTTGGATGAAACTAGTAATCCTTGTAGTGATAGGTGGTCCAAATGGCTTGCCTGTATAATGCTCTGTGTTAACAAGGTGATAATAGGTGTATGTTTTGTAAACACACATTCCTCATTGAATGACTATTTGCAGAATTATAATATTGGTAGAAATATTGCTCATGATCACAATGAAGTTTCTTATGTTCTTGGACTTTTCTTCATTTTTGACAAATCTGACGATGTCCTCTGAACACAATATGCTTGTACTAAAATTTAAAAATGCATGAAATCTGTTGAGTTTTTGAAACTGTGGCCCTGTAAATGTGTTACTGTGATGAATTCACTTTATAAAATGAATACGGTTGGTCCTCTGTATCCACAGATTCTGATTCCACGGATTCAACCATCCATGGCTTGAATATATATGTATATGTGTGTGTGTGTGTGTGTGTGTGTGTGTATATATATATATATATATATATATAATAAACAAACCTTGATTTTGCCATTTTATTTAAGAGACAACATTTTACTACATCATTGTATATAATGGGACTTGCTTTTGTTGTCCACAGGGGGTCCTGGAACCTAATCCAGTTAGAAGTGGTTGTTCTGAAAGACCAGTCTTATAATTGCCTACACATTGATACCGTAAACACTGCATAAGAAAATCTAATATTGTTTAGCTTCATTGAAATTTTATATTACTAATGACATCTTTCTTACAGCAGAGTCTTATGCATGAGAAGGAAAAATGAACAGCACAATGAACGAGGAACCTGATGCGTTATCTGTAGTTAACCAGCTGAGGGATCTGGCAGCTGATCCTTTAAACAGAAGAGCGATTGTCCAAGATCAAGGATGCCTGCCTGGCCTTATTTTATTTTTGGATCATCCCAACCCTCCAGTTGTCCATTCAGCACTACTAGTAAGTTCAATTGGTTTCCTTATCTTGCAGCATGCTGTGTGGGTTTTCATTGTTACTAATTTACAGTTAAGCTATGTAATTTTATACTTGAAATTCTAATAGTAAATGGTTATTTGCTGGCTTTTAAAACTTTGCCATGCATTAATGTGCCAATTTCAATAAAAATTCAAAACAAAATATCTCAAATGGAAGGCTCATTTGAAAGAAATAGTGCACAATTTCTTTTACAAAGTAGGTCAGCTGAACATGAAAACTTCAGATGCAGTCAAACACCTTCTCATAGAGCCTTTCAGTTGGTCTCTAGGGACAGAGAAACAGGTGAGAAGGTGGCTAGAACAATGATGAATAAAAATACACAGTGAGCATGGTTAAATACAGCTTAGAGCTCATCCTTGTGCCTGTTAGTCTTTTTAAATGTTACCATTGTGTCTTGGTGCATTCCAGGAGATCTGTTCCATGGAGTTTGGAAGGTTGCTTGACATTCTGTAGACAGAATCACTATTATTATTGGTTTTTGACTCATAGTTTTGAGGATGCTGCCATTCCTAAGGTCATGGATGGAATTAGTGTAAATGTTTAGCAGTTGATTTGGGTACCAGAGCTTTTGAAAATATACTTTTTGTTACTACATCTCTCAGGAACCTGCTAGTGTGCATAGGCACTAGAGTATTCAAGAAGTAGTGGTCCCAAAAACTAAGTTTTCCAGATCTCATTTGGATTTTTGCCCAACCTGACTGGTTAAATTTGTCCAGTTGAGAAAGTAACATTTGTTCAAGGCCAAGGTGTGTCTATGTAATATGGTGGTTCAGACCAAAGCACTGGCTAGCTATACTCTTCTCAGAGTTTTGGCCATCTTTTGGGTGAGGAGCTGCCTTGATGGCCCTACTGAATGACTTTGTGCTGAAAAATGGACATGGAACTTTGAGGAATGGGCCAACATTTAGGAATGGGCCTGGGGTCCCTATGTTGAGTTGGTTCCACTCATGAAGTAGGAATTGGAAGGTAGTGCTAGGGAACCACTGGTCATTCACATCCTTTGGAATTATTCAAGATTTATAAATATAGCTATAAAAGTAGCTATAAATATAGCTAATTAATAAAATAATAAATCTTGAAGAATATATCTCACCTGTTCTCTGATGAGTTTGAGGTGGTGTACTTGGCCTCCTCATCACAACAGCAGCCATGTGATGTAGGTCAGTCTAACAGAGATCACCCGATGAATCTGATTTGGGGCCGAAACAGATGGCCGTAAAGGGGTGGCTTAACGCCGCCCCTTTGAGCGCTGAGTTGGGGGCCGTGGCAACTGCACACCATGTCCCAAACACGGCGTTTTCCTAACACAAAAAGTGCCTTTGCCGCCATGGCTCCATCTTTTTTGTGCCCATTTGGCATGCAGCATGTAAACACTGTGCTGCTGAAGTGCCATAACGCTCCCCGTTGTCTGGTCAGTGGGGCATCTTCCCGGTGGCTTGGGGCAGCATTGGGGTTTATGTCATGCATACATCGTGCCCCCAAGCTACTGGGAAGACACCACATTTTGCTGGCCTATTTTCCCTCTTAGTAAGGACTAGAACCAGACCTTCCTTGCTGGCAGAGGCAGACCATTCATGGCTTAGTGACCTCCACCTGATACTGTAGCATAGTGTATTGAGAGTTGTACTTGAAAAACATACTGAAATTTCTGCTGCAAAATGCTGTAGCCAGGTTGTTGACTTGGAACATACTATATGCATTTTGTTTGAGTAGTGAGGTTTGCCAGTGTGGTGGTGTTATTCTAACTTATAAAACATCAAACAGTATGGTGCTTTAAGGACTGCCTTCTTCTATACAGTTGGCCCTCCATATCCATGGATTGCTTATCCACGGATTCTACCATCTATGGCTTAAAAAATATTTGTTCTTGTTGGATGCCTTCACATCATTTCTGACTCAAGGAGATCCTAAAGTGAATCTGTCATAGGATTTTCTTGACAAGATTTATTCAGAAGAGATCTGCCATTGCCTTCCCCTGAGATTGGGAGACTTGCCCAAGGTTACCCATTGGATTTCCATGGCTGAGTGGGGATTTGAACCCTGTTCTCCAGAGTTGCAGTCCAACGCTCAAACCACGACACCACACTGGCTCCAAGATATATAAATTCCAAAAGGCAAACCTTGATTTTGCCATTTTCTATAAAGGAAACCATTTTACTATGCCATTGTTTTTAATGGAACATGAGCATCCATGGATTTTGTTATCCACAGGGGGTCCTGGAAGCAAACCCCAGTGGATACCAAGGGTCCACTGTATATTCTTTCTCATATGCTATGGTCAGTGCCTAAAGCCCTGCTCAAAATTCCTGGCCAATCACTCAGCTACCAAGGGCAGGATCTTTTCAGTAGTAGTTTTCACTGTGTGATACAGACATCCAAGTGGAAACCATTGTGCCCTGACATAGTATTTGTTCAGGTGCCTGATTAAAAACATGGCTGGCTTTGGGCTGAATGTTTTCAGCTACATATGTGTTCCATTATGTACAAGGTTTACTTATACAGGTTGTCATGCCATTCGCATCTGCATGCTGGTTTGTACACTGTTGATCATGTTTTTTAAAGCATTTATTTTGTGAATTGGGTCTATGAAGACATAAGCTACACACATACATGTAAATAAATGCAATATACACTTGTGTTTGACACATTATGAGAAACCATGGGTTTCATCTGAATTGGTAAACTTTCTTAAAATGTATTTTTAACATTTTTATTACAAGTTTTGAATGAAATTAGAGTTTAGCAATGTGTGTTGAATATTATGGTAGCTTGGGAATGGGGACACATTCCCCCCTTATTATTAGAGAGTCAGATCACATGTTAGGACAATACTAGGGGACGTATCTTTTCTCTGCCTATGTATGAACTGTAAAAATAATGTACAGCTTTACCTAGTTCACAGCAAGTTTTACACAGTTTGGTCAGTCAGATGTCACTTCACATAAATTTGTGTTTTAACAATAATTTACTGTTTAAGATTTAAGTCCATGCTATTCTGACTCATATGAAATAAAATATATAGAAGGTTCCATGGGAGTTAGATTGGAAATCTATTTTCCAACATCTGTGCTTCTGATTTGAACAGCTGCCTAAGCCCTGGATAAATTATGCTGTCTTTCCATACAGAAGCAAATATAAGACCAATTATACTCAATCATATTATTGTATGTTTCACAAAGAATAGTGAGCCAGAAGCAAAAATTTTAAATTTTTATTTAGCAGTTTAGAATTTCCAGTAGCTCGTGCACTGTTTCTTAATATATATTGGAGCTTTTAATTGCCGGTTACTGGTTTGATGGGTTCCAGAAATATTGATAGTGGATAATTAGAATTCAAAAATGAAAAAAAATGTAAATTTGTAAAGTAACCTACCATGTGAGTTTATGTGAATCATATAATATTTTTGCATCTGTAAATATTGTATTTCAAGTATTGCAAATGGGTAATTTTGTACAGGATGTGCTGGTCAACCCTATACATGTATGTTCTTGAGAAAACTTATCCCAGCAACAGTGGATATAGGATTGTATATATGTCTGTGGTATTCACTAGTGCAGTGCACATGATTGTTATCCATGGGGAGAATCATTAACCACTGTTAATGATAGTTCATTTTCAGTTACCCTGGTAGGTGGCTGCATATTTCTTTGATTGCATAAATGTTCATCATGTTGCACATTAGTTTCCCTTGTCCTGGGAGAACATGCCTGTCCCAATCAGCTGCCAAGCACATTTTGTATGAATGAAAAAATAATTGGTTGATTCCCAAGTGACTTTTGTGTGTGCTACATAGCTCATAGGTTAAGTCAGATAATCCCAACCATCACCTCCAAATTGGTGAGCAACCATCCAGCTGTTTATGTTTGATGCAGTAATAAAAAGAGATGTCCAAAGGCAGAGATTTAAATTTTATTTATAGTTATGACAGAAAGCACACAAACACACACATGCACATATATATAATTTTTAAACTCAGTTCATTGAAATCTTTAAAATGATGTACCAGTTAGTCTTTATAAATGATAAATATTTGCATGTCCCTCCTGGTACCCCAAAAGTGACTTTCATGTATGCCATCTAGCCTGCATATTAAGTAAGACCATCTCAATAAAATTTATGAAAATCTAGCCAGCCATTTTTGTGTGATACAGTAACAGACAAGCAGCAGATTTTATTTGTTTAACTTATTAATGATTTATATTAAGAATACTGATTGGAAAAATAACACTGCAGGTATTTTGGATCTACAGATATGCTATATCAATGCAGTTAGGAAATGGGTAAACATTACTTAAGTAGGCAGCTGACTGAATACTGGTACAAGGTCCTTTGGTATCTGGCTGTTCTCTAAATGCTGTATTTACTGCTCAGGTAAAATGTAATGCTAAATAGAACTGTAGAAGACCCAAATTGCTAGTGTGCAACAAATTCAGTGAAAGCATTCAGACTATCCATTTTTTAAAAATCATGAAAAATACCCGTTTTTTGGAAAACCTAATTAATACACCCAGAAACACACATTTCATAAAAATAGAAATACTGCTTTAGCAACAAAAATGCAAATTGAATATTTTGAGCAATCTTTATTGACTTCTATTCTGTATAAACAGACAGTGCTGGAAATGATCTGTTTACTATAATATATAAATCATTTAAAAGTCTTTTAGTAGAATAAGATTTGCAGTGCAATCAACGTTTAACCAGAACTTAGTCCCATTACGTTTTCTGACAGGTGTGTATGCATACGATCACAGCATTCAGCTTTAGACTTTGGATGATAAGATTTTTGTCTCTTAAAAGCATACAGTACATTTTTGACAAGGAATGGCAAACCTTTCTTTTTCAGGGACAAATGGCTAATTTTAAATATCTATTATAGTGCTTTGGGGGTTGAAATTCTTTATGACTGCTTAATCCAGTAATTCTTATGTCCATCTTGTAAGGAAGGTCAGGGAATCAGCATTATCCCCATATTGTTTGGGCAGAGGCACAATGGCTACAAGATTATATTCTCCCTGGGACTTCCTGGTGACTTTATGACTGAAGCAATACTGAAATGGGGACTTTTTAGGTCATACAAAGATACTTGGACTTTGCTGTGTTAACTTCAGTTTATAACCTATGAGCTATGTATACATTTGCTGATAGAGAGAAATATGAAAAGGCCATTCCTTTGAATGTAATATTTGTCTCATTATGGAGAGCTTCAATACTGTTTCTTGTAGTTTTACAGTCAAATATATGCCAAATACCTTTGGAAAGTTAAGCTTACCATTGTGTCACTTCTTTCCTAAGTTTCACAGATATTATGGTCTACTTTTGAGAGATGAGCAAGAAAATAATAATGCTAGAGTAATGGAAATGTATTGGTTCAAGATAACTTTTTAAAAAATTGGCACAGAGATATGAATAATTTTATTTGGCAGAAGAAGAGACCCAGAATTAGACTCAAAATATTACAGGACATAAAAGAGAGAGGAGGCTTGGGTGTACCAAATTTAAAACTTTATTTTGAAGCTTGTTGCCTTACATGGCTGAAAGATTGGGTAACATTAGAATTGGAGAAATTATTAGAATTAGAGGGAAATGGCCTTTGTTTTGGTTGGCATGCGTATTTAGGATATGGGAAAATAAAAGTGAATAAAGATTTCAACAATCACTGTATTAGATGAGCACTATTTAGAGTTTGGAATAAATATAAGTTGAGAGCTATGCCAAAATTTCCCTGCTGGTTTTCCCCACAGGAAGCAATACAAAGAAAAGAGATGAGATCAGAATCAAATTGGATAACCTATGGTAAATTGTTAAAAAAAGATGGAATGGGCAAATATAAAATTAAAACACAAGAAGAACTGAACAGAGAGGGCTTTTCATTGGATTGGTTTAGATACAGACAAATTGTGGAACATTTTAAAATGGATTCAAAATTACAAGGTATCGATCTAAAATTGAACGACTTTGATAAAATTTGGTTGGGAGATAATAAGTGGATTGGAACTTTTTATAAACTCCTATTGAAGTGGGAATTAAAAGAAGAAGTAATAAAAGTAAACATGATTCAATGGGCACAAAATTTTGGACATCCTATAGAACTAGAAAAATGGGAAAGTATGGAATAAGAGAATGAAATATACGATGTCACATAGTTTGAAAGAGAATTTTTATAAAACTTATTTCTGATGGTAAAGTTTATAAAACTTATTTCTGATGGTATCTAACTCCAGAAAAAAATTCAGAAATCTATAAAACAAAGAATAATTTGTGTTGGAAATGTGGAAAGGATACAGGGTCGCTTTTTCACTGTATGCAATTTGGTAAAAAAATATTGGTCAAAAGTAATTGAGATTATTAATTATATGACACAAAGAAAAATACAAGCTCACCCTGAAATATTTTTATTAAATATGTGGTATAATGAATTAGACAAAAAAGTTGGAAAATTTTTTATTCTATTTAATTACTACCGCAAGGATTACATTAGTTCAAAAATGGAAAACAAAAAATATTCCCAGTATAAAAGAATGGTTAATTAAATTATATGATGCAATTGACATGGATCTGCTTACACAATATTTAAGAGATAATATTTTTGAAGAAAAGAATATTGAATGGACACCAATATTGAAATATTTGAAAGAACAATGGGGTAATATAGCTACAATTAGCTATGTATAATATACAAATTTAAAAGAAGAACGACATGAAGAAACAATAAGCGGAAATAGTTAGTAAAATAATAACGATAATAAGAACAAGATGGAATACTTTAAACACATAGTTCAAGGAGAGAAGAAGAGACAGAAGGGAAAGAAACACAATAAAATAATTAACAATATAATTTTTAATAAGATATAACAATATTATAACCACAAAGGAAGGATGAAAAGAAGACCACCATTTTTTTTTTGTTTTTATTTTTTATAATCCAGTTGGTACAAGTAGGAAGTTGGAATGAATACTGATAAGAAGGAATGAATGGAAGTAGGGGATGAGTTAGTAGAAGGAATGTGTAAGTTGTAGAGGGTGAGAGAGAAAGAGAATAAGGATGTGGCTGAAAAGAAAGAGATTGTAGAGAGGTAGAAAGTAGATGAATGTGGAAGGTATAGAGAAGAAGTAAGAAAGAAAGAGAAGGAATGGGATTAAAGGATGAGAGTAAATGAGAAGGTTCGAAGAAAAAGGGTGTAAGAGGAAAAGAAGATTACAACAGGGTAATATAGATTATATTAATAAAGAAAACAGATTAAGAAACAAATATTAGATGAACTAAGATATTTGTAATTTTCATTTGAAGTCACATATATTTAAATTATTGCATGAATATATTTGGTTTACATGATACACAATTTATGGCGGTAGCAACTACCGTATTTTTCGTCATATAAGACACACTTTTTCTTCCCCAAAACGGGTGTGGGGAAGTTGGTGCGTCTTATAAGGTAAAATAGGGTGCGTCTTATATGCCGGAGCGTCTTATATAGCGAAAAATACGGTAATTCTCTTTGGTGATAGATAGAAACTCTGTACTATAAGATGTTACATTAAGATGTATGTTTGAATGTATTTTTTATTTAAATTTTAACCAATAAAAGTTAAAAAAAAGAATAATGGAAATGAGTGTAAATTACTATAAGTCACTCTTTCTTACAGGCTCTCCGCTATTTAGCAGAATGCCGTGCCAACAGAGAGAAGATGAAGAGTGAGCTGGGTATGATGCTGAGCTTACAGACAGTTGTACAGAAGTAAGTACCTCATGCCTTGTGTAGTAATGGCACATAATTAATATTAATATGCATTAATGCTGTTTTAATGTACCTTTAAATCAGTGATTGTTTTGAAAATAAAGTGTCCAAGGGGAAAGAGAAGATGAAAAAGAAGACCCCCAACTCAGTTTCATAATGGTAAATCCAACCATTGGTGCATACTAGATTGAATGAGTAGAATTTGTTAAGTCAGTATGTATGTAAAACCCATTGATTCAGTAAGAGTACTCTAGCTGGGCCTAAAAATTAGATTTAGCTGCATGATTCTAGTGGCTCACAGGTAATGAAGTTAGTGGCTACATGTAATTCTGAAATCTTTAGAAGAATATTCATTTTCTTATTTTGGTGACTTTCAGTTCTCCTGGCAGTTCACGATTCTGTTCTATTGGCTTGCACAAATGCACTCTAAAGCTACAGAGACAGCAAAAGAAGACTTGAATGTAACATGTTATAACTTTGCAGATGGCACCAGGAATATTCTAGCAATATAATGATACAGGTATACCTCAGTTAATGAATATTGTATATACTCAACTATAAGTCGACCTCATGTATAAGTCAAGGATAGGTTTTGGGGTCAGAATTATGGATTTTGATATGTCTCATAGATAAGGATAAAACGTAAGGTCATGTTACAAAGGATCTAAAGTTGGAAGGAAGGGAAACCTGTGCCAAAGAATTTCAGTAGACACAATTGTTTGTATTCAGGACAGATTATATTCTTGCCTTTAACCAGGGGATGGTTCCTTTTTTAAAATATAAGAGTTAACGTACAGTATTTATATTGACCCATGGATAAGTTGACTTAGGTTTTTTTGGGTCAAATTTTTGACTAAAATTTCTAGAATTATACAGGAGTATATACAGTAGATGTGTTTTTTGGCATCATTTCTTTAACAGACGCAGAAATAACATGAAAAGAAAAGAGTATGTTCCTCCACCAGGAAAAAAAAAAAAGAACAGCAGTTCAACATGTTTCAGCAAAGTGTGTTTCTTTGGCCCTCCTTCCATCCTCCCAGTGTCAGTGATGCTAAAAAAATTCCATCTAGACAGAGAATGAGGAAGAAATAATAAGCCTTTCTATAAAGCATTTTCACTCACAGAATCTTTGTTAACTGAGGTATACCTTCATGTCATTTGTTTTGCAATAACTCCTGCTTCATTCAGTAGGGTTTTAGTCCTGCATAAGTGTATATAAGATTACAGTCTAAATGTTTCCAAGTAAGTAGTTATGTTGCTGCTGTGAACTTCATAATGTACAAACAAGATACAGTTATGTTAGTTTATAGCTTGCAGATAAATACTATGAATTTTGCGTTCATAGGAAAGTGATTCATGTTGCAAATCAAAGTGTTTTATCTCACACAAAACATTAAACAGCATCACAATGGATATCTTTGCATGTAACAAGGAAAATACTTCAGGGGAACTGAGATATCAATAGCTCTTGATACTGAGTGATGAATTATTGAAAGTTAAATTCCAATTACTTAACTAGAAGCAGCTTTTTTATGAGAATGTCTTGCCTTTGCCAGTGTCATGTTGAACTAAATCCAGCACTGCTTTTTCCAATTTATTACTTGCCTAAGATGATCAGCTCAATTAATATGTATTTAATTGCTTGGGAATCCCTTGCAGGTAGGGTAAGACACACAGACTTCAGTAAAACTAACCAGCTCCATCAATTTTAATTTCACAGAGTGTTAATTGCTTGTAGCTTCCATTAATAATTAAACTTTGAGAACTAGAAAAGTTTTAAATAGACGGTGTCTGTTGTTTTTTTTTTAAAGTTACTACAACTATGTGTGTGGTGGAGGAGATGGAGTTAGGTCATCATATAAGAAAACAGCTTGAATGTGGAATGTCTTGCTGTTGCACAATTTCTTAAAACTCTTCCAAAGCATGCTGTCTGTCTGTAACCCAGCTCCTGTTTTTGAAGCTGAAGGACAAGGCAACAGAGAACCCCACCAGTAGGTGGCTGGAATCTCTATTCCTATTTTGGATCCAAAGACTGGATTACTAAACAGAAGCTTGATGAAGTGGTGACTTGGGGCCTTTGCAGACTGCCAGAAATAGTGCAAATTGAGTCCACTTTAAGGGTTAGGGTTTAAGGGCTAGGGAATCATGGGAATTGTTTTTTCCCCCTGAGACATTGAGCCTTCTCTGTCAGAGAGCTCTGGTGCCACAATAAAATACAGTTCCCATGATTCCCTAACCCTAACCCTAACCCTTAAAGTGGACTCAATTTGTACTATTTCTAGCAGTCTGCAAAGGCCAACAGTTCTGAATCCACTTGGTTACTCCCAACTAGAGGAGATCTGCTGAATCAATTGTTGAATAGTGAGTCAACACATAGGTAAATACTATTGATTCACTAGATCTAGTTAAGGCACAACAGGATTCAAGCCATGATTTGCTCTTAACATTGCACAAAAATGTTAGGGGTGGGGGGAACTATGACCCAGATTGCTCAATTGACTGAAGGTATTTACCTATTCCTGGATCATATATCCCACTTTAATGTTACCATAAGTCAAAACTCAGTGATCTCATTTGTAAAAATGACAATAGCAATTTAATAGAGTATCCAAAATGTCAGTACACTTTATGGTTGATTTTTGAAATTATCCCTGATCCCCTTAAAAGCAGGCTAATAACCAAAAAAAAAAAAAAAAAAAAAAAAAAAAAAAAAAAAAAAAAATGGCAGGTAAAATTGGTTGATGTGGGAAACTTGAAATGCAATCATACACTTCAGAGCTAAAGAGGATACTGAAGAAAATAATTCAGTGGTACCTATTGTTAATAATTAATAGGCCTCAGATTGTGCAGCACTGTGATTAGAAGGGATTTTGAAAAGAAAGCCTAGAGATATTCTAGTACATATTCTAGTTCAAAAACAAGAATGTACCTTTTCAAAAAAGAAAAAAGTATAGCTGAGATATTAAAACAAATAGATAATGTAATGCGTTCTTCCAGAATTTATCTGTTGAAACTTAGACAAGAAATAATTTAAATCCATGATTAGAATGCTTGATAAAAAGAGCATGTAGTTATTGGTTGGTATTGGGGAGACTACATAGAGATCTTGAATTGTAAAAGCATATGCTGATGGTGATGAAAAAATGGACAGTGGGTGCATCTACTTAAGGGCTGCAACCCCTTTCTATAGTCCTGGGATTTGTAGTTTCAAAAGGTATTTTTAGCTTTCTCTGCCAAAGAATGCTGGTGCCTCACCAAACTACAAATCCCAGGGTTCTGCAGGAAGGAGCTGTGACAGTTAAAGTGGTGTCAAACTGTATTATTTCTACAGTGTAGATGCATCCAATAAAATTATCAGGTTTCTCTTCAAATTGAATAAATCTATAGTTAGAGAGCCAGTGTGGCATAGTGGTTTGAGCATTGGGTTCTGGAGACCAGGGTTTGATTCCCACTCGGCCATGAAACCCACTGGGTGACCTTGGGCAAGTCACATGTTCTCAGCCTCTTCTGAACAAATCTTGCCAAGAAAGTCCACAACACACAGATAGCCCTTTTTACATGCTTTAGTTTATTTCTAGATGTCAAAGCATTTGAGACAAATTTTTATAAATACCTGGAAGAAAAAGTAGGAAACCTTGCTGATAACACTGCTCATTATATTCTGTATGCTAGAATAAATTTTTATAATCTGACGCTTTGGCTGGAATCCTGTTGTGGCCTTATGCAGTTGTAAAAATGATGGTGCAGGTAATTGCATTTTTCTCAGAAGTTGCTTAAGTGCAATTCCACACAGTCACTTGCGCACACAGCCCTTTCTCTTACTTTTGACTGGTTGGACTGGGCACTAATAGAACATTGCACTATGTATGAGCTCAAGGCCTTGGTGCTTGTTGTGTAGCTGGTTACTGGTCTTTAATGCTGTTTTAAATTCAGACAGCATATTCAGCTATCTAATCTCTTCTGGCAGGTCATTCCACAGTCTAGTGATGGCTGAAGAAAAATTCCTCTGGCTGATAATTACCAGCCTAGTCTTTGCTGACTAGAGTAAATGTACCTTACAAAACCTGAGTATATGGGGTGGATTAGATGGGAGGAGGTGATCCCATAGGTAATCTGGACCCAAACCATGTAGGGCTTTAAACACTGTATCTTGCCCAGAAACTAATTGGCAGCTAGTGGAATGATTTTAATATTGGTATGATATGATCACTTCTGGATGTAGTTGTAACAATGGGCGTAACCAGGATGTGGCTGCTGTTTTTTGAACTAATGAAGTTTCCGAACTTGGTATTGAGGTAGCCAAAGGTACAGCGCACTGCATAAGTCCAGCCTTGAGGTTACCAGAGTGTGCATTACCATCTTTAGGTCCACAAGCTCTAGGAAGGGGCACAGTTGGTGTAACAACTGAAACTGATAGTAAACACTCCTGGCCATCGCGTCTGTCTGAGATTTCATTTGGAAAGACAGAGCCAGAAGCACTCCTAAGCTGCGACCACAGTCTTTCAGAAGAGTGTAACCCATCCAGGACTGTGTGTATGTGTGTGTGTTTTAAAGGCATGGACAAATATATTTGGGTGTCATCAGAATACTGATAGCACCCTGCTGCATGTCTCTTGATGATCTCTCCCGGCAATTTCATGTAGATGTTGAATAGCATTGGGATAGAATAGCACCTTGTGAGATGTGGGAACAGCTCCTTTTTCCAGGAACAGCCATCCCCAAGCACCACCATCTGCAACCTGCCTGAGAGATAGGACTGGAACCACTGAAGCACAGTGGCTCCAGTTACCAAATCCCCCAGGTATTCCAGAAGGATACCATGGTTGATGGTGTCAGATGCCATTGACACTCCCTCATCAATGATCAGGCAAAGATCATCCACTAAAGTGACCATAGCAGTCTCAGCTCTGTATCCTGGTCTGAAGCCAATTTGAAGTGGGTCTAGATAACTTGTATCATCCAAAATTGCCTTTAGCTGGGAGGCAACTGCCCTCTTGATCACCTTGACCAGAAAAGGGAGATTTGATACTGGTCTGTATTGTTTAAGTTCAGGGGGTCCAGGGAGGGCTTTTTTAGAAGTGGCCATATCATTGTTTCTTTTTAAACAAGATGGAAAACTTCCCTCCCTGAAAGATGAGGGAATATATACTGTAATTGAAATCTAATTGCATCTCGTCCCTGGATGGGCAACCAAGAAGGACAGGATGAGAGGCAAGTTGTCTTCCTTACTTGCCCCAGTAGCTTGTTCACATCAGCAGTATTAATCAATTGGAACTAATCCAGTGTAATCCCACTCAGAGTCTCTGGACACCCCATTGCCAACTTCTGCTATAATGCTGGCTCTTCTCCGAGAGATTTATTTGTGAAATGATCATTAAAAGCATCACAGCGAACTGCTGAAGGCTCTAGAATTGGATTTATAGAGAGGGTACTAGAATTAAACCTCTCACCACCTTTTATAGTTTGTCTGGACACGAATTTGCAGATGCAGTATGTGCAGAGAAGAAAGCTTTCCTCATGAAAGGGAGTTCATTACAAGATGCATGACTCATACACTTGGCCCTCCGTATCAGCAGGCTAGTCATCCGTAGATTGGCGCATTCGCAGATGGCCCCGTCTCATTATTGTTAGTGGCAGCGTGTGCATGCAGCCACACATCCATTGACAATGATGGGACTTGAGGTCATGTACTTTTTACTATATGCAGTGTAGGGGGAACCCCAGGACAGAACCCCTGCCAATACAGAGGACCACCTGTAATTGTTCTTTTAAAAAAATTCTAATACATTGAACCAAGTGTACCATTTTCAAGGATATTTCACAGATCAAGTTTAAAAGCAAATAGGCACACACTGGTATTTGGTGTGTCACAGGAAATTTGATAATAAAAGTTAAACGAGCAGCTTGAGGGGAACTCAGGGAGGGGTGCAACAAAGCAAAGGTGCCTGGGCCACTGTGCAGTTTCCAGGATCAAGAGAAACATGCATGGACTAGCATATAGGTAATGCAAGTGAAACAATCATCATTTTTAATTGTCTTTATTTATATTCAGCCTTTTTTCCAATGCCTTTCAAGGAGGCATCTACATTAAAAATATTACAGTTAAAAACACTTGAAAAACAAAATTAAAACTGAATTAAACTAAGGACGATATAAAAACATATACTCTAAAAGTCTTTAAAAACAATAAACAGTGCAGGGACTTAACAGCCCCTTTTCATTCCTAAAATCCTGTCTGAATAAAAAGTGTTGGCCTTCTGATGGAAGGTCAGCCAGGATGAAGCTATTCTAACCCCTGACCATTCCAGCCCCAGTTGCTTCCCGTTTGGCATGAGACTGCAGTGACCAGACATTACGGTTCCAAGGCCATTTGCCATGGCAGCCCACAATGGACCACTTTTTTTTTAGCTCCTTCTGAGGTTGGGTGTGGCTTATGTCCAATTCAGGGGCATGCATCACCTGAACGTCAAACCCCCGGATCAGCCTGAACGTGATGCTTTTGGCCCATCTGTTTTGGGCCATGGTCTGTCAGATAGCCAGGATCTAAACCAGGCTTTTACGATTTTATTGGTCATTACCAATATTCTCTGAATTGCATCCAGAAACAAATGGGCAGCCAGTGGGCCTCTTGTAATAGGGGAATTGTACAAACCTGGTAACTAGCCCTAGTCAACACTGTAGCTGCAGTTCTTTGTACCAACTGAAGTTTCCAAACACTTTTCCAAACACACCCTACACAGAGCGCATTGCAGTAATCCAAATGAGAAGTAACCAAGGCATGTGGCACCATGGTCAAATTTGGCATTAAGAGGAATGAGTGCAGTTGCTGCACAAGTTTTAAATGTGCAAGGGCTTTCCTGACTATTGCAGAAACCTGGGCCTTCAGATACAGGGCAGCATCCAGGTGTATACCCAAGCTGCAAACCTGACTCTTTAGAAGGAGTGTAACCCCATCTAGCACAGGCTGTATCCCTTTTCCCTTGTCTGTCTTTCAACTGACCAGGATCATCTCTGTCTTGTCTGGATTAAGCTTATGTTTCTTTACCCACATCCAGTCCATTACTGATGCCAGGCACAGATTTACAGCAGAAATAGATTGAAATTAGGTGGAAATAGCTTGGAGTTAGGTGGAAATAGAAATAGAAATGGGTGTCATCAGCACTGGACCCTAAACCTCTGATCAACCTCTCCCAGCAGTTGCATATAGAAATGGAATAGCATGGGGGACAGAACTGAGCCCTGAGGGATCCCACAAGCAAATGACCAAGGTGTCTCCCAGCACTACTTTCTGGGTTTCTACCTCCAAGAAGGAACAGAGCCACTGTCGATGGAATAGAAAGCTGCTGAAAGGTCCAGTAGAACCAACAGGGACACACTCCCCCATCTAGTTCCTGGTGTAGATTGTCTACCAAGGTGACCAAGGCTGTTTCCATCCCATAACTGGGCCTGGAACTAGACTGACATGGATCAAGGTAATCCATTTCATCCAGGAATCTGGAGCTGGGAGGTAACCATATCTCCTGTTACCTTGCCTAAAAATGGACTATTAGACACTGACCAATAGTTGTCTATTACAGATGGTTCTAGGGAAGTCTCCCCCCCCCCCCAAACAAAGTCCTCACAACGGTGTCCTTGTTGTAAAGAGGTGTTGATAACTCCCTTCATCTACTTGGCCAGTCTGCCTATGGTCTTTCTAATGAGTCAGGAAGGGTGAGGATCACATGTTGGCTTTCACTTCTCCAAGGATCCTGTCCATATCCTCAGGCAGAACTAATGAAAAGAATCTATTATTGGACAACCAGCCCCAAGGTTAAGCATCAGACTTGGTAGTTGGATGTGGTCTAAGTTCTGAAATGTTAAAAGGCAGTAGTTTTCTATGCAGACTGAAAAGCTGTGGAAGGAAAAATGCTGAAACAAGCTCTTGTGTGATATAAAGTTCTTTTTGACAGCTTGCTGGAATAAAAAGCAAAGATAGCTCAAGATGCTATTTTAAAAAGAGACAGCATATTTTAATGTGATGTTAGTGTATGTGAGAGATGCCAGACTGACAGTTTTGTGGGTGGAGGTCAGTACCTATGGGGGAAAATATAGGAGGATTGGCAGTGAACGGCCTTCTTTTTTCTGTTTCTTTGTGCCAAAGGGTATACTGATACTTACCCTAAGGAAAATATGTTGTTTGGTCCCTCTGTCAGCTTAAGCATTGCTTGTGTCACTACATGTTTTCCCCCCCTAAAATGGCATAAATTTCCATACAGTACAATCAAAAATTAAATACTACTTTAATAAACGAAAGAGCCAACTCCTATCATTTCATCTCATTCCTGTGGCCAAGAAAAGGCCTCTCCAGGCATTCGTTGTTGAATGTATGAAGGGGCTACAAGAATGTGTGGGGTTTGCTTTGCTCCCTTGACGTTTTGCATGTTGGCAATTTTCCTGAGCTTGACATGCAGTTGGATTGACTTTGGAGTGGGCTGGTATCTTTGTGCATAGGCTTTACGATACAGTGATGAGTCCTGTCCCCATTTTCTAAAGCCTATGCATGGTGAAGCAGGACTTCAGCCTCAGGCTGATGATGTATCTACTCTGGAACATTGTTGGTTTGGTGGGTCATTGCCAAAGGACAAAACTATCCCCACACATTCCTACAGCCCCTCATGTATTCATATATGAACACCTGAAGAAGGTTATAGGGAACATAAGATGGGGCTGTACAAATAAATACTTATTTGTTTGGTCCTTGCTGATAAGACACTGGTAGTGCATCTCTTCATAAGTAAATGTTCACATTTATCCTGTGGAGAAATTTAGAGCTGTGATGGGAGTGGACAGAAAGATAAAGAGAGCTGGAAATGAGATTGTAGAGCATAAATGCTCACAAGGAAGAGGGGCATCCAAGATTTTTTTTCCAAGGGAGAAGAACTAGAGTGAAGAAGGAGTAATGGTTTGAAATATTTTTTTCACTTCAGCATCACCTTCTAGCAGTACATTTGATAGTAGCCATAATATAAAGTCCGGTTCAGTAACCAAGGGGGGAAGCAGACGAGGGCCTCTGGGACGCCGCAGGACGGTGCGCTGCGGGACCAAGGCATCCGCACCGCGGCGCCCCTGAAAGGAGCGCTAAATCAGCGCTCCTTTCAGATGTCAGTGAAAGTGTGCCCCAAAAGCGTAGGGTGCACTTTCACTGACTTATCCGCCGCAGTGTGTGTGGACGCTGCGGCGGGAGGTTGCCCTCGGAGCGCTGGCTGTGTGGAGGGCTGGCGGCTCCGAGGACGACCTCGGGAGGAGGAAGGGGCGCCGAGCATGCGGCTGCCCCTCCTCTTCCCTGCCTCGGAGACGGCTCTATTAGCTGTCTGCCGAGGCCCCAAGTCATCATCAGTCTGGACTCTTTGAGTGGGATGAACATTCCTGGTTGATGAACAAAGTTCAAATGTGCCAGGAAATCTTCTATGGAGGAGGAGTCAAAGCATAGGGAGTTTCAATGTTCAATGATAATCTCCTTATGCTATGGCATTAAAAGGGGAAGGCAGGCAAGCTTGGAAGGCATGGATGTTTGCTACTATTATTTCCTAATTTCAGTAATTCTGTTTTGGTGGTGATAAGAAAGAATCAGTATCCCAGGGAGCCTCATAAAGGTCCTCATGGGGCCTTTAAGACTGCCAGAAATAGTGCAAATTGAGGCCACTTTAACTGCCCTGGCTCAGTGCTAGGGAATCATGGGAAATGTAGTTTATTGTGGCACCAGAGCTCCCTGACAGAGAAGGCTCAATGTCTCAGAAAAAAATACAATTCCCATGATTCCCTAGCACTGAGCCAGGGCAGTTAAAGTGGACTCAATTTGCACTATTTCTGGCAGTCTGCAAAGGCCCATGGTCTATATTTGGAAAATGAAATGAATTGAGAAATAAAAATACAATTATCAATTTTCTTTGCCTTAGGACCACAACACCAGGGGAGACAAAACTATTAGCTTCTGAGATCTATGATATTCTTCAGTCTTCCAACATGTCTGACATCGACAATGTAAATGAGATGAATTCTCGACGTCGGAAAGCTCAGTTTTTCCTGGGAAGTACAAATAAACGTGCCAAAACAGTGGTTTTACACATAGACGGCCTTGATGATTCGGTAAGGAATTCCTAAGTTCTTTTTAAATCTAGAACCCATGCAAGGAATTGATGGTCTGGAAGAGGCAGCTGTTTTCTAAAATACATCTTATATGTACAGCTAAGAATCCTATATAGTAAATGTCATAAAGGCAGTAATGTGTATTAAGACTGTTTTACAAACAGCATGTAGGAGTTGCTTTTAATTATTAATGAAGCACAGTTTTTTAATTTTTTCCAGGAAATTTTGGAAAATTCTTTTGATTTGTCTATATGGTTGAGTACATTAAATTTCTCCACCTGTACTGAGAATGTTATTGATTATTTTGATTGCTTTTGAACTTGGCAGCAAGTAGTACTCCATGTTGGAATTGTTCCATCTTTCTAGCTTCAACCAACTCATAAAAGAGCATTTTTTTCTCACTATATTTTCCTTTTCAGAATGATGAAACATGCAGAATAATTTGTTGTTTTATAGGTTCAGACCTAAGGAAATGTTGACGTTTCTTACTGGCTTTTCCTGACATCTTTTCTCATTGTCTGAGATTTCTTTGGCTATCAGACAACCGTTGTGATAATGAGGTCTCAGTGGAGTCTTTATGCATTGTCAGAATAACTTCTATAAATTTATCCTCCATTCCCCTGTAGATAACACCCCAGGGCCATGTTTGCCTTTTTATGGCTGCCAAGCAGCATGTAAGACTGTTTGAACATGTTATCCACAAGTGCCCTTAGGTCTGTATGTTTCAGTTTTGTAGCCATTTTCAATGATCAGCCCTAATGTACTGCTACAGTGGCATACATTTTTGCCAAGTAAGTCTGTTAAAAGAACCAGATTTGTCGGTATCCCATCTTCTCTAATGAAGTCATTGATTGTTAATCTAATGAATAATGAGCATATGAACATCTCTTCTCTTTCAGAGTTAACTTTTTTCCTTCCTCTATCTGTCTGCCTGTCTTCCCTCCCACCTTCCTTAAGCCAGGTCTAATCAGTTCCAGCAATCCTGTGCCTATTATGTTTACTGACTGGGTAGTTCATTTGTTTGCCCATCACTGTCTTTTAAGCTTTTCTAAAAGCCAGGAAAATGCTGCCTGTTTCTATTTTGCCTGCCAGTTTAAATACACATTAAATGCACATTGCCACTGTAAATGTTCTAAGGTCAGCACATCTTTGGGTTGCTTGTACTGTCTCGTAAACAGAGCTAATGCAGATCCTTGCAAATTCACTCCTTCATGTTGAGTTAAAGATGTTCATTACTAGTAAGCAGTCTTAGAGTATGAAATGCAGACTTGCTTAATTTAAAGGACCTCCTTATTGTCCAGTGGCTTCTTCAGTGTGATATGGGGGCGGGGGCATATACTTCTAGTAGAAGGTTCTTAACATGCACCATCTTGGTTTCTGGCAAGAATAAATCTACATTTGCATCTTAGTTTGTATGCAAATTTTGATGACATGTTCCTTCAGTCTTCAGAGGTGGATGAAAAACAATGTTTATAAATCATTTTTGACTTCCAAGTTTTGGTGCTTAAACTGTAACTGGCACTTAAAGCAATTTAAGACAGAAGGGGATATCTCCAATATGGAGACCTACGATCATCCATGAAAGTGTAGCTTATTAAGGCTATAGCAGTATTTCTAATTTTAAAAAAATGAATAATCACTTTTTCCTTTTCCTAGTTTTTTCTTTAAGATTCTAGGTAGCTGAAAAATCAAAGTAAGCTAATGTAGGTCCACCCTGGTTACCCCCCAAAGTGCAGTAATAGTTGAGCATCTGTGCTTTGCATTTTACAGGAATAACACTTGATGGTCTTTTCCAGGGGTCAGCAACCTTTGTTGCCAGGGGGCCGGGGAGGGGGAAATGGCGTGGGGCCCAGGCGCGCGCATGCGCACAATCCCTGCCGTCATGCGCATGTGTGCACGTGTGGGGGGCACCATTTTGGAAGGCCCAACGGCGCCGTGTGTATGCCATTGGGCCTTCCAAAATGGCACCTTGCATCGCGCTTGCATGCGTGCATGACGCGGGCACCATTTTGGAAGGCCCCACCGTGCCTGCACTGTGCGAATTCGCACGGTGCAGGTGCGGTGGGGGCTTCCCTGGGCCTTGGAAAGCTGCCGTGGGGCCTTCCAAAATGGTGCCCGCTGATGTGCGCATGTGAGCGCAGGCGCCATTTTGGACACCAAAATGGTGCCTGCGCCCGTGCGAGTGCTTGCACACGGCGCACAAGGCACACCGGTGGCGGCGGCCTGTCCCAAGGCCTCCGCGGGTTGCACCACGGCCCGCGGGCCGTAAGTTGCCAACCCCTGGTCTTTTCATTTGAAAGCTAAGTAATTCACACTTTAAGGCAGGCATGGGCAAAGTACGGCCCTCTGCATTTGGCTGAACTGTAGTTCCTGTCAGCCTTAGCTGATATTGCCAAATAATGAAGAATGTTGGGAGTTGTAGTCCAACAACATTTGAACAGAATTTTTGCCATGCTTTCTCTGAGAGTCTGTAGTTGGGGCTGTCTTCAAATGGAAAACTCATTAGCAGAAATTCCACCACTGCTTCTTCCAGTAAACTTCCTCATGAAGTTCAGTTATTTTTCTATCATCCTGCCAGATTATTGTGCAACACTTGAAGAGTGGAGCACATGATCTCCAATCCTGTCTCATTGGCTCTTGTTTCAGTGCTTCACACAGAGTGCTGGTATGGGCCCTTAAAGCCCTAAGCCACTTAGGATCAGATTGTCTCATAATAATCTGCCTGCTGCTATATAGGATTGCCTGGTCTTTGGGATCAGTCTTTCTCTCTTTGCTATCTATGTGTGATCCCTGGTGGGCAGGCAAACGAGACAGGGCCTTCTTGGCAGCGATCATGGAAAAGCTTCCTGGTGTAAATTCACTAGGCTCCCTTTTTATATATTCAGAAATATGTTGTTACTGTTCTTTTAAAAATGCCAATGGCTGCTATTCTTCTGACATTTTAGTATCACTGGCTTTTGATATTATAAGTCAGGGGTAGGCAACCTTTCCCCTTTAAGGGCCGAGGGACTTCAGCTCCCAGAATCCCAGGAGCTACTGGCCAACATGGGACTATTGGCCAACATGGTTGAGGCTTCTGGGAGCTGAAGTCCCTCGGCCCTTAAAGAGGAAAGGTTGCCTACCCCTGTTATAAGTATTGTGTGTGGTTTATTGTGTGTATTATTTTCTTACATTTCATAGTATTCTTTTCCTACCCTGCACCAGCTGCTTTAGTTATTTTTTATTAGAAGAAGTGGATACAAACATTATTTAAGTAAGCTATTAAAGTTTACAATTAGTATTTTGTACAGTGCTTTGAGTTTCAGCTCTGGGAAGACCATGGGATATCTTGTGTGGCATCACCACCACCACCTGTTTATTTAAAAAAACAAACACATGTGGAATAAGCATTGTGGTAGAGAAAAAATGATTCACAATGCAGACTGAGAATACTTGAGGTCTTTGAAACACTTGTGGTAGGATTTGTTTACAGAGTTGCTTCTCTTGAAATAGTAATCAGACTTCCTAATGATTTAATAGCCTGACATATGGTTAAAGTGATAGAAAGCTACAAAACAGAATATTGAGTGCTGCCTCAACATACACAATAAACACATATTCATGGCAAATGACTGCGGTTTCCAGTTCTGGCAAATTATGATTTGCACATTTCATAGCTTAGCCAGTTTGGCTGTAAAAGCAAACTGTAGTTATCTAATTAACTGTGTATCTAGAAGAGGGGGTGCATGTTCAGTTATGCTCAGTCATGTAATACAAAATGTTGGGTATTACTTGTAAGAAGAGTCACTGTGCTGATTCAAATGTAGCAGGAAACGATTTTTCCACTTCATGAACAAATCTCAGGTTAGTGTGATCTCGAACTTAGAATGGTGAGATAAGAGCCTTCTCCTTCAAAACAAACCATGGATCTCTTGGATAATTGTAGTCTAGATATCCTAGTTTCTAAACATGGATATTGCAGGACATTCAGGTACCAGAAAATCACAGTGTCCCATTGCATTTGAGCCAGCCTATGTCCTTGGCCATTAATTTGAAATTATTGAGAGGGTGTTTATGTTTGTACGCATGCAGAGTTCAGAATTTAGTGCAGGTTTAGAAGAACGTGTGAATGACCTCAAATCAAGCAAGCAGCTACATTCTAAGCCCAATAGGATTTAGTGCTTAAGAAGAAGAAGGTTGACTTATCCTCACTGGAAGCCCCCAGGAGTGACAGTTCCTCTCTTTTAATAGGTGCCCCCATGCACTGTTCAGCATCAAAAAAGTCTGGGGTTTGGGGGATAGTCCAGGTTGTCTCAGAGGCAGAAAATTGACTCTTAACCCCAGCATAGGCGCCTACCTGAAGGATTTATTCTCAAATAGAAGTAAGCTTGGGCTCTATGATCTTTTGGGAGAGATTCTTCTTTTGGTCCCACAACCCTCTGAGGCAGGAAGGTGGGATGGGTGGGCCGAATTTCTCAAGGATCCTGGGATTCTTCGGGTGGGTAGGGGAGCAAACTGATCCTTCCCAGTTGTCCTTCTTCTGGGAGACAACTGTTTAGTACCTGTGGGCTTTGGGTAATTGATTGGCTTCTGAGGAAGAAGCTTTTTAACAGTTGTGTGTTCTACTTTCTTTATTGATCTTCTTTTAAAATGCCTTTCACTCCATTGTACTGTAGCATTATAGTTTCTTTAATAAACTCTCTGTATATTTATCTGCACCTGATTTAATCTTGTGGTAAGCCACCTTGAGTCCCTGCTCTGGGAGAAAGGTTTTGATATAAATCAAATAAATGCTTGTGCTAGCTCTCCAAGACAACGTACTGTTGTATTGTCTTGCAGTGTCGTGAATGCATTAAAGCATGCTGGGATAACTCAGAGCAGGTGCAACCAGCACAGCTCAATCTAGTGTTGTTGCACAGTAGGCACTGTCACTTGCTTTAAAGATAATATTTGCTTGTGTGTTTGTGAGCAGACATTTTCCTTTGGAATCAGAGTTCAGTTTGTGCAGTGCAGTGATGTCCATGAGCTGCCACAGATGAGATAGCTGAAGGATACAACAGCTGCTTTGATGCATTCAGTCAGTATGGATACAAGGTGTCTGATAAATAGCAACTTAAACACTAACTGCTCATCAATGAGCATTTCAGTCAGTCAGAACTTAACCACAGGGGACTGTTTAGCTGATCATACGGAGAAAAGCTTTCTTTGCTTTTCAGCACTTTCCCTTCATTATTCACAGTTGATTCCATCCTGGTTGGTCTTCAGAATGTAAGCAGAAATGTTATTTTAAAATTCTTAATGGCTAAATTCATATCAATACTTCCTCTTCCACTTCCTCTAAAATAGATCATTGTAGTTCATTGTGTAGTGTTGTCTTACAGTAGAAAATATTTCATGTACATGTGTCTTCCATACCTACGATTATTTACTTAGCTGTTGTACATAATCCATGTTTCTTACATTTTAGACTCGGAGAAACCTGTGTGAAGAAGCCTTGCTGAAAATCAAGGGGGTCATCAGTTTCACTTTTCAGATGGCCGTTCAAAGATGTGTAGTCCGAATCAGATCAGATTTGAAAGCAGAGGTAAGCATCAGGTGCAGCTTGCTATCATAGTCTTCGGTATTAGGTAGAGCCGTGTTAACCTACTTTTAATCTCTGTTCTTTGTGTAGGCACTGGCAACAGCAATAGCATCTACCAAAGTTATGAAAGCCCAACAAGTTGTAAAAAGTGAAAGTGGAGAAGAGGTGAGAGAAGAATCTGTCAGAACTTTAAAAGCATGGTCTTAGTAGTATTGGCAATTAAAAAATAAATAAAAACAATCAATTTATTCTAGTGGTAACCCAATTCCTTCAGGTAATGGAGTCTCATGAAGAGAGAGGATCTTCTAATATAGGTCTGGGGAATCTTATCATCCCAGTACTGTTGAACTACAGTGCCCAGTATCTGATTGTTAGCTTGATGTGGTGATGTTGAATTGTAGTCCTGCTTCTGGCTTCTCCATCAATACTCTGGTATCTGTTTTGACTCAGGGCATAGAATAGCTTCATAATGTGGGAAGCAGTGTATGGGGCATTTCTTTTCCTTAAATAAGAGAACAGAGAATTTATGCTTATGTTGAATTCCTCATGCCAACTTTTTATAGAAAGCCTAGTAGAAGTTAAAGGTCTGTCACAGGTTTAGCAGTATGCAGTTGTAGTTCCAGATAATAACTTTTACAAGACATAATGTATGTTTTGAAAACATTACCAAATATTCTGTTATTAAGAGCGTCTGCACTAGCTGTATTAAGCAGAAACTTTAGTGAAATTGTTTGAGAAGTTACATAAATCTCTGAGATTTCTGTCCCAAACTCCGTACAGCATGAGTAAGAACATAAGAAGAGTCTTGCTGGATCATACCAAAAGCATCTCTACTCAAGCATTCTGTGCCCAAACAGTTACCCATGGAAGGCCTAAACATTATAAAACAGCAAAAGATAATACATAGGTATACTGTCTCTGCTACTGGAGGAGATAGAGGGCTATCCTGACTATTAACCATTGATAGATGAATTTATCCACTTATCCATCCATGAATTTATCTAATTCCTTTTTAAAGCTGCCAAACAGGAATAGGTTTGATGATGTTGATGCTGAGGGGATTTGGGACAAATGTTTCAGGTACCTGTGTAATTAGTAGAACAGTTCCCCAGAGTTTCTGCATAATATAAACGGAGAAATCCTGTAAAATGGTGTATCTTATTCTAGTTGATTGGAGGAATTAAGAGTGTGTCTTTTTAAATGAATCAAGAAGGTTGTTTTATCTCATGGATCACTGAACAGCCTGAGTTTCTAGGACTGTTATAATTCTGAATAGGTTTGGATAGTGTCTTAAACAGCACTTGTAGTAATGTTAGCTCAGTAGCAAGGCTGAAATTTGAAAATCTTTTTATAAAATGTCCTTTCTCTTAGTAAATGGGTGTCCCATATTCCTATAAACAGATGCTGGTTCCATTCCAAGATACGCCGGTAGAAGTGGAACAGAACACTGACCTCCCTGAGTATTTGCCAGAAGACGAAAGCCCTTCCAAAGAGCAAGACAAAGCAGTGTCCCGTGTTGGGTCGCATCCAGAAGGTGCAGCCAGCTGGCTGAGCACAGCTGCAAACTTTCTTTCTAGGTCCTTTTATTGGTGACTGCAAATCAAGGCTAAAAGACTGTGTGAACCGACAGGGGGCCAGTTTTCCATTGGTGTGGTGAACTGCCAAGTGCAATTTGCAATAAGTTATCACAACAGATTTTTAGACTACACAAAACATATGCTGTGTTTTACATTTTATTGGACATTTGGCCTTTTGGGCCAATCAGAAGGATGTAGGCCTCAAATCAAGGTTTGCTCCTTTTCTTGCCCTTACCCCTGTTCTCATATATTTTATTGCCTCCTTTTTTAAATATGGGTCCATGATCAACCAAACATTTTTGAGTGTATAAAGCTTTAAGTTAAAATTCATGATAAATACACATAGAGCCCATTCAGCATAAATCTCAGGACATCTGTGCCAGGAAATAATTCGTTTGAGTTTTGCATGGGTTGAAATGCCTTTATTTTTGTTTTTGCCTTATTTCAGATTATATATTTCCTCTGGATGGTTGTTCTAGAGGGGATTAGCCTGATTTCTTTGCCATTTCATTTGGGTTTTTCACCCCAACTTTGTTCAGAGCCAGTGTGTCTATATTCCACTTGTTGCGTTGCAAGGGAATATGTCCAACGAAGTTAATACGTCCTTAATGTCTTGGAGTCCCCACTCCTTAATTGACAGCCTATTGCCACTCTCAGTCTGAACTTTAGTAATAAGAAATTAAGATGAAAAATAATTGCGTATATTATACAGTAAATTACTGGCTGTAAGAAAATGCTTATTAAGGATGGCTGTGATTTTTTAAATATGTTCAGAAACAGCTGTTGGAAATTTAGCTTGGTTAAGGAGCTCTGGTGTCAGAATTTGCAATCTGTGCCAGTGATACCTTGTTTCAGATTTTATCTGTGGTAGAAAGTGTGGTGATGGCCTTGTTTAAAAATTTTTTTCAGTCAATGATGAGAACTGAAAAAACATTGTGTGTGTGTTGGGGAGGGGGGAATAAATTGCTGAATATGCCATAGTGCCACTGCCCTACATGTCAAACATTTATTGCTTGGTGGAAATTCCTGTTGCCTTTGATAGAGTGCTTTTATATTCCACCTCCTTGTACTATGGCAAATGGCATGTGATGTGGAACCATGTGAAAGCTGGCTGTGGAGCTGAGAACAGTGCAAGAATGTGCCTGATGTCCCCAAGGTAGCATTGGCATCTTACAAAAGATGAAGCAGTCCCCAAAAGTGCACTAACCTGGTCTATGACTATGAACAAACCAACTCATACCTGCATAGTTGGTTTCATCTCGTGGTGGTGCAGACATAGTAAATATTAACAGGTGCCTGGATCACTGCATCTTGTTTCTGCTTAGCTGCCAGAAAGGTTAATACAGGTCAAGTTTCAATAGGCAAATAAATAAATATTATGCAGAACAATTTAAGCGATTCAAATCTAGACTGAGATTTTTCTCGGTATGTTAAAACAACTGCAATACTGCTTGGTATGTTAGAACAACTCTAATACTGATTCTACCATGTTTCATTTTGTGATGCAATCTATACAGATATTGACTACATCAGTGAGTTAAATGTTTTGAGGTACATCTTTACCCTTTTGAAAGTCTTATCTCTTGTGTCTTGCACAACAGCAGCAATTAAGTAGCATCAGGTAATTATCAGTGTAACGAAAACAACATGCAAAGGAGAGAGGAATGTAAAATACCAGTAATAAGTCAAAGTTCACTTAAATTCAGTGTCCGTTTGAAATAACACAATTTACTTTCAGATTAGTTTTTCCCTCTCTTTTTAAAAAAGTATCTAGGGTTTTTGTTTTGAAGTTTACACGCACAGAATACAAGCTTTATAAGGCATGTATTGTATTAAATATGTATTACTAAGCATATTGCTGTCTAGAATGTTACAATACCAGACGTGTTTGCAAAGCCCCCTGTCAGATAGCCATGGACACAATGTTTACTTTTACCATCTCTGTCTCTTTCTCTCTCTCTCTGTATTTTGCATTGCCGCACACCCACTGCACTACATGACATACCCCTTTGGATATTAATGGTTCAGTACAAAGTAGATATTAAAACTCATGTATCCAATTTGTAGGTATGCTTTTTTTGGTCAGTATTGCAGCTCTCTCATTTGAAGTATCTGTAAAAGAGCTTTTCAAATACTGTAAAATAAAAGTGAAATATAATGAACCATCACTCTTCTGGTCTTCTAAGGATATTTGCAGGGTATTGGTCTCCTAATGCGTGAGCTTGTTGCTTTTGGAATGCATTAAGATCAGTATGGTGTCCTAGTTATAATTGGGAGAGCAAGAATTTTCACAGCTGTAGTTGCACCAGAGGGCACATGTGTATATAGAAGTCTGGTTCCTTGCAAAGCTGTGAGGAACTCTTTATTTTCTGTGGAAGCAGAATCCAAGCTGTCATGACCACAGACACAATCTTCAAAATGAAGTGTTTGTTAGTAGAAATTGAGGCTGTGGATTATAGTGTGTGGTAGAAGAGCTTTGATTCAGTTTTGCTAATATTGTTGGCCCTCCGTATCCACAGATTCAACCATCTATGGCTTGAAAATATTCCAAAAAGATGTAAACTCCAAAAAACAAAGCTTGGTTTTGCCATTTTATACAAGGGACACCATTTTACTATACCTGTATATAATGGGACTTGAGCATCCATGGATTTTGATATCCACGTGGGGTCTTGGGGACCAAACTCAAGTGGATACCAAGGGCCCACTGTACTACCTCATGGCTAGGGTATGGTCTCCTTGCCCTTCTAATTTGGTGCCATGGTTGGCATCAGATTCTCTCTGCTCTTACATTCCCAGTCTGCTCTAGTGAGTTGCTGAAACAAGATGCTTGTATAGTGTTTCTAGATGCTTGGCGTGCAGGGACTCAATTGTTTTTCCCAAGCTTCTAGTGTTTTTTCTACTCTTATTTGTTGTATCATCACCAGCCACCATGTTGGACAGGCACGAAGCCTTCATTTTATCTTTGACTCCCCTTCCTTGCTCCCATGGTTAGTCTGTTTCCAACTCATGGTACTTGTCCCTTTACAAGTGGTAGGAATTGCGTAGCCCTCCAGTTGTTGTTGAACTGCAGCTCCCAGCACCTCACACTGGCATAACAAGTAGTTAGGAATTCTGGGAGTTAGGATTCAACACCTGGAGGGCTCAAGAGTTCCTCTCCCTTATTTCTAACATTGCAGGAAAATGGCCTTTCCTCTTGCTCCTTTCAGCAGCTCCCCTTTCACACTGGTAATTTTGCTGCTATGAATGTCTCCTCTCTCCTATTCTGCTGTATTTCACCAGGCAAAGTGAGGTGCCTTCCAATGCAAACAGAATTAAAGGATGCTTTAATTTGGACTGTAGTAATAGGGGAAAGAGTTAAACTCTTCCTTTCCACACACTGTGACTTCATTAATTATCAGGTGCTGTTTGCATTTTTAGACTCTGTCCACATTAAATCCTAAGACATATTTAATGGTGTGTTTAATTTTGTCCCTCTTGGCAGGTATCTTTTCTCTTGTATTTGATAAAGTGCTATGTGCTTTGACAGCATTATATAATTTAATTTATATAACTGTTTTCTTGTTTTATATATATAATAATCCCAAAGCCTCCAGAGGAGTGATTTTATTATACACTGCTGAAACAATAAAGACACATTGCTAGCTGTGTTGTGGAAGAGGCAATCAGTTCAAATAGTGGATTATTTGCCTTGAGTTGAAAAAGAAAATTCACTTTTCTTTCTTTGCATGCACATATAAAGGTGTGTTGTTATATACTGCTGTTTGTAACTGTACTGACTGGTATTTGTTTCTTTAAAAGGGCTGATTTGTTTAATTTTGAAGTACTGGAAAATAGAAGTGGCTCTCATCATTTATAAGTATGATGGTCACCAGGGGGAAAATTGGTTTATAATTGATTGAATGCCTACTTCACAGGGTTGATAGCCTAGTCAATCTACCTCACAGGGTTGATGTGAAAATTAAGTAGGTAAGGAGAACCATGTATATCATCTTGAGATCATTTAGGGGAAAGACAGGAAATAACTATAACAAATACATAGAGGATAACATATATATATATATATATATATATATATATATAGAGAGAGAGAGAGAGAGAGAGAGAGAGAGAGAGAGTGTGTTTTGTGAAATTGCAATTAGAATTCTTTCATTCTGGATATAATTGGAGTTAAGCCCTGGAATGTAGGTTTATATTTCCATTGCCTCTGGGCATGTTTAGAGCCTCATCCCAACTTGGTAACAACAACAGCAAGTCTTCATGGATTTAGATATAATTCCAGCAGGCAGGTGTCATAGTCATGCATGTTTATAATCTGACATTTTCCTTTATTAAATTTTTTATGTCAATTGAGTGTTGTTGTGTGTCTTCAGGTAGCTTCTGAATTATGGCAACCCTAAAGTGAACTTATCCTGGGTTTTTCTTGGCAAGATTTGTTCAGAGGAGGTTTGCCTTTGCGTTTCTCCGAGGCTGAGAGAGTGTGAGTTGTACGAGATCATCCATCAGGTTTCCATGGTTGAGCAGGGATTTGAACCTTGGTCTTCAGAATCATAGTCCATCACTCAAACTGCTACACTGCACTGGTTATCTTTTTGTGGTAACGTACCTGCATTTGCAGTGCAGTTGTCTGTTGCACTGTTAAAAGACATAGCTGGGCTTTATTTATTTTACTGTATGTTTGTCTGAAGAGATGAGCAGGTCCTCTTTGGAATTTGTGAATAACATGCAAGCTTCTCTTAAGCACAGAACCATTTTGAAAACATATATCCCCCACTGCCATTCTCTCATCTCCTTTTTACAAAAAGCTATGAGGCTACTTCTAGGCTACATTCTCTTGAGCAACTTTTGTACTGATTCCTATCAAGGATTAGCCCAGCCTTGGATAGTGAAGCAATTGTAGAATGGGCTACATGAGTAGTGGAATGAGGTTGTGAGAGTGGACTATCAATTTGGACCCTGTCTATCTGAGGGAGAGATATGATGTCCACCAGTTCCTGCTGGAGCTTAGTAAAATAACTTCTGGGATCACCACTCTCTTAATCCGCTAGCCAGTGAGGCCATTGGATTGAAGAATGTACAGTAATTTCTAAGAGTTTTCAAAACTATAGTTGTCTTCCGTAGTCCAAAATGATACAGTTCCATCTCAGGTACTTTCTACCACTTTAAGTTTGCTTCTACTTCATTATTCTCCCATACCATTTGCATTTGTAGACTGACCCCTTCTGACTCACCTTTCTGTTTCACTTGGTCATTTCTTATTTCTTCTGGGCTATGGGAGCCCCGTACATTATTCTGATCCTGGATAGACCACTAGAAAAACTCGGTTTCAGATTATAAAAAAGGGAAAGGTAACTATGGCAAAGCTGCTGTCTAGGTATTCTTTGGAGGGTCTGTTTCTGATTTAGAAACACTCCTGAAGCATTTCAGAAAAATGGATCCAGCTTGCTGTGTGCATTTTCCGGCAGAGGAGAGGAAATACCCCATTGTGGGTTGCTCCTTCCATTTGCTCTGATAGGCAGGTATGGAGTTTGCAGGAATGCCCAGCAGGGGGAGCAATCAGTTTGGAATGAGAAATCAGTAATAGGGTTGCCATAGGTCGGGGAGGACTTGAAGCCACATAACCACAATGAATTGGCCTTGAGGAATTACAACTACTTTCTTTGTGTGCATGCAAGCAAAGCAAGGGCAGCCCTATTAGATTCAGTGAACCTAAGAAAACCCCATGAAAGGGTCACCATATGTCAGAAACAGACACACAACAGCAATAATTCTCAGATAAGTGGTTAAGACGCTGACACTGTTGATTGCAAGATTGGCAGGTTAGCAGTTCGAGGCTCGAGTGCTGAATGATAGGGTGAGCTCCCATCACTAGTTCCTGCTTCTGTCAACCTAGCAGTTTGAAAGCATGCAAACGCAAGTGGATAAATAGGTACTACTTCGGTGGGAAGGTAAACAGCGTTCTGTGCAATCATGCTGGCCATATGATCACAGTAGTCTCTGATAACGCTGGCTCTTTGTCTTAGTAACGGAGATGAGCATCGCCCCCGATGGTCAGACACGACTTGACAACCTTGTCAATGGGGAATAAAGGTAAAGGTAAAGGTAGTCCCTTGAGATCAATGTCTAGTCATAACCAACTCTAGGGAGTGGTGCTCATCTCTGTTACTAAGCTGAAAACCCAGCATCCTAGGACTGCTGGGGTAGTCGTATGGTTAACATGACTGCACCAAACGCTGTTACCTTCCCACCGAAGTGGTACCTATTTATCTACTTGCATTTGCATGCTTTCGAGCTGCTAGGTTGGCAGAACCTCGGACTAGTGACAGGAGCTCACTCCATCATGTGGCGCTTGGACCTCAAACTGCCAACCTTCCAAACTTAGAATTGGTCAGAAATGGCATCTTAACCACTAAGCCACTGCATCCCTCAAGGGGGAATACCTTTACCTTCACCTTTAACATCTATAGATGTTTAGTCTGATTCCCGAAAGAAGATTAAAATGCATGGTATGTAACCAGAAACCACATAGTAGAACAATTTGACTGGAATCTATCTGTACACAGCTCACATAACAGACTATTACAGGAGCAGTGGTCCTTCTTTCAGAGTTGCACAAGGAGGAGGGAAAGGTGACAGGGAGGGGAGGCTTGCGGTCTCCAAGCTGCCTGTTTCCCCAGTGGTGTGATTCAAGAGTGTGTCTGTTTGTCTGTCCTTGGAGCCAAGGGACTCTGGGAAGTGTGACTTGGATAGCTGGCAGTACCATGAATCAAGCGATTGTCCTAGTCCCCTCTACCAGAGTGCTTGGACTCTGGGCCTTCTCCTATCTCCTTTAGAAGCAAGGCACTGGAAAAACGGGGCACTCAGCTGGCAGCATTCCCCTCCTGTACATTGCATCCGCACTGGAAAAATAATCTGGTTTGACACCACTTTAATGGGCATGGTTTAATACTATGGAATTCTGGGAAGTGTAGTTTGTTGTTAGGTTAGGTTATCCTTGTCTGGAACATGCCATAGATAGCAAGCCAGTAGACCCCAGTAATCCGAATCACTAAGTCCACCTGGGCATCTAGTAACAGAGGTGGGTCTAGGAATGCTCCCAGGCCAACAACTGTTCTTTCATAGAGAGAGCAACCCCACCTGGGGCAGGTTGCTTGCCCAGTTCCTGGACCCTGAGATCTACCAGTCCAAAGAATCTCCATTTTATTGGTATTAAATTTTAATGTATTGGATATCATCCAACCCATTACAGCATCCAGGCAATAGCCCACCATCTGTGTCGCACAGGTTGCTTTGATGTAAACATCTATAACTTTGATTTGTCTAAATTCTTAAATTTCTTTGCAGGAATGAACTTGAAACCTATATGATATTCAAATTGTGTGATATTATTTTTACAGGAAGGTTTTTCTTTGGTTTTGAGTGCACAGCTGTAGCATTACTATTGTAAATGTATAGCATTTTAATTATTTTTTCTTGTTGTGTACCTTCAGGTCGTTTCTGACTTATGGGACCTATCTTATGGTGAACCTATCAAGGGGTTTTCTTAGCATGTTTCTTTGCTATCGCCATCCTCTTTAACTGTGAGAGAGTGACTTTCCCCAGGTCCCCCACTGGGTAACTAAAAATGCATCCATTTCGTCAATGTGCAGATCACATTCTTTGGGGTTAGATCACAACCCATTACAACCTAGGCAGAGTTTTTACATCTGTCCTCAAAATGCTTTTTACATACAGGACGGAGGAAATTCTGTTAAACATCTTTTAATTCAAAAAGTCACTATGTGGCATTATATTTTTTAACTAATCTGTCTTATCCCAGTTGTTTTCCAGACTCTACACTAGATGGCAGCATAGAGTTATTGTATAAATTTCAATATCTGTGACAAGGATAATAAGTTTTTGAATTATACTTAGGTATGATTCTTTGGAGAATTATCATTTACCCTGGTATTTTGCAATAGGTAGATTAATTACAGCAAATGCAATTTCTTTCTTTCTTTCTTTCTTTTAAAAAATAAACAAATAGATTCTTTATCCTCTTTAAGAATCAATTAGGATGTGAGAGAGGTAGCCGTGCAGCAGCCCTGACAAAGGCTTTGCTGATCCCCTGAAGGTTGACAAATGTTGTATGGCATATGTTTTTGTGGACTCTGGTCTCTGAAAGCTTATGGAATAAATTTTGTTTCTCTTCAGGGTGCCACATCATGCTTTGTTTCAGGATTTGACGTTCTGTGTACTTGAGATGATTTTATATTCCAGTTTTCTTGTGTGTTTGTCTAGGATTGAACTCTGATTCTTTTTTACATGGACTTTGAATATAACAAATGGGGAAAGTGTTGTAAAAGTTTGCCAGTATCTTGAACAAAAATCACGTGTATGTGTATAAATATTATAATGTAAATAGCAAGAAACTAAAGAGACATCTCCATACGTTCATAAACCCCAAAACTCCAAATGCTTCCTTAAAGGTATATAACCCATATGGTTTATTGTGAATACATAAATATTTGACACAGGAGGTTTCCAGCATTTGATATTGTATGAGAAATCTCAGATTTTAACTTCTGATAAGAATGAGAAGACTTCATGTAACAAGTGATTTCTGTTTTGGGCACTGAGGAAAATGGAAAGTGTCAAAATGCATCTGGCTCTTTCATACTGTTGGCTTATTTATAGTATTTGTCATCAGTCTTTTGTTATCGTGAAATTTATTTCTAATTGACCTTCACTTGTACAGAATTTGATGCATTATGTTTCAATTTTTATAATGTACTAATGGCAAACCTTATGGATTATGTACTTACAACAAAGTTTATGAATTTTTGACTGATTGAACTTCTGCGGATTTACCTTTTGTTTGTTTTTACTATCTATGTTATAAAATATTATATATTAGTTTTATCTAATATTTCTTTACTCCTTTGATTCGTTGAACTGAATCAGTTTTTTTATTTGTCCCCTCCCCAATGATAACTCTCCATTTGAAAGCATGCAAAATATTTGAGCACTCCAAATGTATTTTATTTTATTTTATTTTATTTATATCCCACTTTTTTCCCAGCTTGGGATTCAAGGCAGCAGATAACTCTTAAAAGGACAATACAATAAAACAAAACAAAATAATGTGAATCATCATGCCCCATATTATCAGTGTGTCCATGTTCACATCACTGCCATTTCATATGGGCCATTATGATCAACTAATCATCGAATTCACGGATCTAAAACCTGCAGATCTGAAGGGCCAACTGTACTGTATAGCTAAATTTCTCAAGTTGCCCCAGTCAGTGTGTGTGCACTGGATGGAATATTAATCTTTATATAGTTAAGACAAATAATCACACAATATTCTTTAAATGTATTCCCCTCTCCAATTTAACCCTGAAATATGACATGTGTTCTTATTCTTTGTAAAACTTGCCTACCGTCTCAAACCTTTCTCCCTAAATCTCTAACATAGTTTGTTGTTGTTTACTGTTAAGTCAACTTGGGTTTATCATGAGCCTATAAAATGATAGACCTCCAAGAGCCTCATTATATATCTTTACACTTGAGAATGTTACCTAATTCCTTCATAGCTGTTCTTCCAAGTCTTAGACTTGGACTTCTTGACTAAAGTCTCCATTTTGATTAAAAGAAAAGATTGAAAAAAGAAGATTGAGAGTGGATATCAACTTTCAGTATGTCTTCAACAGCAACTTTGGGCCTTTACAGACTGCCAGAAATAGTGCAGCTTGAGGCCACTTTAACTGTCCTGGCTCAGTGCTAGGGAATCATGGGAATTGTATTTTTTTTCTGGAACATTGAGCCTTTGTCAGAGAGCTCTGGTGCCACAATAAACTACAGTTCCCATGATTCCTTAGCATTGAGCCAGGACAGTTAAAGTGGCCTCAATTTGCACTATTTCTGGCAGACTGTAAAGGCCCCTTGTCTCCTTCTGCAGTGATAATAGTAGCTGATAAGGATCTTCTGACTTTTACAAGTCAGGCTGCAGTAAGACAGGTAGGAGTAGGGTAAGCATTTTGTTTCCTCATCAGTTGGCACCCGTATAAATGGCAGTGCCAAAGTCCTTGAAGGAAAGGCAAAGAGATGCACACGTGAGAAGATAATAATGGCATTGCAGTGCTCCTGACTGAGGCCTTTGGACATTGTAAACTGTTTCATATAATTTCAGATCACTGCTAAATTTGCAAACAAGGCAAACACATTTTAAATGAAGAGACTGACAGTATTATAAGTATTTTCTATCTGGTAGGGCAACCAGACTCAGAAGTGCACAGAACTAAACTCTAATTCCACTTATTATTTTCTCTGATATTTTTTCCACTCATGGTCTTATTCTATAATAACTTATCTAACAGTAACTGAACCTGTCTCACCTTCAGGAGATAACAGACCAGATTTTGTTCCTGTTGATTTTAATGCATCAATATTGTCAGTGTTGTGATTGTGAAACTTCAGGGTTGGTGTAATGCTCTGTTTGTATAAATGGTTGTTTTGGCCAAATGTCTTGCATGAAGTATTGTATGACCACTCTTGTGACTTCTGGAAATGTTTTTGTCTTTCTTCTTGGTTACAAAATACTGCAGGAGAAGTAGAGCTTTTCAGCTGGGCCAGACAAGACTGTTCGGCCAACTCAGCATGACTAAAATACCATGCTGGGTTGACCCAACTGTCTCCATCCTGCCTCCTTTTAGTAGCCAGACATGTGCCACAGGACATGTCAGAAGCCTGCTGTGTGTTTGGATTTCTTGAGCATTACCCATGATTACAACAGTCCTTAAAAAAAATTAGTAAATTCTGCAGCTTAGTTTTGTTCATTGTATGAGTAACCATTGTTGGCTTATTTGAAGATTTGCTGCCTGTCAGTTTTAATGGATGCCACAGGAGTTTCAGACATTCCACATAACTATTTCTTCACACTTTTAATTGTATAAATCTATAGTATTAAAGGCTCATTAGTTCTCTTGGTTCAAACACCAAAGTATCAGATTATTTTAAGAGCAAACATGATCTACCCTGTGGAATTCAGTATTCTCCCTCTTTGAAATGACCTCTAAACCTCGTTTAGATGAACTTGGAAACAGAGCAACCAGAATCACAGTTGATATCAAGAACTTGAGTTTTCCCTTGTTACCACATAGTAAAAATCAATGTAGTCAAGTGTTCCAATTGATGTGATGTACCAGATGCCCTTCCTTGGAAGGATACAAGCATGGCACAAGATCTCTTACTAGCCCTCATGCTTGCCCTCAACAACTGATAATCAGAGGTAATGATTACCGGTATCTTGTTGATAGATGCTCCATTCATATCTATCAGTTAGGAAGGGCATTCCTAAACCTGAAAGAAGGTCTTTTTGGTGGCTGCTCCTAGGCTTTGGAACCTCTTCCCAAAGAGGCTAGACTCTTTAGCTCCCTCCTTGCTGTCCTTCCTTTAGCAGGTGAAGATTTGTTTTGTTTTGACAGGCTTTTGGGAGCTGACAGTTTATAAGAAAAGGGCTTTTGATAATGTGCTGCACTGTTTTTATTTGGGTTTTTAAAAAGTTGCTGTGTTTCACATTTCTTTTGATTCTATTGATAGTTCAGTTCTATTTTAACTTTTAGTGTATTTTTACTGTTATGTACTTTTGTCTGCATTCCCTCCTCCCCAATTCTTATGAACTGCCTTGAGTTCCAGCTTTGAGAAAGAGGGGTGCTGCTGCTGCTGCTGCTGCTGGTGATAATATCAGTTTGCAATGTTTTTGTCAAATGCCCTCAAAGTGTTTTTTCAAACATCTACATAATAACCACAAAGTCCCAAACACTGGAACCTAGAACAGGGGCTCATCACACCGTATTGAGATAACTATCTTCTAAAGTTTGTTAATGTTCTAAATATTGTAGGTGTGAATGCATTATAGGTTTAGATCTTGTGTTCTTTATTTATTTTCTAATAATCCCAGCATTATATATGACTATATTACACAAGTAGGTCCTTGTCATCAACCATCTCTCAAGGACAATCAGTAAGTATTATCTTAGAAGAGTACGAGTAAGCATGTGCTAGTTATTTACAGGCTTTCAGTAGTATAGAGTTTCACCATTTTATGAAAAAATGGAGATGACAGAATTGATAACAGGTTCATCAGAAGATCCATGTTTCTGAAATATGTACACCAGTGGTACTATTTCTGCCTTGCCCCTGGTAAATTATTGAATATAAGTTTCCTTTCCATGTTTTGGTTGTTGCTATGGCTTCCAGGATCTGTACTTAGATTATTGCAAAGTTTATAATGTTGCCACAGGTTGCCCAGGCACAAAAAATAGTGTGTTTAACTAGATGAGTCTTCTGTCATGCAATTGTTCTGCCTCACTAGCAGTATTGTATGAGGGTTTATGTGTATCCATGTGATGTGGTCTTTCACTTGTCATTCTACTGTTCCCCCCCCCCCCCGCCAACCATTGCTTCCATTTTTTGTCTTTCCAAATTAATAAATAAATCTCCATCAAGAATGAGAAGATGGAATTGTTGCATAGTGATCATTCTATGTGTTTTCTATCTGGAGCCTTTCCAAGAGATTAAAAACACCTTTCCTCTGCATTTTAGAATAGTTGGCTCCTGAATTGAGAGGATGTCAATAATCTCATTTCCTCCCCCAGATTCTAGATATTGGTATGCAGTAAGATGAGCTTTGACAGTTCACCCACAAGCCAAGTTGACAAAACATGGTGCAGATTTTATGAAAACTGAAAGGTAGGCCAGGGAAGTTGTGTAAGCAAACTTCCAAAGGCTTTGAAGAGTTATTGGTGAACTTACGGTAAGATGAAAGTTTATCTGGAAAATGAAAGAGTACAGCAGAATATAGTGGCTCAATTCTGTAATGAAGCAAATGAGATGATAATACTATCGAGTGAGTGGAAGTCAAACTATGGAAAACTTAATTTTTTGGGCAACAGCTTCCAGCTGGGGAATGCTAATTATGCAGTACAATATGTAATGTTTCCAAACTTGGGTGGTATGTATATTTATTATTTTATCTTGTTTTTAAAAGTGCTCACCTATTGCCTCTCAGCACACCCAGGCTGCCCCTGATGGGGAACAACAGACAGAAACATTCTTTTAATACAGAGCAAAACAATGTTTTCCTACTTCATAATGTAAGTAGCAGATCTGCATGAACACTTTCAGTTGGGGGGCGGCGAGAATCCTTGCCTATACAACATTGGCATAAGAATTACTTTGTGTACTAGCTTGTATGCTGCTCTGAGATCTTGGGATATAAGCATATCTATATTTTAATTAATTAATTAATTAATTAATTAATATCATTGGGTGACTTTGGACCACTTAGGGGGGTTGCAGACTGCCAGAAATAGTGCAAATTGAGTCCACTTTTAGGGTTAGGGTTAGTGCTAGGGAATCATGGGAATTGTTTTTTTTCCCCTGAGACATTGAGTCTTCTCTGTCAGAGAGCTCTGGTGCCACAATAAACTACAGTTCCCATGATTCCCTAACCCTAACCCTAAAAGTGGACTGAATTTGCACTATTTCTGGCAGTCTGCAGCCCCCCCTTACTCACTCTTAGCTTTGTCTACCTCACTGGATTGTTGTGAGGAGGGAAGCTATGTTTGGAGGAAAAGTGAGCATATTGTAAAAAAATGTAGCATATAATCAAATGCAATTTTAATATGGAGAAGTGTCTCAATTGCTGTTCTTTTAATGTCATAAGTAGTACAGACCTGCAACAGGCTTTGGTGTCATGGAACTGAAAATTTCTGTTCTTTAAAGAGAGAGGACCTTCTATAGCAGTTATTCCCAAACTCTTTTTCTTCAGTGCTTTGGACTTCTTCCCAGAGGCCTCAGACATCTTTGCCAATGGTCTGGGATTCTGGGAGCTAAAGTCCAAAACACCTGGAAGGGCAAAGTTTGGGAATCACTGTTTTATAGGAAGGCAAATGGGCAGCTCTGCAGATGTTGAACTACAATTCCCATCATGCCTAGCCAGGATAGCAAGGGGAGAACCGTAGAACTTTCAATCCAACAAACCTCTAGAGAACCACATATTCTGCATCCATATTCTATATATGACTATTTAATATAAATTATCCAGTGTCATACAATGCATCTATGAATAATTAAACTGTAGTATTGTAGAAGTACAGAACTGGATAAACTGATATGCACAAAATGTGTTTCTGTGTTACTGAAACATTTTCTGCTGCAGCTAAAACCTCCCCAGATTTATTTGGCTATTCATAGAGGTTAGTTGTTGTTCATTAAAGCAACTCAATACTGACTGAGAGTTCCTGGGAAGTTTAATATAGCTTATCCAGACAGCTTTCACCAACAAGTTGAAAGTGACCCAGCCTAACATAGCTGGTGGTGAAACTAAAGTTTGCATAGTTCTTTCCCCATCATTATTATTGTGGCTAAAGCACAGAGGAAAGAATCTTCTCTTAGGGCTCATCTAGACTTTTGAAATGTGTTACAACATGGTGGATTTCATTGCTGTGCTTCAACAGGTGCCATGCAGGCAACCACTTGGTCTGAAAGGACTTGAAGACCAGCTAGTTCAGGGGTAGGCAACCTTTCCCCTTTAAGGGCCGAGGGACTTGAGCTCCCAGAAGCCTCAGCCATGTTGGCCAATAGCTCCTGGGATTCTGGGAGCTGAAGTCTCTTGGCCCTTAAAGGGGAAAGGTGGCCTACTCCTGAGCTAGTTCAATGACAAAGCATTCTGTGGAGTGGACCTGAGCTATTTGTTGTTGGAAAAGATCTATGGTAATGGGCTAGGCTATCTCATTGCATTTCTTCCTGGCATGATTTTCCATTATGTCAGACTTGCACATTTCACCACCTAAAATGGAATTGTCTTAGCCCCTCTCTGATCCTCATTGATATTTTTGATGCTAGACTTCTGCTGCATTTACTGTTCGCTATAGTCCTTTATCTAAAACATTATCTTTGGAATAACAAGGTGCCTGAGAAAGTAGCCAGTATGTGTAGGCATCACTGAGCTGTACAGGAACCATACAGTGTTGCTCATTCTGCAAAGTAAAGTAAGCCAGCAGCACCGGAAAAATGTGCAAGGAGATGCGACTGTTCCATACTGCCAGAAGGCACAGAGGAAAGTTGTGGGTGTTGTTGATTCTGCTACCAAATATTTTGATACCAATTACAGAGTGGTACAGGCAGAGATGTTTTCAGCACAGCAACAAGAGAGAAGTACAAATACTGAGTCAGATCTAAAAAGTGCGGAAAATCACTTGCACCACAACAGATGTATAACAGAAGACACTTATGTATAGCAGAGGATGACTCAGAGAGGCCAGGCACAACATTGCATTTTATGCAGAGGGTGATGGTTTATGTCTTGCACATGAAGTTGTTGGAATATTTTTCTTTCAGTTGTCCAGTCTTAAGAGAACCTGTAGACATGCCCTGTTTGCCATTCTAACATCTGAATAGGCTTTTTTTAAATGAAGAGTTTTCCTTACCTTTATGAGTAGAACTTCCTTGTTTGGTCATGTTTGAATCTGCAGAAGCTGTAGCTATCAGGCCTTTTTCAGAGGTAGATTTTCTATGAGTCCCTCTATTATTTTAACTGCATTTGTCCTTGACTCCTGATCATGTCCTTGTTCAATATATCAGTCTTGAGTTACAGCATGTTTTAACTCTGGAACTAGCTTTTGTACCATCATAAATTTACTTCCACAAAATGAACCTATGTTGATCTGAACCCTGCCTATATGGTATTCACTTTTAGTTTGCAAAGGACAAATGTATGACAAGCAGAGGACATTCGCAGGGCAGCTACACTGCAAGGTGACTCATTGAAGGATAGAAATTGGTTTGGGCAGGACAAGGAGTGGTTTCTACAAATGGTATATGTCTCTTGATCTTTCAGAAAAATGTGTATGGGTGCAGTTGTCACAAAGAGAATGAAAGAGTGAAACAAAGAACAATTTCACGTTGGCTTTCCAACATTGTGCAGCTAGTAAGAAGGACATGGGAGAAATTGATTAGTTTTTTCATAGGAACTGTTTTGCCCAACAACTTCTCTCCCTCTGCTTCATTTGCAGGAATGACAAGGAGTAGAGGGAAAGAATAAGGCTCGTACTTTGAACAGTTTGCTCCTTAGGAAGTACTGAGAAATGTGAAGATGTAGCAAAGTACTGGGCTGAGGAAACATTTTTCTCCAATGGTGTTTCTCAGATTTCCTTTTCCACTGCAGTGTTTTGTCAGCATTTGTTTATAATATTGCAGATTTATTGATTATGATGATATTTATTTATCATGCCCTTTCCACCAAAAGGTAGAACATCAAACATATATAATCCAAAACAGATTATAAAACACAAGACTATAAATGCTAAAATACTAAAATAAACCCCTTGAACAGTTCTTCTTAAACCCAAATATGTGAGCTGTGTGGTCATCTTGTCATTGAGATGTTAGCTGCTGAGAAGTATTTGAAATCTGACAATAGCACCAGGAACTTTCATTATAGGATTTTTGTGCTTGTCACATTTTTTTGAAAATTGGATAACCATTTTGGTGTGGAGCTCATGACTGCAGTATATCCAGACAAAGGGGCACCAGCATTTTTTAGGAGGTAAAGTATTTTGGGCTATTGGACAATCAGTGCTTTTCAGGAGAGAGGAGGTACCAATAAATATGGAGAACACTGTTTTGACTCTTTTTTGCCCAACAAAATAACCCCCCCTTTTATTTTCAACTATTTATTCAGCCTTGGTCATTTGCCAGTTTATGATGATTTCTTGAAATCCCTCTCTGTAGACTCTGCCTAAGGTGGCTTGCTTTCAATTACATTCTCCCTTGTGAGCCTGATAAACACCACCAGCCTGTTGTATGCCCCAAGAGATGTTTTGTTCAGATTTGGCAAGGTAAACAGTGGCATAGTTGTACATGCATACCCATATTAATGGATTTATACTCTTGCTGTAAGCACATTTATTTGGAAACATTCCATTAATTTTAATGCATATTTCCCCATAAGATCCAGTAGCTTCAGTGCCCAAGGTTGAATTCTTCTGTGAGCAGGAAAAATATTCCAGATTTTCAAAATTACTTGTTGGTTGGGATGTCCTTGGAATGGCAGTCCCCCCAAAAATAAATTTTCTAAGCTCTGGAATACATGCATACTTGGGCACATCCCACATGTTATGGGATGCGTATGAATTTTGACAGTTTATGCACACTGAATCCTTTGTGATAGAAATACATGCAAGAATCCCCACTGCTTGTCTCCAAAAGAAGCTGAGCAGTTTGAGTGCTCTATTCAAACTGTTTTCAGCTATAGCCATACTGAAAAAGTATACCACTTTGATCCCATGTCTCTACCCTAGAGAATCTGCTGTTCGGTGGTGTTATAGTTTGCATATTGAACTAGGAGTCTAGATACCAGGATTGAAATCCCTACTTAGTCATGGGCAAGCACTAGGCTTGGCCCCTTGGGCAAGGCACATTCTCTCAGCCTCAGAGGAGGGCAATGGCCATCCCTCTAAACAGATCTTGCCATTTAGGATGGTCATTACCCTTCCCAAAGCTGGATGACAGTTGAAGAAAGAGGGCCTTTTCTGATGTGTTCCTCTTGGTATGGAATTCCTTCCTAGAGGTTGGCTGTCTCCTTCTCCTCTTATACCCTGCCTTTTTCCTGTAAACTGACACTCAAAGTACTTTACAAATTATAAGCGCACCTGACAAATTAATACAGCAGGCCCTTGGTATCTGCTGGGGTTTGGTTCCAGAACCCCCCCATGGATACCAAAATCCATGGATGCTCAAATCCTATTAAATATAGTGGCATAGTAAAAGGTGTCCCTTATAGAAAATGGCAAAATCAAGGTTTGCTTCTTTCGAATTTATATATATTTTTAAATATTTTCAAGTTGTATATGCTTGAATCCATGGATAAAGAATCCGTGGATATGGAGGGCTGACTGTACTTACAAATTATTAGGTAGCATGAAACATTCAGGGGTAGCTGTGTTGGCCATTTAGCAAATTCAAACAAAAATCCATTAGTCATACCTTTATTGGCCAACCAAAATGCACAATATACTTGTTACAAGATTTCGAAGCTTCATGGGCTTCTTCATCAGGCAAGATGTTACAAACCAAACAAGAGAAAAACAATGGGAGATGTTAGCTTACATGTAGTTTCAGTCTTTAGTTAAGATGGTATATGGTGGAGAGGATATCTTTTGTAGGCAGGATCTTCTTCCTTCTGGCCCTGTGGCTATAGGGAGATTTGCAAAGTCCAGGAAATTTAAAATCCATTTGCATCTCAACAAGGACCCCTCTTTTGCAATTCAATATGTCTCCATTAGTGAGGCCACAGGCTTCTTTGTGGGAGAGAGCAATGGATTCCTCAAGAAGTCTCCGGGTTCGTTCCCACTGACATTTTAAACCTGTTTGCGGTTTGCTTTCGCTCCGGGTCGGTGAATCAATTCCACTTAGGCATCATTCCCACTATGACAGTGGATCTTTTCATTATTGCTTTGAATAGCTTCTTTTTTGACCTCATTGTAGTTCCCACTGGTATTTGCCACACTAGATGCAGCTGGCATGGAATCGATCGTGATCGATCCTTCCCAGTGTTTTTTTAAAAATGTCAGTCAAACTAATCGCATCTCCGCATCATTGATGATCTAGCCATAAGTCAATCCCGTGACACTGATATCTTTTCAGGTGTGCTGCCACACCAGTGTGTCACTTTTTGTTAGTCACAGCCTTGTGGTCTGCCGGCAAGGGTCATGGATCCTTTCTCCATAACTGTTTTGCGGGCAGTATTTACATACTTGTAATCCACTTTGCTCATCTGTCTCTGGATGAGGAAAAACTGGCAGCCAGACTTATTATTTTCAAGTCACTCTTGGAAGTGAATGAGGATGAGTATGCAGTTGTGGATGATGTGACTGTTGACTGGCAGATGAGGCAAAATGATGATGCTGATGCCATGAATTCATTTTCTTATGTTGGTGAGTCACTCAGTTTAGGAGTGCCATGCAGTGTTTTTATGAACCTATGCCCAGGAGATGGTGGTTATACCCCAAAGCCAGGGAATTGTGGGACATTTTTGCCACTACTGTGTGGTCCAACGAGATGCAGAAGCAGCACTTCTGTATGCAGTGAGAAGTCTTCAACATGATTGTGGAAGAACTGCATCCACGTCCAATTAGAGAGGACACCCGTTTACGGAGGGCCACGCCAGTGGAGAAACAAGTGGCTATTGCTGTGCATTTTCTGGTGCACAAAGGATCCTCTGCTACAATTGCCACAATATTTGGTGTTGGGAAGCCTACAGCCTGCAAAGCTATTATCCAAGTGGTTATTGTCATGGAATTGGTGCTGCTGAAGAAGACTGTTTATCTTGGAGACTATAGAAAGGTATGCCAATCTATGTCATTACTTTGTGCAGTTCAGTTGCCTAGCTTTAATTGATGTTGCACTACTTTGTAAGCATACAGTATTGCCTGATTGCTGTATGGTTTGCTGCTTCAGCTTTTATTGTAGTTTTACCTTTGATGATTTTTTTCTCCTAGGTAATGCTTGTCTTATCTTTGCACACTACTTATTGCCACTTGCACTTCTCCACTTTCGTTTCAGATGATGGAAGGCTTTGAAGCGATGGGATTTCCTCAGGTGATTGGAGCAGTAGATGGCTGCCACTGCAACATCATTTCACCAGTGAGTCAGGGTTGACAGTTCATCAACAGGAAGCAAAGATATTCCATGCTTCTGCAGGGAACATATGACCATACTGGAAGATTTGTTGATCTTGTCATGGGGTGGGTGGGGTCAAATCATGATAGCTTTGTCCTCCAGGCATCCCCCATATATGGTACATTGAGGGCTGGTGTATATGTACCCACGAAGACTACAATTCCAATCTTTGGGTGTCAAGTAGAGCCACTTTTGTTGGTTGATGCTGCCTATAGAATTAAGCCCTGGTTGATGTCACCGTTCAAGAGTGTTCTGCATCCTCGGCAGGCAATATACAACAAGTGCCACAATAGGGTGAGAAATGTGGTTGAGAGGGCATTTGGTTGCCTTAAAGCTTGTTGGAGGTGCCTCACAGCCCCTTTGGAGGTTGCAGAGGAAAATGTGAACTCTGTTATTGCTGCATGTGTGATCTTGCACAATATTGTTGAGACTGATGGTGAAGTGCTTTTATCCCGCCAGCCTCGCCCTGCAGTCTACACAGTGGATGAAACAAACTTCCTCCCTGAGGACCAGGAAATGGTTGAGGGAGAGGCTATTAGGGAAGCATTTGTAATTTTATTTTGCAACCAGCAAATGTAATTAATCCATCTGCATTTGGTTTTATGAAACTGATTGATCACATTACATTTCATTTAGTAGTTTATTTCTGCCCCTTGGCCTACTTGGATCTATATTAGTTTACATTTTTTTATAATAAATATATTAAAGATGACATCCCATGTGTTGTGAATGTCTTCATTGTGCAAGTTGTTATTTATGTCAATAGGTTTCGGTCATGGCAAACAGATATTTCCTTGTATGGTTTGTTCTGCAAGTTTGCATCACTGTTTCTACTATAACTGTGTTAAGTTCCACTGCTTCCATTCTGTATTCCTTTGTGATACCATTGCTAGAGGGAATATTTTAAAATTACTTTCATAATTCCATAGCAACACTAACTAGTAAAATTATTGCAAGGGCAAAAACCATCTCCATGACCAGTAATTAATAAAATGATGCTATGATGCATCCTCACTTTCTATGCCCACTATGGAAATTGCACATGCACACTATTGATTAACCACAGCCATCGTACAGCTGTCATCAGTACAAGGAGAACTCCTTTAATTCATCTGTCATTCATTGGCGCCATGCCTTGATCAGTCGCACATAGTAAACTCAATAACAAATGAAAGCTGTTCTGCTAAGAATAACCCTTTGTCAAATTATGCGTCCAACTTTTTTTTTTTAAAACTGTAATACAGACTAATCGAATATCCATAATATTGGTTCTCCGGGGCCACCGTACTGCTGCATCTAGGCCAATGAAAACATTCCGAACAATTCCCCATCACACTATGGTGCCAGGGGTTATCACCAGGGGTTCGGTGAGTCAGTCTTGTGGGTTCGGCGGAAGTCAAGACACACATCCGATTCATATGATTCGTGATGACACGCCCCGCTCATCCATCATTGGCTGCAGGTGATAACCTGTATACGTTTTATATTTATATGCCCCATCCAACCAAACCAGCTTGCCCCACCTCCACCGACAGAAGTGGCCCTCTGATTGGCCGTGTGGTGTGATTGACAGTGCGCCGGCCCACTCCCCTCACCAGATGGCGCTGACGGTCCGTCTGTATTGGCAGTAGAAGGGTTCAGTGAATGCGTAAGAATTGTAAGGGTTTGGTGAATGCACATATGAAACTGGTGGGGGTCAGTACCTCCAACAAGGTTAAGAACCACTGTGCTAGGCTATGAAAAGTTTGACATTGTATCAATATACCTGCCTGTCCTGGAGGTCCCTGGCTGTGTATTGGCCAAAATGAGCTCTTTTTGCTACTTAAAATATGAATTGTTAATAAATAAGAGCAAGCCAACAAAAAAAATGTAAGTTGGAAATCATGGTGGGTGAAGAGTTCCCATCAGGATTGAGTACTGGCACTCCAGGGAAACACACCTACTAGATAGCATCGCCGAGCTGTGTGGAGCTGTGATGAGGCTTATGCGATCCTCAAATAGGAGGAGCATCAATTTATATAGGGTGGCTGCCAGGAAGCTTTGCCTTCAGGGGTATGCTTGGACGGGTGAACAGTGCCATACTAAGTTCAAAACCCTGAAGGGGACATTTTTCCAAGCCATGGAGGTGTTTGATGGGAACCCTCCACCCACCAAAAAATCCTCTCTTTTTTGGAAGAATGAAGCAGCTGCAGGAGGCAGCTGGGAAGCCAAGTTGGAGGGGGAGGTGACCAGCAGGTAATCTGAACACTATTTAATATTTTGGGGGGATGGGATCAAAAGATACCTTAGGTGAGAATGTCCTATACTAATTTCTCCATTCTATCACTTGCAGGTGCTAGAGAGAGGAGGAAGAGAAGGGTGATGGAGTCTCCTCCTTTGGAGGTCTTTAAACAGAGGCTGGATGGCCATCTGTTGGGGATGCTTTGATTTTGAGTTCCCGCATGGCAGGGGATTGGACTGGATGGCCCTTATTGTGGTCTCTTCCAACTCTATGATTCTATGATTCCTCTTCTAGTGGTTTCCCAGCTGCTTCCCCGCAGGAGAACCAGCTCCTCTACCAGAGAGTATGTAGTTCTCCCTTTCCGCTGTAACTAATATGGATTTGTGATGTGTGTGCACAAATATACGTTTGTAGATAGATAGATAGATGGATAGATAGATATGTATAGAAATATTTCTTCTTCGAGGTCTCTGTGAATCACATAAATGGGTTATGTCTGCACCTGCGCAGCTAGCTCGGAAAGTTCTAGTATCACTGGGCAAATCTTCGATTGCAACTTTTTGGTGGTAGTTCCACCCACCCCATAAAGCCCCTGGCGTTCCCGCTCTTTCATCGGTTCCTTTTGTTCACCGTGTTAGCAGCTAGCAAGGAACTTCGCTCTTGAGAGTCGCTTGTTTCACTATTGACCTAACGGCTTTTGACTGATATTTTGGCTTTTTGACTACTCTTTTTGACTACATATTGGTGATTGTTGGCAAATCGATTGGCTCAGACTGTTTTTGACCTTGCTTTTGTCTGCTCCTTCTGACTTGTTGAATTGAAAAAATGGCGTCGTTCAAGCGCTGCTCCAAGTGTGGTGCAAAGATCCCCACCTCGGACCGCCATGACCAGTGTGTGCTTTGCCTCAGTGAAGCACATAATCCAAAGGCTTGCCCACATTGTAAGGGCATGACGACTCAGGCTCTGAAGAATAGGGGCCTGAAATTTAAGACTGCGTTGTGGGAACAGGTCCTCAGACCAGCCTCTGCACACGCCCGTACTTCCCCAGGTGAAGGAACTTCCACTGTGGAAAAGGATAAGGAGAGAGGCAGGATTAAGGAAAGGTCCAAGGATAAATCTTCCAGAGACAGGAAGGCTTCCAAGATTGATAAAGACCATGCTGATGGGGGGGGGGGGAGGGAAGAACGGCTAAAAAGAAGCATCTTGAGCCAGGTAAGGAGAGGTCGCCTGATCATCCGGCTCAAAAAAGGGCCCGGTCCATTTCACCTAAGAGGAAAGCCCGCGAGAAGCCATCTGAGCTGGCCAAAACCCCTCGGGCTTGCCTTGGCTCTGAACTGGTTCTGGCTACTCTGGTTGTTAGGTCTCTATCACCTCCAATTCAAATGGAGTCTAATCCGAGAGCCATCACTGACCTCCTATCAAATTGAAAGGCTGGTCGCGAGCATTCCTTGGGCCCAAGAGAGTCCATCTTCCCATCGACAGCAAGAGACCACCTCCCTCAGTCTCGAGGCCGGGATGGAGGACAGACAGGTTCAGATGGACCCTTTCCTTCAACAATTTCTGGACTTGATTTATAATGAAAAAAACCAAACCGAAGGGTTCTGCCAAAAAATAGCCAGGATAAACTAATCCCACTTCCAATTATAAAAAGGCAACAATATGAAGAAATAAAAGAATAACTAAACCCTGGAGCAGAAAATCCAATAAAATTAAATTTCTAAAAGGGTAAAAATACCCCACTGGAAAGTTTGCAAATGCTACAAATAAGTATCTAATAATAATGAAAATACCAAAAATCAAGGCCAAAAACAAAACAAAAAACCTGACCTCTGAAGTTAATAAGTCAGTAAAATTACTAAAAGGGTAACAATACCCCACTAAAAAGTATGCAAATGCTAAAAATAAAATAATATAATAATGGTGAATAATAAAAACTCAAGGCCAGATGCGTTTCAACAACTGTCTTCCTCAGTGGCCTACAAACATTCAAAAGAGATATATAATATAACAACAAATATAACAACATTGTGTGAGTGAGGAGTTGTTGTATTATATATCTCTTTTGAATGTTTGTAGGCCACTGAGGAAGACAGTTGTTGAAACGCGTCTGGCCTTGAGTTTTTATTATTCACCATTATTATATTATTTTATTTTTAGCATTTGCATACTTTTCAGTGGGGTATTGTTACCCTTTTAGTAATTTTACTGACTTATCAACTTCAGAGGTCAGTGGTTTTTTTTTTTGGCCTTGATTTTTGGTATTTTTATTATCATTAGATACTTATTTGTAGCATTTGCAAACTTTCCAGTGGGGTATTTTTACCCTTTTGGAAATTTAATTTTATTGGATTTTCTGCTCCAGGGTTTAGTTATTTTTTTATTTCTTCATATTGTTGCCTTTTTATAATTGGAAGTGGGATTAGTTTATCCTGGCTATTTTTTGGCAGAACCCTTCGGATTGGTTTTTTGATCATATGTCTTGGGTTTTCTGGCTTTAGGGACTTTTGTTGGTTTGCTTGATTTATAATGCCCAGACTGGGTGATACTATCTGCCGGTGCAACCTGACCAGCTGGGCCAGGACTGGTATCGAGCTGAGACCGGACCATCCAAGAGCTCTCATCTCCTCCTCCTCCAGTTCTACCCCAACATGCATTGTTGTCACTGGTGGACCGCTTCCAAGGTCTCAGGAGGATTCACCAGCCTCGAGCCGTTCTGCGGCCCGATCCCGCTCTCCCATACCCGAGTCCGGTGCCTATGGTGAACTCAGACCAGGTAATACAGATGGCAAACGCCCTGGAGCTAGAATTGGCCAAGGCTGATGAAGAAGCTCTCAACCTCATAGAAAGACAAATTCATGGGAAGGTACCTACACCACCAGCCATTCCTTCCCTTCCCTCCTTAGAGAAGATTGCTTGGAGGTCCTGGACTTCTCCAGGTACTGTGCCCTTGATCTCCAGGAGGATCAAAAACTTCTATAGAGTGTCTACTTCTGGCCCATCATGGCTGCTTTAGCACACCCAACAGAATTCAGCCATTGTCGAGGGTCCCCAGATGGCCTTTACGCCGAGAACCTCCTCCTCTCCTACCAACAAGGAAAGTAAAAAGCTCAATGCTGTAGCCAAAAAGATCTACGCTGCAGCCATTTTGGACCTTAAGGTTGCGAACTACGCAGCTTGCATGGGCACATATGTTCAACACCTTATGGAGAGGTTGGAGCCCCTTCTCAATGGAGTCCTGGATGAGGATAGAGCTCTGGCACAGGCCATCCAAGCTGAGACCCACGCCTTGGGTGGCCAGCAGATCATCTCAGCATACAATTCAACTGACTGTGCTGACAAGATTCTGTCCGGCTCAGTGGCCCTCTGACATCACGCCTGGCTAAGGGCATCGGACTTGACCCCGCAAGTGCAGACCACTATAGAGGATATGCCCTTCGATGTTTCTGGTCTCTTCAACAAAGAGACGGATGAGAAGTTGAATTTCTGATACCGCATGAAAACAGTGGCAGGGAAACATGGCATGTCTTCTACCTTCCAATCATCCAAGCGCTGCTTTATGGGTCAACTATCCTGGTACCAGCCATATCAACGTCCTTACCAGCAACAAGAACATGAGCCGCAACCGCAAGGTCAATCAAGACAGCGCCAACCCTCTCATTCCTCCTCTTTGTCCTCGGGCCGTCACCAGCAACCCCAGGCTCAGTACCACCAGGATTTTAGGAAGAAGCCCTCCGACTTGGGCAAGAGGAGGTTATGAGATGGGGCCGCACACTTCAATGAGCCTCCTTTTGATGACAGACTAGAGGTTTAGCTCAACACCTGGGTCTCAATCACCTCTGACTCCTGGGTCCTAGATATTGTTTGTAGGGGTTATGCCCTTGAGTTTGAAGAGCTCCCAACCACTGGAGCTATCCTGTCTACCAGCTCCTCAGACACCCTACTTGACGAAGTGCGCGCCTTGATTGAAAATGGTGCCATCGAGCCCATTGACCCTTCTCGGGTTCGGCACTGTTTCTTTTCTCGCTGTTTTACTGTTCCAAAGAACAACTCGGGCATCATGTCCAGTCTAGACTTAAGGGGTTTGAACTCTTATATTCAATACCAATGGTTTGGAATGGTAACCCTTGCTTCTATTTTACCTCTCCTGCAGAAGGGACACTGGTTCGTGACCATCGATCTCAAGGATGCTTACTTCCATGTCAGCATCTGAAGAGATCACAGGAGGTTTCCTGCCTTCACCATCGGGACCGAGATCTACCAGTACAGGTCCTCCCATTTGGCTTCTCCATGGCACCGAGGGTCAAATGCATGGCCCCAGTGACAGCCTACCTCCATCAATGGGGAATCATGGTCTTCCATTACTTGGACCACTGGCTCTTCACAGCTCCGACCAGTCAACAACTGCAGCAAGACATCCAGTTTGCCCTTTCTCTCTTGGACTCCCTCAGGCTCATGGTCAACAGAGAGAAGTTGAACTTGACCCCAACAAAACAAGTCAGGTTCATTGGGGCAGTCCTCGACTCTGAAGAGTTCAAGGCCTTCCTCCCACAGGACAGATTTCAAGCCTTGGTTACAGGCATCAGAGACTGCCTTCGGCACAGACGCATCAGAGCCCACACCATTCAAGTGGTGCTGGGACATTTGGCATCAACCACATTTGCGACCCCATGGGTGAGACTTCGTCTCTTACCAATACAGTCTTGGTTCCTGTCTGTCTTGGATCCCGTGTGCGATCGTCCCTCCAAATGTCTTATGGTACCGAGACCTGTAGCCAGATCATTGTGTTGGTGGCTCGAGCCAGACAACATCTGCACTGGGATGCCCTTTCTGACTCCTCAACCAGAGATCAACCTAACAACGGATGCATCCCTGGAAGGATGGAGAGTGTACACGCAGGAACTGACTGTCAAGGGCCAATGGTCCCCTTCAGAGAGAGAGCTTCATATCAATGTTCCCGAGATGCTGGCTGTGGAGAAGGCCCTCAGGGCATTCCAGACAGTACTGTTGGGCAAGGTAGTGCTCCTCCTCATGGACAACAACACCGTGATGTTCTACCTGAACAAGCAAGGGGGCACACAGTCTCAGACACTTCTACAGATCACAATCAGCATCTGGAACTGATGCATCGATAACAACATACTACTGCAGTTGGTGTACTTGCTGGGAGAGGACAACAACCTGGCAGACGAGCTCAGCAGATTGTCTAATCCATGCCACTAGTGGTGTCTCCACCCGGAAACAGTGTCCGACCTCTTCTCCATCTGGGGCAGTCCGGAGACTGACCTCTTCGCAACCTGAGAAAACATACATTATACAGAGTTTTGCTCTTGGATTCTGGGTCCGGGTTCACGAGGAGATGTCTTCGAGTTCGTGTGGTCCGGGAGGATGTTCTATGCCTTTCCACCGTTCCCGCTCATCATGAAGGTTATCACCAAGATGAGGACAGATGGGACGGACACCATCCTCATCACACTATGGTGGGCGAGGCAACCCTGGTTCGCTCCCCTCCTCCACCTTGCTCAGGAGTGATACCGCCACCTTGAGTGCCATCCCAACTTGCTCTCGATGCACAGTGGTCAAGTCCGACACCCGGACATGGAATCTCTTCCCCTAGTAGCATGAAGAATCGTTGACAACACTACCTACCTCTGTACAGACAGTGATTCGGGCTGCACAGAGGCCCTCCACCATAAAGTCTTACGCACTTAAGTGGAAAAAGTTCCTGGACTTTTTGTCAGCAAAGAATCTGCCTCCATCCCATGTCTCGGTACCGATGGTCCTGGAATTTCTGATGTCTCTGGTCAACTCAGGCTTATGCATTAACTCTGTTAAGTGCTATTTGTCTGCCATCTGTTCACACTACCAGCTCGAAGGCAGGCCTTCCTTCTTTGTGGACCCATTGGTAAAGAGATTCCTCAAAGGTCTTAACAACCTTCACCCTCCATCCTCAGTACCAACTCAGGCATGGAGCCTAGACTTGGTACTCTCCTGCCTCTCTACCAAACCGCTTGAGCCTTTGGCCACCATGGACTCAAGATTACTGACCTGGAAGACAGCTTTCTTAGTGGCCATCACCTCTGCCTGTCATGTGGGTGAACGTTGTGCCTTGCGGGTGGACCAACCATACCTCTGTTTCCACAGGGACAAGGTGGTCCTCCATACTGACATCACGTTTTTGCCTAAGTTGGTGTCAGCCTTCCACATTAACCATGACATTGTGATTCCCACCCTGGCCCGCAACCCAACCACTGATACCGAATGTAGACTGCACGCTCTAGACATTTGGAAAGCATTGGCCTTTTACCTTGAAAGGACCTCGGATTCATGGTGTTCTGAGAGGCTATTTGTATGCTACTCAGAAGCTAAAAAGGGACTACCTGTTACACCCCAGAGATTTTCCAAGTGGGTGTCATCAACCATTCATCTTTGTTGTGAACTGGCAGGCAGAGTCTCTCCGGGCCGGGTGTGGGCACACTCGACTAGGGCGGTAGCTGCATCCACTGTTTTCTTGACTGGGGTGCCTTTAGAGGATGTCTGTAAGTTTTCTGTCTGGTCCCAGCCATTGACTTTTATTAACCATTACAGACTGGACACAAGGGCCAGGCAAGAAGCCTCTTTTGGGAGGGCAGTGTTACTTTCTGGTTTGCACTAATTCCTTTGCATTGTTCTATTGCATACTTGAATTCAGTACAAATGACACCAAAATACATTTGTGGTTTATAGTTGCTGTTTATTGTGGTTAATAAATCTCATCTTGTTTCAACTTACAAGAATGGTGGCGGGACACTCCCTCCTCCACTGACCAAAGCTTGTCAGTCCAACCCATTTGTGTGATTCGCAGAGACCACGAAGAAGAAGGACAGGTTGCTTACATGTAACGGTATTTCTTCAAGTGGTCATCTGCGAATTCACATAAATCCCGCCTATCCTCTTCTCAGTTGTGTCCTGCTCATTAATAGGTGCAGACATAACCCATTTGTGTGAATTTGCAGATTACCACTCGAAGAAATACCATTACAAGTAAGCAACCTGTCCATACACACACACACACACACACACACAGATAAATATATGTTTGTGTGTATATATATATATATATATATATATATATATATATGTGTGTGTGTACACACAAGCACACTGGTACACACACACACACACACACACACATACACATTTACAATTACATAAATGTGTACATATACATATGTGTGTGTTTTTTTAAGTGTGTGTGTGTATGTGTGTGTGTGTGCGCGCACATGTGACAAATCCATATAAGTTATCACACATACACAAAAAGCACATACACAAAAAACACACATTGTGTATGTGTGATTGGGGGAGTAGTCAATACATACCTTCGGTGATAATGTTCTCTACTAATTTCACCCTTCTATCATTTGCAGTTGCTAGAGGGAGGAGGAGGGTGGTGGACACTTCTCCCACCTCCTCTGGTGGCTTTCCAGCTGCTTCCCAAGCAATACAACCATCTGCTGTACCAGAGGGTATGTAGTACTCCCTTTCCTCAATAACTTATATGGATTTGTTACATGTGTGCGCACACACACACACAGAGACACGCACGCGCGCACGCGCACAGTGGCACACATACATAAATATATATATTTGCTGATATATAAATGTATACATATACATATGTGTGAGTGATTTTCATTGTATTAGTATGTATGTATAATTATTTGTGCAACTTTGTGTGTGCGTTTTTGTGTATGTGTACCTTTTTTGGGAGGGGAGGATCTAAAAAGACCTCAGGTGATACTGACCTCAACTCCTTTCTGTCATTTGCAGGTACTAGAGGGAGGAGGAGGAGGGTGGTGGACACTTCTTCCTCCTTCTCAGAGGCTCCCAAGCTGCCTCCCCAGCTGTGGAACCAGCTTGTCTCTAAGAGGGTATGAGGTACTCCCTTTTCTCTATAACTGATATGTATGTGTAAATATTTGTATATATACACACATATATATTTATGTGTGTGTGTGTGTGTGTATATATATATATACACACACACACACACACACAGACACACAAACAAAAACAGCAGAACACACATACACATATATATAAATTTACCATTATATAGATATATACATATGTAAGATATATATATATATATATACACACACACACACACACACACACACACATACACAGAAGTGTTCCTGTATATATTTATATTTAATTTATCCACTGTGTGAGAATATATGTATATATATATATGTGTGTATCTATATAACTATATCTATATCTATAGGTAGATATCCATACATAGTCTGGTTATTAAACATATAGATTGAATGTAAAAAAATAGAAATATATAACTATAATATCATCTATATCTATATCTATGTAACTATTTTCTATTTTTCCCAATCACCCCCTATAGCACAACAGGAGGCGGGACCACTGCCAAGGCCTTCTGCCCATGATGCTCCTCCACCTGGATTATGTATAAATATGTGGTCATTGAATATATACGAAACTTCACATGGCAACATACCTAACTGTCTCTATTTTTTAAAAAAATGCAGTACAAGAACTGCTGCAGAGAATGCAGAGGCTGGAGGAGCAGTTTAATGCTCGGCCTTCACCACCCAACCCTGATGCTCCACCACCAGACTTCTGTAAGTAACCTGTGTATACCTAATTTATCATTTACCTGTGCAGTGGTGGGCTGTATTACATAGTGCATGTACAGCAGCTCCTTTTAATGATCAAACTTCCTTTTTTCTCTTTGGAGGGAATGATGTCATCGAAAGATTAGAGGATGGAGGCTTGGCAGGCTGCCTTTACACTTACCTTTCATTGATTTTTTTTTCTTTTTTGGGGTAAACTATATAATTTTAAGAATGTAAAATTTTGATTGATTAAAAATTATTTTTTTATTGTAAATAAATTTTTACTTTTTTATTTTTTCCATTGTACGTATGTCCTACATTTTATTGAAAAAACAAAAAACAAAGTAAAGAATTATTGTTAATACTAACTGTTGTTGTGTTTTCATTGTAATAATACACTCAATGGGATAGTGGAACTGGTATTTTGATCTTCCTCAAAGGTCTACCCATAGATGGCTCATCATAGCAAACTTGCTATTGTTGTGCTATCCCAGAGCCATGGTTTTGATTTTTGAAGAGTTCCTCCTGAGCAAAGAAGTGGAGGAAATTGCAGAAGTGACAGCAGCCGGGGTAGAATCATAGAATCATAGAGTTGGATGAGACCACAATGGCCATCCAGTCCAACCCCTTGCCATGCAGGAACTCCCAATCAAAGCATCCCTGGCAGATGGCCATCCAGCCTCTGCTTAAAGACCTCCAAGAAAGGAGACTCCACCACTCTCACAGGGAGTGTGTTCCACTGTCGAACAGCCCTAACTGTCAGGAAATTCCTCCTAATGTTGAAGTGGAATCTCTTTTCCTGTAGCTTGCATCCGTTGTTCCGAGTCCTATTCTCTTGAGCAGCAGAAAACAAGCTTGTTCCCACCTCAATATGACATCCCTTCAAGTATTTAAACATGGCTATCATATCACCTCTTAACCGTCTCTTCTCCAGGCTAAACATCCCCAGCTCCCTAAGTCGTTCCTCATAGGGTAGCAGAATAAGATGTGCTCCCAGAAGCCACCCTTACAGAGGCGTTGCTGTAGTTAGCATTTTGAGATCCACTACTCAAAGCACCATCAGTGAGGGAGGTCTGTGTATTTACTCTCCTCCTCTTCACCACCCTACCACCACCCCTACTAGAACTATTGTTTGTCATAACAGTAGTGGCAAGGTCACACATTATATGTATCTGTTCCTTGAATACATTAAGGAGGTCAACAAATTCCCTTTCTGAATTTTTAAGGAACCTCTCCAGAAACCTGTCTCTGTTTCCCCTCTCTCTTTCTCTACATTCGTCTCTATATCCTTTTCTCTACTTTCTTTTTCCATTTGTTTAAATTGCAGGTCCCTCTCTTCCCTTGCCTTCATATATTCCAGGAGAAGACTCTGAGCAAGATAGAAGATAATAAGAAAGATAAAATTCAGCATAGGTATACATGTGGGAATTATACATTACCAAGTCAAGATATTCAAGTTACATGGCGAACACATGTCCCATTACCAACTTCTCATTCTAGATATTCAGGGTACCCACCATCACCTTCTCATTCAAGATACAATTGAGGTTCAGTTCAAGTGGTATTCACCAACCAATTCAAAGAGTGGACATTGATGTCACAGTTCCTGGAGGCCCTGTAATTTGGCAAGTTGTGCTGTATTTGTCTTGTAGTGACTAATGTTATTTTATTTCTGCAACCACCCACTAATTTAATTCATTAAAGCCACCACCCACTAGTGATTCAATAGAAACATTGAAATAAATCCTATTGTTAGTCAACAACCAATAGGTCTTGTGGATACAGATGGTGCAGTTCAGGTGGGTCCACTTCCCTCGAACCAGCAGTGGTTTCCTCTTGCTGTGCTGCATCCTCCTGCTGAACTTGTATCTGTGTATTGTCTTCATCCTGCTCCACAGGGGATATTGTGAGGACAGATGATTCCTCCCCTTGGATATCTGCAGACAAAAGGAGAGATGAAAGGTTGGGGAAAACCATTACACTGTGCAATTGAATAGGTACATCTCAAATTAGTATGTTAAAAACAGTAATATGCATGAGGAATTATTAATGGAATGTGAATACATAATAGAAGCATGAATACAAAGCACACACATTACATAGGGGCACACAATCAGTCAAGAATTTAAGTGGTGTCCTCTTTGCAATTATTACTGTTTATTGAGATAGGGACAACAATGCTGTAGAAAGTAACAACAACAGGTAGCCATGCATCTATGTGGCTAATTGAACATTCACATTGAGCATGGCAACATCTTTAAAACTTACCTTGTGTGAATAGCTCCTCTGAACCCTCCGCCAGCTGCACATGCAGATGGAGTGTCATGCTGGGTTCCTGAGAAGCCCGTCCCAACAGTATCACAATCTCCATTGCCGAAGTTACCCATTTCTCCTCTACACTGGTATCGCTGGCAAAGATCTCCTTCAGCTCATGGGAAAAGGGCATTGTTATTGCTCCACTCCTGCTCCTGTTTGCTTGTTGCCTTCTTAAATTTCCGCTTCATTGCCTTAGCTTTTGTCCTACACTCCGGTCCTGTCCTATTGTTCCCTCTCTCTTTCAACTTGGCTGCGGTATTTTCATGAATATTTATATTGCAGTGGCTATGGTTTAGTTGCATCTGCAACTAATAGCTATCAAGTCTTTAGTCTCTTCCATCTTCCATGATATCCCCCTCCCACCTTTTCTAGAAGAATCAGCCATGGTTTAGGGAAAATAACCAGCAAAGTTGGCAAATTAAAAATGAGTTCTTTTCTGTGATTCAAATTAGTTGTTCAGTGAGGAAGGCTTTTAAAAATGGTACTGTGGACACAGAAGAAGATCACAAAGGTAGGAAGGCACAGGTAAGTGGGCATCAGTAATCCTTGCACAGCTGGGTACTCCCACTCTTCCTGTATGAGTCATGCCAGGAGTGACCAAATGGCTGACCAAATGGCACCTATGGAACCGCCCATCCCTCCATCATGCCCCCCAAAACCAAAGGGAATCTTCTTCCTCAAAGAAGAACAGAAAAGCTGTGCCAGGAAACCTCCTGCCATGGGAGCAAAAAAGAGTCTATGAAAAAATTATGGATCGGATATACTGTGATGGTTTATTTAAAAAAAGGACCATATCAAGAGCCCATATGTCACTCACTACCGCCCTCCTGACATCAGCCGGAGAAAACAACAATTAATGTACACCACAAGAGTGAGAAATCCCCCATAACTATGGTTTCCTAAAGAGGTCCTACAGAACAACGATAAATCGCATATTCTATCTTATAAAAAATTAAAAACAAACCTCCTAAGGAAAACCACAACATCGACTTACCTCTTCACACACATAAGAAATATAAACATGACCAGAATCGATCGGCGTAAAATCACATGTGCACAGAGCAGACAAAAGGCAATGTAGAAAAAATGGCGGATTTTGAGCAACCAGAGGATGGATGGGTGGCACCCCTAAGCCAACCCCTCTGCTATTGTCCCTCCCCTCCAGTAATATGTGATTCAGATCCGAACGTCATTCCCACTTGCTTCAAAATCGCTTCTTTTCAAAAGAACTGCCAAAAAACTAGTGTAAAAAAAGACTGGGTTTTATGCGTTTGCCTTGCTTCATTTTGAATGAAACCAATTGCAGTAGGATCGGAACCGGCTTCAAGTGGAAATGACAGAGATATAATCCGATCTGCAATTCGCTTTAAATCATAGTGGGAACAAGCCCTCCAAGTGTTTGCATCAGGAGTATTTTGGTGGATGTAGAGGTAAAACATGTGAATTCAGTCCAAATTTAAGAAGAAAAAAATTGTCTTACCTTGATTGAAGTTCCTAGAGGAGGAGCCTGCCTACAAAAGATATCCTCCCCACCATAGACCATACTAACTAAAGGCTGAAATAACATGTAGGCATCCGACATTCTCCTGTGTTTTTTGTAACATCTTGCCTGATGAAGAAGCCCATGGAGCTTTGAAAGTTTGCAACAAATATATTGTGTATTTTGGCCAATAAAGGTATCACTGAAGGGTTTTTGTTTGAATTTGCTAAATGGCCAACACAGGTACCCCTGAATGTTTTCTGTGTTGTGAGATACCGCATTGTAGCTGCAACAGGGGGACCAGGAAGAATAGCCTGTGGACTGGGAACGTCAATCAAGGTAAAACAATTTTTTTCTTCTTAAATTTGGACTGAATTCACATGTTTTACCTCTACATCCACCAAAATACTCTTGATGCAAACATGGAGGAATCTTGAGGAATCCATTGTTCTCTGCCACAAAGAGATCTGTGGTCTCACTGGAATGGAGACATATTGGATTGCAAAAGAGGGGTCCCTGTTGAAATGCCAATGTTTTTTAAATTTCCTGGACTTTGCAAATCTCCCTATAGCCACAGGGCCAGAAAGAGGAGGAGCCTGCCTACAAAAGATATCTTCCCCACCATATACCATCTTAACTAAAGGCTGAAACAACATATAGGCATTTGATTAACATCTCAAATTGCTTTTCTCCTGTTTGGTTTGTAACATCTTGCCTGATGAAGAAGCCCATGGAGCTTCGAAAGCTTGCAACAAGTATATTATGCATTTTGGTTGGCCAATAAAGGTATCACTAATGGATTTTTGTTTGAACTATGTAGCATGAAGTAGCCATCTCAGGCAATAGAAACTAGGAGTGAAGAGTATTGCTGTGGTGGTGGACTATTGAGCTGTGTGATTGGTTTATGTTATGCTCAGCCTGTCCTGCACCTATGAACTATTATGTTGTTATCAGGCATAGTGGAGGAAGCAGGTCCCATCACCTGTATTATCAGAAAGGTCAGTTTCCAATCAGATTGGCTCCTGTATGTGCTTAGACTTAGGGAACAAAATGTCCTGAGATGGCACTTGGGCCATCATTTTTTGCCTTTCAGGCTGTGGAAAGTGGAGGAGAAGAGGCATTTTCATTGTGTAAAATATATATACTTACTGTGGCTTTCTGTCTGGAGGAAACATTGGATAACATAAGAATTTCATTGGTCACTGATGAAGACTGAGTCGAAATGTGTTTGGCTTCTGTTTTTATGAAGAATCTGATGAGACCCTGGGGCATCTATTTTTCTTTGACAAATTATTTATATCTTACGGACCGTCTCCTATATTGCTGTTTATAGTTTGGACTGTTTAGTTTTCATTTGAAAAAATTATTATTTTAGAAATCTATTGTATTTATTATATACCTCTACACACACACACACACACACACACACACACACACACACACACACTTCATATTATATGCTTTCTGTTGGACTACAAATATAAGTAGAGATGGTTCAGGGATTGTAGGAGTTGTAGTCTAGTGCATTTGAAAGATGCTGAGTTGGGCTGCCTCAAATCCCACCCCAAAGAGACAGCTGCATTCTGTCCTGTCTCTTGTTAAGTGGTTCTTTATTTTTAGAGATTGAAGTGAGCCTCCTAGATGGATGTAAAAAGTTTTGGATTCTTAGCAGAGGGCCCTGCACAAAATGTTGCCTCTTACACAAGTTGCAGTAAGCCTCCTTCTCGAGGAGCTGTCAGCCTGAATGCCCTCAAAATTTAGCTTTCACAGTTTTCCATCTGGGTCTTCGATGAAGCCGAAAAACTGTTTCAGATTTGCCTGTACTTAAGAGAGAAAATTAAAGTCATATACACACACCTGCTAAATTAAAACGTTAACAGTTTTCCCAACAATTCCCTGTCTCCATGCCAAATATTATATATGTGACTACATATGTAACTACATGTCTTCATTGGTGCTAAAAAAGCCTTACTCTAATCCAGTGCTTAGCAGCATGAAATTGCATCCCTTGTATATCACACTCTCCAAGTGTCCCAGTTTGGCAGGGACTGTCAAATCTTCCATTGTCCCAGTTTCTCAGCAGCTTTAACAATGCCCCAGCTTCAGTCTCTGCCTTCCATTTTCTCCCTTCATCTCCAGTTTACTGCAGTTGCTGCAAACTGAGTCCAAAGCGGAAAAGTGTGTTGCACTTGATTAACTCAGCAGGGAGGAAGAAGAGGGGAGAGGAGACAATCTTGCCCTTCCCAATAAACTCAGGCAAAAGCAAATTGCTGTAGCCTCTCCTAGCTTGTGTCTTCTTTATCAATTACTTCTGCCATCTTGCCCACGCTCTGATGATGTTTGGCCACAGATGTCTAGGTTTTAATCTGTGAAATCTTGGAGGACATGGTATAGTGCTTTAAAAAACTTAAAACAAGCAGAAGGGAAGAGGAACACACGGGTTTAAAGCAAAACTAAATTTAAAATACACCCTGTCTGTGCATTGTGATTCTCATGTAAATCTGCACCTGTTGTTAAATACATAAAAATCCAGTATAGTTGCTAATGATCTCTTGAGTATTGTGTAGCTTCATCCTCAGTTACAGCTTTCTCACATCTATCAAAAAGCTGCTATCTTGATTTCACTCCTATGAGGAAATTTCTGAATACAATCCAGTGTCAAGAGCAGGCAAACTCTGGCCCCCCATTCTCATAATACCTTTGTTATTGTTGTTGTTGTTGCATGCCTTCAAGTCATTTCCAATTTATGGAGATGCTATGGCAAATCTATCATGGGATTTTCTTGGCCATATTTGTCCAGAAGTTTGCCATTGCCTTCCTCTGAGGCTGAGAGAATGTGATTTGCCTAAGATCACCGAGTAGGTTTCATGGCCAAGCTGAGAATTGAATGCTGGTCTACACATTGCCACACTGGCTCTTTCACCATGCCATTGGTTATACTAGCTGCGGCTTCTCAGTAGCAGGGTTGCCAAGTCGGAAGCATCTCCATCCCTGAGATTTCATGGTCCAAACCAGCAAGTGAGGCTTTGTGATGCCATAATGGTGGGTTCTTAAACAGCAGGCAGGGGGGTAGGAGATGGTTGGAATTGCTTCTGGGTCACCTGTTTGGGGAAACAAATATGAGGGCAAATGAAGGCATAAAACCTGGCTGAATCAGTAATATGATAACGAAGAGCTGGAGTGCCCAAATGTTCCCAGTTGCCACAATTTCTGCAGTAGCTACTACATGGCCATAGTGCTGACTTTTCCCCTGAAAGTAAAATATCCTAGATTGTAATAAAAGTCTAGATGAGTGTAATGTCTAGCGGTGATTCCGAAACTTTGGTCCTCCAGGTGTTTTGAACTTTAACTCCCAGAAGCCACAGCCAGCTTGGTCAACAGTCAGGAATTCTGGGAGCTGATGTCCAAAAATTCTAGAGGACCAAAGTTTGGGAACCTCTGGGCTAGAGTATTGAACTAGAATCTGAAACATCTAGGTTCATTATCCCTACATGGCCATTTGACAGCCTACAGCATTTTGTTTTTCAGATAAAAGCCTTTGTGAAGATCTTGCACAATGCTCTATTCTCCAGCTGGGTTTATTTCACCTGGGTGATTATCACAACCATCTTTTATGTGCAGTGAAATTAACAGAGATTTCCATTTGTTGAAATCATATGGAGACTGCAACTGCACACTGCCTTATTACCAAATGAGTACAACATGCCCTTCAATAATTCTCTAAACTCTCAAATGCCTTGGAAATAATATGCTGGAATATTACTGAACTGTGACTGAAGCACCATTTGTGCTCAATGTGACAGTGCACAAATGATATTGATATTCCTCAATAATAGTTCAAACTACATTAATCTTTCACAGAGGTTCATTGACTAGGAAGATGCCTTCGAAATGACTTCTAAATATTTTTGCCTTGCCTGTTTTTTAGACACACATCTATTATTTTCACTCCTATATACATAATTTACAGGTAAATTATATTGTTTCTATATTAGCATTAGCAAAAACATTATTAGGTCTATGTTTGTAATACAGAAATCCCTCTTGGAAAATGGTATCATTAAATATAATGCATAATAGTCAGCAATGTAATATACCTGTAGTTCTTATTTTCATTCCTTTGGGATGAACAGACATAACTCATCAGCAGATTTGCTCTCCATGCCTAGACTGAATTACAGCCATTCCCAGCAAAGAGGGGAAAATTCACAGTTTACTGCTTTTGCAGTTAGATATTTCCTCTCATGTTTGCTATGCAATCATTTAGTAAATACATTGGCCATTATCTGGACCCATTTCAAACTGGCTTCAGGGTGGGATACGGGGTTGAGACTGCCATGGTCGCCTTAGTCGATGACCTCAGTCTGATTATTGACAGGGGAAGTGTGACCCTGTTGGTGCTCTTGGACATCTCAGCGGCATTAGATACCATAGACCATGGTATCCTGGGGTGCCTGAGGGAGTTAGGTATTGGGGGCACTGCGCTTCAGTGGCTCCAGTCCTACCTCTTGGGCAGATCCCAGATGGTGAGGCTGGGGGACAGTTGCTCCTCCGAGAGGGAGCTGACATCTGGTGTCCCGTGGGGCGCCATACTGTCCCCATGCTGTTTAACATTTACATGAAGCCGCTGGGAGAGATCATCTGGAGATATGGTACACGGGGTTATCAATATGCTGATGACACCCAACTTTATTTCTCTACGTCTCCGACTGCTGCGGTGACTAAGGATGGCATCGCTCCTCTGGATGACCTGCCTTGGGTCAGTAATGGGCTGGATGAGGGAAAACAAACTCAAGTTGAATCCAGAGAAAACGGAGGTGCTCACAATAGGTACCCCCGGTCTAGGGAGGGAGTTTTGTCAACCTGTCCTAGATGGGGTCACACTTCCCCTGAAGGACAAAGTACGCAGCTTGGGAGTACTGCTGGACTCATCTCTACAGTTGTCATCTCAAGTGGATGCGATGGCCAGGAATGCTTGGAATCAACTTCAGTTGATTTGCCAACTGTGCCCCTACCTGGACCGAAGGGACCTTGAAGCAGTAGTACTTGCCCTGGTAATTTCTCGTTTGGACTTCTGTAACATGCTCTACATGGGGCTACCTTTGTACCAAGTTCGGAAGCTTCAATTAATTCAAAATGCAGCAGCCAGGCTGGTCGCCGGAACATCTAGGGCGGACCATATTACACCTGTATTAAAAACTCTTCACTGGCTGCTGATTAGCTTCCGGGCGCAATACAAAGTGTTGGTCACTACTTTTAAAGCCCTACATGGCTTGGGTCTGAATTACTTGAAGGAACGCCTCTCCCCACATAATCCGCCCCACACTCTCAGAACATCAAGGAAGAATCTATTGGAATATTACAATACCAGGCTAAAAGTAACTTCCCAGAGATCATTCACGGCCGCAGCTCCTAAGCTATGGAACAGCCTGCCAGAAGAGATCCGTCTTATTACTACATTAGAAGCCTTTAAGAAGGTGCTTAAGATGGAGCTCTTCCAGCAGGCCTATCCACCTGATCTCCCTAATTGTAATCTAAAGGCTAATAGTACCATCTGATATGGCCTCCTGGATGTTGAAGATGATGACCAAACTTGGTATATGATTGGGTATTGGATTTTATTATATGAAGTGTAAGTTTTTATTATTGTCATGGTTTTATATATTGTATTTTTGTACATTATTTTATATTTTGCTGTAATCCCGCCTCGATCCGCAGGGAGAGGTGGGAAAATACAAACAAAAACTATTATTATTATTATTATTATTATTATTATTATTATTATTATATCACACAGAATAGTAAGCCAGATTTTGGGTCAATGTTGACATGCCATATATTATTTTTATTTGGTGCATAGGTCCAGTTCACTCTGAGAGCATTTCTAAAGAATGGGGTATAAATAAATAAATAAATAGATAAATAAATAAATAAATAAATAAATCCCACTTGACTCCTCCAGAAGCTCAACAAACAAGACATTAGTTGCTTAGTATCTTGTTCAAACCTTGCATCCTAAATAAATCAGCATTTGTAAGTCAAAAGCAAACCTTAATATATGATCCTGGTGTGTTGAAGAACATCAAACCAGGACCCCAGGATTGGATGATATGCCAAGCCAACCACCTCTGGCTGGCTTATTTGGGTTGTTGTTGTTGTTGTGTCTTCAAGTTGTTTCCAACTTATGGTGACCCTAAGGCAAACCCAGTTGGGGTTTTCTTGGCAAGATTTGTTCAGAGGAGGTTTGCTTTTGGTTTCCCCTGAGACAGAGAACATATGACTTCACCATGGTCACCCAGTGGGTTTCATGGCTGATCTGGGAATTGAGGACAAAGAGGACCATTGGAGAGGCAAGGGGACTGGGGCTAATCATCAACTGAACTCAGACTCCACCCCCTCAGCTGAGCCGGATAACAGAGAGCTACCAGAGGACTAGGCAGGCAAGTGGAAGAAGGAAGAAAGTGACTAGCCATCTCTGCCCTCCCCCAACCACAGAGAATGAAATGAAGTAACTAAAGGAGGGAGGAGGTGGGGAAGCCGATGGACTAAATGAGGGAGGACAGAAGGGAAGCAAAGGAGGGAAACCCAGGGAGGAATAAGGGGATGGGTAGGAAAGCAAACAAACAATGACAGGAGGAATAATATAGGGAGACAAATAGCTACTGGGCAGCAGCAGTAGTGGTGGGTGTCACTGACAGGAGTGAGTTGTGACACCAAAGCTAAAATTGGTAGGCACTGCGCACAAGGAGGTGTAGATGGCTCTCCTTGTGTAACCCCATCATCTAGTAAACCCTACAATGAGACACCCCAAGTGAGGCACAGGCAGGATCAGAGCATTAACAGAAAGGGAAGGAGGGAGAGATAAAGGGATAGCACATTTTCAAGATTAGCCAAGGGCATAATAAAGATGACAAGACAATCAGTAGACACCCTTAGAAAGGCAAATAGCATCCAAAGCAGCCTAACACATAAGATAGGGATGTGGAATGTGAGGCGCATGAACCAAGGGAAGCTGGACATAGTAAAAATGGAAATGGAACGCACGAACATAGCAGTACTGGGGGTGAGTGAGTTAAAATGGGCAGGAATAGGCCACTTTGAATCAGACAACTACACAGTGCTCTACTCAAGGAATGAAAAGACATGAAGAAATGTGGTGGCTTTCATACTAAGAAAAGATGTGGCAAAAGCAGTCAGTGGGTACAATGCAAAATCAAACCGAATCATTTCATTAAGGCTCCATGGTAAATCTATGAATATCACCATAATTCAAGTATATGCATGAACCACAGAGGCAGAACAGGAAGAAATTGATAGATTCTATGAAGGAATACAGGAAGAAATTGACAGCACACAACATAGTATGTCAAGCTGATCATTGGAGATTGGAATGCAAAAGCTGGAAGCAAAGAAGAATCAAAAACAGTAGGCAGGTTTGGAATAGCAAAAGAAATGAAGCAGGTGATTATCTGATATATTTTTGTGAAGCTAATAACCTATTCATTGCAAACACATTCTTCATACAACCAGAAAGTAGGCTATACACATGGACATCACCAGATGGTCAACACAAAAATCAAATAGACTATATAATTGGAAGCAAAAGAGGGTGGAACTCTATACTGGTGGCCAAGACTAGACCAGGCACTGACTGTGGCACAGATCATGATTTACTCATATCAAAAATAAGAGTAAGACTCAAGAAGAAAACAAAACCAGTACCATATACCAAAATATGATCTAAATAATATCTCAGCAGAATTTACTGACAACATAAGAAACAGATTTGCATTACTACGCATAACAGACCGAGAACCAGAGGAACTGTGGTCTGAAGCCAGGGACATAATAAAAGAAGAATGCAATCAGTCACTTTCAATAAACAAAAAGAAAGAGAAAAAAACATGGATGACAGAAAAAAACAGTACAAGCAATAAAGAAAAGTAGAGAAGAAAAACAAAAAGGCGATAGGAACAAACTAAGAATTATGAATGCAACCATACAACGGCTTGTGTGGAAAGATAAAGAAAATTACTACAATGACCAATGCAGAGAAATAGGAGACAACAACAAAAAGTGAAGAACAAGAGATCTATTTCACAAGATCCGGGAAATCAAAGGAAAATTCAAACCAAGGACTGGGATGATCTATTACAATAAAAATAACATAACTCAAGACCAGGAAGGAATAAAAAGATGTTGGATGGAATGAACAGAAGAATTATATAAAAGGGATGACAAAATGAAGGACACATGGAATGAAGAGCCATATGAAGATGAACCTCAACTTCTAAAAAGTGGGGTGGAAACTGCAATAAGAGAAATAGAGAAAAGCAAATCACCAGGAACAGATGATATTCCAATTGAACTACTGCAATCCACATTGACAGAGTCAACTCTAGTGCTAACCAATATATATAAAAAGATATGGAAAACAAAATGATGGCTAACAGATTGGAAGCAATCAGTATACATCCCCATCCACAGAAAGGGAGACACAAGAGATGGGAGTAACTATAGAACCATAGCACTGATCTCCCACACAAGCAAAATCATGCTCAAAATTCTGCAACATAGACTCCAACCATACATGGAGAGAGAAATCCCAGCAATTCAAGTGGGGTTCAGGAAAGGAAGAGGCATGAGGGACCACATCACAAATATATGATGGCTAATGGAGCACACCAGGGAATTCCAAAAGCCTTTGACTGCATAGATCATGAATGGCTATAGAATGCCCTTAAAGACATGGGAGTGCCAACACATCTGATAGTCCTGATGAGGAATCTGTACTCAGGACAAGAGGCTACTGTCAGAACAGAATGCAGAGAAACAGAATGGTTCCCAATTGGCACAGGGGTCAGACAAAGGGGTCCTTTCACACTATCTGTTCAACTTGTATGCAGAACATATTATAAGAAAAGCAGGCTTGGACACAGAAGAAGGAGGAATGAAAATAGGAGGAAGGAATATCAACAAATTAAGATATGCTGATGACACCATAGCACTAGCAGAAACCTCACAGAACTGGAACATCTACTAAGGAAGATCAAAGAAGAAAGTGCAAAAGCAGGCTTAATGTTGAACATAAAGAAAACAAAAATAATGACCACCGAGGACCTTCACAAGTTCAACCTAGACAATGAAGAAATAGAAATAGTAAAAGAATTCTCATACCTGGGATCAAACATTGATAGAAATGGGGACGGCAGTCAGGAAATCAGAAGAAGACTAAGGAAAGATGCAGACAGGTGGCCCTGAGCCACCCTGGGAAGTGGAGAATTGGGGCCGAGGCTGCCCCACACCTTGGCCCCAATCCTCCCTCTTGCTGGCCCTAAAAGGAGCGGCAAAATGTTGCTCCTCTCAGAGCTGGCAAATAGGGTGCTCTAAGAGCCACTGTGTGGCTCTTCTGCACCCCTTCCGGTGCTACACATCAAGACGCTGTGCTGGGAGGACGTCTTGATGTTGCATGCCATGTGTAACAGCGCGCAGCATCACAACATCCTTGGCGTGGGGTTGGGGTGCCCAGCATGCGGCTGCTCCTCCCCATTCCTGCCTCCAGGCCGGCCCTGTGGGCCGGTCTGTAGAAGCCTTAGGAATGGGGGGGTGGCTATGAAAGAAGACTAAGAAGGTGAGAGTGGCTAGAAAAGATTCTGAGGGGGGAAGCAGATGGCTAATTGAGCCGTTTTGGGGACAGGGAAGGGGAGGGGCAGCCCCAACCCCTTCCCCAGGTAGTCCTCGGAGCAGCCAGCCCTCCGCATGGCCGGCGCTCTGAGGAGGACCTCCCGCTGCAGCGTTCGCACACGCTGAGGTGGAAGAGTCGCCAAAGGTGCGCCACAGCCTTTTGCGGCACACCTTCGGCGACTTGTGAAAGGAGCACCAATTTAGCGCTCCTTTCAGGGGTGGCAAAGCTGCGCCATGGGGTCGAGGTGTGGGGATACCTCGGCCCCGCAGCGCAGCTTCCTGGGGCGGCCCATGGCCGCCCGTCTGCTTCCCCCCTAAAATGCAAAGACATACAACTCAGCACAAAAGTTAGAATCATACAAGACATCGTATTCCCTATTACCATGTATGGATGTGAGAGCTGGACAGTAAGGAAAGATGACAGGAAGAAAATCAATGCATTTGAGATAATGTGGTGCTGGAGAAGAGTGCTGAGGATACCATGGACAGCCAAAAGGACAAACAAGTGGGCCCTAGAGCAGATCAAGCCAGAAACCTCCCTGGAAGCCAAGATGCCCAAACTGAGACTGTCGTACTTTGGACACATAAGAAGAGAGGACTCATTGGAAAAGACAATAATGCTGAGAAAAGTGGAGGGAGTGAGTGAGGAAAACAGGAAGGCCACATGCTAGATGGATGGACTCCATTAAGGAGGTCACGTGTATGGGGTTGCAGGAATTAAGCAGAACAGTGGAGGACAGGGGGTCTTGAAGATGTCTCATCTATAGGGTCACCAGGAGTCGAGATCAACTTGAGGGCAGTTAACAACAATAACTCCAGAGTGGTAATCCAACATTCAAACCACTACCCCGTGCTGGCTCTCTATTGAGATTGTAGTGACAATCAATAATTCAGAATAATTTCTTCCATTATATTTGCTACAAAAAGATATTGTGGTATGTCATGCCTTAAAAGTATTGGAACATTGAAGTTGCATATCTTCAGTGCTCCCTCTTTTGTATGTTAAAATGTCTTGACCATTTACTAGGAACTGATTGACTGTTTTGAAGCATTCACCTATTTGCTCACAGCTCACCAAGGTCCTCCAGTCTGTTCACAGCATATAAAACATTTAAAATATTAAATACATAGATAAAAACATATAGAGACAAAAAACTTCTTTAAAAATAGTTTGAAAACTACAGACAGTTAAACAGCTTGAGCAGCCACCCCCAGTTTTAAGATCCAAACCCCCTGCAAACAATTTTAGTAGCCCACTGGAAACTCAAAAGGGATAAACCCAGCCTGACTTCACTTGGGAAGGAGTTCTATATTTTGGGTGCTGCTTCAGAGAAAGCACTGTTACACATATCCACCAAGCAAGCTTGTGGGGTTAATTTATGTACATAATTATATATTTCTGATGATGTATTACACCACAGACAATTTTTCAGGGAAGAAAACTGCTGCAGAAAGTGCTAATCTAGGGCAAATCTTGTTTTAATTTTATGCCACATGTCTAAAGAGGAGTGAACTGAGAGTGTATCACTCAAGTGTGCATATATGTTGTTGTTTTGGATTCAAAAGTACCAGCACTCATCTCTTAAAGACAGGAATGGAACATATGATAATATGTCTTTCAATCTATTTCATCCAAACAACACGCTCATAGAATGCCTAGTTATAGTTGGCTGGGACTAAAGGGAGCTGAAATCCAACAATGTCAAGAGTGCCACATGGTTCTCTTCTCTGCAGTGTCTGATCAGCTTGAAGCAGACATTTTACCATTTACAAACTTTATTTTTTGAATTAATGATGTGTTATGAACATTATTTAATCCTGGGACTTTAGTCAGGATAGGGATCAATTTGTTTACAAGACTTTTTTTAAACAGTGCTACAGTATGGCAGCTCTTTCAGGAAGCCAATGATTTGGAAATATTCAGCTGCTCCTAATAAAAATGAGTAACAACATATTTGTCCACACATGAGTTTTACTCATGGACTGTTGCTAGTAAAATACAGACCAAACACATCCCTTCCTACACTCTGTATTATGAGCTGTACTGAGAAAATTATTAATATGCTTGTGGATGGGGAGTAAATATTTAACAATATTTGTCTTGGTGAGCCTTATGAACAAGAGAGAGAGATTTATCTGCAGAGTACATTTCCTTTTATTCATCTCACTGATGATCCAAACAGTTCCCTGTGTCCAACAGAGCTTTGTGTTTATGTTTCATTGTAAAACAGCCCCAGGGCCATCTCTGCTATGAGGCAAAGTAAGGCAGTTGCCTCAGGCCACAGTGGTGGGCAATGACATCATCTTCTTTTTCCTCTGTTGAAGGACAAAGGTCTTTGTTCCATAGCCAACCTGTCCTGCATCCTTTCAGTTTAGCTTACTGCCCTCAGATGTGGTACGGGATGCACTGTCATCACCACTGCCAAGATTAAGCTGCTGTTCTCGTTGGCTTTTGTTGATGGAAAAGAGGTAAGGAGGCATCATCATGTCTTTCACTTGAGGAAGCAAAGTAGCTTGGGCTGGTTATGACTTATTTGGAACCACTCATGCTGAATAATTTTTTTTTCCTGGCTATGCATCTAGGAGATTCTTTAAGATATAATCCAAAACTAAATTTTCCAGATGTTTACTGAGATGTGAACCCCACTCTTCATAGGACTGAAACTACTGCAAATAGACAAACGGTGGATTATGTTATTAATCCTGCCACCACATTTCTATACAATTGTTGTTGTTGGGTGCCTTCAAGCTGCTTCTGATTTATGGCGATCCTAAGGCCACAGATTGGCAAGATTTGTTGCAGAGTGGTGTTGTTGTTGCCTTCCTCTGTGGCTGAAAGAGTGTGATTTGCCCAGTGGGTTTCCATGGCTGAGTGGGGATTTGAACCCTGATGTCCAGAGTCATAGTCCAATGCTCAAACCACTACACTACATGGCTTTCCATTCATTACTCCCGCACAAAATTAACAAAAGGTAAATTTCTACCTATAGTTATGTGAGCAATGAAAAGAGGATAATGACAGTTCATGAGGTCCTGACAATGTCATATGAGTGCAGAAAAAGTGCCTTTCATGTTTCTGTTAAGGAGCCATCATATGTAATATCTGACCTGAGCTTTTGAATTACCTCAAATAGAAATGTGAGGGGGGGAAAGGGCTGGGGAAGAGTTTCCTAAGATTTCATGTTTTTGTAATAAGTTTTATTTTTAAATGTTCCAAACAAAGGAAATAAATATGTTGGCAAGTTAATTGAGCCACCTTTACAATTGATTAATCTAACTCCTTAATTGACATAAAAATACAGTCCTAGGCTGAATCCTTTGTTCCTGCAAACAGCTAGGGAACTGAACATTTTGCTCTTCATTATAAAGCAGCAGAATTTTACATGGGCAGGCTATTATATTGACATTGCCTCAGATCAAGTCATTGTAATAAGAGCCAAGTGGTCTTTAACAATTTAACGCAAGATTTATTTATTTCTTTATCACTGCAAAGGGAGGAATTTGATATATGTCAGAGCTTGAATAGAAAATTACAGGCACTGGCATAGACTTTCATGAGGTCTTACTTACAGAAAGCATAATTCTTTTTTGCATTTTATGACAACCAGTGAGTGAGACAGCGCTGTAAAATCAGTTTGGGTTTGGTTGTTGTACTTCATTGTGTCCCTATCATATTATTATGTAACAGGTTCACAATTATACCTGTACACATGAAGACATTAGGTGACTGACTGTGGTACATATAAAATACAAGGTAAGCCTTAGTTTTTGGTATACTATTTTAAAAGGTAAATGTATATTCCCCATTGACAAGGTTGTAAAGTCGTGTCCAATCATAGGGGGAGGTGCTCATCTCCATTATTAAGTCAAAGAGCCAGCATTGTCAGAGACTATTTTATGATCATGTGGCCAGCATGATTCCACAGAACGCTGTTTACCTTCCTACCAAAGTGGTACCTATTTATCTACTTGCATTTGCATGCTTTCGAACTGTGAGGTTGGCAGAAGCTGGGACTAGTGATGGGAGCTCACTCCATCACATGGCACTTGGGCCTTGAACTGCCAACCTGCTGATCTTGCAATCAACCTAGCCATATCAATACCTTACTAATAACAATACCCTATTGAAAGCAGACTCTGCTCCTCTACTATTCCTGTCTTCCTCCTTGGATATAAATTTATGAAAAGTTGCAACAATACATTGCAGTATATTCTAGCTTACAAAGAGGAGTATTTATCTTCAAAACTTGGGATCCGGGCCTTTTGAAGGAAGAAAATAAAATAACTCCTTTTTTTGAAGGAATGAAAGGAAGACCCTTTGAAGGAAGGAAATAAAATAACTTCTTGCAGACTTCTCCATCCTGTGCTATGGGGCTTCTGGCTATCCACCTGAATATTTCATATTTAGATATATAATATGGAGCCTTCCTTCCTTCCTTCCTTCCTTCCTCCCCCTCTGTCTCCCCCTCCACTTTTGTAAATACATCATTCAGTGAACAAGGTAGAGGGACTGCACAAAAACATTTATTGCCTTAAATTTTTCACCGCCTATTGACTTCTCTTCCTTTGGTCTGTGCCTCCCTCACCCACCCACAGAGGAGGCAATGGGCAAGTTGGGGCCCGCATAGCCCCCTCAACTCTATTTGTGGTCCCAATCCCACAGACTTCCCTAGACTGTCCTTCTTTTGATAAAAAAAAAAAATGAATGCCCTTTTCTGGAAGCCTCCAAGAGCAGTGATTCATTTTTAAAAATATATCCCAGCCCAATGATGTAAAAAGGTCAAAGGTTGACCGTAAGATCAAAGTAAGGTAGAGCCATGCTGAAAGAACATTGTCATCAACCAAGGAAACATTTAGAAGCTGCAGAGTTATTAAACTATTAGGAATCTGAAGGGAATGCAGATTAAGAATTTCCAGAGCAGGCTTTCTACTAATAATAATCTGAAATATAAAGAGAAAGTTTGGCACAAACAGTTTTCACTTGCTTTGTAGTTTTTCATTGTGTCTTAATGACTCCTGTTTAGTGATTGGCTAAAATATATTTACAGTCATCCCTCCCCATTCACGGACTTGAAGTCCGTGGTCTTGCTCTTTGCAGGAGGGACAAGCAGGGAGGGATAAAATGGTGGCACATGCCCACTCACAGCCCCGCACTTGCGCCATTATTTTCAATGGGGCTCAAATATTTGCAAGTTGCCATTTTCACAGGAGGGTCTGGAACAGATCCCCGCAAATTGGGAGGGGCTACTGTAGTGGACAGGATGTTGCTCCTGTCCAGCAACATCCAGCTGCTGCATGATGTTGCTGGACAGATTTTCCAAAAATGCTATAAATGGTAAGGTGTATGTGTTTTGTTGTTGTTATGTGCCTTCAAGTTGTTTCTGACTTTTAAGACAACCCTGAGGTGACCCTATCACAGGGCTTTCTTGGCAAGTTTCTTCAGGATGGCTGCAAGGATTTATTCATTTATGGCATTTATATATCACCTCTCAGCCTGCCAGGGCCTCTAAGCAATATATAATGGATAAAAACATTTGAAACAATGGATAGATTAAAAACTTAAAACCCCAAACTGAAAATACAACTTACAATTATTTTCAAAACCAGCAATTAAAACAGCCAGACCAATTTCAAGGGCTATTGACCATGTGGAACAACTCCATTTTAAGTGTTTATTGAAAGCTTGGAAGAGATGGAACCAATCCTACAATCAGTGGCCTGCCACAGAGAAAGCCCTGTCTCACCATGTCTCACTCACTTATGGGTGCATTATATATGTGATCCATTGCTTTAGCAACTACTTGCAATTATGGGCAGACTGCAGCTCAGCGAAACAAGTAGTTGCAAAACCAATGGATCACATATCCTGTTAATTTTTTTTTAAAAAATATATAGTTCCCAAGCTGGGCTGCTCAAAGGGGAAATGGTGTGCTTGAGCAGCCTGGGTTGCTGAGGGGCAGAGGAAGGCTCAGTTGCTAAAGTTGCCCTGCTTGGTGCCTAGAATGGCCCCATCCACACTGTGTTGTGCAGATGATTGACATGCATTTTGAAACAGTGAAAAATACTGGGAATGACAATCGTGCCAAAAAAGAAGCAATTATGAGGGAATAGTGAAAAGATTTGCTTTCATAGTGAGAACGACAGACCTTTTGGAATCAATTCACCAACATGGAGCGAAGGTGATTCGCAAACTGGTTTAAATGTAAGTGGGAACTTGTAGAGTGATAATGTTTGCCTCTCTTGATGGAGGGGGAAGGGAAAACCCAGGGGAAATTATCCTTAAGCCAAATGAGTCTTGTAAACAAAGTCCTTGAATGAGAGACAAATTTCGCCTCCTATTCTGCCTCTTGATAAGTACACAAAAGGGGATACATTTCTCTGATTGAGCTGATATCTATGATCTCTTAACCCTTGAGTCTAATTGATCACAATGGAACATGGGACAAAATTGTTTTCTTTCAGAAACAGTTGACATATATTTAAGTAAAGGGTTGGAAGCATGAAACTATACATGATTTATTGGACTGCTCTAGATCATGTATCAGAAGGTAAATTCAGTACTTTCATTTAAAAGATTAACCACCTAATCCTAGAACAGCAATTACAGCATGAGCAACCTTATTAGGAAAAACACATTACATAATTTAGAGTGCTAACTCTATTGATAAATCTATTCAGCAAAGCTGAACTCATGGCACCCAACCTAGATGGGCAAGTGGTTAACCCTTTTCATCTTTGAACAATCATGAATCAGTGGCCCAGTATTTCCATGTGATACATTTTCCATGTGATATGATTTGCTTAAAGAGATTCTTGGAAATGTTCTACCTTTGCAAATGCAAATCCTTTTTCCTATAAATTTTAGATCTGAAATGCTTTTTTTCTATGCAAAGTATTGTAATGCTATAATGAAATGATCTTGTAAGGTAGTCCTTGTCTGTTCTGTGTAGATTCAGCAATTATGATCTTTGCTTCTCTGTTTCTTGCCTTAAGGAAGAAATATAAAATTGGAAAAGGAGATAAGGCCAGTTTAAAACCTTTAACTAAAATTATATTGAACTTCCTAAACAAGTTATACTCCTACTATAAACATATTGTCTTATCTTTATATTACCGTATATTATAAAACTCCAAACTGATAAATTCCCCCATTGTTGTCTCAGAAATTGACAAACACATGCCAATCTTGCTTAAAATTAACCAAAGACTCTTTAATCAACATTGTCAGTTTGTCCATTTCAGCAAGTTCATAAAGCCTCACCAACCAATTTTCTTGTGTTGGAATAACAGTTATTCTTTCCTTCTCTCAGTATAGACAATTCTCACTGATATGCATATATTGTAGAATTCTTCCATATTTCCTTTCAATATGTTTTTCTGTCATTCCCAATAGGTCAAATTCAGATATCTTTTGGAACTTTATTTTTAAACTGTCTGCCAACATTAGATGAATCTGAGTCCAAAATTTCTAAGCATTATTTGACCACCACATATAATAAAATATCCCAACCTTTTGATTACACTTCCAGCTTTTGTTAGTAACCTTTTTGAAAATGCTACTAGATGTATAATAATAATAATAATAATAATAATAATAATAATAATAATAATTTATATCCTGCCTCTCCAAACAGATCTGAGTGGCTAACAATAATAAAACAACATTAAAATCCAGTAAAACATCATATCCCATAAACCCTCCCATCCACAATAAAAAGTACATTTCAATTATTAAAACAAAGCAAAACAGGGGCAATTAAGGGGCAACTGATGGGAGGCGACTGAGAGGCTAGTCTGGGAAGACCTGCCGGAAGAGATACATCTTGACTGCCTTTTTAAAGCAGTAAAGACTAGCAATGTGTCGAATCTCCTCTGGCAGGCTGTTCCATAACTTGGGAGCAGCAGAAGAAAAGGTCCTCTGGGTAATCGTTGCCAGCCTAGTTTTTGCTGGCTGCAGTAAGTTTTTACCAGAGGACCTCAGTGTGTGGGGCGGATTGTATGGGAGAAGGCAATCCCATAAATAAGCTAGGCCCAAGCCATGAAGGGCTTTAAAAGTTATAACCAACACCTTGTACTGTGCCTGGAAGCTAATAGGCAGCCAGTGAAGGGACTTTAATATAGGTGTTATATGGTCGCCCCCAGATCTCCCGGTGACCAATCTGGCTACCATATTTTGAATTAATTGAAGTTTCTGGACTAGGTGCAAGGGCAGCTCTATGTAGAGCGCATTACAGAAGTCAAATCGTGAGGTTACCAGTGTGTGCAACAGTTTTTAGTCCTCAAATTCCAGAAAGGGGTGCAGTTGACGTATCAACCAAAGCTGATAATAGGCACTCCTGGCCGTCGTATCTATCTGGACTGACCTCTGGAGTGCCGGATCTAGGAGCACCCACAAGCTGCGAACACAGTCCTTTAGGGGAAGTGTGACCCCATCCAGGACTGGTTGACAAAGCTCCATATCCAGATTAGGGCCACTAACAGCAAGCACCTCCACCTTATCTAGATTCAGCTTCAGTCTGTTTTTCCTCATTCAGCCAACTACCACCTCAAGACATTCATTCAGAGGGGAGATGCCTCCCTTAGCTGACGCTGTGGTCCGGGACATGGACTGATATATCTGGGTGTCATCAGGGTACTGATAGCACCCCGCCCCATGCCTCCGGATGATCTCTCCCAGCAGTTTCATGTAGATGTTAAATAGCATTGGGGACAGGATGGCACCGTGAGGGACACTGAATTTAAGCTCCTTTTTGGAGGAGCATCTGTCCCCAAGCATCACCATCTGGAATCTACCTAAGAGATAGGACCAGAACCACTGCAATGCAGTGGTCTGGATTCCCAATTCTCTCAGGCATTCCAGAAGGATACTATGGTCGATGGTATTGAAAGCCGCTGAGAGATCCAGAAGTACCAAGAGGGTCACATTTCCCCTGTCGATACTTAGGCGGAGATCATCCACTAAAGTGACCATAGCAGTCTCAACTCCATATCCTGTCCTGAAGCCATTTGAAATGGGTCTAGATAATCTGTTTCATCCAAGACTGTTTGGAGTTGAAGAGCAACAGCCCTCTCAATCACTTTGCTTAAAAATGGAAGGTGAGAGACTGGTCTATATTTATTCATGTCCAAAGGAGGGCTTTTTCAGAAGTGGCTGCACTACTGCTTCTTTTAGGCAAGATGGAAAATAGCCCTCTCTAAGAGATGAATTTACAATATATCTTAAACAATATAGGTGTTAAATATCATCTATACATTGTTCTATAGAAATTTTCTTTCAGATCATAACTCATAGTAATTTTTAAAGATATTGTCCAAGCTTTTCCCCACTGTTCTAAATGTATTTGAGTACAAACAAACAGATTGAACAAACATCTTCTGAGCCTGACACATTGGCAATTTTGCACACTTCTGTGAATTGCCTATATTTTTATCCCCAACTAATGTCCTTGGAAAGCAGAGAAAGACAATGCAGAGGAGAGGACAGAAATGAAACTAAACGGGGCTTTCTTCCCTGTGTCCTTTCTGTGTAAAACAAATCTCTACTGTGTTAAATAATTCCCTAGTGGCATGTCTCTTCTCCAGTGTAACTCCAGTTCAGTAGCCTCAAATGATGACATGTGTCCCTGCCTATGAGAGCTTTTGGCTGAGGCTGAGCAAGCTTTCTGGTAAGACAGATGTTCACCCTTTGGATATAAAATAGGAAATCCATCCGATGTCTCATCAGTACAAAAGTGATGATATGATTCAACTCTAGAGGCCTTGTCTCCTATATAAACATCTACATCTATTATTTTGAATCTGGAATGATATTTTCAAATTGGACTACTAACTCCCTACAAAATAAATACAACAAAAGAACAAAATTAAATGAAAGAAAACCTGGTTGTAATTGATAAAACTAATCTCATACCCTCCAATAATTCACATATGAAAAGTGAGGCAAGAAACAGATGTGAACATCATGATGATGGCTGAGCGACATCAGAGTGTAAGGAAGATGGCAAAAGTTATTAATGAGAAAGAACACACATGCCAGGAGAGGCTGCAGCAGTTTGCTTTTGCCTGAGCCTACCAGCAAGAGCCTACCAGCAATTCTGCCCCTCCATTCCCTCCTTTTCAGTTAACTAAGAGCAAACTGCTTTTGCACTTTGAACTGTCTGCAGCAGTCAAAGTGAGCTGAGGACAAAGGGAGAAGTGGGAGGAGGAGAGAGAAACTGGGACATTTTAAAAGCAGCTGAGAAAGTGGAGTGAAAAAGGATTAATTGGGATTGTCCCTGCCAAACTGGGACAGTTGAAGGACATGTAGTTCTTGCATTGCCTTGAGTGCAATGTGATGTTTCCCTTTTTCTGAATGGTTCTTTTGTAGCCACTTGATTATTTCTTGGTCTTTATGGGAAATCTAAATCAGGGAATGTAAAAGTACATCCCCCCAAGCATCCTTTGACTCCTGAAGACTCCATAAACTGCCATTTTAAATAGGTTGCAGTCCTCTTGTACTATTTAATGTTTAAAAGCAACCTTTTTTCCAACACTAGAAATGGACTGTCAGCCATTTCTATTTTGTTTTGTTTTTTCATACTTGGCAATACATGGGCTCTCGCAATGGTCCTGGAACAGATAATTTACAGCATTTGCCCACTCCTGCTGTAAATGATTCCTTCACAATTTTTTGGTGCATTGACCCATCCCTGGCAAAACACCGGGCCATCCTTGACCTGCTTCATATATTATATTTTCAGGCACTGCAGTGGGAAAGGCTGCCTTGGATACCATCTTGGGAGAAAGGTGGGATATTAATTCAATCATCAATCAATCAGTCTTATACTGGTATCAACAAGAGAAGGGCGACAGTGCTTGGAAAAGTTACTTTTTAAAGGACCAAATGTCTCAGAAAGCCAGCCAGCCTGGAGGAGGCTATGCTGTCTGGGGGGGGCATTCTGAGAGCAGTAGTCACAGAAAGCAACTTCTTCTCTCTTTTTTTTTTAAACAATAATTTTTTTAAAAAAACACAAAACCAATTTCTTCTAACCTCTGAGAAGAACTAACTTGAGTGGTCACACAGGTTGGTTAGGTCTAGTCTGACCTGCCATAATATACTTGGTAAATTGCAAGTAATAGTTGTTATGGGGACTAAAAAGTTGGCTAATTAGTCTTAGTAGTGGCTTTCAGAAAATGCAGATATCTGAATGGGGGACTACACTCAGCTAAAGATGATGTAATTAAGGTACCTCCAAGAATTGCAGGTTGTGCTTTTTTGTTTGACTCAGACACAGAAAGCTGAATTAGGGTTTCTGGAAGCCTCTGAAAGCATCTCCCCAAAGTTCTGAAGCTGTGGACTTGTCTGCTGGAGAATTTAAGCCCTATGTCTTCACTTATACTCAGCTTGTATATAAGTAAATAAACAGAAATATTCCACATTTCAAGAAGGCTTCAGAGACTGCCTTCCCAAGGGAAACCAAACACTGTGCCTTTGAAACTTCTTACTGCTCAGAGAATTGGAGAACACATATGGCTATTGAATTTCACAGTGTAAGAGGTCTACAGCTCTGATAAACCTTTGCAACACAATTAGAAAATAAAGCAGCACACAGTTGGACTTAGAATGAGAAATGCACCCCCCCCCTTAAAAAAAAAAAGGTCTGGGCACCATAATACTTTTTGGTCTAATTATTCCCTTGATTTCCCTGCATTCATGCAAGCTTTCTGCTGTTTTTCATGATGTTGGAGGGATCAGATACTTGTTCTACATATATTAGATCAGTGTTCATTCGAGCCTTTGAAATCAGGAGGTGAACTCTGTGTAACACTATAGTCATGTAGAAAGAATCATGGCAGCCCATTCTCCATTGCAAGGCATCCAGGCAGTGGTAGTTTGTTGCAAGAAAGGGATTAGAGCCTCAATGTAAAACCTGCAAATGGAAGTAAGTCTGTAAACCTATGCATGCATACTTGGAAAATAATGCATCATAATATAGGCTTTAAAGAATACATGTTTAAGATTGATATTTAGAGTAGGGATATATTTCCCTTTTACCAGATGTAAATAAAGAAAGAAAGCTCCCTACTGTTCTCAAAATGCACTTTCATCCTTCATGCCATTCCATTTCCCACCCCCACCCCCACCCCCACCCCCGAGGTTTTCATTAATTTTTATACTAGTCTGTCTGGAAATTGCAGATTCACTTGTTAAGACTGGTTCTATTGTGTGCCCAGTGGTAAGACCTGCTCTGCCAACAAAACACTCACACATGGGTGGAAGGAAAAGGCCACCACTACTTATTGATTACAGCTGCAGTTAAATTGGCACATGGATGGGACCAGATCCAGGCATTGTCCAGCCTGCCTGCTGCCCGATGAACCCCAGCCTCCAGCTTTTTAAAAAGGCTGGTGTAAAAGTTTAAGGACAGAGTGCAAAATTTCCAGAAGAACTGGACTTCAATATTGTCAGTTGGAGGATTAGCCACATATGCCATGTCACCTTATGCAACACTGAGCTGGTTGTTCAGTACTGGTTTTGTGTCAACATTTTAACTTTAAACTGGGTTATGCTCATGATGGATTGCTATAATTTATTTCCAGAGTGTCACTGGTGTAAAAACACCATATACAAGGCTTTATGAACAATAAAGACAGGTCCCTGCCCTCAAGGACCTTCAAATGCAAATGCTGAGAGTAAGGAAGACAAGAAGAGAAGAGAAAGGAAGAGCAAGAATGAAAGAGTCAAGGGAAATGAAGGGTGATGGTGAGCAAATGCAATTACATTTACTTAAACCTGGTTGTATCCTTTGAGGATGAGGATGAAGGCCTTGTTTCATGTGTTCTTTTCAGTACTTTAATGCACCAAAATGAATCATAGAAACATATTCAGAAGGTTGGACAAAACCATGTATGTATACTCAGAAAGAAAAAACTAACACTTTAGTCTTTGGATCCATCTGTAATGGTTGACCAAACCTAATTTTTAAATTTTGAATAAATGTGAGGTGTGCATTTGTCTGACTGGGCTTGCCTGTTCAGTACACAACTTGGTAATACTTCTTCCACTTCAGAACAAAGGCTCCCTGTAATATAGAGCCAAGCCTGCTAGCAAGCATATCATAACAACTAAAGAAATTAAATGTATTTGACAGAAATTGCCTGCAGAAAAGTCTGAAGATAAGCTAGCAAAGCACACAAACAAAATAACAGGACTAAGTGCCTAACTGCCATATGCCAATGTTATATTAAGAAACAATGCCAAGCATGTTCAGATCACTAAAAAAAATGGAGACACATTTTTTATAAAAACAAACCCTTGTCCTGGCATTTGAAATAGAGAGTGTTTTTGTGAGAATGTGAATGATCATTCCTGTTCATGATGGATACTAACTGAGGAAGGAAATGTGAAAACTGAAAATCCATTCTTTTTTCCATTTCTCAGTCTACTTAGAAGTAAATGATGCTAATAAAACAAGTCATAGTTGGCTAACAAGGTAATTTCTCCCCATATAAATCCTGACTTAGAAAAGATTTGTATCACATCATGCTCACTCATCTCCACATCTCTTCTGAGTGACAAAATGTTGTGATCTGGATATTTTCTCACTGGTCATGGAATTCTTTAAAGCATAAAATGACATTGGTAATAGATTTATGAATCTTGCACTGCTGTATAAATTACAACTTACTTCTGGTCTCTGAAAAAAGTTCAATTTCTTTCATGTCTAGAGGATTCAGATGCCAAAGAAAAGATGGAACTGCGTACTGGTAGCAGATTTTATTAGAATGCCTGTTTGGACCAAGTTGAAGCATAGACCAAAAGCAGATCCTTTCACGTTACTTGTATTTTGGATCTGAATTTCCATTGCCTACCCATTTGGTAGCAAATTTTATCTATGATTAATTTTTGCAATTCTTGGTGTAGGAACAGGAGAGGGGCTGCTTGAACTACAAGGGTGTGGAAATGGGCAGGTAGACAACCTTCCTTTCTTTTTCCCACTTACCACACTTCAGCTTTGGTGATGCTACTGATGTGTCACCTTTTGTTTTGCTGCCCAGTCACACAGCAGTTATCAACATATTAACCCGCCCTTTCAGGGCTCTGCAAATATTGTAGAGTAAGGAGAAGGGATTGGATTACTTTAATTGGGTACTCCAGTAGTTCTTCAAATGTTCTAGTTCTCTCTTTTGGGGTTGTTGGAAATGTGACTTCTTATTTCTTTGTTGTTAGTTGTTGGGTGGTTGAAATATTGGCCTGGGGCTTTAGTCCAGCTTCTTTACTATTGCATTCTGTTGCTCTATCTCTTTTATTGCTATCTTGTGACCTAGTAATTTTTTTATATCCTTGCTCATTTTCTTTCAGTGGGCGAATGGATGAGAAATGGGGTTTTCAAAAATGCATGCTCTTGTTTCCTTTCCCCCTAAGGTCAAAACAGGAACAAGAGGGGAAGAGTAAAATCATGTCTGGAATTTTTCACCTTTGTTCTTCTGGCCACCTTTTCAGTGTGAATTTAAATGCTAATTTAGAATTAACATTAAGTATCACAAATGTCCCTTTTCTGGTTAAACACAATTAATGGAAATTTTAAAGCTTTTTAGTGTCTGCTTTATGTAGTGGCATTTTTCATCTTTTCTATTTTTGATTAAATCTAGATTCATTATTCAGAGGCTTGAAGTGCATGGTATTCAGTATGCTAACTACATACAACTTAAAGAGAATTTTTCCTTCTCTTGAGAGCCAAATGAAGCTATGGAACTGCTGGCCTCTTGTCTGGATATTGTAACAGGATGAGGGCTCAAAAAATCTGAAGTTAGGGAAAAGTACCACCTAGAGACTCAAATTTGGGCTGCAGGCCACAGATAGATTAAAACTGATAAAAATGACTTAAAATGAAATAAATATACATGCCTGTTGTTGTTGTTGTTGTTGTTGTGTACCTTCAAGTCTTTGCTGACTTATGGAGACCCTAATTAAGGTCTAAATATTTATTAAAAGGGGAAAACTGCACACATACACATATGACACACAAACACACACTGCACACTTGGAAGCAAAGGAGTGAAAGCGGGAATAGATTGAGATGGGCCAAACTATGGGAGATACTCACTTCCAAAGGCTTCTCCGGGATCTGCTATGGATGTGAATGATGATGATGCATGGCCACTGAAATGGGGGAAGGGATGGCTGAGGAAGCTATGTTCAGAGCACAGACTGGTGTGGAGCCAATATGCACTCTAAGGATAGCATGCGGAGTCTAAAAATCTAGGGGTTTATATAGGAATATATAGCCTCTGGCTAGAGACTTGATGGCTTGGCTGAAGCCTGGATAAAGGCACTGATTGCCTGGGCTTTGTCAAGCCGAGGTGTGAGGATGGCCTAAACAATCAAGGAGGGAGCCTAGAGGAAAAAGGGTGCAGTTAAATCTGATCACTGCCCCATTAGGCGTACTCAGGACAAACAAGCACTATTGTGTAGTCCTTTAGGGTTGATGGTCTTTCCCCTTTAGCAACTCCCAAACCTGTCTGGTAGGGAAGTTTCTAGTTGTTTGGCAGGCCTCTTCCCTGTGCCTATCTGACTTACTATCTAGAGGCTTATGGCTTACATCCCACAGAGGTCAGTTTGGGGTCATCGAGGGAATGCCACATGTACCAAATTTTTATTAAAGTCATATATGCTAACAAGAGTGGGGTTGCCTTTGCTTTTCTCTGAGGCTGAGAGAATATGCCTTGCCTAAGGTCACCCAGTGGGTTTCCATGGCTGAGTGGGGATTCAAAACCTGGTCTCCAGAATCTTAATCCAACACTCCAAGCACTACACCATGCTTAGTAAGCCATGCTTCCATGTCTAGGTTTATGATTTTTTGGTCTTATGGGCAGAGACAGACATTCTCTTTCATTGTGATAGTTTTCACTAAGAAAAACAAATAGATAGCACTAGAACAGATGGTGAAGGAGGTAGGTCTTTACCTTACTAAGGAAAGGAAGTTGCCATGTTGATTACTTCACCTTGAGCTGGCTGCACCATTTTTTTCCTACAGAGTTTTGGTGTACATTTTTTTATTTTGGATTCCTTTTAACTTGCTATTCGGCCATTAGCTATCTGAGTTATCTGGATGGTTACTTGGAAATTGCCATCTAATGCATCTTTTTGCATTGGTTGAACATTGCATACTCTTGGGACTGCCCTACTAACAAACACAATTTTGGCTGAGTTTTCCTAATGTTCACATTTTTTTAAACATATACTTATTTTGATTGAAGAATTCCACTAGAAGATTTGGAGATGAGCAAGTTTAGAAGGATACTTGAGTATCCCTTCACTTAATGCTGTAAAATACGTAATTATGTAGGTTTATATTAGAATTCATGAATGACTGAATTTCCCACCTATCCCTATCCCCATACTGTTCCTTAGCTTCCATTCTCTTTCTCTTACTTTATTTCATTGGATCCAATAATCTATCCCTATTCAGGTGTTATGGTAGATAGGATACAAGTATACACAGAAGAAGGGTGTGAGCCATGCATGCTAGGCCCCAGTGTTGCTACTGTAGCCAAAATCTCTTAGTGGAATTTTTAATTAGCTCAGTTATTTTGGCTATACTACAAAAACAGCTGTAGGATACGTCCCAGCATTTACGGAGATGATGGGAATAGCTGGAAAGACAGAAGCAGAATTCTCTCAATGAACTGAATGTTTGTTAAGGGGACCACATATCAAGACATGCACTCACTCACACACTCATACAAGAGGCTCAGGAATAAAGGAATTCATGTTTGAATAGACCCACAGGCTGAACTAATGGTGATACTTACTAAAACTTGGAACGACTCTGGAGGGTCCAATTGGATGGTGGGTGCTAGACTATGCTGCTTGGGAGTGCTGAATAGGATGGCAGCCAGTCAGACACTAGTCAGAATTCAAGGTGACGTGGAGTTACCATGAATTCTATCTAGCTCAACAAGTAAAGGATTTTGTGGATCTTATATAGGAAAAACTAGCCTCAAGCAAAAATACATCAAAGAGGCCCAAATCTGCATAGAAGAAAGATCACTCAAAATATATCAAGGTGGGAATGGGTTGTAAAATAGGACTTCTTCGTTAAGTGCAAAACCATCCCGGTTGTAAATTAACTTAGCCTTCCTGTCTTTTGGAAATGTGACTTCCTTTCCTTGCCCTGCATATGTAATAATACTAATAATAATAATAATAATAATAATTTTTATCCCACTCCTCTGCATAATGCAACTGGGGCGGCTTACAACTTTAAAATATACATCCATATCCCACAGTCCCACCCCCCTTAAAATACAATTAAATAATGATGATTTAAAATGCATTTAAAATAATAACACAAAAAACAAAGAAATAAATAACAGTAGCTACAGCCAAATCAGGGATGAGTAGGATGGCTGTTTTTGATGGCCGGGATATTTTTGGGCTCATGGCAGCTCAGAGCTTCTGGGTCCACTTACGGCCATTGCAAGGAAAGCATATACATACACCAAGATTTGGAAGACATCCAGTATGGCTAACACCACCCTCCTGTTCTGAGCAGGGAAGTTTGTAGATGGTGTCTACTTGTAGTCAACTTAACATGAATAGAAATCTCCATGCTTGGTGACATTGGGTGAGGAGGTTGATGCCACTGGGGGTTGGTCTGATGCATGTGAAGATATTGTATAGGACTCTTACATGTGTTCTTTCTGTTGTATTAGGTAAAATGCCTAATTTCTGTTGTATTAGGTAAAATGCCTAAATTGGGATTATATAATTATATGATTTTAATTTTGCTTCTTTTTGTCAAGCTGTAGGGCTAATAAGACTGAAAATTGAGACCATGATTAGTTTTACTCCCATCTATGCTTTGGAATGCTTGTTTAACAAACTTCAGGCATTTTATTTTTGATGCTTTGTTTCAGAAATTACATGTGATACTAATTAATAAGAAAGCTGCTATCAAATGCCTCCAAGATTTCTTTGAGAGGCTGGACAATGTTAATGAAATTGCCATTTTTTAAAACAACAACAACAACAACAACAGTTCAACAATCCAGCTCTTAACAGTTCCTGTAAAAGGTAGACACAATATTTATGAACAAGATGGCAATTTGCTTTCCAAAAGCCTGGAATACAATTACATGGAATCCAAGAATTCAAATTCTAGCCATGTTGGGGCTTTTATATTTGAAATCTATCTATTAGTTTGGGTGGAAGGGTCATAAAACATTCTGTGAAATTAGGCACTGATGTATCACTTTTGAAGGGTGTTAATTTGGTTCTTTAGCACTGATTTGTTTAGTAGAAGATATTAATTGCTTGGAGGATAGAACAAAATCATTTTGTGCTCTATGGAGGGAAAAAGAAAAAATACAGAATCACTCAAGGTAAATTGCTGGATCCACGCTAGGTAATTGTTCTGTTTGTAGCACTTTGATTTGCTAATAGTAATATATGAGTCTTCAGCATTTAAAAAAATGATCCAGAAAATTCTGACACTTGGGGATTTTGTGCTGTTCAATCATCAGTCAGAACAAAAACTTGGGGGCAATGCAAAAATGGACTTGCAGAATACAGTGTGAGGAACTGCAGTTGGAAGACCCCCCCCCCCCCAGTACAGACACAGATGTGAAACCTTTTCCAGGTGGCTAAAAGTGCTCTCAGGGATGGATTTTAAAAGATATTAAGGTCAACTACTCAGTCATAGTCTAAAGTAGTCACAATCTAGGTATCTCCACTTTGGGGACCACACATCTTGTTGTCTGCCCTGCTTGCCTCTCATAGAGGCAGTCACACAGACCAACCTTCCCCAAGCTGTTGCTTTCCACATGTGTTCATGCTGTTTGGGAAAGATGAGATTCACAGTCAAATATATCTGAAAGATGTCTGGTTGTAAGTACTTGTAAAAATGTGTGTAAAAGTACTATAAAATTTATTTTAAAATACAACAATTTAAAAGAACTTAAAGTATTTCAATGTATTTAGAATAAAAGGATGCATTTAAAGTAAAATGAGAGTACTGTGTCAGGTCATGGCTATGAAAAGCAGAAGTGTCTCCAATACTGGGGAGAGAAAATATCAGCCTGAGACCCTGGAGATCCATTTATAGACAGAATAAACCATACTGGTCTAGATGGAGACATGACCTCATTGATAATAAGCCAGCTTCTGTTGTTCTTGGTGTCATCAAGTTCACTTCAACTTATGGTGTGTGAGAGTGTGTGTGCCTTAAAGTTGCCTGTTAATTTATGGTGACTTCATTAATGTCATAGGTTTTCTTAGGCAAGGAATACTCAGAAGTGGTTTTGCCAGTTCCTTCCTCTGAAATGTAGCCTACAGCACTTGGTATTTGGTGGCAGTCTCCCATCCAAGTACTAACCAGGACTGACCCTGTTTAGCTTCCAAGATCAGATGGGATTTGCTGCCCTTAAGGTATTTAGGCTGTCAATTTATCGTGACCCTATGGATAGATGATTTTATGAATAAGAGAATTCCAAGAGCCCTAGTCATCAACACTCAGCTGAGCTCTTGCAAACTCAGGGTTTGGGCTTCCTTGTATCAACCTATAATCTGATCTGCTTCTTTTCCAACTGCCTTGCACTTTGCCAAACATTACAGTCTTTTCCAACAAGTCATGTCATTCCATGATATGTCCAAAGTATGACAGCTTCAGAATAAGTGTCTTGGCTTGTATTGAGAGGTTTTGTCAGTGTATGTAAAAATGGAATTGAATTTCACTGGACAAAATATGGCTGCTGGCTGAAGATGCTGGCTGATGCAACATAAGTGAAAGTTGCAGCATGGTGATTGAAATGGAGTGTCATCAATCACACAATGTAGGATATGCCCAGGATGACACAGCAGATGTGATGCAAATGGCTGATGCAAGAGGACTATTGCACACACCTGTGTGAGATGATCATGTCATGGACAAGATGTATCAATATGGGCATGGCCTATGTTCTGTGTTAGTTGCTATTGTTAGTGGATACATAGTTGTTGGTTTGTATATAGTGCTGTAAGTACTCTATAGTAAAGTTCTGTATAAAGTTCTGGAGACTCTGAGTTATTTTTTTAGCATCCTGCATATGTGCTTGCAGCACTGCTGAACATTAATACTTATTTGCTTGTGCTCAGACAGAAGGACCATGGGTAGTGCATGGCTCTGGCAGCTTCCTATGTTCCTGAAGCTTAAATACAGAGGATAAATGTGAATTCAGACCATGGCTTTGTAAAAAATAAATTTTAAAAATCTCCTGATATTCCAATTTTGGTCAGAATTCATCCATCCCACCCCTCTCTTCCCCTCTCTACCCCCGTTTCTTATTTCTGTGGATATGGATCTCCATAGATTTCAGTGCATGGCAGTGCCAAATGCTGTGCAACATAAATAGCTATGACCTTGCAGGCCTATGCTTGTGTGCAACCTGATGAATATAACCATTTTGGCCTGCCATGCTGAGTCCACTCCAGTGTATCCAACTAGTCCATGGTCCTGTACTCTTAAGTGTCTAATTTAATGGGTCAGGATAACCCACAGGCCAAATGTAGCCCCCTGAGTGATGCTATCTGGCCATTTGTCAAATAGAGAAATGGACTGTTAGCATCTGTGACCTTACCAGCAAGCTAAGCATGGTCCAAAACACACTGCAGAAATAATCCAGTTTGAGACCACTTTAACTGCCCTAGCTCAGTGTTAGGGAATCCTGGGAATTGTAGTTTATTGTGGCACCAGAGCTCTCTGATACTGCTTTTTCCCAGATTTGCGCAGGTGCTGAGACTGAACTGGGACCATGTGTTATCACACAAGTCTGTGCCCAGATCAAAGGCATCCCGTAACTGATTGAGATGTCTCCCATTACTTTGCTAAGAGTGGAAAAGTCCTGTTTTTAGCTAAGTACAGAACTCCTGATCTGGCATGGGATGCCTACGATCTGGGCACAGAGCTGTGTGATAAGACACAGTCTCTGCCTGTGCTCACATTGGAAAAAGATAGCCAGTGTGATAATCTCCAGAGAAGGCTAAATGTCTCACAAAATTACAGTTCCTAGAATTCCCTAGCATTGAGCCAGGGCAGTTAAATTGATCTCAAACTGGATTATTTCTGCAGCATGTTTTGGACCAGTGTAAGGACCTTATCACACGGGGTCCAATGCAGACAGAATCCAAACGAAATCCCAACCTAATACGTATTATTTTTCCGTGTGTTCACACGACGTCACACAGAACCGCACAGAACCCTGACAGAACCCTGACAGAATCCGCAAAGAATCGAGATCTTTTGAATTTCGGTTTCTTCAGGAAGTACAAGTGCGCGACGGGAATCATTTCGCATTTACCATCAGTCCGATATGCAAATGAACAGGCAATACGTATTGTGGAGCATTTCCCCGTCATGACCCATGGTTCCCCGTGCTATTTCCCATGGATCTGTGAGGAAGCATCTTATGACGTGTACTTCCTGTTTTGATCGGGCAACAAACAGAACGGGTAAACATGGTCCTCTCTGCTTTAAGGCAATCTTGTATGTGAACAGCAAATACGTGTCCAGGATGCGCTTTCTTGGAAGCGCGATAAAAGCGTGATGACGGTAATTGCATGTGATAGCCATTTACGTATTGTGGGGTTTCTTTCGGTTTCTTTCTGTTTGTTCCTGGATTTATTCTTATTTCGGTTTCTTATCACTTTGTGGCCCGCATGTGATAAGGTCCTAAGAGTGGCTAGGAATGTAAAATGGAGATTGTTCCCATTCACCCTCCTTCCTACAATATGGGTCTGTCCTCAAACTAGTTGATGGTCTTGGGCCTCCTTTATTCTGTGAACTGTGCCAAATTGAAAAAACCCAAAAACAACACTTATGAATGATGTATCAAATGTAGACATTTATCTCTGTGAATGCTCAGTATATTAATTAAAGTGCATGCAAAGGTTTTTTCCCATGTGGGCATCCCTTGTTATTTCAGTGGGGGTGAACATGCAATGGAGTTGGAACAGTGTTAGCTGGTGGCTCCCGTAGCTGGTGGCAGTGAATTGGCTATGGGTTTCAATCTCCACTGTAAAGGAAATTACAGACAGATTCTTTAAAATCTTGTGAAAACCTTTCAGTATTGAGAAAGAAGCCATCAACTGCCATTAAGTTGGAAGAACACTGCACCTGTTCTGTCGCTTCTGTGCCTGCATGAAAACTCTAGACCATACCTCTGACTTGTATAAACAGTTACATACTGAACTCCCAATGTACCACTCTTGTTTAGTTAGCTTAAATATGCTGTCAGGTAGCTAACATTAGAAAAAAAAGTTTGAAAGCTTTGGATAATGATATCTCACACTGATAGTACTGCTGATTATTGACCTCATTTTAAAATGTGCCACCATGTCTCTGTGATGCATGAGCTGTGAAATATCACAGGGAAAATTATTTTATTACATTTTTATATGCTATCTAGATGGTACAACTTTTATAGGTTCTGTTTTAAATTCCTTCGAGGTTTACCTAGTTGAAAAATGTGAAGACTTGCTGCACACCAGCCCTAGAAAGGACATAAAGATTAGAAGGACACCATGCACATAAGAAAAAAGTGAGAAGGTTTAACAGATGAGTGCCGAACTAGATGTTATGGACATGTTATCAACACAGCCAAGATAGGATGCATGAGTGCATTTACATTGCATGCAGAACTCTTTCCATTTCTGGGATCACCCTCAAGACTGCTGTTTATTCACTGATACCACACTACACTGTGATAGTGCTACTATTTCACTTTTACTGCTACAGATGCTTCCTGTGGAATACTGGGTTTTGCAGTTTAGGGAGAGACATTTAGAATTCTCAGCCAGAGAGCTCTTCAGCCTCAGTAAACTACAAACCCAGAATGCCACAGGAGGCATCCCATAGCAATAAAAGTGGAATAATAGTGCTATAACAATGTAGTGCAGTAGTGATGCACCATGGGCTTTAATGTCCCAGATAAGTCACATAAAACTGTTCTCTTAGCCTGTGAGTCAATATGTTGTTGTATTCTTGTGTGCCTTCAAGTCATTTCTGACATATGGGGATCCTAAGGTGAACTTATTACAGGCTTTTCCTTGCCAAGACCTTTTCAAAGAGGATTTGCCTTTGCCTTCCTCTGAGGCTGAGAGAGTGACTTGCCCATAGTCACTCAAACCCTGGTCTTCAGGGTCCTAGTCCAACACTCAAACCATTATACCATGCTGGATGTCATATATATCATGTACTTCTTATATGGGTAAACCATCTGCTATTGGCATACAGGGTATTACTAAAAACAATGCATGAAAAAATGCATAGTTGCAAAAATTCAAGCCTTAAAGCAAAAATCTTAAAAACATCTGGCTTTATTTCTAACCCCACAGCTGTTATATTATGACAGTATAAACACTACTTCATAAGTTCAACCTAGACAATGAAGAAATAGAAATAGTAAAAGAATTCCCATATCTGGGATCAAACATTGATAGAAATGGGGATTTCAGTCAGGAAAGCAGAAGAAGACTAAGAACTCAGGGAGAGTGATTATGAAAGAACTAGAAAAGATCCCAAAATGCAAAGACATACAACTTAGAACAAAATTTAGAATCATACAAGCCATTGTATTCCCTATTATCATGTATGGATGTGAGAGTTGGAGAGTTAAGAAAGATGATAGGAAGTAAATCAATGCATTTGAGATACAATCCTGGAGAAGAGTGCTGAGGATCTTGTGGACAGCCAAAAGGACAAACAAGTGGGTCCTAGAGCAGATGAAACCAGAAATCTCCCTGGAAACAAAGATGACCAAACTGAAGCTGTTGTACTTCGGACACATCATGAGAAGGGAGGACTCCTTGGAAAAAACAATAATGCTGGGAAAGGTGGAGGGAAATAGGAAGAGAGGAAGGCCACATGCTAAATGGATGGACTCTATTAAAGAAGTCATGGGTATTAAGGGGTTGCAGGAATTAAGCAGAGCAGTGGAGGACAGGGGGTCTTGGAGATGTCTCATCCATAGGGTTGCTATGAGTTGGGATCGACTTGAGGGCAGTTAACAACAACTTAAACACTACAAAGTGTTTTAGCCACTTGATGATATCACTGTCACGATATCTTATGTAATCCTGGGATTTGTAGGGGTGTTTTTTAGGTACTCGGAATTCTTTGTGAGAGAAATTCTAGTGCATTCTCCTGAATCACAATTACAGGTACTTACCTGAAATGAATTCCAGATTTCAGCATGTCAGGAATAATTCAAATGACACACTCAACCAGAACTGGAAAGTTACTTTAAAAAAGTATGCTAACATAGTTTTAATTACATTATAGTTATAAAATTGTCACCAGTGTTTATTAAAAAAATAACAGTATAGTCCCATCTTTCAGAGGTGCTTATATAATTTTTTTTTAAAAAAATCTGTATGCTACAAGCTGGTGGCTCACTATTCCTTAGGTGAACACCTCAACACCCACATCACACCATCATGCAATACTAGAACCATGTGATATCCATCTACAATTTAATGAAGCAACTATCCTGTAAGTAAAGGCTGAGATATACTCCTAAAAATTGTGATAAACTTCCAAAGGCCTGAAATGATCTCTTGAATCACCATAATGTAACATCATAATGTAATTATGTATCACTATAATGTAACTTATTTATGCCTTAGTTATTGAAACAAAGAATGTCAAGATAAAAAGAGAACTTGTTATCTGTAATTAGTTACTTCCAAACATTATTTTCACCAGTATAGAAAACTGCTTTGTAATATCTTTTAATATATAAAAGAATATGAAGATAACCAGTTCCTAGTATTATTTATAGCAAGAATCACGTGATGGGATACAGCATTCGTCTAGCATTAAAAGGAGAATATCTTTTTACATATTAAAATGCCAATTTATTCTGCTTTTAACACATAAAATGCTAATGGTAATATTGCTTTCCCACTTTTGTCATATCACACTAATCATATCCTTAGATTGATGGCTGAATATATACTTTATCTTGCTGTGTTATGGTGTTTTAAACTGAATTCATACCGTTAATTTGAATTTTATTGCTTTTATACTATGTTGCAAACTGCCTTGCACTATTTTTAGGGAAAGCAGGAGGGGATTTTTTTTTTTTTTTTTAAAAATAAAAACCATCCTGAGCATTGCAAGTTAACCTTTGCCACATGTAATGGCTGGAAATTTAACAGGCAGTTTTCTACAGTGATATTATTAAAAGACTTTGTGTGGGGGTGGTTGAAAAATATGGTCCTGTGTCTTTGGTGCCAAACTTTTAAGCAGTATCAGCTGTCTCTTTACACAGAAAAATAACTGTGTATGTTGCTTTAATATTCAGAAGTGATCAAGTCTTGAATAAGAAGGCTACAAATGTTTTACTGAGTTTCTTTGGGGCAATTTGGTGAAGGTTCTCATCACCTTTCAAATATCCTGATTTGGCATGAGCAGTCCTCTGTTGTTCCTCCTTTTCAGCTGCTATTAAAAGTCCAATTTTCTCTCTCCTCCTCTCATTTCCCCCCTTTGTGAACAACTTTAGTTCAGTTGCTGTGAACTTGTGTTCAAAGTACAAAAGCAATTTGAACTCAACTCAGCAATGGAGAGAGGAGAATGGAATCTTGCAAAAGCAAACTGCTGCAGCCTCTCAATTAGTAACTTTTGCTGTCTTGATAGTACTTTGATGTTGCTTGGCCACACGTGTCCCACTTTTCATATGTGAATTGATGGAGGTTATGGCATCCAAAGGGACCAAAGTTCAATCTCCAGCCTCTCTGAGTTTGGTTAGGAAAGGGAGAAACCCTTCAGAGCGGCTGCCAATCAGTATGGATCTGAGGTGAGCAGAATGAGGTGGATCTCTGCATGATTTGCGATAGATTGGCACGAAATTCTGACTCTGAATTGTTAAACAATACAGCAACAAAACACCCTAACTTCTAAATTACATCGCTCAAATGAAGAAAGTGTGAAGTAACCATGAGTGGCTTTTTATGCAAAAGGACTACCCCCCCAAGGATTCAATACATTACATATTTCTGTCCATGACATTTGCTTACCACTGGTGCAGCTAATACTGAACTAGAGGGACCAAGATAAGGCAGCTTCCTGTATTTTGATGATTTCACAGAGGGTTTTTTCTAGTCCAGAAGGAAATGTTACATAGATCAAGGTGTGTGCCAGAAAGCAGAGACAAGGGACTTTATTACACCACTTTTTAAATCCACTTACCTCTCCTGATTTAAATTTTAATTCGGGTGGCATCCTGATGTTTTCAGAAGGATTTTACCGCCAAATCTGCCACCCAAATACATCCCGGGTCCATGCATGCTCACAGGGGCACTATGGTGGCCATTTTCTTAAGCTGGGAGTTTTCTGGCATCAAAAAGAAGCATGCTGAGTGCCCCTGTGAGTGGGGATGGACTCAGGCTGTTTTCAGGCAGCAGATTCAGCAGGAAAATCCTTCTGTTAACATCAGGATGCCACCCAAATTAAAATTTAAACCAGGAGAGGTAAGTCGATTTAAAAAGCGGTTTTCCTGACTTGTACTGCTGAAATTAAATCTGAACCTCTGTATGTGACATTTTAGTACTCTACTGACAGAGACTTTTGGAGGGGAGTACACTGAAATATGCTCCCCTTCAGTCTGAAATAGTCCAGGCCAAGAAAATACATACTTCTGGAATCTGCTGATTGTGTAGACTGGTTCAGAATCTTCAAGCTTTGTAAGTGTATACATAAGAAAATTTCTTTTGTGTAATATTTTTTACTTTACTGTTGAAGTTTTGGTGGCTATTTATAAGAATTTAAGAGGTGTTTTGTGGAAGAAATCCTCCTGCATGGGACACCCCCCCTTCAGTCTGATGGAATAATTTGGGAAGAATACCATTCTAATGAAAGCCTTTGGGGCTGTGATCAAAATGATGTGAGCAGAACTGCTTCAATATCTGTCATAGAACAGCCCCAAATAGATACCTCAGTAAACTTAAGGCAGATGTTTAATCAGTTGAAACAAACACTGCATGTGCTTGTGTTAGAGATTTGTTTCCAGAGGCATGTATACAGATATTATCATGTAACATTTGTCCTTGTCATCTAGTTTCAGTTTGAAAATGCATAGAAGAAAACTGGGATTTCTGGGTGAAAATATTGACAAAATAAATAAATAAATAAAGATGATAGATTGCTTTCTAGAATGGGTATGTGGGTAGGGTGGGGTATGGTGGAGTTAGATGGAGAACTTTAGTCTGTTCATATGTTTTAGCTCTGCACTGTTACAGTTTCTGTGGGGAACTGGTAGAGCATATGCTTTATATGTGCAAGTTCCCAGGTTCACTCCTTTGCATCTCTAGGAGTAGGCGAGAACTAGTCTAAAATCTTTGAGTGTCACTGTCATCTGAGGGCCTTTGCAGACTGCCAGAAATAGTGCAAACTGAATCCACTTTAACTGTCCTGTCTCAGTGCTAGGTAATCATGGGAACTGTGGTTTATTGTGGCACCAGAGCTCTCTGACAGAGAAGGCTCAATGTCTCAGAAAAAAATACAATTCCCATGATTCCCTAGCACTGAGCCAGGGCAGTTAAAGTGGACTCAATTTGCACTATTTCTAGCAGTCTGCAAAGGCCCAACTGATTCCAAACTACTTAAATATTTATTTATACTTCTGGGAATTGTATTGAGTCCAATTTTCATCCTTTAAAGAACATATAACATACTTTATCCCAAGTCAGACCATTGAACCATCTAGCACAGTATTGTCAAACTCAATAGACTTATCAATGAAGCTTCATCCTATGTGTTTTATACATTTCTTTCATTTCCTTTCAGGAAACTGCATATGCCATACATGTCCATCATTAAGTGTGACAAATGTTTATATTGCTTAATATAAAAGCAATACTATGGACGTTATCACACAGGGGGATCTGTAGGTTATCCCACACAAATCCCCCCCCAAAACCCCGCACTTGCGCCTGATGATTTCACACGATGTCGCACAGAAACTGGTCAGAAAGTGGACAGAAAGTGGTATTATCCGAGATCTTTTTAATTTCGGGAATTTAGAGGAAATGCATTTGCGAAATTACAGTAATTTCGCATTTACTGTAATGTGAAAATCAAATACACACGGACAATTCTCTTTTAAAACCTGGAGGAGGGCCAAGAGGAGGAGGAGGAGGGACCTCCAGGGAGGGAGGGTCCCGGGCTCCTCCTCAGTGCCATGCAGGGAAGGGAAGGGAAGGCAGCCCAGGAGAGGGAAGTTTGGGACGGAGGAGAAGTTTGGCATTTGGGATGGAGGGAAAAGGAGGGGAAAGAAGGCTTCCCTCGCAGCAGCTGTGGGTGGATGTAGGTGCAAGTGTGGGGTGTGCTTGTGGAGCAACTTGGAGATCCATCTCACTATGAAGTTCTGCCCTGCAGGTCCTACAAAGGGGAAAGGCTTAGGGGGGGGCATGGGAGCTACCTCCAGTTTCTCCCTCTCCAGGGCATCATCCAACTCTCCCCAGGGAACACCCAGCCCTTCCTTCCTTCCTTCCTTCCTTCCTTCCTTCCTTCCTTCCTTCCTTCCTTTTCCTCCTCCTCCTCCTTCCCTGCCAGCTCTGCCTGTGATCCTGGCCTCCTTGCCCATCTCCCCAGTAGCTGACAGCCTCCAATGCCAGGAAAGGAGAGAGAGAAAAAGGAGGGTGAGCCATGCCAATCCCTCCCTTGCCTCAGCTTGCCTTGCCTTTCCAGCCTCCTCCTCCTCCTTCTCCTCCTCCTCCTCCTCCTCTGCTTTCTTGAGAGGTCCTAACCCCAACAGAAGGGGGTTAGGACCTGTGCAGGAGGACATGACCCCAAATGGAGGACAGTCTGACATTTCCTCCTGGGAAATGCAGGACCCGCCCTGGAAAAGGAGGAGTCTGGTCACGAAACATACCCATTTCCAGTACATGTACGGGTTCTTTTCACTTGTGTATGAAAATTTAAAAAGTATTTTTTTCACTTTTAACTTAATTCCGTTATTACTATAATTACATGTGAAAAGCTTTTGCGCAATTAAGCTCTATTTTTGCTTTCTTTTCGGGATACTTCATTTCCACTTTATTATCTCTTTAACAACGAAACTGGCCCACGTGTGATAATGTCCTATGAAAACCAGGTGTGAATGAGAATTTATTTATATTATTATATTTGGCAAATTAAACATGCACATTTGTCACTTGTGATATTAAATACATACAGCACATGCAGTTATATACATAGGCGTGATCTCCATATTGAAAATTCATAAGATGTAAGCAATATTGAGAGTGAAGTTGCAGGCCCAGGAAATCAAACATGGCAGATATAACTACCAAGGGTTCCAATACCTTCTGGTCAACCATTCATCATTAGATTTATTAGTTCTTTGTGTCACTGTTGTCAGGCAGACCATCTAGTGAAAATGAGAAAGTAAGGAGTATTTTTAATGATCTGTGGTTATTTAGAGGATAGACTGTTGAATGGTATATGAAGCTTGTGATGATGCAGGGCACCTGAAGAAATATGGAAAATATGGGTAAGCTGTTTAATGCAATAAGGCATCTACACAGAATGAGGTTTTCTGAAGCACCTGATGATGAAAGAATATGCACAATGGATGCACAAACATCCATACCTTTCTCACAAATAGTCACTTGGTAAGCATAACATGTCACAGTTTTCTTGAGCAATCTATAAGAACTTTATAGCCTTGCATTTCAGCTGGCTTAATGTAAAGAGGAAGTATTCTGGTCCTTCATGTATGAAGGTGGGTAGAATATTCCCAAAACAGCTGCATTGTCTCTAAAACATTTCCTATACAGTATCCAAAAAAAAAAAAAAAAAAAGAAAAAAAAAAAAAAGAAAAAAGAAAAAAAAGGATTTTATGAAAGCCCATGTAGATGAATGTACATAACATATATTTTAAGAATAAACTGTGTTTTATTTCTCTCTGTAGGAAACCATATTGCTGATTAACCACTGCTTTCATAAACTACAAGTGGGCCATTTAAACTGTTTCACTGCTGGTTAATGTACTGTATTGTGATCATTTTCTCCCCCCATAGTACCTAGCTAGAGTTTTGTTTTTATTAGAAATTCACCTACCCTTGTCTGCTGAGGAGAAAAGAAATTACAATAAGGAGCCCCATAGCACATAAAACAGCAGAGATTCCTAAATAAGACTAGCCTGAAAGAGAAGCCTCCGCCTGCCTGCACTGTAATGAAATGCATGACTACAGGAGATAATAATAATTGCAGCAATAGCTCGTTACAGCTCCCAGATGATTTGGTGCTGTCAGGAGTGCACTGTCCTCTTGACATCCCAGGAGGTGAGAAGCATCACTGACTGCAGGCCCTGATTGGTGCAGTGAAATATTGCTGGCAAAAATTAAAAGGTCTTGGTGTCAAAATAATTCATGATATGCATATCTTCCATTCTGATGAAACGGCTGATATCCGGATTAGCAAGATAATAAAACTGATCAGGCTACAGTTAAACAATTTAAGTTGGAGGGCTGTTCATTTTGTAGGTGTCACTTGTCAGATCAAGGGGTCAAAGCAGAATGAAAAGCTCTCCCCGGTAACCTTCTGATGATTTGGATCTGGAATGTTCTTCATGATTTGTCCAAAGTTTTCATCACGGCACTGCCGAAGAGCATTACCGCAGCAGGCTGCATTCTGACATTCAAATCCCAGGAATGACAGGTTATTAGGAGAAGAGAACCGGCTGTACATACATTAAGCTCCATATCTTTGACCTGTAATTTGAACTGATAGTGATATTGTAATTGAGTGAGTAAAAAGGGGGGTATTCTTTATTAAAACACGGGAAGATGAAGAAAACGTTTATTTTCCAGAGATTTATAGGTTCATAAAACAAGCCTTTTGATGATGATTTATTTTACAATTTTTGAAATGCTGAACTGTGTGCTTAGTATTTATTTGGCTGAACAGCTATTTAAAATAACACTGTCTCCCGTCTTATTGCCAGCTTGTTCTCCAGAACCTGCGTTTGCACAGATGGAAAGATATTTGTGTAATATTGGAGTTCATGTAGTGGAATAGTTCAAAGATTATTCTAATAAAATAGACCTATAGGAAACATTGCACACATTTAACGGCTGTAGCATTAATGTTCCCTCATGTCCTTTCTCAGCACATGCTTGATGCCTTTAAGAGCATTTTTGGCTAAGGGGCAATCAACAGGGAATGTGGGGGAGAAAGGGGAACTGATTTCCTTAATCCTTTTGCGTGGATGTACTGGGCTTTTCTGTTCTAGAATGGGCTTTACTTCCAGGGTCCTCTGAAGAGTTTGGTGCTGAACAAATTACTGCTATAAGTTAAGCTTTGTTGGTGGTAAATGATCCAGAAGATGGTATACAGCAGAGAAGCATTCAAGCCCTTTTGCTGACAAGGTCCAGCATCCCCTCACATCCTATGGTAGAAGTGGGCTCTTAAACAACTAATTCTACCCAGACTGTCCCCAGTCTGTTCAATTCTCCATCACTGGTTACATGAGTTGCCTGCAATGGGGTGCACCCCTGCCAGGTGAGGTCAGTGGAAAATGAACTCCCAAGGGTTATACAGTGCAGAAACAGGCAAAATTAAAAACAAAGTGCTGAAGCATGACCCATTTCTCCCCTGTAGGAAACTGCACAGTCGGTTCCTATCTTTCCCCTGGCTCCACCTGCCTTTCTAATGCAGACAGTAGCAAGGCAACTAAGTGGGGGATGCAGACGGGTGGTCCTGAGCTGCCCCAGAAAATGGAAAATTGAGGCCGAGGCTGCCAGACACGTTGACCCCAACCCTCCCTTTTGCCACCTGGGAAAGGAGCACCAAAACACCGCTCCTTTCCCAGGTGGCAAAAAGGGCGCCCGAAGAGTCGCCACACGGCTGGGGTCTGGAAGTTGGTGAATCTTCTGCTGGAGTATGGACCTAGGCAAGTCCATGATACTGCTGATACCTGACTTCCCTCTGAACTTTTGCTTTGGCCCTTCTTGCCCGGTTATAATTGTTATGTAGCTTTCAGAATAGTTATATTTCAATGTCAGGGCAATTGCCATTATATAACGTGCATTACCCTTGGATAATTTTACTCAGGAATTTATATAGCTGGGACAGTTCCCATATCTGAAGACAGGTAAGTGTCCCAAATTCTTGTATTTCATGTTATTTACTCTTATGGATGTTCCAATATTATGTGAGTGACAGATAAAAAGTGATTTGTGTGATGTCTGATTATACAATCCATGAGATAAAAGCTGCTTTAGAACATAACTGTGGATACAAAGGCCTACCTCAATTAAATACAAAGACAATTAGATTACCCCCTTTCAGGCTTGTAGCATAGCAAGATTTAAGAGCTTCTTTAATTACATCCCAGAAAACTGGAACCTGAATATTAAATGTTTGAATGCGGCAAATATAAGGCCTATATTTAAAAGTTGTTAACAGAGTTGTTTGATCAGTATGCCTGTGTCAGCTTTTCCTAGCCTGGTGTTGTCCAGATGTGCTGAACTGTAAATTCCACCATCCATTGGCTGGCTAGGGATGATGGAATAATGACTAACTTTTATTAGCTTCAGCCAGCATGATGTCAGGAGTGATGGGAGTTGCAGTGCAACAAAATATATAGGGGAGGAAGTCTCCTATTTAAAGGCTTCACAATCTAAGACTAATTTAATGATAAAGGACCCTAAAAAGGGAGAGCAGAGAACACACCATTGCCTATTCACAGTTAGCTTCTGGACAGCAGATGAAACAGGAACACAGGTCACCCAGTTATAGTATTCTTCACAATGATAAGATATATTGCATTCCATAATAATGTCTAATTTTTTTATCTAAGCATGTACATTAGCATCTACAAATTATTTGAAATAATTTTGGTGACCCCCTTTGGACTCTGTTCTGTTGATGTATAAATGCCGACCTACATTTAGAGCTTCCCTGTCCTCTGTTACATATCATTCAACACTTTACACATTGAAATAGGCACATGCTTATACTGGCTTGAATCCTGATTTGATCAGGGAGCGGTGAGGCCTCATTTGGTCATGACCAATTTAAGTTACAATTATTTCTATGAGTCTGCTTTGAACATGATGGTGTCTGAATCCAGCCCAATGCCCCTATTCAAACTGATGACAATGATGAAGATGATTTCATATCCCACCATTTCCCGAAGCCTGGGATTCAAGGTGGCTTAAATAAAGCAAAATAAATGCAGATAAAAGCTCTCATCAATGAAAACAAAAAGGCAAAATATAATCAAACCATCAACAGAACTGAAAACAAAACAAATTCATTCAAAAGCAAGAAATGAGAAATACTGCAGATTCCATAGAATCACAGAATCCTAGAGTTGGAAGAGACCACAAGGGCCATCCAGTCCAACCCCCTGCCATGCAGGAACTCAAAATCAAACCATCCTCAACAGATGGCCATCCAGCCTCTGTTTAAAGACCTCCAAAGAAGGAGACTCCACCATACTCCAATGGAGTGTGTTCCACTGTCGAACAGCTCTCACTGTCAGGAAGTGCCTCCTAATGTTTAAGTGGAATTTCTTTTCCTGTAGCTTGCATCCATTGTTCCGGGTCCTATTCTCTGGAGCAGCAGAAAACAAGCTAGCACCCTCCTCAATATGACATCCCTTCAAATATTTAATATGACATCCCTTCAAATATTTAAATAGCCATCTCTTCTCCAGGCTAAACATACCTAGTTCCCCAAATCTCTCCTCTCCAGCCCCTTCACCATTTTAGTCACCCTCCTCTGGACACGCTCCAGTTTTTCAACATTCTTTTTGAACTGTGGTGCCCAGAACTGGACACAGTATTCCAGGTGGGGCCTGACCAAAGCAGAATACAGCAGCACTATTACTTCCCTTGATCTAGATACTATACTTCTATTAATGCAGCCTAAAAGTGCATTGGCCTTTTTATCTGCGGCATCACACTGTTGACTCATGATTTCTTAAAGCCTTTTCCTCAACAGGCCAAAGGCCTGTCAAAAATGTCTTCAGTTGTTGTGAGGAGATGATGGAGTTCATGGAGTCCTTCTCCTACTTTGCTTATCTGCTATCTGCAGTCATTTCATTTGCAATAGCTTGCCTTGCTTTGCTTTAAAAACTAAGACCATATTTTAATTCTGGTTAAATACATATTGAAAAAACATAATTGCCCTAAAAGGTGTTGCCAACAGTTTAAAATGAGCATCCCTAGCATATGAAATGTCAGGTGGTACATTAGGTGGTGACTATTATGACTATAGCTGTCAAGTTTGGGATGCAGTGGCTCAAGTGGTTAAGACACTGACTTTGTTGACTGCAAGATTGTCAGGTTGGCAGTTTGAGGCCTGGGTGCTGCCTGATGGGGTGAACTCCTGTCACTAGCCCCAACTTCTTCCAACCTAGCACTTTGAAAGCATACAAATGCAAGTAGATAAATAGATACCACTTCAGTGAGAAGGTAAACAGCGTTCTGTGCAATCATTCTGGCCACGTGATCACAGAGTAGTCTCTGACAATGCTGGCTCTTCGGGTTAGTGACGGAGATGAGCACCGCCCCCTGTGGTTGGAAATGACTTGACAACCTTGTCAACAGGGAATACCTTTATCTTTACCTAGCTGTCAAGTTGGCTTTGACATATAGCAACCTTATGAATGGGAGACCTCCAAGACACCCTGTCAGTAACAGCCCTACTGCAGTCTTGAAAACTCATGGCTATGGCTTCCTTGATTGAGTCTATCTACTTGTAATGTGGTTTTCCTCTTTTGTTACTGCCTTCCACTTGTCTTTTCACACTTATTGTCTGTCATTTCATGTCACCTCCAAGGTATGATAGCTTCATTTTAATCATTTTGGATTCTAGGGAGAGTTCAGGCTTGATTCCGCCCCCCCTCCTTGGAGCCATTTATTTGTCTGTTTGGAAGTAAATGGTATCCATAGAACTTCCCTCCAGGACCATATTTCAAATGAGTTAATTCTCTTCCTGTCATCTTTCTTGTTCTACTTTCACATAGACAGTGTTGTCATATCATACGAATAGGGTGACGATCTAGTGCAGTGATTTTCATCTTTTGCTGTCCACCAGAAATGTTCAGGGCTTCTGTTCTCAGAAGTCCTAGTCCACATGGTGAATGATCAGAAATGCTGGGCTGAAGTCCCAAATATCTGGACGAACAAAGGTTGGGAATCACTGCTATAGTGCATTCATTATACCTGTTTATAAATGAATCTATAGCAGAGACAAAATGCATTTATATTATGTAAAACCCTTGGAGGCCCAGCTGGCACCAACACTGCTGCTGCTTATGTGCCAAGTAAAAATATGGTGATTCATGAAAGTTCTGCCATGCTCATAGTCTTAATACATTTTGAACTATTTTAACCCTTTTAAAAAATCTGTTTTTAAAAAATTATTAATTGCTGAATATGTTTTATTCCTAGAAATTTTTAAAAATTGTTTATACTGTTTTAAATGTGTTGTACTGGTTTTATTGTAAAGCATCCTGAGATCTTTGAATAAAGGACAGAACATAAATATTTTAATAAAATAAAATAAAAAGTCGTATTGCCCACTCACACATTGAAGCTGTAATCATATATCTAGTTTCCAGGATGTAACTACACACACACACACACACACACATTTAGATATATACACATATATATTTAGATATATATAAACTATTTTTATGTTGGTTTCTTAGGGAAAAACACAAGAGAGTAGAGACCTAGGTAAACATGGCCTATTAGAATACTGTAATATGATATCAGTAAGGTTGTGCTGGAGTAAAGATTCTAGTTGGCAGCATAATCCCAAGCCTCTACATTCAAAATTGTCTCATTGAATTCAATAGAGCACACTATTAAGTCAGTGTGTAGGATTGTAACTTCAATAACGGAATACAATACTTGCAAGTATGTGTGTTTGAATCACTCTCAATGCATTTGAGACTCTTGATTGTGCTTGATTGCATTTAGCAAAATATGCCCAAGATTACATTGGATCAACTAAATTGGCTTAAATTTGCTATAAGGAAAACATTGATTCAGTCTTAAACTCAGCAATGTCTTTACCTCCTTTAAAGGCTATAGAAGGGTTCATGGACTACAGGCTGCTGCACAAGACACAAGTGGTCATCTGATGAAGTGGGCTGCAGTCTATGGCTGCATCCATACTGCAGAAATAATCCAGTTTGACACCACTTTAATTTGCCATGCCTCAAGACTATGGAATTGTGGGAATTACTGTTTTGTTAGACATTTAAACTTCTCTGTCAGGGAGCTCTGGTGCCTCAACAAACTACAGTTCCCAAAATTCCATAGCCTTGAGCCATGACAATTAAAGTGGTGTCAAACTAGATTATTTCTGCAGTGCGGATGCAGCTATTGAAAGTTTATGCCAAATAAAATATAGCAGTTTTTAAGGTGTAACAACTTTACTGTTTTTTATGCAACAAATTACCATAGCTCCCCACTAATTTTTTAAAAACCTATTTGTAGTTTGAGCAATTTCCTGAATTAAGCAAAACCTTCATGGAATCAGCAGCTCCTTTGCTTGATTACTAAAATGCAAAAGATTTACAAGGAACATGGCTTATGCTATTAAAATTCTTATGTTTATTCATGGCTGTATTCATTTTAGCATAAGTTAATATTATATAAGGAATAACATTCTCTAATTTCCCAGTTTAAATACAAGTTGTAATTTAGAATGATTCACCTTTATTGAAAGAAAACCTATAAGAGTATTTGCTTTAGCTCAATAACCAGTCATTTATTTTATAATATATGAACTGCTAACAAAAGTAAAGAATGAATGAGGAAGGCAGTTTGTTATTTAAAAATTCCACAAAATGGGAAATATGTGCATAAAATTTTAAAACATAACTGTTTACAGTAATAGATCTGCCAGAAAATAATATTCAATGTAAAAACAAATAATTGTAACATAATCACATGCTTGATGATAGTCATATTTTTAATATTAGCATGATTAGCCTAAGACTAGTTAGAAAACAGATTAGCAAATAAAATTCCTCTTAGAAACACTTACTATTGATGCTGCCTTAATTATCTCAGTGATCCCTGATCTGAATTGGCTTGACAATTTATTATGGTTTAAAGAATTCATACTTCATAGTAAAGCATATTTTTTGATCTCCATAAAATTCCTTTAATCCCAGCTGCTTGCTTTGCTTGTTTTAGCAACACCTTTAAAATTTTCTGCTCTTAATATCATTATTGTATTTGATTCACTTTTTCTGTTTGGAACAGTTGGAGTGATTGCAATTAAGAAAACTAAAACTAGTGACATTCTGTCTATAATATCTGCCCAGTCACCCTCTCCTCTGCCAAATTCAGATATGGAAGAAACAGTAATACAGTATCTCATTTTAATAAACTGGAACTGGGTAAAGACAACTTCAAATTGAATAGTGGTTTCCTGGTTGGAAAATACTTTTATGCAGGAAATAGTATTGCAAACCATTGCAAACCACTGTGAATCACAACTGCCTGGTGTATGTCTGTTTATTCTGTGTACAAGTGGTGCAACAGAGACAGCTACAGTAACCATTTGTGATGCTCTACATATAGTTTTCACAGTATACATTGCATAAATGTAGTTTACATACTAAATACCCTAAAGGTACTATATCCTGTCCAATGTTGGAAGCTATGTAGGGCCAGCCCTGGTTAGTACTTGGATGGGAGACAGCCAATGACTACTAGGTGCTGTAGGCAATATTTCAGAGGAAGGAGCTGACAAAACCACCTCTGAGTATCCTTCCCTAAGAAAACCATGAAGTTCATGGGGCCACCAAAAGTCAACAGACAATGCATACACCCACACTGTTTACACAGAAAACAAGGCATGTTTGAAGTTGCTCTGAAATTTTGTTTCATGCTTAAAAGGTGTTTATAATGTTCAGAAATACATTACAGAATTCAAGGATGAACCTGTAGTTTCTTGTGACAGAATACTCGACATATTGACTACTTATTTTCTGTGGAAAAAGCCCCCAAGAATGCTGTGGTTGAGATCTGTATGGAAGCTCTGCCATCTGAACTAGAAGTTCTTTCATTACGGTGGAGATTGTCACACAGGGATAAAAACGGGGGAAAATCACTATGATCTCGTCAGATTTGCACAATCACAGGAAGATTTTCACATTACGTCGTGCACATACCGTATGTGTCCCATCATGGAAGCGTCGTGCTAGTGCAACTTCTCATTAACAGCAAAAAAGCATTAATGGCTTGCCAATAGCGCTTCATTAGTGCTATCACGAATGTGTGAAATCATGTTTCATTAGCGCCATTGAGAATCCATCATTAAACCTTCTGGAAATAAATTGATTTTCCCCAGTCCCCCAGTGTGCTGTTTGGCAGAATCACTTCCTGTGTCACACTTGTGAGTCACAGGAGAGTTCCTTAGCGTATCACAACAATGGGACACCAGCGCTAAAAGCTGCCAACATGCAGAATATAAAAGCACTATTTTACCATTCTTGAATTATTAATGTTCCGTTATTGCAACACTGTGTGAAAGTAATGCACAATTCAAACTCTGTTACCATTTCACCATTGTGTCAGTCTTGCTAAATAATGTTAGAATAGCACTATTGAAGTGTAAATAGCTCTCATGTGATAATCTCCTGTGTGGTGATTTTCTTGCAGTTACTCAGAAGTTGGGAAAACTTTGGAGCCTCCTGAGACCATACATTCTAGGAGTAAGGCCTGACTTTGAAAACAGTTAGTGAGCTCCAACACAGATCAAGCTATTGTGTGTATTCACCTACAATATGTTAGACCTGAAATGATATTCTATGTGGGCATCCCAAAACATTTAGCTGTACAAGGTAGAGAAACAAATTGCACCATGATTCATCCCAGTTAAGGTGCACGGTAACCAAAGTCATGTGAGATGGCATTATCACATAAGTAGCCCCCACATCCCTGACAGTCAAACAACAAATTAAATGATGAACCATTTTGTACCCTTTCATGACATCCCAAATATTGCCTGAGGTGTGTGCCTCACTCTATCCAATGATAAGACTGGTCCTTCCATTTTGGCAATTATTCTTCAACTAGCTTCAGATTCCACCCTTTACAGTATAAGTACTGATTCTCCCTAGAAAGTAAACCAAATTGTGGATGTATCGAGGACAGATGTATGTCTTTGTCCAAAGAAAGAACTGAGGATAGCGGTAGTGGCCCAGTCTTATTGAATTGAAGAGGTTTTGTTTATTTGTTATTGGAAGCCATGTTTCCCTTTATATATGTTCTGGTTTTTCACCCACAGTGTTACTGGCAAAATTTAATAACAGTGACCCATGCAGCATTTCTATGAAGTTGCACAGTATGGGAAATAAGATTCTATGCAGGGATATTTTGAGGGACCTACATTGTAGATGGGAAGCTATGTAAACTATTTTTTAAACAAGAGGGTGCTCTTCAACAGATCTGGATTTTACTGAACCAAAAACCCCCAACTGTTTAGGAAGGATTTTTTAAAAAAAGCAAAGTATGATATATACTTGAAAAATATGATAGATGACACTGTCAAAGGGATAGGGAGAAAAGGCATCAAAGCAAAGCAAAGCAGCTTCATTTATATACCGCTTCATACCACGCTATGGGGTGTCTAAGCAGTTTACAACTGTGAGCTGATTGCCCCCCAACAAGCTGGGTACTCATTTTAGCGACCTCGGAAGGATGCAGGCCTGAGTCGAGCTTCAGCCCTGGCTGGTATTGAACTTGCAACCTTGTGGTTTTAATCTAGACTGAAAGCTAGTGTAGAAACTGAAAGCAATATAATGAAGGGACTTTAAAATAAGTTTTTAAAAAAGATCAATATTGAGGGGAGCAGAGAGGGCCTTCTCTGATGTGGCACCCCAGTTATGGAACAGCTTTCCCTTGGAGGCCCAATTGGTGCCAACATTGCTTGTTTAGACAAGTAAAAACACAGCTTTTTGGGCCTAAATGGTTTTACAGAAGCCTTCCCATGTGCATGGTTTTCATTCATTTTAAACTATTTTAACTCTTTTAATCTGTCTTTTGATTTATTAATTGTTGGATATTTTTTATCCTAAATATTATTTTAAATTATTTATACTATTTTAAATTTGTTAAATTCTTTATATTGTATGCTGTCTGATATCTTTACAGAAAAGGGTGGAATATACATTGTTGTTGTTGTGTGCCTTCAAGTCATTTCTGATTTATGGTGATATCATGGGCTTTTCTTGGCAAGATTTGTTCAGAGGAGGTTTGCCATTGTCTTCCCCTAAAGCCGACAGAGTGCAACTTGCCCAAGGCCACCCAGTGGATTTCATGGCCAAGCAGAGAATCAAACCCGGGTCCCAACACTCAACCTGGGTTCCAACTCTCAAACTACTATTCCACACTGGCAGGACATCCAGAAAGGAGATTATTGCCCGGTTCTTCAATAGTGAGATAGAAGCAGGATTAACACTGCAATTGACGGATCTTATTGCACCACATCATGGCCAGACTGTTTAATGAATGGGAAAATCACATGAGTAGTTGTCAATTGTGCAGTTAGCCCATTATTGAAGTATGTGAGATAGGTCATTCCAGGATAACTCAGAGAGAATTTAAAGGAGTTTGATTGCACCTCCTCTTTTCCATTGAAAGCAAGTGTTCTTACTGCTGACAAGGCAACCATTTCACCTGGAGCAGTACAAATGGGATTAAAGGGCTTCCACTGCACACACCTCCACTGCCAAAGGCAAGATTACTGATTAATCTCAGACAGTAAATGGAACAGTAGTGCGATAAGATTCATGGGCAACTTGTTATCAGTTTGCAGTGGCATGGTAATGCGATAAGCATTATTGCTGTTTCGGGTGTTTAAAAAGCTGCAACAGCAACAGGAGGGAAGCTTTCTGTTATAATCTTCAAAGTTTAGTTGAATCAAAAGATCATCTCTGTTCTTAGGTATAGTATTCCTTGGGACGTTTTTGGCAGATCCAGCATTTAAACTCTCCAGGGCAAAGCAGACCAGTGGCTGCTCCAGCCGCAATTGGGCCATGATCAGCCCAGGACTGCAGCAACCACACAGCCCTCTCTCAAAGTGGGCAGCCAGCACAATCCCAAATGAGCCACTGGTTGGAGCCGTTTTTACCGCCCCTTTTGCTGGCAGCTTCAGGCTGTCTTAGGCATCCTCAGAGCAGCTTCCGGCCACTCTGGGAGCATGTGTCATCTGCACACCACACCACCGAAGCAGCCAGAAGCCGTTTCTTTTGGTCTGCCTGTTTTAGGCCCCTCTCACACTTTCATCTCTATATAAGCAATGGTGTAGCTGAACCTTGCAGGCTTGAAGCCCTGAGACTTTTTAATTAGCAGGGACTATGACTTGCTCACCTTCTCTGGACTTTGTCTTTCCTTCTAGTTTAGCTGCAAACTTCAAAATAGCTGGAAGGGAAATGGCTTTTCTCAAAAACAATGTCTTGTTATCAGTTTTAATTGTGTGCTTTCAAATCATATCTGACTTATAGTGACCCTACAGTGAGCGTTCATGGGGTTTTCTTGACAAAATTTGTTCGGACGGGGTTTGTCTTTGCTTTCCTCTAAGGCTGAGAGAATATGACTTTGCACAGGGTCACCCAATGCATTTCAGTGGCCCAGTGGGGATTCAAACTCTGGTTTCCCAAAGTCCTAGTCCAACACTCATTCCCCTACAACAGGGGTAGGCAACCTTTCCCCTTTAAGGGCTGAGGGACTTCAGCTCCCAGAATCCCAGGAGCTATTGGCCAACATGGGACTATTGGCCAACATGGCTGAGGCTTCTGGGAGCTGAAGTCCCTCGGCCCTTAAAGGGGAAAGGTTGCCTACCCCTGCCCTACAACATATTTGCTATGAGCTACCCTGCTTTTAATCCAAAGTGTTTGGAGGTAGCTTGGTGTTGGGTGGGAAAAACCCATTAGCTTAAGAAAAGACTTGATCCTGATGGAGACGAAAACTGACAAAAATGCCCCTCTCCTTTTCTATGCAGCCACCCGCATTTTGGCATCTCCTTGGGGTTGTTGCTATCATGACTGAAATGATGAGAGTCTGCATTTCAAAAATTTTCACTGCACCACTGACAACAACAGAACAGACTGATGCACCAATGATCTGTTTTACAGATGTATTTCCTCTCTTCTTTTGCATCTGCTTTTTCTGAACAGTGCATGCCAGCTGTTCTAAGGCTGGGACACTCAGAAGGCTACTGGAGAGTTATTCTAGTTCATTGCCAAAATTGTGGCTAGTCTTCAATCCCAATGTCATTGCATACCAAATTCAAGGGAAGAAAAGATTATCATGCAGTACTAAGGATAATAGATTGTGAACCAGAAGAGCTTTGGTTTGAAGCCAGGGACATAATAAAAGAAGAATGCATAAAGACACTTTCAAGAGACAAAAGCAAAGTGAAGGAACCATGGAAGACAGATAAAATGCTACAAGCAATAAAGGAAAGCAGAGAAACAAAACAAAAAGTAGATAGGAATAAACTAAGCGTCTTGGAAGCAGGGAAGGGGAGGGGCAGCCACATGCTGGGTGCCCCAACCCCTTCCTGAGGACGTCATGATGGCGCATGCCATTACGCACGGTGTGTGCCATCAAGACATCCTCCCGGTGCAGCGTCTTAATGCGCTGCACTGGAAGGGACACAGAAGAGCTGCACGGCGGCTTTTCGGGTGCCCTATTTGATGGCTCTGGAAGGACCGGCATTTTAGCGCTCCTTTCAGGGCCAGCAAAAGGGTGGATTGGGGCCGAGGCATGGGGCAGCCTCGGCCCCAATCCTCCATTTCCCAGGGCGGCCCAGGGCCACCCGTCTGCTTCCCCCCTTAGTCTGTTTTATATATCTCATTCACCCCCATTCTTTAAGAGTTAATAGAGAAGGATAATTTTAGGGAATTTTAATATGTAAAAGTATATTTGTATGTGGGTATGTAGTTGTATGTACTGTATGTATTTTTTAATGTGCGTCTAAAATTAATTAATATATTTTTAAAAAAGTTTACAGTACATAGACTGCAAAGATGGCGCTTTGTACAATGTTTTTGTGAATATGTGCTGCTTTTTTTTACTTGCTCCATCTTTTCATTCAGTTTGTGTACTGTATACTGTAGACATTGTTCATGATGTCATTATGTACATATAATACAGCACTGTACAGGTTTTCATACTTACTGTATATACTCATATAAGTCTAGAAATTTTAGTCAAAAATTGACCCCAAAAAACTGGGATGACTTATCCATGGGTCAATGTAAGTATTGTACTTAACTCTTGTTTAAAAAGGAACCATCCCCTGGTGAAAGGCAAGAGTCCTGGAAGCACTGATCCCCCCTCTATGCTCTCACTCATCCAGCCTTTAGTGTGAGCAGAAACACTTATGCCTGCTGGAATTTTGTAAGTTCCTTGGCATCATTTTCCTTTGCTTCATCCTTTACATCCTGTATTATCTGCCCCTAAGTTTTACCCTTGAATTATCCATGGGTCATATCAAAATCCATAATATTAGCTCCCCGATCTTCCCTCGACTTATACATGAGGTCTACTTATAGTCAAGTATATACAGCATATCTGTGCTTTTACATTAATATAATAATATACAGTAATATAGGTTCTGCATTTTAATGATTTCCTCTTTTTGACAGTGCTCTGGTTCTTAACTTGTCGAATAAGTGGGAGACTATTGTTTTCTATTCATAACAGCTATACAATATATCTGACAAAACAAGGCTATTTCTTTCTACCTTGATCCATACTTTGTCCATATTTAGAATATTTTCCTGACCAAAGTGGTCACATGATATCCATATACATGATACTTACATGTGTTAATATATATGAATATATATTGTGACAAGTAGCAGATCTTGAAATGGTTTAATTCTGGGACTCAATTGGAAAGCTTATTTGATTCCCATTACAGGGGCTATGCTTTCCCCCATTTTAATTTTTCATTAGGATATAAAAATAGTCATGGGAATGTGATATATTTCATTATGTTCTTAGAGAAAGGAGAAAATCTAAATTGGGATAGCATCACTAATTTTCAAGCGGAGTAATTTATTCTACATATTTAAATACTGCAATTTTCACACTCAGGCAAATGCTGCCACATCTATCTTTCCTCGGGACCAGTCTCTGTCTTGCTCTTTCCTTTTCATCTATGTTTTTTTTTTCCATGTGCATTTTTTCATAAATTCGACAGATGGCCTCTTGATGAATCCTTGATAATACTGTCATGTAAAGCAGCTAAGGCTGGAAATCATCTCGCAACAATTTTTCATTGCTGAGAGAAAATTGAACAGAGACAAACATCGCTTAAGACCCTAACAACAGCAACCAAAATCCACTTCGTGTAAATAAACAGGACAGGCTTTCTTTGTAATGCTGAGGCTCAACTGCTGGTAGCCTTGTAATGCCCCATGATTTTTTAAAAATGCTACATTTAGTGCATCTTTCAAAGCCTAGGGCTTGTTAAGTGTTTTGTTGCTTTCATATTCAGAACATTTTCCTAGCTCTTAATATGTTCTTCCTCCCCATACCCCCTCCTCCCCAGTCTTTATAATTGTGGATCAGGTGAAGTTTGCTTCCCCTCATTTCAAGGTCATGCACCACCAGGACCATTTTCCTGACTCAGAGGGCACGTAATTTCACAGCCGTGTAGTCCTCATTAATCCACCCTGAGTGGGTGCTCAGGAAGTTCCAGATCACAGATTTGTTTTTGTCTTGTTCTCTGACTCAGTGCTTCACAAAAGGATTAGATTAACCCCCTCTTGATTGTATTTATATCTTACGGCATCAGTGTAGAAATAAAGTGATTTCTCCTCCTCGTTCTTTCTGCCCACCTCCTTTCTCCTTCTGGGACCAACAAAAGTTCCATTGCAAATCAGAGTCAGTTGAACGGAGCCTTCAGCAATTACAGAGAATGTAGCCCATTTGATCATAGGGCAATTATTGCAGCTTTAATGCTTGATTTGTCTCCTCACCCCCTTCCAGCCTGCTACTGTTTCTTATGAAAAGGCTACACAGTCCAAATGAGGGCAGGGCAGACCTATCAATCCACATGTTCTGTGCCAAACTAGAGAATATGTGCATTGCAGGTATGGGTATCCAGGGCCAATAGTTCAACAACCTTCTTGCAAATGTGCCAAGCTATACTTTTTACATTCATAGAACCAACATAAAATATGCAGATACTATATATATATATATATATATATATATATATATATATACACACACACACACACACACACACACACACACACACACACATACACACATACAGAAAATAGCAAAGACTTGGAACAATTACTGAACAAAGAGCAGAAACAGGCCGGCTTGAAAGGGTGGTGCAGAAAGCTGCTACTTTTTGCACTAGCAAATTACCGACTTTTCTGCCACCACTGCAGCTTTTCAGTGCCCCTGCAGTGTGCAATGTCTAAATGCTGCACTGCCAGAGCGCTAAAAACTGCCCTCTGTGTGGCTGGGTTGGCAGTTTCATGGTGGCTGACATGCCCCCAAGCTACCAGAAAGCCACCACAAAGGGGCTGTCTGTTTTGCCCAAAGTCAAAGAAGAAAGTGCAAAGGCAGGTTTACAACTGAACATTAAGAAGACAATACAATGACCACAGAAAATTTGCTTAACTTTAAAATAGTCAATGGAGCTTTATCACACAGTTAATTAAATTGCCTTACCTGATCTGTCTAAATTTTTAATTGGGTGGCATCTGGAGCCTATTGCAAGGGTTTTGCCACTGCTGCCTGGGTCCATCCTGAGTCCATCCCCACTCCCAGGGCTGCTCCAACAGCCATTTTCTCAATCTGGAAAACTCCCGGCTTCAAACAAAGCTGTGCTGAGCAGCCCTGGGAGTGGAGATGGACCCAGGTGGCAATTTTGGTGGCTAAATCCTTGTGATAGGCTCTGGATGCAGACCAATTTAAAATTTAAGCTGGATCAGGTAAGGCGATTTAATTAACTGTGCGATAAGCGTGAATGAAGACATATCAAAGTTGACTTGAAAGCACTTAACAGCAACATATTTTGGAGGTGATGGAAATGGTGTTAACAGTTCTGGAATAGTTCAAGATTTTCCATACTTTGACTCAGTCATTTAATCAGAATGAAGACAGCAGTCAAGAAATCAGAAGACTAGGACACGGAAGGGTAACTATGAGGGAACTAGACAAGATCCTGAATAGTAAAGATGGATAATTGAATAATAAAATTAGGATGATCCATGCCATCACATTTTTAATGTATACATATAATTATGAAAGCTGGACAATGAGGAAAGCTGACAGAAAAAAATGAACTCATTTAAAATGTGGTGCTGGAGAAGAGTTCTATGAATATCCTGGACTGCTAAAAAGACCAATAAATGGATGCTTGAGCAAATCAAGCCTGAACTCTTTGAGATGGTCATGGTTTGAACATATCATGAGAAAGCAGGACTCACTAGAAAAGACAATAATGCTTGATAAGGTAGAAGATAGCAGGAAAAGAGGAAGGACACATTAAAGATGGATTTCAAGGAAGTCATGGCTCTGAGTCTGCAAGACCTGAGTGGAGCAATTGAGAATAGTCACTTAGAGGTCTCTCATTCATGGGGTTGCCATAAATTGAAGCTGACTTGATGGCAGTTGTAAACAATAACTCCCAATGTTCAGTACTCTATGTGAGCTGCAGTAGCACCCCAGCAAATGCTACCTTTATTCCAATTGCTAAGTCAAATTTGATGAAAGCACTTAACAGCAACATATTTTGGAGGTGATGGAAATGGTGTTAACAGTTCTGGTGCGCTGACTATGTAAAAATAAAATAAAAGCCTTTCAGTCTAAATGCCCTCATTCTCATGACCATTGGGACCAGTCATGTTATAGCTAGAAATAAATGAGGATGTGGTATAGTGAGATGGACTTTGGTGGATCTGGGAAAAGAGCCAAGTATATTGTGTTTTGGAAGACAGGGATAATTTGAGAAGGACTCTTAGGGCTGATGCAGACCGGCTGTTTGGCGTGGCACAGAGCCGCCCCAGGAAGCAGTGGATTGGGGCTGCAGCAACCCGACACCGCGGCCCCGATCCTCCCTTTTGCCACCCTAAGAGCTGGCACCGCAGCTCTTCAGTGCCCTTTTGGCACAGCGTGTTTAAACACTGTGCTGGGAGGGCATCCTGATACTATGCGCTGTGCGTACGCCTGCGTGGCATCAGGATGGGGTTGGGGTGGCTGGCATGCGGCTGCCCTGCCCCAACTCTATCCCCAGGCTGGCCCTTTGGACCGGTCTGCAATGGCCCTTAGTCAAGCAGAGCAATTGTCATTCTTTATGGGCTTATCAGAACTGATGAAAAGCTTTGGTGGGCATTGTGCCTGTTCTATTTGTTTCAATTTGTTTTAAAAAATAGCAGAATAATGTTTTTCTTGTCCCAGTTTATTCCCTGTGAATTTCCAGCATCATCTTTGACTTATCAAACCCAAAGCAGGGGGTATTCTTTTTCCTGTCACTGAGACAAGCATGGGTTAATTGCTGAAATCTGTTTGCATTGTCTTAGTTCTTTCTGTACTTCTGATGATCCCCACTGATGATGTGTTCCATGTGGGAGGAGAGAAAGAAAAGAAACCACACCCACATCACAGTTAACTACACTTCAAACAGGACAATGAAGGTGGATGAAACCTTAGCATAAATATGACATGCTGCAGGAGTGGGAAAGACTTTTGCATGACACTCATTCCATTCAACAAATAGAATAGTCCAACAATAATGACTACTGGCTATCTGCTGGAGCCCTCTGTAGGTGTGACAGTACTTGTTTACACCCCTCATAGGCAACCTGTTCCATACCAGCACAACCAAAATGAAGGACTTTTTGGGATAGTTTTGTTGCTGTTCATGCTATGTGTTATTTAGTTATTTATTCTTCAAGAATTCTTGAGTTTCCATTCCAATTTCTTTATACTTATACTGCACTATTTGATGCTCTCTCTACCACTTTTGATTTGTGTTTGACATAATATTTCAGCTGGGTAGTTCACCATGATTCATAGTTCACAGATGACATACAGAAGTTGACTTGGCCAAGATTATTAAAGACATGGAGGGTATAGGGAGGAGCATACAACCAAAAAGAGGTTATCAGTGGTTATAGTTTTTTGTTGTTGTGTACCTTCAAGTCATTTCTGACTTATGGCAACCATATCATGGGGTTTTCTTGGCAATTTTCTTTAGAATGGGCTTGCCATTGCCATCCTCTGAGGCTGAAAGAATGTGACTTACTCAGGGTCACCCAGTGAGTTTCATGGCCGAATGGGGATTTGAACCCTGTTCCCCAGGGTTATAGTCCAACACTCAAACCACTATGTCATGCTGGCCCCTGTAGGTTACAAATACTTAGATACTTCTAATGAATTAAAGCCTCCAAGGCCATGTGATTTACATCCCAGGATGCTGAAGGAGATTGCAGATTTTCTTTTCTTTTCCCAGCTTTCCCCCAATATGAAACCCAAAGCAGCTCATATTAAAATATTATTCCAGTACCACTTTTTGTAACCTTTGAGAATTCTTGAAAAAGATGTAATATATTGGAAGCATGTAAAAATGCAAATGTTCTATTCAAAAGGCAAGGGAAAGAAAATGGCAGATCTGAAGAATTAACGACAGGTCATGCAAGCCCAATTTATCATCCTCCCCTTTGAATATATAGTTATTACTCTGGTAGATCATGTGAATGGTGCTTATATATCTTGAATTCAGCAGAGCGCTTGATAAAACCACCATGATATCTTAATTGGCAAGCTGGAAAAACAGGAACTGGAAGTGACAACTGTTAGGTGGATCCACAGCTAGTTGAACAACCATATCCAATGAGTGCTCATTATGTATTGTGCACTGCCCTGCTCTCTGCGCAGTTCAATAATGAGGTGGATGATGGTGTGGCATGGATGCTTTTGAAGTCTGCAGGTTATACAAACTGGATAGTGTGTCAGCAGGAGGACAATTACAATGGTTACGAGTTTAGAGGCCATACCTTATAAGGAACAGGGTTCTTTTACATGGAGGGCAGGAAATTAAGAGACAGGATAGCTGTTTTCAAATATCTGAGGGGCTGTCATGCAAAAGATGGAACAGACTTCTTATCTGTTGTTCCAGAGGTAAAACTAGAACCAGGAGATATAAATTGTGTGGACATTTATTTCACTTAAATATCAGAAGAAACTTCACAATGGGACAGGAGTCATTAACAGGTTGCCCAATGGAGGTATAATCTGAGGGCTGGTAGATTTTAGTAAGGAATACTGTGGTCATATCCTGATTTCCAGATACAGTTTATATATTGAGAATGGTGCTCAACTACATGATGTTCAAACTCACTTTTATAGCACTTTAATATGGATGTCTCAAATTCATTTTCTATTTTATGTCCATCACAACACAGGAGAAAAAAGCCTATCCTTGAAATCTGGTTTAGATGGCCTTTAAGAAGGGTTAAATTATTTTATATAGGATACTCTCTCAATAACAAGTAGCTATGATAGGCTCAGAGGCAGAGGGCCTTTGTGTACTGGTAGCATGATGGAAAGCCTTTAGAAGTCTTCTCAGAAACATATGATGGCTGATCTTGTAATGCTGGAATTAGGGGAACCTTCGGTCAGATCCAGCAGGGATCTTCCGATATCCTTACATTCAGAGTATGTTCATAGTAGTATCTGAAATCCTACTTGTGAATTTATACTCCAGAAGAGTTGCTCAACAATATTCTCACCACTGCTAAAGTAGGTCAGAATTACTTCTACACCATTTTTGAGAAAATGAAAATAAAATAAAATCCTTTCTGATATGATAAGTCAAAGGATGGCTAAAGAATAAATGATTCACATCAAGTATGCTTCTGAATGCCTCTTATTATCTCCTGTATGGTAAAGTGCTAGATGACTAGGAACATATTGGTATCATTATGAGACAAGATGGCAGTTACAAAAAAAGTGAATGTGAATGACATTGCCACATATCTTTTGATATATTTCTGTACAAAAAGTAATAGCAATATTTGTTTCTTTTAAGTTTGCAGCACAGTTTTTTAATTGAACATACCCATACCCAACCTGTAGGTCTTGCTGTGCTATTTTTTTTAAAAAAGTCGGGCTGTTGTTTTTTTGGATCCTAAACCAAACAAATCAAGGGTAAGTATGCAAAAAGATCTTGTAGCACCTTTGGGACTAACAGAAAGAAAATGGTAGCATGAGCTTTCATAGACTTTAGTTTACTTCTTTAGATGCATCTGAGGAAATAGGTTCAAGGCTATAAAAGCTCATGCTACCAGCTTTCTTTCAGTTAGCCTCAAAGTTGCTAAAATATCCCTTTGCATACTGAATTTCCAGACTAGTACAGATATGTCTTTGAATTCAATGAAAGGTGAGCAGCTCGGGAATCCCTGGCGGGCATTTTTATCCCTGGAGCTCAGACAATTGCTCCCCAACCTTCCCTCTCCCCCATGCTGGGAGAAAAGTCAGTTTAAACTGGTCAACCATGGCCCCAGATGCTTCCAGGATCACTACTGGCAATATTAAAGCTAAGGCTCCAGATAACTTTTTTTTTTTAAAAAAAGCAGGACATTAGCTCCAGGACATACTTTGTCCAGCATTGCTATAGAAGTCAAAGGTGATAGAGAATAACATATCCTCCAACATTTCACAGATGAAAACTAACACACATGTGCTCAAGTAATGTCAGAGTGTAGTAAAAAATGGGAAAATTTATTAATGAGGAAGAACACACAAGTTAGGAAAGGATGCATCAGTTTGCTTTTCTTGAGCCTTCTGGGAATGGCAGGATTTCACAGCCTCCTTTCCTTTTCCCTCACACTGAGTGCAAACTATTTTTGCACTTTGAACTCAGTTTGCAGCAACTTAAGTGAGCTGAGGACAAAGGAGGAAAGTGGAGAAGGGGAGACAAACTGGGGTACTTTAAAAGCAGCTGAACACATGGGATGGCAGAGGATTAACCAGGACTGGCCCTGCCAAATCTGGACAATTGGAGGATATGGAATAAAGTCAAGACAGTCTCCGAATTCTATTTTCAGGGACACAATCTTCAGACTTAGGGGGGTTGCAGACTGCCAGAAATAGTGTGAATTCAGTCCACTTTTAGGGTTAGGGTTAGTGCTAGGGAATCATGGGAACTGTTATTTTTCTGAGACATTGAGCCTTCTCTGTCAGACAACTCTGATGCCACAATAAAATACAGTTCCCATGGTTCCCTAACTCTAACCCTAACCCTAAAAGTGGACTGAATTTACACTATTTCTGGCAGTCTGCAACCCCCCCATAAGTCAGCTAGACCTTCTGAGTCTTCTTGCAATATTCATTGGTGAGCAATATTCCTTATGCAAAAGATCTTGGCAAATAGCAACTACAGCACGGAATAACATGCTCTCTTTTTAACTCAAAGACCATAGTTAAAATGGGCATAGTTCCCGGCAGAGAGAATTCAGAAGCTGGCATGACCATCCTGGGTCTATCTTCTGCAAACATAGCACCATTGTTTTTGGAATTCTAGAAAACTCTTTTTAAGCACTTAAATGCAACTGCTAATGGAAATTCATGATTTTAAATAATTTACACTTCCATCTGGCTAGGAACGCCAGGTGGAAACTGCAGATCTGGATGAGTCAAAGTGAAGTGAAATCTTTGTTTAAAATATTAAAGCTAAAAAGCAAACATTTTTTGTGTCCACTGCAGTGACTCCTTATGTCTTTTCTTTAAATATATTCCTTGAAATGTAGTTTTTTCTTTCTTCCCTGTTGTGTGCAGAGTAGGAATGTCCTAGTAATTCTGGGCAGAAAGTGGGAGCAATTATTTCTCTGTGTTTGTATGTATGCGTGTGAGGAAACCACAGTAAGGGTAGAGATTTCCTCAATGAATTTTTGGTGTGTAGATCATCTCTAACTTCCATCCTTCCTTTTTTTAAGGCTCTAAATTAATCTACTGATGCTTACATAGTTCTGGAGAAATCAGTAGAGCAATCTAGCTTGCAGGTCCATAATTTACATCATGGACCTGCAAACTACTAAGGATTATAAAGGAAGCAAACTGTCAAGGACAACTAAGAGAATGGAAAACTTTAAACTTAAATGAATTTAACAACAATTTATTACAGAGCTTGGAAATGTTACCCTTAGGCAGCACAACTGGTGGCCATGCTGACTGGTGATTCTAGGAGCATGCAAAAAAAGTAACTTTCCCAAACTCTACCCCTTTGAAGCACTTGATTTATGTTTTAAGTTCTCTCTGTGTCATTGTGTCAACCTTCTTCCTACTGTCCCTTATACTTGCACTTTTAGTAGGATGGCCCCAAAATTCAGATAATGGAGAGACTGCATCCACTGCTTCACATGACCACAAGTCCTAATTCCCAGGCTCCTTGCTATTATTTTGGACTTTGTTAGATTCTCCCCTAGTCTCTGTGGTTGTTTCTGAATTATGTTAATTAATATAAAATTATATCAGAAATATTCAAACAGGCAGAATTCTTTCACCTCCTAGACTCCTAGATCCTTTTTGCATGTACTATTGTCAGACTAGGTGTATTGATGTTGAACTATCCTATATGTGAGCCTCTCATTTTTTCCCTGTCTAAATGTACCTTACATTTCTCCCTGTTGAAATTCATTTTGTTAGTTTTGGCCCAAATCTGTAATCTGTCAAGGTTGTTTTGAATTCTGATCCTGTCATCTGGGATATTAGCTATCCCTCCTTATTTGGTGCCATCTGCAGATTTTGATAAGCATGCCTTCTTTTCCATCATCCAAGTTCTTGATAAAGATGTTGAATAGCACTGGGCACCCCACTGTTCTCTCTAGGTTGAAAAGGAGACATTGGTGATCACTCTTTGGGCTCTGTCTGTCTACCAACATCTTTTCCTCACTTCGGGTTAGCTAGATTCCACTCTGATAGCTAGGCTTGAGAGTTGCTACTCCATTTCCATGCATAGCAAGCTCAAGGCAGCATATGTGGGTGTTCCTTTTACCACTTTGTCATTATAACAGCACAATAAGGAAGATCAGGCTGGAAGACAGAGAAAGAGCAATGGCCTAAGACATCCAAGTCCCCACTGGCGCTCAGTTGTATTTTCTCCAAATCTTTGGCAAGCTTTGGAGGTGTTGATGGGAAAGTGTTTCTAAAAATGTAATTCCTCATCTCCTAAGAGCTTAAAATTCATTATTATTATTATTATTATTATTATTATTATTATTTAGCAGACCTTCCCTATCTCATCAATAGTAATTCCAGTGTGGCCTTGAGAGTCTGAGGAATACCTGAGCGCTCTTCATCAGTACACATGGAAGAATTCATGTCTTTGTACATTTGCATCTTAAATTTCTTTATTATGAGGATATAGAATAGGTGACTTTAAATGACCTTCTTGTTTCCATCCACATTGTGAAAACAGAGTAATCTTTACTCCAAAATTCAGTCTACACAATATCATTAAAGGAAAGTAAACGAATAACACATAGATTTAAATGTTTACTGGTTTGTGTCAGTGTTGGATAATACAATGAATAATTCATATCAAACTAGTAGAATGTAGCATTTACATAAAATAATACTTTGCAAATATATGGTAAGTACTAATTACTTGCCTTATTTGCCATGACTATGATATTAAATATTCATAAAAATGTGATTATTTCTTTGATTTGGCAGGCATTTAGATTTCTCTACAGCTTTTCACACTGCTAATTTTAATCCAGTAAATTATCTGGAAGAAAACAGTATGCAGCCTAAAAACTGTTCAAAATTCACTCCCAACATTGAGCACATTATGGATGTAATGATCCATTACAGCCAAACTTCAAGAAGGTCTTGCAAGAAACTGAGAATTAAACAAAGAAATATGGATAGCATCATCATTATTTATCAGATATATTTATTAGCAGTTTTATTTTCTTTTGTATTCTTTTACAAACATTCAACCACAAACATTTACATCACCTAAACTTTTAGTAACAAAATTTATATAGAGATAAATAATTGACAATATATCTACATTAATTTCCATAGCTTCATATTTGATACATTTATTTTGTCAGTTAATGAAAGAATCATACAGACTGTGGCTCATGCAGTACATTGATATCTTTTCTGACTTTTTCACAGTGGCAGTCTTTAACATTTTTCATGGTCTATCACATGTTCTTGATCTTGAGTCAGGTGCCACATGATCTGGAGAGGGGATGACTGACATCAAAGAGGAGACAGTTTGGGCTGATAAATTACTTCAGCATGAGATCCACAAGAACCCTCTCCACTAGAAATCCCTGTGCCAGGATAATCCCTGAAGCTAGTTTTGTAGCACTGTAAAGATTCAGACCTGTGGCCTCCCTGATTGAGTCTATCCATCTGATGTGTTATCTTCCTTTCATTCTGCTGTCTTCTACCTTTCCAAGCATTATTGTCTTTCCCAATGTTTCATGCCCTCTCAAGATGTGGCCAAAGTATGACAGCCTCAATTTAATCATCATGCCTTCCAGGGAAAGCTTGGGCTTGATCTGTTCCTGGATCCATTTGTTTGTCCTTTTGGCTGACCACAGTATTCTCAGCACTCTTCTCCAGCACCATATCTCAAATGAGTTGATTTCCTTTTTATCTGCTTTCTTCACTGTCCAGCTCTCACATCCATATATGGTGATAGGGAATACAGCTTGGATGGTTCTAAGTTTAGTGTTCAGTTGTATATCTTTACTCTTTAGGATCTTGTCTAGTTCTTTCATAGCTGCCTTTCCCGCTCCTAGCCTTCTTATTTCTTGACTGCAGTCTCTGTTCTGATAAATGTTTGATCCAAGGAATAGGAAATCTTTATTGTAATTTTCTCATTGTCTAGGTTGAATTTATGTAGACACTTTGTGGTTGTTATTTTTGTTTTCCTTATGTTCAGCAACAAGCCTGCCTTTACACTTTCTTCTTTGACCTTACCATTAGTGAAATGGATCACTATTCCTCTCAGCTGAGGTTATTTTCCTTCCAACTAGCCGATTCCTTTCTACCTCCTTCCTGATCTGTTCTTTTCTCACTTTATAAGAAAAATCTGTGTTCTCATCTTGTACTTATCTGGAGAGTAGAGATAACTAGAAAGGATTTCCATTTAGCAGGGAATCACAAAGGACAATGTAAAAACCTATTGATTCAACAGACAATACTGTTCTTCAGTTTAGTTAAATGGTAAACTTTAAGGAGTTGTACTGTGTTCATTGTAAGAGAGAAGGAAGGAGACACAGCTGGAATGAGTTAGCTCTGAACAATACTGATTTGGGTTTCAGCTGCTACTGGTCAGCAATAGACCTGAGGGGCAAAAGCCACCAGTGGGTGGATTAACCCTGTACAGTTCCAGATCAGATCCTGCCAGTCCAAATCAGACTGATTTGGCATTAATTTCCAACTGCATTAGAATAAAATACCATAAGTAAAAAGAAAATGCCAGAATGGAAAATGGGGGAGAGAAAGGATTGGTGCTGGGCTTTGTATATATATACACACACACAGACAGTAAGTGTACACAAGCACCACAGAAGAAAATAATAGAATACAAATCCAGAAATAGCACATATTTTCTTTTTGCTGAGCTCTTCAGTACTGCAAGATCCAGCTCTGAACCTCAGTCCTTTTAGGGCTAGGCCCCCAGAGACATAGGGTTTTTACAAAGATGGTTCTAATGCTCTAGGATTGTGCCAGGACAAATGTAATACTGTATATATTGGTGAGACTGAACACCGAAATACTTTAAAAGTACATGCTTTTTAAAAAAAATGCATTAAATGTCTTGGAAAAAAGAAAGAAACAATCTTTAGAGTCACCTGCTTGCAATTTGGTAGGGTTTTAACTTGTATGAATGAGCTATCATGTGTCCAAGTTTAATGCATTTGTGTGAAATAACATCAGCACCAACAACATTATAGTTGCTTTAGTTTCTCAATGCAAACCAATGAGCAGTGGAAAGATTTGGATTCACAATTCAAGATTTTAATTGGGTTGGTTTGCATCCTAACTGGTTTGGTCCATATTGGGCAAAATCCAGATTACTGAATCAGGCTCTGAACTAAACTGGGACCTTTGCACAGTCCTTGTTTTTATGGCTGTAGATTGTTATTTTTTAATTCAATATCATGATCTTAGTTTATATACAATCCTTTCCATATGGTATCTTTATTTCAGGGTATTATCACAGATAATAGCTCCAATTGAAGTAGATATACTACTTAAAAATCACAAACCAAGGCCTCATTCCCATTTAAATTGGTTTGCAAACCAGTTTGAAGCAGTTTAAATGACCCTGGTTCGCACTTGAACTGAATCACTGACGCTGTTTGGAGACGGGGGCCATGCACTAGACCATTTAACACACAGCTTTTTGACACTGTTTTTCCCCGTGTCTTTTTTGATAAATTGATTCCGTGCAAGTGTGAACCAGATGCAGATTGGAATCGATTTAAATTTGCCCTTCAGCTGGCTGAAGCGGGTCCATTCTGAATAAATTCATTCGTCAATGTGAACCACAAGTGGGTTATTTTACAGCAAGAAAATGCGATTGGGGCAAATGTAGTGTGAACCACACTCTGCTGTTGAAGTGATATATCGATTCGGATTGTAAACTGATTCATTTGTAAGTGGGAAAGAGGCCCAAAAGAATCCATGGCATTTCTATTGTGACTTCAGTATTTGGCTGTGCATGGACTCAAGTCTATTCTGAATTGATTAGTGGGGAAAGTGGTGTTTTGCAAATGATATTTTTGAGAATTCCAAACTATGCAAAAGATAGTTGGCAGTTATCCCACAAACCCTCCAGATACCATTCAACTGCTGAAATGCCTTTCATTATTTTACTTATCCTTGGATTAAAGAAGGCAAAACAACAGCAGCAGCAGTGCTAAAATATAAGGCACTAAGTTTCATCCACAGTTTTGCAGGGATCTGTCTCAGTACTAGTGTAAATCCTAAAAAATGTGAAATGGTGACAAGGCCGGGAAGGCTCTTAAGTGTGTGAAGAAAGATCTCTGTCACCATTCTATTAATGCAGTCAATGACAGTAAAGATGTAAAGGTTAGAGAACATTTTTCAGAGGATGGAACTTCTAGGCAGATTTCCCCCTCAGATTCTCATTTTAAATAAGAAGCAACACTGCTTGAAAGAGGCAAAATAAGCACTACAGCCATATAAAACCTTACAGAACCTGCTCACAACTGTCTTTTAATTTTGGAATGCTGACCTGCTGTAACAGCCCTACAAGACCCTTACAGAGGAAGATCAAAGTCTCAGTGTAGCAACAGGCTTAACATGAGTTTTGAACTCCTGAGAGGCAATATGTCCAACCAAATGCTGTGGCAGAGAAAAAGTGAAGCAAAATACAGCTTGTTGAGGTCAAGCCCAGATGTCTGGCAAGTCTAGAACTTATGGAAATCATCAATTCCTCTTTAGAAAGCCATATATTTAAAAATAAGCTTTTCTCTTAAACTGAAAATAATTTGTCCTTCTTCATGTTCCCCGGTGGGTGTGAGTGCAAGGAGTGGGCAAAGAAACCCTGTGTGTTGTGAACCTATAAGCTGTGTGTGGGAGGCCATATTCTCAGCATCAAAGAGAAGCCAAAGGAAAATGGCAAAGAGGAGGTCAAAACAGTTCACATGGCACACAAGCATCTGTGCGTGCCATCTGACAGATCCAAAGGCAACTTCCGAGCTGTCTGTACAATATGTGAAGTTTACCAGAGATCTAGATGCTGCTGCTCATAATGCCATTTCCCATAAAGAAACTTGGTGGAATTGGCATTGTGCTCACATATAGATTGGAGTGCCAGAGGTAGGCTTTTCATAGGAGAAATGTGGTGGCTGGGAGTGAGGAGTGGGGGAATACGAAAAGAAGAAATAGAGACAGAGGGAGAATGTAACCAGAGAAATAATCACACAAGACTTTAAAACCACTATTAAAGCTAAAAGAATAGCACCTTTGGCAATACGTATTGCAAGTCATCTGTCTCATCATTGCCTTGCTATCAGGCATTGTTAGAGTATCCCTTTTAATTGATAGGAAAAACCTATCAATATGATCCCAATAGCACTGCAGTTTCCCCCTTTTTATTCATATACATACAAAAACATATGCAATGGCCATTGGCCAAAAGCAATAAAGATTGATTGATTGCATACAGAAACATAAACGTATCCATATATAATATATCAATTACATATATTTCTTTAAATACATACAATTCCCTATCCCCCTCCTCACTTATTTCATTATTTCAGGGTTTATTCTTATATTTCAAGCTCATCTTCTCTGTTTCCTCTATTTATTAATTTTTTGAACATTATTCTACAGCTCTATAACACTAAAATCCTCTTTTATCGTACAACTGGAAAAAAGGTTATCAAATTTGTGAGTTGTAACTTTCAGATTTCAGATTTTGTAGTTCATACCACTATATTATTTAGTATTTCATTTCAACTTCACCTTCTAATATGTTCAGGATGAAGAGTTTTGGTTTCAGTCCAAATCTAATTTGAATGTTTTTTTGGTATTCCATTATGTATTTCTATTCAAAATTTCTTCATTTTAGGGCAAGTCTACCATATATGGTAGAAGAGTAGACCCATTGGAACTGGAATTTAATTGATTTTACACTAATTGATTTCAATGGATTTGATTTAAGCATGACTTAACATCCCCAAAGATGATTGCTGTAATTTTATATCCCCTTTTACTTAACGTAACTTTATGTATGCTTAACTAAGTACCAGAGGCACTAAGGAATCCTGTTAGTAAATTGTAAAGATGCATGTGGGACACAGACAAGAGTGCCTGATATGTATTGGGACCATTGTGCATTAGTGCTCAATGGGCTTCAGGCAATTGCTGCCTCTGCTACGTATAATGTAACAGTTGCCCTTTATTGGATATGGATATTATGAAAGTGACCAGTTCTAATTCCTACATACATAAGTCCACTTAAGAAGACATACAGGATTCTGACTGATTGATTTCGCAGCTGGAGCCCTGATCTATCCAAAGTCCTTGTTAATTCTTGCTAGCAGGGTGGAAATAATGAAGGAACTGTTTGTTGGCTCCTCGCACCCCACAGGACTTTTAAAATTCTAAAAACAATGTTCTTCCCTTTACAGCTATGGACTAAATTGTACCGCTAGTCCCAACTACACTAGGGAATTTACATATGCACTGACTTACCATGGAGTAATTAATTCAGTACAGTTGGCCCTACACATTTTCAGTTTTGCCCTGAGTGGATTTGTTTATTCATGGATTTGATTAATATGTTCTCTTTAGGAATCTTTAGGTCCTTCAGTGTGACTCTATGGTCAATTTCCACCAAAGGTCATGGTGAAGGACCTAGAGATTCCTAGAGAGAACATTTCTCTAGGCATTTGTAGGTCCTCCAGCATAATTTCATGGTCCAATTTCAGCAGCTGTTGACTATACAATTGCCCTGGAAGTGTGCTCTCAGGTAAAAATAAATAGTTTCTCACTTTCATGGGGGTCCTGTGCTATTAACCTCAGAGAATGTGGAGAGTCCACTGTATTTCTGTTTCATTTGGGAATAACCAACAGGATTTTGGCCTTTGAGTGGAAACCCATTTTGACCACATTTAGAAAAGATTTCTGAATATGGAGGCTGAGAAGTTAGTGTCTAGTGCAGGGGTAGGCAACCTTTCCCCTTTAAGGGCCGAGGGACTCCAGCTCCCAGAATCCCAGGAGCTATTGGCCAACATGGGACTATTGGCCAACATGGCTGAGGCCTCTGGGAGCTGAAGTCCCTCGGCCCTTAAAGGGGAAAGGTTGCCTACCCCTGGTCTAGTGGATCCACTTCCTCTTCCTCCCATGTTCAGTATTGCAACCTGGAATACAGGTTATGTTTTGTGTCTCCTATGAGGACAGAGTTCTGAACCTGTAAAGAGAAGGACTGTGGGGTTCCTCAGAAGGGGACTTTCAGGTTGGATCCACCTCTCTGAGGCCGACCTTTCCTTTAATGGAAAATGAGATCTGATTTATGTATGGCTTTATGGCCCTAGGTCTGCATCCAGGGGTAGGCAACCTTTCCCCTTTAAGGGCCGAGGGACTTCAGCTCCCAGAAGCCTCAGCCATGTTGGCCAATAGTCCCATGTTGGCCAATAGCTCCTGGGATTCTGGGAGCTGAAGTCCCTCGGCCCTTAAAGGGGAAAAGTTGCCTACCCCTGTCTGCATCCCTAGGACAGCAGGATTGCAGCCAATGGCCAATCCTGCTGGGGCACTACACTGGGCTAACTTTACTGGTGTAGGTGGTGGGGTTAGGATGGGAAAGGCTACCACATTGTTAAAAGTAAAACTGCAACAGGATGCTGGCCAATGTCTTGGCCCAGTCAATTATACCTGATAAAGAACAATGGCGAGATTGAAGAAAAGCATAGGATATTATAACACATTAAAAAGAAATTTTGGTAAAGTTCCTACTGAGTCTAACCAATTGCACAAGGTGTTTCTCTCAGTCCCACCACTTTTACAGGTGTGATTGGTGAGGACTTGGGAGAGAGCTTTCTTCATGGCTAATCCCACACTGTGGAACACCCTTCCATGAGAGGTCAGGTCATCTCCTTACAATTTATGTTTTGTGTGTGTGTAATTGATGTGCTGTTTTTAATGCTTTAATGTTTTTTACATTTTTTAAAAAATGGTTTTAACTATGCTGTGTTTTTAACAGTTAGGTTTTAATATTAATATTATTTAATTATTTTTAACTTTTATAATTAATGTTTTAGTTTTATCCTTTTAAAAATATTGTAAGCCACCTTGAATCCCATTTTCGGAGAAAGGCACGATATAAATCCAATAAATAAATAAATAAATAAATAAATAAATAAATGTGTAAATGTTTCAATTTTTTGGCCACATGCAATGAGGCATCCTGAACCCTACTGTTTGAGTGAAGGCTGTCCTTTCTGAATAGGTGTCATATGCCTAGATGTGGAAAGTGGCAGGAAAGGCCAACTATATTAGGGACAAGCAGTGACAAGGTCCAGGCCATACATGAATAATCTAGGAAGTTCCTCAGAGATAAGGGAAGAAGCAGTAGCAAGGTCTCAATCATCCCAGAATAAGTCATGAGATATCAGCAGTCATGATAATACCCTTAAGACAGTCCAGGAGTCAGGAATTCAAATAAGTCCAAAAGTATGAATGCACTGTGAGATAGGTAGGATGAGGTATTTCATAGAACAAGTATTCCCAGACAGAGATTTTGAGCCCCTGACCTTGAGACACCAGATGGTTAATTGCTCAGAACTTCTCATTTAAGCTTCTACAGGAGATGTTGGCACTTTTGCTGCTGCTGCTTTTCTTATTGATAAACTACAAGTGATGGAAATGTGTCCTTTGTGCCCCTAAATTCAAGCTGAAGTGGAGGCTGATCTTGCTGAAAGTCCTTATCAGCTGTATTTGCAAGTACTGCCCACATTCTGGGTGGGAGTTGTCAGTGGGAACCAGAGGCCTTTCTCAATCTGATTCCTCTGAACTGATTCCTTGAATTCCACTGGTTTAGTAATGATCATAGGGACCACTATGACCATGGCAAGCAATGGTAATAGACCATTCTTTTGCTGGCAGGACATTTCATCATGTGGTTATTCCAAAGGTTCCTTGCTGTTGATTCAGATGCACATTTTTGTAAGTGTAAGGAACATTGCAAATATAGGATTGACTAAATTGTTTAGTAATGAGTGACAAATACCAGTCCCCTGAAAAGGACACCTCTGTCTCATTAAAAACAGCAACAATATGCAAGAACAAGCCCTGAAACAAACTGTTTCCCCAACTGATACATATTGACGGAGAAATTAGGTATAGAATATTCCAAATTGTTGCAGGTCAAACCCAGCAGCTTCAATTCGGAAACAAATTGGAAGCCACTTGGTACAAGACTGGGAATACGTGATCTTTGCAACTCATACCAGGCAACAGTCTGGCTGCCACACAGTTAACAGTGAACAAAACTATTCCAACAAATATAAGTCATTACCAGCTCTCTACCTTTTTAAATAGCATCGCCACGGCAGAGAGATTATAGAGCACAAGTGGTGCTCTTTCAAAGCTGGTTGCATTTAAATCACTCCTTTATCAGAATGAATTAGGATGTGAGGAAAACCTTGCACAGCTGAATAAGAAAAAGAACAAAACTGTGAGGGATGGTTGGCATGCTGCCCAACGCATTGGTCTGAAAGATCAGCTTTGACTCTACTAAGTCAAGGAGCAACTGGAATTCTACTGTTTATCAAAAGAATGAATGCCCCCAAATCCCTTGGCTCTATATGACTTAGGCTGGGACATCAGGTTCCCTGGCTGCACAAACCCATAAATATCCTCCTGATTTCCTTCAATAAGCATGAGCTGGAGGTTAATGCTGTGGGGATGTTTGATTCCCTGCTGTTTTAAATAATTTCATGGGAAACGTAATGCAGTAGGACACTAGTTTGGAGAGGTTATTACCCTCATCAGATTACAGCACTTTTTCCCTATTATTTTCTACCAATTTCCTGGCCTCATCGGTCCTCTCCCTTCATTTACCACAAATGATTCTTCAAAACGACATTCCGTGGTTGGGTGGAGACAGTATTGGAGAAAACTTAATCCCTAATCAGTGGCCTGTCAATGCTAGTAGTAGTGTGAATCTTTCTTCCACCTTCTGCTTGCTTGGATGTAGAAATTCATTGTGTTCTGTTGTCATTGAAAGCATATTTCCTGCCCTCTGGCTAAGATGTCCAGAAATGCAACCCATTGGAACATGGACAGCCAGCACAATATTGCTCAAGAGTGCATGCAAAGTTTACAAAGCCTATCAAAGGCCAAAGCATCCTGGATAAAAGCAATGTGTAAAGAACTACTTGTATAGGGCAGAAATTATGCTTTTTGGGAAGCTTGGAAATATTCCTTTTTTGGACTTTAACACCTAGACTCTTTGAGTTAGGTTAGGGGGTTTGGGAGCTGTAGTCCTCCAAAGTGATTCTCCTTCACAAACACTGTACATGCTGACCATTACAGCCTATTATATATGAAGTATCCAAAACAGAGGTGCTTGATCAGCCCTGCCATTATGCATAAAGATGCAATCAGCATAGGCAGCAGGGTATGCATGTGTCACCTGAGCCATTCACCTTCCTTCTGAGCATTCAGCCATTCCCCTCTGCTGGAAGACAGAACTATGTACAGTGGGCCCTTGGTATCTGCTGGGGTTTGGTTCCAGGAGATCCTGTTACAATGGCAAAATTAAGGTTTCCTTTTTGGAATTTTTATGAGTATTTTCAAGCTGGCCCTCCATAACCACCGATTCTGCATCCATAGATTCCATAGCTTGAAAATATTCATAAAAAATCCAAAAAGCAAACCTTAATTATTAGTTTGTTCTGAGTTCCCTAAACTGGCCTGTGGCTCAAAGTACTGTAAGGTATGCTGGACATACCAGTATTGATATTAGATTCGACTGCCTGCCCAGTCAGCTTCTTTATTTGGGAAAGAGACCATTGTGTCCTTTGCTTCAGGCAGCAAATTGTCTTCAACCTGGTCTTTGGAGAGAGAGCCGACAAGCTAGGAAATGAACTCTAGTGACTTTTAAAACATCTCCTGTCCCAACCCTGTGGCCTAATTTCTCATCTTCAGGGGACACCCTGATGGAAAAGAAGCTTTGGGGGGAAGCAGACAACTAAAAGTGCCATTTTGGGGGCAGGGAAGGGGAGGGGCAGCCGCACGGTGGGCACCCCAACCCCTTCCCCAAGTCGTCCTCGGAGCAGCTGGCCCTCCGCATGGCCGGCGCTCCGAGGATGACCTCCCGTTGCAGCGCCTGTACATGCTGCAGCGGAAGAGTCGCCGAAGTTGCGCCGGCAGCCTTTTGCGGAGCACCTTCGGCGACTTGTGGAAGGAGCGCTAATTTAGTGCTGCTTCCAGGGGCGGCGAAGCTGCACCACGGGACTGAGGTGTGGGGATACCTCGGCCCCGCGGCGCAGCTTCCCGGGGCGGCCCATGGCCGCCTGTCTGCTTCCCCCCTTTGTTCAAAGCTCAGTCCCTAAAGTGACAGTTGAGGTTTCTTTTAGTGCATTTTCAGTATACATTTCCCACTTAGTTATACGTGTTCTAAAACCTCGCCTGTGCAATCTGGACCTGGACTTTGCTTTACTTTGCCTGGCCTTGCTACTTTACATCACGTGATTCTGTTTTGCTGCTTTGGAATTATGGTGGTGAACTTGGGACTGAGTCCTCTTAAGACTGTGAACCTAAGAACTGTGATGGATCAGACCTGAGGATCATGTAGTCCAGTATTTGAAGATGCTTATGGGAAGCTGGCAAGTAGGACATGGATCCAACAGCTTTGTCAGGCTAATGTTCCCTAGCAAACAATACTGATAAGAGTGTCTCTTAACCTGGAAGTAATGGACCACCATCATATCTAGTAGCTATTAGTGGATGTAGCCTCCATAAATTTGTTCAGTTGGTGGACTATATATGTGATTAATAATAATTTTACCCATATTCCTGTTACGGTTGTTCCATTGCACTTTCACTGAACTCTGGTGTGGATGTTTCCTTGAATTTCATGCAGTGCAAATGGGGGAAAATGTAACTTTCAAAAGAAATCTTGTATTTTACTGTTAGCATTCAGAACACATGAAGTTTTGTACAATCATTGGAATAATCCAATGAACAGCACTCTCATTCAGATGAAAAAATAGGATGTAAGGAAGCAGTTGGTGACTATTCCCATCCATTGTATTTTCTTTAAATATAAAAGTCTGAATGTCCATATATATAAATATACATTCCAGTATTCTGTAATTCTCCCTGACTTAATGTGTGGTTATAATGCTAGTAAGAAGATTACTAGCAAAGCACCAAAAATCTCTTTGATCCAGAGGAAATCTGTATGAATTCCACAAGGGGGTTGAGAAGGAAATGAAAAGTGGTGGGAGAGAACTCTCTGAAGTATGATTGCAAAAGCCGGTCACAATTAAATCATCTGAATTTTTTATGAGGTTCTACTTGGAGGGGCAAGAAAGAGGTGGGCCAAGCTAAACAACCACTCCCATGTGATATTAGTCAGCTGGAAAATGGGTGAAGATTTCCCTGACTGTCTTGCCTAAAAGCACATTTAACTGGCAATAATATATAAAGGGTAATTCATTGGCAGTTCTTGCTTCATTGTTAGAGCTGATATGAAAAGGGGAAAAAATACTGTACTTTGAATACCAAGGATTTCTGCTCACAGGGAGCCACTGCTTTACCTGTGATGAACGTTATTTTCAGATGCATTTGGAGAGTTTAACTAATAATGTGAATGACATTCAGTGAGATTGCCAAATGCTGGTAATTTACTTTCATCTTCACATTAATGTGAGACCACCTGTGATGAATTGGAAACTAAATAAGCACATCAGTTCTAATTAGATATTTCACAGACTGGATTTAGTTAAACAGCACCATTCGGTTCTACCAGATTCTCAGATTTACCACCTTCTTTATAATGCAAACTATTTAAGTCACCTTTTAATGCTCTTTTAAAAACTGAACACCCATTTTTATTAGAACAATTTAGGGGCATACTTGATATACAGTCATCCCTCCCTGTTCGCGGACTTCAAGTCTGCAGTCTTGGTCCTTTGCAGACTGGCAAGTGGGAGGGATAAAATGGCACATGTGCTGGGCTGTGCGCAAGAGAGTGAGGCCATTCAAGCCACTTGAATATTTGTGATTTTTCATTTTCGTGGTGTGTGTGTGTGTCTGGAACTGATCCCCCATGAAAATGGAGGGGCAACTGTATATGTTTAACATGGAATAGTTATAGAGTTATAGAGTTGGAAGAGACCACAAGGGCCATCCAGTCCAACTCCCTTGCCATGCAGGAACTCTCAATCAAAGCATCCCCAACAGATGGCCATCCAGCCTCTGTTTAAAGATCTCCAAAGAAGGAGACTCCACCACACTCCAAGGGAGTGTGCTCCACTGTCAAACAGCTCTTACTTTCAAGAAGTCTCCCCTTATTATTCCCTAGAGTAGTTCAACAACCTGTTATATTTGGGTTGGTTAAACAGTCAGTCTGTGGATTTGTTCCATTTCATCAGTGCATACTTCAGGTAAAGTACGAGGTAATGATTACTGACTCTGGCTTAGTAAGCAACAATGATACCAGTAGAAGTAGATGTGTAGTTACAAATGGGTTAAAAACTTTCTGCTGATACTGACAGTACAATAACACCTGCTAGAGTTGCTCAATGGTGTGTCTGATACTTCAGTAAGAGAGACAATGCTTAAATGTGGACTCAGAGCTATCAGGTAACTACTTTTTGTTCAAACAGAAGATATTCATGATGAAAATCTGTCACTTGCCCTCTGCAAAGTCACCATGTTGATGAGATGTTTGTCCCATCTTTATTCTTCTTGTGACCTACTATATGGCAATTAAGGGCAGGAAAGGATCTGGAAATAGTCAGGGCTTTTACAGACTGCCAGAAATAATGCAGATTGAGGTCACTTTAACTGTCCTGGCTCAGTGCTAGGGAATCATGGGAATTGTATTTTTTTCTGGGACATTGAGCCTTCTTTGTCAGAGAGCTCTGGTGCCACAATAAACTACAGTTCCCATGATTCCCTAGCACTGAGCTAGGATACTTAAAGTGGTCTCAAACTGCATTATTTCTGGTAGTCTGTAAAGGCCCTCAGAAAAAGGAAAGCTGAACATTGATCCACTTCATTTAGCTATATGTTACAATGAATGGAGAACAGAAATCAAGGACCATGCAAGTGATAGTGCAAGCAGGGCATATTTTAATAAGAGCATTTTCTAAAATAGCAGCCTCCTCAGATATTGTAGTGCCAAAATGAATGGGAAGTTCCTCAAAGAAGAGACAATAACTACTGAGGAGCTTTGCCATCACACAATGTTGTTGTCCACCAAAATTGGAAAACTGTTTAGTGCACTTGGAGAGTTGAAATGTCTGGCATTACCATATCATTGCTCTGGAATTTATTGTAGATTGTCTTCATGTAGACCCAGCATGGTTGGACTGTGAGTCTGGAGACTTACCTTGGGTAAGTCACATGCTTTCAGCCTCAAAGGAAGGCAAAGGCAAACCTCCTCTGAACAAATCTTGCCAAGAAAACCTCATGATAGGTTCGCCTTAAGGTTGCCATATGTTGGAAAGACTTGAAGGTACACAACACCACCAACACCAAGAGGAAGACTAGGTGTGAATTTCTTCCACCAAACATTTAATATTTGATCTAATGTGAAAAATCTATATGTATGGCTTTGCGTGCATATGGATGAATGCACACAATCATGTGTGTTCACAATCTTTGAAAAATTACTTATTTGGGCTATAACTTCCACAGTCGCACAACCACTGGCATTGTTGGCCCGTAATTCTGGGAATGTAACCAAAAATTAACCTTTGGTGTATGTGTGAAAGAGGAGTCAGGGGAGAGAAGGGGCGACTGAGAAAGAGACAGGACCAATTGAATATGGCCTTATGTAAGTAATTTTATGTTAGATGTTATATTATGTCTTTGTGTGTGTGTGTGTTGAATCCACTGGTCAGTTTCCATAGCTTAGGTAAGTGTGTAAAACTGTCTTGCTGAACACTTCCACATGAATGTAGTCTGAGATCATCTTCCTCTGAAATATTTTGTACCCAGAAACCTCTCTACATGTAAACACTGCAATGTTTCCTCTTAAAACACATGTGAATTATTATCTGTGGTTGCTCCCCAGAGAGCTATTGGCTCTCTGGGGAGCAGAGAGCCAATAGCCAATGAAGCTGCTTTTTCCACCATAGAAGATTGCAGCACTGGTAAAGGAGCTATGCCTGCCAGAGGGCATTGGGAGGTGATGGAGGCAAAGAGGTGCCACACAGACTTACATCAACTGAATAGGAAGTAATATGCATCTCTGGCATGAGTCATGATGGCAGCAACACACATTGGGCATTTTTACCTACTCATCTGATACATATTTAGAAAGGACAGTAGTTCTCATGTCTTTGGTTCTGTTGTCTTAAAAAGGGAGGAAGTGTATATAGTTCCCCTCTCTGTGCTTTGGTCCTCAGAGGTGAAACTTAGAGCCTACTAACAAACTTTTGCATGAACAGTTGTGGCAAGTGGGAAAATAACATGAATAAATAAGCCATACATCACATACCACAGGAGAAAGGTATACGGTGCTTGGAATTAAATACATGGTTCCTAAGGAAATTTTATATGACAGCAGAGTTGTAACTTCTTGCAACTGAGGAAGTGGGCTGCAGCCCATGAAGACTTATGCCAAATACAACCTATTTGTTTTTAAGGTGTCACAAGACTCTTGCTTAGACTCTGTTGACCTATTTCTGTTCATGCAATAAAGTAGTGAGAGCCAGCGTGGTGTAGTGTACAGCATGGTGTAATTTGGAAATGACATGAAGGCACACAACAATAATAACAACACACCACTGACTGTGCAATAGTGGCGCACTTTAGTATTCATGATGTTATTGAACATGTTCAGTAAGAATCTGTGCTGTGCTAGAGCAGATCAGTTTCCATCTAGTGCAGCAATTTTTTTTGTTTTTTGCTTTTGCTTATTGTATTGAAGGTGATGGTGTAATTATGTTTGTGGGAATACTGTCATTGGGTGGTGTATGCACCACACCAGTTATGGGCTAGTGTATTGCTAACATCATCTATTCAGCTGTATGCAAACATTCATTTGTATGCTTGATAACCATCTGCATCTAATGAGTGGCTATCATTACATTTTATGTCAGTGAATTCCACATGCTTATTATGTGTTACACTATCTTTCTTCAGTCCTAAGACTACTGACAATAAAACTGTTATTGCGTGACCCTGGTTTTTAGTATTAAGATGGAGTGCAAGACAGAAAACACCATTTTTTTGTTCTCTTCAGTACAATACTTTGTACTGTAGCGTGATTCTGCCTTTATTTGCTCAAAAGATTCTACTACATTTTTGGAAACATATTGTGAAATAAGCATTGCTCTCTCATTCTGACTTGACAGTTTTATTATCTGATCGGTCATTGCTGGACAAGTTTATGTATTTGTTTCAATATATCCACACTGGTTCACTGCAATGTATTTTAGAGTAATCAGCCTAGATTCTAGGGTGACTACTCTAAAATATAAAAAATATTTCAGCTGGCCAATGTAAATGCTACTAATTTCAAATATATTTCAGAGTACTGTAAATAATACTCATTTAAAATGTTTTTAGAGTACCATAGCCTAGGAGATAATTACAATTGATTGAAACAATTTCTCAGACAAATAATCTCTGAAGTTACATTTTTTACCCATCCTTGTTGGTGATTTAAGGTGCTATTGTATCCACAAAATCATTTTATCTTTCTCTCAGAAATCGGCTTGGCCTACTTCTTGTGTAGGATAATTTTCTTGTGTATTATGAGGCCCAAATGCATGTTGAGGGTAAGGATATAAAAACAAAATCCACTTATACTATTCTTTGTGTATTACTTGTATTATAAATGAATTATATTTTAAAATAGTGTCTGTCTGAATGAATACAAGTTCTCTAAGCAAAAATACATCATAGTCGATTTAGTACCCAGCATTTTCAGCTTTTCAATTAGAACTTTGAATCACATTCCTTGATTAGGAACAAGCAATCAATCATAATTAATTAGTTAAAATGTTCAACCGTTAAAATCATTACCATTAATTAAAATAATTATCTCTATTTTGGCTGCACTTCATTACCATTTCAGTGAATGCCTTGGTTAACGGTACCTTTTGTGAAATGAAGGATTATACAGAATGAAAGACACACTGTAGGTGGTGTAGTTACTCCCATTAGTGAGCTCTTAATATCAGATGTCTAGTTAGTATTATTGTTTTTATTATTAGTTCCAGACTGAGTACAAGAGAACAAAAACATCCCCACCCTGATGAAAAGAAAATTAATATAACATAGTACATTTTACTCTCCTCCTGTCATATTGAATTGCTTCCTCATATTATTTTCAATACACTTTAGCAACTTCTAGAATAGTTTCAGGAGGGCAATTGTTGTTAATATTACTTTACAAAAGATGTTTATTAATGAGGTGATGCTAGACACCTAACTGCATAAGGCAAAGGACAAGACAGTAATCTTCCTCATTCTGTTTATAAAAGCCAACTGGATTGGCAGTGGAATCTCACGACCACACTAGTGATGAAACATTGGATGTATCTGCATTAAACAGTTATATCAGTTTCATACCACCTTAACTGTTGACCACATCCTGCAGAATCCTTGGAACTGTTTGGTGAGGTGTTTAGAATGCTCTGCTAGATACCTCCAGTACTATAGCTAAGTGGAGTGGACTAGCAGATGCTTCCTGCGGTGGCTATCTTATTCTGTCTGGTTCTTTCTGACTTTATGTACTGCCTTGTCACCAAAAAAGTAATAAGGTTACCTATACCACTAGCATGGTACAGGCAACCTTATTACTTATAACAAGCTCTGGACACAATGTTGTTGTGTGCCTTCAAGTCATTTCCAACTTATGAGAACACTATAATGGAGTTTTCTTGACATATTTCTTCAGAGAGGGTTTGCCACTGCTATCCTCTAAGGCTGAGAAAGTGTGACTTGCTTAAGGTCACCCAATGGGTTTCATGGCTCAGCAGGGAGTCAAACCCTGGTCTCCAGAGTCACTCAAAACCACTACACCACACTGGCTCACTGAATTGTACAAGCTTTAAAGCATCTTAAAAACTCCAAATGCTTTTGATGATGCTTCTAGATCTGTGGGCAAAGAACTATAGGGAAATCTTTGTTTTTTGTTTTTTCCTTGTTAGTAAGCATCCACTTTGCCATGCTGGCCTAGAAGGCAGTTGCATTCCTCTTAAAGGATTCGGTGTGCAGCTTGAAGGTGCTCCTTGGACTCATCATCCTCTTGTGAATGGCTGTGGCCAGGTGTGTTTTTTTTATAGACTCCAGCTTGTATGCCAGTTGTGGAATGGTTGGACCTAATCTGAATTACAGTACATGCAGTGGTTACTGCCAGACTGGATAACTACACTGCACATCGTGTGGTTCAGAAGTATATATTATGACTGTACAAATACTGATGAGCAATAGGAAATGAAAAAAATAGAACTCCATTTTTGTGCCAACTGAGTTGGATGCCAGTAAGCTTCCAGTCCCAATTCAAAGTGAACCAAGATATTTTAAGGACAGCTTCCAGTCATGCAATCTTGTCATAGAGTAAGTTTATGCAGGGGTCCTACTAGAGTCCTCACTGTTAATCTCTGTTAGATTAGAAATACGGCTTTTTGTCAGAAGCTCCTAGCACTATAGATCTTTCCAACTGATGTGCACTGGCAGCACATTTCTGTTTTAAAGCTGCTATCAGTTGAATTTGTACTTGGCTTGTGTGGCCAATGTGGCTTTGCAAAGTATTATTTACAAAGTATTATTATTTGCAAAGTGTGCTGCAGTAGCTGTTGTATCTTGACTGGGAACTTCTTTGTATGCTGAAGTTGTGGCCATAGTAAAGTATCCCCCTAATACCCATATGTGCCTCATTTTCATTTTCACATTTATTCTAATGGTGGTAGAACTGACTCTTCAAACTTGCTAGAATTTAAACATCAGTTTTTACTAGATTTAGGAGCAGAGGGCCATAAACAGCCATGAGGCAACTTACAGTTCACCACAGTTGAGGAGTATTATACCCTCCAGTATTGCACAGATGAAAACTAGGACACATGTGACTAGGTGGCATCAGAGGGTGGCCAAGACAGGAAAAAATATTGATCAGGAAGAACACACAAGCTGGGATTGGCTGTAGCAATTTACTTTTGCCTGAGCCTACTAGGAAGGACAAGATTCTACCCCTCCTCTAATCTACCCCCTTGCTGAGCAAATTGAGTAAGAACTATCTTTGAATTCAGTTTGCAGCAGTTGAAGTAAGCTGAGGACAAAGATAGAAAGTGGGAGGAGGAGAGAGAAACTGAGACATTTGAAAAGGAGCTGAGAAAGTGGGATGATGGAGGATTAATTGGGACTGTGGCTACTAAATCAGATCAGTTGGGGTATGTGTGATACTTACAGCATGAAGCTGGAGAAGATAGACAGAAATTATAGAGTTTTATTTTCTAGTACAATCAGGTTAAGTTTGACATCATCTAGCAGCAAAAATTTAAAAGCTATTGTGGTATATTGATTTCTGGTTTTCTGTGAGAACTATCAAAGGTGAATTTGTTGGGAAAATTTCTTGCACAGACAGTCTCCATCTTTAATTTTACAGGAAGAGAGCAAAATTTGTGATGTTATAAGCCATGAACTTTATGTGTACATGTTTGATTTTCGTCTGGGAGTAAGGTAACTATCTTTATAAACTGCAGCTGGATATTCTTGGATTCACAGTTTAGTTAAATCCAAAAACCTATTGCAGAAAAGGATTTCAAACTTCATTTCCAGAACAAATGAATTCTGATCAGCCATCAAGGCTTTGATTTTATCAACATCAAAATGTATCTCAATAAGACTGCCAGACCTTGTGCAGTTCACCCTGATCTTCACTCATTCTGACTTTGCAGAATACTGAAGTTGAGAGATGTTTCAGGACCTGACATATACCGTACTTATTGTGAACTCAGAGAAATGCCTGAGCTGCCAGGCCCAGAACCTGTTTCAAATTTGTGGAACTCTTTTTCGAGCACAACTGTTTACCGTTCATTAAAATGACATTCTCCAATATGTGGCCACAGAAAATATTCCACAGCCACTTATAAGCCAAATGTGATCCTCTATTTGTGTGTGTGTGTGTGTGAGTGAGTGAGAGAGAGACTGTGGATTATCTATTTAAATGTAAGGGTAATCAAAATACAGCTTTCTCCCTGATGCTTGATTTAGGAGCCAGTTGCTAGGAAAGTTTGTTGTTGTTTCTGCTGTTGCTCTATTACTTCTTCCTAAGAACAGCCACGCTGGATCAACCAAGTCTAGTCCAGCATTGTCTTCCCATTGTGGCCAAGCAGAACCCACAGGCAGGACATGAGCTAGATAGCACCATCTCACATACATTCTCTAGTTCCTGGCACTCAGATACATTTTGAGAGGTATTATTACTAGCCAATGATAGCCTTATTCTCCATTAATTCATCAAACCCTCCCGTAAAGCCATCCTATTTGGTGGCCTAATTAGTGAACCAGCATAGTGCAGTGGTTTGAGCATTGGACTAAGTCTGGAGACCAGGGTTTGGATCCCCACTCAGTCATGGAAACCCACTGGGTGACCTTCCCTAGAAAATCCCATAATAGGTTCCTCTTAGGGTCATGAAACCCACTAGATGACCTTGGTCAACTCACACTCTCTCAGTCTCAGGGGAAGGCAATATCAAACCTCCTCTGAACAAATCTTGCCAAGAAAAGCCTATGATAGTCTCACCTTAGGGTCACTAAAAGTCAGCAAGATTTTGCAGGCACAAAACAACAAGGGTTGCCATAACTTGGAAATGACCTGAAGCCACACAACAACAGTTGGTGGCCATCCTTTGCTATGGTAGGAAACTCCAGAGTTTAACAATGTGTGTTGTGTGAAGAAATAGCATATTTGATTGTTTGTACCTTCTGTCTTTTCATTTTGTCTGTCCTGATTGTCTCACCAGTCAGCTTTCTTGGATACAGCATGGTCAGGTTCACCTCAGCTGTCATTTTGTATCAACTATGTAGCTGTGTAACCATCTTAGGGCCGATGCAGATCGGCACTATAGACTGGCCTGGGGGTGGAGTTGGGGTGGGGCAACCACACGCCAGCTGCCCTGACTCCACCCTGATGCTACCCCGACACCACATGCCTGTCCACACGGCATGCAGCATCAGGATGCCCTCTTGGCACAGCGTGCACAGACACTGTGCCAAAAGGGTGCAAAAGAGCTGCTGCTGTGGCTCTAAGGCTGGCAAAAAGGAGGATCGGGCCCGGGGCATGTGGTATCCGCGGCCCTGATCCACTGCTCCCAGGGGCGGCCGAGAGCCACTGCAAATGGGCTGTTTACATTGACCCTTAGTTATTCAGCTCAGTAGTGTCTCCCAGCTTGATGCCGCCAATCCACACTTACTAGGTAGCAGCCACTGTGAATGACAGAGGTCTGTTTCCCTGTCAATCAGGAAGTAGCTGACTGACATTTTTATTCCCATGTCTGAGAAATTTCTGGTGCAACAGTCAGAAGCAGGGTCCCTTTCACAATTCCGCATACCACCACTCTCAGGAATGTGTGGTAACATCAGTAGGGCTTATGAATATGAATCGGTCACAAATGTGACTCTAGGTTACACATTCATAACTTCCTTGGTATATTTCTAAACTCACACCAGACATTTTTAGTTCCTTACTGTCAAAGCTTTCCTTGCAGTCATAACATGTTATTTTTTTCATCCCTAAATATTTTCTCAGAGTGCTATAACTGAAAAAATGTTATATCTGCAGTACCTGTATTTGGCCTGGAAGATTTATGTACATTCACAGCTATGCTGTTACTGTTGAAAGCTGAACCATGTTTGTTTATTTCTGCAAAATTGCATTTAAACAAGATTCAACTGTGACCATTACCTTCATCTCCTTGTTCCAATGCTTTGTGAAGTATTTCAGCAGACCATCATATGTTACAGATGCTAATTTGCTCCCTACAAATTTCATTATTAGAGGCTTAAACATTACATGCTTTATAGCTCTGCTCATAGGGTTTGATGTATATGCTGTAATGAAAAGAGCTACTTGAAGAATTAAAAGTACTTGTGTGTCAGTTTATTAATTGAGCCTCATGTCACAAAGAGGCAAAGTGTGAAGGTGACAATGGAATGAGCATTTTATTGGTTCAGCTCTGGATTATCAAAGAAGAGGATCAGGTTCATTATGCAGCCTGTTCTTTTTCAGTTGTTTTTTAAAAAGCTATTTAAGAATTCCACCAATGTATTGATAATTCTGTGCAACATTTAATTATTAGTGAAAGGAAAATATCTCCTTAAAAACAAAATAACATGAATCTTTTCCAGGATCTTAGTGTTAAGGAAGGTGAATATAAACAAATATTCTAAACACAGTTGACACTGTTTGAACATTTATTCCATGCCCTACAAACAAAAGTGTTGGGATGCTTGAAATTAGACACTTTCTCCACACTTCAAATGTTACATCTGTCTTTACCAAAAGAGGCTTTATGAAAACATAACTTTTTGGAGGTAAAATCATCAAGCCACAAATATACGTTGACACATAAAAATCACCTCTAGTCAACCATGTCATATAGTGACAATGCCCTGTCTGTTTCACAGACAAAAAATCCCTTAATTTAAGGATTTTAGAAATATTCTAACACAAAGTGACAAAGACCAGTGAAGTCCAAAAAGAAGACTGCCATGTTGCCCTTACCTTTCTGCCACTCCAAGAGAAATTCTTGCCCCTTTGGGGAGAAAGATTGCTGGAGTCTGAAATTGCAGCCCAGTGTGGAACTACAGTGAATCAGTGATTGCAACACAGTATTAAAAACCTAACAGTTACATGTTATGGACATCTATTATGTATGTAATGAAGACAAGAAGAAGAGCACCCATTAATGATCTTTCTTGGTTAGACTGATGTTAGCTTCTGTCTAGTAACAATATGACATATCATCTTAATTCCATGTCATAAATGAAAATGTAGGCTTACTGGAGATTACCTATTCTGGCAACAAAGAGCACAGCCATGGAGCATATACACATAAAAGTGGAGATTGGGGTTGAGTGAGACATAGCAAGGAGTTAAGTCAAAATTTTTAGAAGACAAAAATGCATCAAACCAACCCCTTTGCTGAGTATGCTACATACCCTGTAAAATAGATTTTTCAATAAAGGTGACCTATTAATATTCAGCTCGCAGTCATAGCATTTCATTTTCAAATACCAGCAGAAGAGGTACTTCAAAAACATCTTGTCCTGGAGAGGAGGATTGGAGAAGAACTCATGAAAACAAAAATAAAAGAAGAAAAATAATAGAGAGAAATAAAGAGGAGCTCTCTAGGCAAACAAAACAAAACAAAACAGCTTGGAAGCAGTGCAAGATGCAGTCCAATAGTGAGTACAATTGGATGCAGAATCAATATATTCCCATGTGGAAACCAGAATAGGACGATTCATTGCAACCAGATGATTGTGGCCACTTCAGTGCAGGTGTTTCAGTAATGCTGTTTCAGCGTGGCTTGTTTAGCATGGCCAGTTGATTGTGGCCATTTCAGAGTGGTCAGCTATTCAACACTATTCTTTCAGCATGGCAGTTGTTTCAGCGCTGATGGGAGTGGACAATTCAATCCTACTCTGTCAGCATGATAATTTAAAGAAGCACTGTTTCAGTACTGCCAAGCCCATTTCCACACAAGCCCAGGAGAGACCGAATTAGATGAAAGTGATCGCTATCAGATGAAAGGGGGGTAAATGGCAAAAATGATCTGATGATGGGTGTGATTGCTTTCCCTGTTTCCCCTTTTCATCTGATCACCTTTGGCCACTCCAATGTCAGTGTTGAAATAGGCTTGGTGATGCACCAGTGGTGAAACAGCTGCTTGTTTGAACTGCCAAGAGCAGCATTGAATTGTCCACTTCAATTGGTGCTGAAACAGCTGCACTCAGTTGTCCATTCTGAAACAGCCATGATCAACTGGCCATTCTAAATTAGCAGCGCTGAATCAGCGCCATTGAAATGGTGGTGCTGAAATAGCCACAATGAACCAATTGCAATGAATTGTCCTGGACCCTTGGGAACAGATGAGAACATCTGGAGCACAGAACCTACCATCAAGCCTTCTCTCTTCTTTCCCTCCAAATTTCTTTTCTTGTGTTGGTATGTCCTCTAGATTGTAAACCCAAGGACAGGAACTAATTACTGATTTTGGTAAGCTGCTCTCAGAAACTTTTTAATTTGTGGGAAAAATATTTTAAAAATACAAATAAAACCTGTGGTAGCCTCTCATTTCACCCAAGCTGATTGTAAGTACTGACTTAAATGCAAATAATGGCATTGCTGTGGGAAAGCATCCCTATAGATACTTTTGCATCCCAACTGCTTATGGTTAACTACAAGTCCTGTTTTGGTGTGTGATCAGTTTACTCCTGGACTCCAGCATAGCATCTTTCCATCTCATCTTCTTCTGCCTCTGTAGTTAGAGCATAATTTGGGTTATGGTTATATTGATGGTTTTCCCTGAGGTTTTATTGATATGATTGAGTCAGACTTTGCATTATATCTTTTGACTGCTTTTGTGACATCTCTCCTCACTAGTAATTCTACCCCAATTCTTGGGTTTTCATTTCCTGAGTAAAATGCTGTGTAATCATCTGATTTAAAATATCCCATTCCTATCCACTTTAGCTTGCTTACCCCAGTACTGTAATTTTTATACATTTTATTTCGTATTTTACTATGGGGGGTTGCAGACTGTCAGAAATAGTGCAAATTGAGTCTACTTTTAGGGTTAGGGTTAGGGAATCATGAGAACTATTTTATTGTGGCACCAGAGCTCTCTGACAGAGAAGGCTCAATGTTTCAGAAATAAACCAAAACAATTCCCATGATTCCCTAGCACTAACCCTAACCCTAAAAGTAAACTCAATTTGCACTATTTCTGGCAGTCTGCAACCCCCCTATGTCTACCTTCTACTGATTCATACTTCTCACATTGCATGTTCCTACAATATGTGCTGTGCAACTTCGGACTTTCCTTTCCCCTCTGAGCATGTCAATAGCTGAATGTCCTTTCAGCTTGTCTAGTTGTGTCTTTAGCCACAGTGCTACTTGTAGTTGTCCTCTGCTCTACCCTAGTAGCTTATTGAATGCCATCCAACCTGAGAGTTTCATCTTCTGGTACAATTCTTTTTTTATTTTTGGATTGTCTCATCATAGGGTTTTCAGGGTAGAAGATCTTCAAAAAGAGGTTTACTATGCCTCCCACTGACATTGTCTCTGAAAGGTCCTCCACCAGTGTCACCCTGCACTACTGCTGCTGCCCAGTAGCTGTTGGTACATTTCATCTGGCTCCTTAGCAAAAGCCTGTCTGACATGAGAAGCTCTGCTAGCAACACTGCCTCTGCCAGCATAGCCTCTTGACCCACAGGACATTTAGAAAATAGCACTCATGTACATCTTCCTAACATGTACCAACATTTTCTATACTGCATTCAAACTAATGCACTTGTATTATGAAACATTCTGGACAAAAAATTACACATCACAGAATGTTGAAATAAATTTGGCCATATATATATGTGTGTGTTTGTGTGTATGTGTTTGTGTGTGTGCATGCAATGAGCTTCTATTGAATCAGAACCATATTATTAATGTCCTTAAGGCTACTTAACAAGTTTAATTTTTTTAAAAAAAGTATGTGCTGTGACAGACAAGTGAATTGTAATATTCAAACAGGAAAGAAAATAAGTGGGTGGGTGCATATTGGAGTGAGTAGAACATTTTGTGCAGCAATGTGTTCCTCCTTGCTGAATTCACAATTCATGAACAAATACTATAATTAACATATTGCCATTATCAATCAGTGTAACTGAACACAGGATTAGAATAACTGGCAGAGTGACTGCATACTTGTATAGAGTCCAACCCCAGCAAGTACAATATGGCTATGTTGCCAAATGACCGTTACAGAGGGCAGAACTTGGTATTCTGGGTAGAGTCTTCTTTCTCCTCTTAAGCCCTTTGGTTTCTATTGATTCCATTGGCCTCCATTCAAGTTAAGTTGGCATGTGGTGTTGCTTAGCAACAGCATGCAATCTACTTTTGTACTATCCCATGGAAATGCTGCCTGTCTGGAACGTGACATTCAACAGTATGGCTCTATTAAAGATAATCTTTCAATAGAAGTTCCCACATCCACCACTCAGGTGGCAGAACAATCTCCAGGTAGAAACTGTTCAGTCATCATGCCCTGAAATGACCCGGATGTGCAAAAGAGGTAAGACAATATGTCTTCTTGAAACCTTCATCTATTGACTGAAATACATGACACTGCAACCTAATCTTTACAGCAATGGATATTAGTTCAGACTTCCTCAAATGGATACTTTCCAGATGCATGAGAGTAAAGTTCGCATGATCTCTACTGGCCCATGCTAGTTGGGAGATGTTAGGAGCTGTAACCCAAGACATCTGGAGGGAGATGGCTATAGTCTAATGGAAGGCACTGAGAATTAGCATGGTTCAGTGGATGGATAGTGGTCACATAGTATATTCCTAATCACCTAGTGAAGCATAGAATCATAGAGTTGGAGAAGGCCCTATGGAACAATATAGATCCAATGCCCTGCTCAGTGCAGGATCCAGAAAAGGGGGCACACTGTACCATCTGAATGACTGGTGTATCCTCTTTATTCCAGGGACCATTGACCAGATGCAGGGGGTTTGGAGATGCAGTGACCCTTTTGACCAAATTAAACTGCTTGGCAGATACTTCTCTCCATTCTGAATCTTTTTTTAAAATGAAACATTCTGAATAAATACTTAGAGGCAGATCTTGTAGATATTACCTCCTTTGCTTTCAAAGTTGTAAGGCCAAACTAAATGTATCACCACTAGAAAGTGCTTGAATATTTTTAAGACTACTGCCCCTAATGTGGATTGGGGTTTTGGATAGGAGGGAGTTTTCATTTTTTTTTTAAATGCCACTGTTACAGACTGTCAGATTAGGACATGGGTTCAAATTCCAAATCAGCTATAAAAGCTCAGTGGATAACCTGGGCCAATATGAGTACAATGGGCAAATCTACTCCACAGGGCTGTTGTAATGATAAAAAGAGTGAGTGATTGCATCTCCTCAGATATTATGGGGAAAGGGAAGGATAGTGTGCACTTAAAAAATCAGCCACAATGAGGCATATTAATTCATATAGTCCTATGTATCAGTAATACTTGCCCATGCACTCACAACTCATGGTGATGTATTTCAGTTGGAACCATATTTCTGTTTAAATTTCATGCTACTTTTGTCAAAAATTATATTACAGTTTATCAGCTTTATTTTTGGAGTGAATTTATATGACTTTTTCCTGACATAAAAAGCTCTATTGCTAGCATCTTTGGATCAAGCCTAGTATGAAAGAGGTTTTGTATTACAGCCTGCCTTTTCTATCCATGGGGATCCATTCCTGACCCCCTGACCCCCTGACCCCATGGATAAAAAGCCACATGGGACCACAAGTCCCATTATCTTTAATGGCAGGCGCAACATGTGCACCCATTGAAATCAATGGGGCTTGCCATCTGCAGATGTTTAAATCCACAGGTGACAAGCCAGAGGATATTAAGAACCCACTCTACAGCCGAGATAATTTGGTACACCTATGTTTGGTTTGGTTTGCCATGACATCAGAAATAAAAGAAATACACACAAAAGTAGTAGATATTGGAAGTGATTTTAAGGCAGGGATGGGTAGACATCATGTCTGTGGGGTCTACTTTTTATTTTCTAAACTAGAACACAGAGTTCTATCAGTTGAAGTTTGGTCCATTAAACATACTTTTAGAATTGAAGAATTCTGGCACCAGGAATCACTTTTAAATACTTGAAATGAACTGAGCTCAGGGTATTTCCACACAATATTCCAAAAATGGGCAAAAAACAATTTTAGGGTAATATTGGCATTGGAAATTTTGAGAGGTGCAGTGCAGCTCTACAATAAACTGCTTTCTTCATTTCAGCAGTATAATTTACTGAGTATTGGTGGGGGGATGAACATTTTCTTGCTGTTATTACTAAGTAAATTTGATAAGATTAGGGGAGCGAGGGATTAGGATTTAGGACAAACTCACATATCTAATTTTTCTTTTTAAAATACATTTTGTCAGGATATATGGGAAACAATTTTGTGGGTGCCTTGAAACCAGAGGACCCTGCATTGCCTCCTGCAACTATGTGATTTGTCACTACATTGATGTATCATCTAAATATATGCTAAGCAATGAGGAATGTTGAACAAATCCATGTGTTTGTGCTAGCGATGAGGAAAACATTGTTAATTCATAAACCCCTAAGTGACTCACAAAGGTTTTCTTTACGGGAAGGCTAAATCTAACAGCTGGTCTATCACATTTCATTTGTTCAAACCAACAGACCTGTGTTAATAGTTTGTTTATTGTTGTCTATTTGGCAAATATTTTGGTGCTATTACTATGTTTGCATTTTATTACTCAGAATGACAGTTTTCCATCTGAGAGTTATGAGATGCTAAAATGGATATCCAGGGCTTCAGGATTTCTTACATTTATTTGGTCACAGTGTTAGTATTTCTTCTTGAGGTACAGCAAGTATCATCCAGTGTCAGATGCATCTTCATGGATTCTCTGTCCTCCATCTGTTATTCTTTTTTTCTGAATGTAGTAATTTTAGCTAGCTAGTGAATTATCCTTCTTATAAAGCTAGGTACTTATGAGACAAAAGTGTGAAACCTTTTCAGAAGCCAATCATGGTCTAGTCTAGTGGCTAGAGCATTGGGTTAGGATTGGGAAAATCCAGATTTAAATATCTGCTCAGTCATAAAATAACTGGATGACCTTGAATCCTAATCCACTGTGTGAGAACCTGTCTTGCATCACAGGATTGTTTTGTTATGATAAACGTAGGACAAAAGCCATATATTCTGTCTTGGCCTCCTTGAAAATATAAAAGCTTTGATGGTAGACTGGAAAATGAGTCATTAAGTTCTACACATGCAGAACTATAGGATGTCTCCTTTCACACCCCAACCCACATTTTAGCTGCTGCAGTTCCCACACAAAATGCCAATTTACTGGCTGGTGGAGAGCCAGGGTACAGCAGAAAAGCAGCTAAGTATGTTCCTATAGCTGGATGTACAGCAAGAAGGCATCCTCTAGGACAAGGGTAGGCAACCTTTCCCCTTTAAGGGCCGAGGGACTTCAGCTCCCAGAAGCCTCAGCCATGTTGGCCAATAGTCCCCTGTTGGCCAATAGCTCCTGGGATTCTGGGAGCTGAAGTCCCTCGGCCCTTAAAGGGGAAAGGTTGCCTACCCCTGCTCTAGGACTTCTGGAGTGACCTCTGGAGGTCCTGAAGGATCATGTTTGCCACAACTTTCCACCAGACAGTGTTTTGGAGGGACTACAGCAGTTAAGAGGTGGGTTTGGACATTGCATATGGGTGGTAGAGATTTCTAAGCTCTACAATGACCAAAGAATAACATACACAAGTATTGGTTGGACTTACGCTGGGGTAAGTCACTAACAGGATGGCAACCAAAGGTGCTGCTGCTGCTGCTACTAATGCTAATAATAGACATGATGCTTAAAGTCACATCCCAAACCAGGTTCCTGAAGTTCACTGACTGAAATTCACTATCTAGTTACACAATTTGATTAAACAAATATTTGTTTATACAAATATTAATGTCCTTCCAACTTTTAAAATAATTTTTAAAATTTTAAATTTAAATTTTTTTTTTGTAATCATGTAAGTTTTCATTTGATAGTTACAAGAGTATCTCAGAAAACACTGCTGGTCTCCTAACATAGCACAAGAATACAAATCATGGGATATATTCTGAAAACAAGTTTTGTGAAGAGCTTTGAAAAGTTACCTTTAAAAGATTACATCCCCCCCCCCCCCATCTTCAAGAACCAGCATCACTGGTTAGGCTAGCTGGGAAATTCTTGGAGTTGTAGTTGTAAAAAGAGATATTTTCTAAGCTCTACTTAGCACAGGAACACATTATGATGAATAAAATAGAAAGGAAAATCCCCAAAGCTTTGACTTTACTCCTGGGGAATGTTACATAGCTGCAACTTTTTTCAGGCTGTATTCAAGGGAACCTAGGCCATGAACATTTTTGGGCAGAACCACTTACCCATATTTTGTCATAGAATCAAAGAATTATAGAGTTGGAAGAGACCACATGACCATCCAGTCCAACGCCCTGCCATGCAGAAATACACAATCAAAGCACCCCTGACAGATGGACATCCAGCTTCTGTTTAAAAAACTCCAAAGAAGGAGACTCCACCATTCTCCAAGATGTGTTCTACTGTCGAATACCTCTTAGCATCAAGAAGTTCTTCCTAATGTTGAGGTGGAATCTCTTTTCTTGTAGTTTGAATCCATTGCTCTGTGTCCTGGTCTCTGGAGCAGCAGAAAACGAACTTTCTCCTTCTTTAACATGACATCCTTTCAAATATTTAAATGTGACTATCATGTCACCCCTTAACTGTCTCTTCCCCAGGCTAAACATACCAAGCTCCCTAAGCTGCTCCTCATAGGGCTTGGTTTCCAGACCTTTTGCCATTTTGGTTGCCCTCCTTCAGACATGCTCCAGCTTGTCAACTTCCTTCTTGAATTGAGTTGCCCTGAACTGATCACAGTATTCCAGGTGAGGTCTGATCAAAGCAGACCCCAGAAAGCATTCACAAAGCATTTTGTGAATGGATCCTTATAAAAATAAGTGTATGTTACCTAAAGAGACGATTCTGTCCGTTCTTATATTTATAGCTTTAAAAATGAAGGCTTATGGATCATGGATCTATTTGTGCTACTAATCATGACAACTAAATAGTATTTCTATATTTATTAATTAAACCTATGCCTTTCTTCCAAGATGGGATTCAAAGGGTCTTACAATAATTTTAAAAAGCAGAACAAATGAGATATATTAAAATGTTTTTTAATGTTGAAAGGCAGTAAGAAATGTTCAAAATGAGGTAAGCTGCACAATGTGCTTTGAAAGTGATTAAATCTATAAGGAAATAAGTTCAGTAATAGGACTGGGACACATTCACAGTTTCTGCCATGCTACTGGCTTGTCCTCCAGCTAGAGAAAGTTAAAAATTGCACCTGAAATTAGTTGATTGACACAGAAGGAGGCCATATCCATTATCAGTCACACATGTTGTTAACTTCTTCCAGCTAGAGAAAGTAGAAGAGGATAAGGCAGTACAGAAAGCTTTGTTTATGGACAGTATAGCTCTGAATTCCAGATACCGGAAGTCAGCAGGGAAAGAAAGCTATTGCCTTGTTTCCATACTTGTGGGTTTCCCAAATGCATCTAACTGAAACAGGATGCTGAATTAAATGAAACTTTAATCTGATGGTGCATGGTTGCTCTTATGTACATATTTCTTATCTTGCTGTGTTTCTGATGTGGTCCAACAAACAGAGAACACCTCAGATAACGCTCATTCATTTCTGGTATTTCATATTCTGCCTTGGCATTACAAGTCCTTAGATAGAGCAACTTCTGCCCTAGCTTGCAGTGTGACAGCTGCTTGTTCATTTCAGTCTGAAATTTAGCTGGACACTTTCATTGAGCCCATACCCTTGCATTGGACTGGTGCTAATTCCAGTGGTTGCTGCTCTAATTGGATATAAACAGTGCTGAGGCAGTCTAGGCTATTCCCAGCTGAGGCAAATGAATGGAAGAGAAATAGAGGCAAAAAATAAAATTGGGAAGATAGGTAATCATGGAGCAGGCCCACATTTACCTTGGACGAAAGTTGGAATTACACTGGAATTGGCATTGCCTTAAAATGATGGGAATGGTTCATAACAGGAAATTTTCTGAACAAACACTGAATTGGAGCACAGTGCAAGTTAGCCACATACAATAATTTCCTCTAACCTGGTCCTCTAGATTTATTGGGCTACTATTCCTTTTAATCTCAACACACAAGGTCAGTCACTTTTTGAATGCTTTTTCATGATGGCAGAATGAAGAATATTGGTTTCCAGTTCTTATATTCTTGCTTATCAGCACACAAGGCATCAGTGTCAGATTTGTTCAGCTGTTAAGAACTTGTTGAAGAAATTAGAGAGTTCACTGTCTTGTGCCAAGAACTGAATTATATATATATATATATATATATATATATATATATTAATAACACTAAAAAGTATAAACTTCATTGCATAATTCTCTCATATTTATTGTTAAGAAAATGTTGGCTTTCTGTTTTGAAAGAAATTGAAATTATGGCAGATCATATTTTTCCACTGAATCCATTGAAATTATGATTTTGCTATGAAAAGCTATATGGGATCAGAAGCTGTTGTGTTGCTTTGTGCCTTCAAGTTGTTTCTGTTTCATGGTGACCCTAGCACAGGGTTTTCTTGGCAAGATTTATACAGAACGGGATTGTAATTGCCTTCCTCTGAGGCTGAGAGTGTGTGACTTGTCCAAGGTCACCCAGTGGGCTCCCATGACTGAGCTGGGATTCAGAACCTTGGTCTCCTGGAGTCCTAGTCCTGCACTCAGACCACTATACCATGCTGGCTTGATGGACTTGAAGATGTAGGATTAATAATACATTTATTAGCAGATGCACAAATGTGCATTTCTAATAAATGAAAAAATCTTATATCTTCAATGAATATAGACTAGATGGTTGACTAATTTCATGACAATCTGTTGCATTACAACTGTTTTATAGAAAAGTGGTCTTTATTCATTCTTGGAATGATAGGTTCAAGATAAATTTGATCCATATACATTGAATATAATACAACCTGTTTGGAAATACTAGTTGAAGTTTGTCTGTCTTTTTGTGTATCAAATTACATTACAATTGGGAAAAGGTACAAACTTTGTTTGTTGTGGCTTTTGAACACCTTCCCATCACCATCAGATTTATATTCTTTACATTTCCATGCTTGCAAAGATAAGAGATGTAATTTTTTTTACTGTAATTAAATCTCCCTTTACTTGCTTTATCATGGCACATCTTAACTATACATTTTCTCTTTTCCACTGTCTGCAAGATGATGGAGATGACAGAGAGGAAAGATATTGCCAGAGAGTGGCACAAATGCCTGAAGGCATATTAATCTCAAATTAATCTGAAAAACATTAAAATTAATCTCGACATCTAATGAAGCACTCAGTCTTTGGGACTGAACATTGTCAGTAAGGTGAAATATTTTTTTCCTTCTGGAATAACTTTTGTTGCTGAAACAGAAGGCATGTTTGTGATTCTCAAAGGAAGAAATAAGTAATTTAAATTTTCTTCCCACAGTGAGAAAGTGTTTGAAAATTGCAGTTTTTGAAGAGTAGTTACTATTCAAAACTTATCTTGCAAAAATTCACACGTGGGTTGTTGACAAAGGAAACAACATTTTTTCCATGCAGAAAATAGTATTTATGCACACATATGGTATTATTGCATACATATAGAAAATGCTGTTTCCTGAACAGAAAATGCTGTAGTTATTGACTTATTTTAGGCAAAATGTGTGTGTGTGTGTGTGTGTGTGTAGAAAACAGCATTTTCAATACACAAAACAGCAAATGCTGTTTTGTGTACAGAAAATCCTGTTTTCCCAGCAAACTTCCCATGTGTGAATTTTGCACAAAATAAGTGCTGAATCATGAAGATTTTCACCGGTCCAGAATTTTCCAAATCAGGATTCCCAAACATTGAGAAACATTTTTAACCATTTTCAAAGATTTTCCCCCCATCCCTAGTTCTTTTTTGGAACATGAAGTGAAGTTATTTTAAACTATATTTAGATATGCCTGTAATTGGATTAACGTTGGACATGTTTTAGCCCAAATTAAGTTATCTTATTTTTTAAAAAAATGTGACTTGATTATTGACATGAATCTTTCAGCTTATCAAAGACAAATTGTTGATGTTACTCATTATTCCTTTACATTCTTGCTTAAGTCTTACACTATTCCTAGCAGTCTTTTGTCCTATTTCTAATAATCCAGTGACCTGTAGTCTGCTTTCCTTGACTTTCTTAAATCTCCACCCAGACTGATTATTACAGTCAATATTTGAGACACATTTTTAATCTTGTGTATACCAGTTCTACAGAGCGTTTGTGGTTTAGTGGTTTGAGTGCCGTAAAGGTAAAAGTATTCCTCATTGACAAGGTTGTCAAGTTGTATCTGACCATAGGGGTGGTGCTCATCTCCATTACTAACCCAAAGAGCCAGCATTGTCAGAGACTGCTCTGGTGGTCATGTGACCAGCATGATTGCACATGCTGTTTATCTTCCCACTGAAGTGGTACCTATTTATCTACTTGCATTTGCATGCTTTCAAACTGTTGGGTTGGCAGAAGCTAGGACAAGTGACAGATCACCCCATCATGCAGCACCCAGGCCTTGAACTGCCAACCTGCCAATCAACAGAGTCAGCGTCTTAACCACATGAGCCACTGCTGGACTAGGATACTAAGAAACCAGAGTTTGAATCCCCATCCAGCCATGGAAGACCACTGGGTGACCTTGCAGAAATCACACCATCTCACTGTAAGAGGAGGTTAATAGCAGCCTTCCCCCAAATATATCTTGCCACAAAAACCCTATGATTGGATTGACTTAAAGACACATACCGATGATTATAAATCTAGAATCACCCTCTTCAGCTGGGGCCACCTCCTGTTTGACCATAATCTTGGCCACAACTTCTTCAACATTACACAAAGTTCATCACTGTACTAAAAAAAATGCTCATGTACAGGTGGAAAAGAAATAAAAAAGGGAAACCAAAATAATCACAGGACTTGGACACTTCCCTTAAAATGTAAAAGTATAAAATTTGGGTCTGTTTAGATTGGAAAAAGGGCAAGAAAAAGGGAATATTATAAATTCTTATAGCCATTCTACTTCTTGCTAATTTTGTGGCCTGAAATCAACTGACATAATGGGTTATTCGATGGTATAATTTCCTCTTCTCTCTTCTGTAATGATGCATTCTTCTTCCAACCCTCATCTGCTAAGGTTTAGGGCCCTTTGAGACTAAGGTCCCCAGTAGTAGTAGTAGCAGCAACTCTGGTCAGCAGTCAGAACCAATCCTCAGTCCTTCCCAATCAGGACCCTTTGCCTTAGCTCCAGCACTATATCCACTAAAGAAATGGATCTTGGACTCTTCCAGTGAGCAGGTAGACCCTGTAGAGAAATTCCTAGTCACCTCTTCATGCCCTCTCCCTCATTCCCACAAAAAAGCCAACACCATGGGAAAGGGCACTGCCCTCCCCTCTATATATATTCAGAACACATACATCACATCACGTTACAAACACATACAAAACAAATCCTAACACAAAAGAAATCCTGACTATTGTTTTAAAAAACCATAAAAAACAAAAACATAGAATACTTCCTCTACTCTAGTCTGAGGTCCTTTCTTACAAGATTTATGTGTCTTTTTATTTTATATTTTTCATTTTTTAAGTCCTCTATCTTATCTTATCAATTAAATTTCCATTCTCTAAGACAGGGGTAGGCAACCTTTCCCCTTTAAGGGCCGAGGGACTTTAGCTCCCAGAATCCCAGGAGCTATTGGCCAACATGGGACTATTGGCCATCATGGCTAAGGCTTCTGGGAGCTGAAGTCCCTCGGCCCTTAAAGGGGAAAGGTTGCCTACCCCTGCTCTAAGAACTCTAATCCTGGAAGTTATAGTCTTCTTTTATGTTGTATTACCACAGACTAATAATCAAATGTTTATAAATAGACAAACTCCTAAACCCCCATTATAGATTTCACACATAATACAACACTTTTAATCTCTCTATTACTATTATAGTAAACTATTTATATACACAAGAAGAAAGACAAAAAAATCTAATTCAAGATAAATTCAAATTTAGATATTCCTTCATCCTTCCCTATTCTTTGTCAAATTGTTTCTGGTAGGGCATTTCTAAGCAATGGTGTTAATTTGTCATCTTCCATATATTCATACATCTTCCACTTCCATTCATATAAGTCTGATATTTTCTCCTCCTTCCACTTTCTAGAATATATTACTCTAGCTGGTGTTAACATGTAATATAAAAATTTTCCATATTTTTTCCAGTTCTTCCTTTACCACACCTAGTAATATTTTTTTGGATTTTATTCAATTTAACTTGTAAGATTTCCCTTATTACTTTATGATTTTGTGACCAGTATCTTTTTGCTTCAACACATGAGCACCACATGGGTAGCATGGTACCACTTTCTCTTTTACATTTCCAACATCTTCATTGGTATTCTTGTACATTTTATTTAGTCTTTCAGGTATGAGGTACCACCTATATTGGATTTTATAATAATTTTCTTTCAGGTCTACTGAAAGTGTATATTTTAGCTTTTTCTGCCATTTTATTTCCCATTCTTTTAATTATATATTCTTTCTAATTTCCTGGGCCCACTTTATCATGCAAAGCTTTATTCATTCGCTTTCAATTTCCATTTTAAGTAGCAACTTGTATACTTTAGATATTAACTTGTTGTTTTCTGTCAACAATAATTTTTCCAATTCTGTCTGATTCTTCATGAGCCCCTGTGTCTTACTATCCATCCTATATTTTTCTTTAATCTGGTGATACCTGAACCATTGTACATTATATCCTTCCTCTAATAATTCTTTATTAGTTTTAATTCTATTTTTTTCTGTCTCCATTACCAATATGTCAAAATTTCTTAGCCAATTCCCTTCCATAATTCTTTCTGTGTGGTGAAATGTTTTAACTGGTGAGGCCCATAAAGGGATGTTCCTGATTATATATATCTTGTATTTATTCAATACTTTGTAGAGGCCCTTTCTTAAATCATGATTACTAAAATCATGATTGATTTCCATTTTATCATAAAATAAATAAGCATGCCACCCGAAATGGTTATTTATTGCCTTCAACTATAAGAGTCTTCCATTTCGCACTGGCCCTTTCAAAGCGAGATGCAGCATTCAAGGAGATCAAACACCAGAAAGACTTTTGTGACCCAGCCATAGCAATTCTTCTAGGCCAGAAAGCTGTAGTAAGATCTCTTTATCCTAGTTGCGGGGCTGCTATCCTTGGTCCTGAAACTGAGCTGGAGACAGAGTCACCACTTGCAGTTCTGTCTAAACTTACTTTGTCCCAGACCTTACATTATGCACACTTGCCTGAATTGTTGTAGAAAATGGATAATGTAATCTCCAGTGGAGGAGAGCAGCTGGGTCCATTTTAATCTCAGCCCTGTTTTCAACTCTTAACATTTGCCCTATTTTTTTTTTTTTGTGTGTGTGGGTTTTTCGGGCTGTGTGGCCATGTTCTAGAAGAGTTCCTTTCTGATGTTTCGCCCACATCTGTGGCTGGCATCTTCAGAGATTAAGATGCCAGCCACAGATGTGGGTGAAACGTCAGAAAGGAACTCTTCTAGAACATGGCCACACAGCCTGAAAAACCCACAAAAAACTATGGATGCCGGCCATGAAAGCCTACGACTTCACATTTGCCCTATTCTCCCAAAATTTTTTAATCTTCATGTGTAGTTAACCTGCTTTATTTGATATCCTTTAAAAATGATTTTGTGCAGTTGAATGCATTTGAAGAAGAACAAAAATGTTGGATGATGTTGGCATTCCTTCCCCCCTCTTCCCATTTTCCCAGCTGATCCTAATTCATATCAACATAGTGTCTCTTGTGGTTTGGTTCAGGATTATCCCATGAGTTTGATGTCTGAATAGGGATTTGAATCCATGATTTTCCAGGCCTGGTACAACACTTAACCAGTATGTCATGCTGGCTTTTAAATGGAGACATTGACGATGAACTGTGTCAACTTCTGGCTGAATCCATACTTCCCTTGCAACTTATTACAAAGATTTGTTTCTCTTTCCAACAGTAAATACAGTAGGTCCTCTGTATCCATGGACTTGCCATCTGTGGATTCAAGCACCCATGGACAGCAAGCCCATGGGGGGATGGAAAAGGAGGAGGAGGAGGAATAGGAGAAAGAGGGGGAGGAGCAGGAGGAGGGAGGCAGCGGCAGTTGGCCAAGGAGGGATGAGAAAGAGGAGGGAGGAGGAGGAGGGAGGAGGCAGCGGTGGCAGGGTGAAAGGAGGAAGAGGAGGAAAAGGAGGAGGAGGAAGAGGAGGAAGAGGAGGAAGGAGGTAGTGGTAGGGCAAAAGGGAGGAGGAGGGAAGAGGCAGCAGTGGTGGGGTGAAGAAGAAGAGGAGGGAGGAGAAAGCAGCAGTGGGGCAAAGAAGAGGAATAAGAGGAAGAGGAGGAGGAGGAAGAGGAGGAAGACGGTAGTGGCAGTGGGGCAAAGAGGAGGAGGAGGAAAATGAGTGAGGAGGAAGGAGGAAGGAGGCAGAGGCAGTGGGGAGGAAGAGGAGGCAGCCCCTTGCCACCCACCATGATGTGAGCAGCGAGGCAGGCTACGGGGGGGGCGGAAGTCCCATTGTCATGCGGCCGTGCCATCATTGAGGACAATTGAACTTGAGCAACTGTGGATTTTGGTATGTGCATGGGGATCCGGAATGGATCCCCATGAGGATACTGAGGGCTGACTGTTCTGATTCGTGGTTATTGTTTCTCAACAATGATGAAAACTTTAGTGACTAGCCTTATGGGGTGACTATGAAACTTAGTGACTTAGTGAAATACAAAGTCTCTAGTGACTTCAAGAATTGGATATATTCAGCTTGAAGAAGAATAAACTAAGAGGTGAAATGATTTGTTGTTGTTAACTGCTCCCAAGTCAGTCTCAATTCATGGTGACTCTATAGATGAGATATCTCCAAAACTCCCTTTTTTCCACTACTCTGCTTAAGTTTTGCAGACTCATGCCCATGACCTCCCTAATTGAATTTAGCCATCTGGCATGCAGTCTTCCTCTCTTTCTGCCACGTTCAACATTCCCAGCATTATTGTCTATTATTATTATTATTATTATTATTATTATTGTCTTTTCTAATGAGTCATGGCATCTCATGATGTGGCCAAAGTATGACTGCCTCAATTTGATCACCTTGGCTTCTAGGGGTATTTCAGGTTTGATCTGTTCAAGGACCTATTTTGTTTTTGTTTTTGTTTTTATTTTGTTCACAGTATCTTCAGCACTCTTGTTCAGCACCACATCTCAAATGTGGATTTTCTTTTTATCTGCTTTCTTCACTGTCCAGCTCTCACATCCATATGTGGTGATGGCTGATTTTAACTTTACTGCTCAGTTGTATATTTTTAATCTTTAGGGGTTTTTTCTAGTTCTTTCACAGCTGCCCTTCCCATTCCTAGTCTTCTCCTTATCTCTTGACTTCAGTCTCTATTCTGTTCAATGTTTGATCCAAGGTATGAGAAATCTTTAATTATTTTGATGTCCTCATTGCCTAGGTCAGGGGTAGGCAAACTGCCCCTTTAAGGGCTGAGGGACTTCAGCTCCCAGAAGCCTCAGCCATGTTGGCCAATAGTCTGGGATGTTGGTCAATATTCTGGGAGCTGAAGTCCCTTGGCCCTTAAAGGGGACAGTTTGCCTACCCCTGGCTAGGTCCTCCATGGTCACTGCCTTTAAATATCTGAAGGAATGTCATATAAAAAATGGAGGGAATTCGTTTTCTGCTGATCCAGAGACTAGAACATGAAAAGAGATTGTACCTAAATATTAGGTAGAACTTTTTTTTTTTTTTTTTTACTGTAAAAGCTGTTTGAAAGTGGAGTAGATTGTCTTGGTGGATTGTGGACTCCCCTTCTTTGCAGTTCTTTAAACAGAGGTTGGATGGGCTTTAGTTTTGTGTTGCATAGCAGGAGCCTGGAGTAGATAGCCTTTGTGATCCCTTACCTGTTCTAAGATTTTAAGATTCTATGATTATATGACTATTCCAAATCAGACCAATAATGTGGATATGCAGAAAGTATTGCTGAATCATTATTTGGTTAAGGAACATTTCGTTTCTTCCCTGTGGACATAAAAGAGGTCACATATAAATAAAATTTGGATAATTAATAAACAGCACATCATTTCTCCGGGATCATGCATTACCAAGGAAATGATAATTATAATGATTCAGGTGACATAAGGTACTGAATATGATCTACTTTCTGGTGTACAAATTCACCAGCGGGGAGGGGGGGGGAGACCTTTTATTGCAACATTTCTAATTGAGACACATCATTATATCAAAGTGCACCAAGATGCAACTGTAGCAAGTCATTATTACATTTTGTATTTTTCAGTGTAACTTGTTGCAATAGTCTGGAATATTTGTATACTCCCATAAGTCAATCAAGCCTCTTGGTTGTCAATGGCAGTAGCAAAGTATGCTTAATGATAAATCTTTTACACAATGCAAACATTAAAACTTTTACATGCTGGAAATATAATTAATATGGTAAGGGGAGCAGATGTAAAAGGCAACAGGATTAGGGTACCTTTGGAAGTTGTGTGGGGAAAAAACACCTTCAACTTTTCTTTCTTCTATGTGACAAGATGTATCTGGCAAAATGTCCCACCCTACTCCTTGCATCTGTACATTCTTATGCAATTGTGAACATGTCATAATGGAAGCCCTTACATTTCTGTCTGGAGAAATCTGGTTGCAAATAAATGCTCTAGATTGGCAGAAAAGAGACAGACTGGGGATTGCTCTTAAAGAATTCCAGGTAACGTATACTGCACATTTGGATAGTGGGAAGCAACTAGTGCAAATTGAGTCCACTTTAACTGCCCTGGCTCAGTGCTAGGGAATCATGGGAACTGTAGTTTATTGTGGCACCAGAGCTCTCTGACAGAGAAGGCTCAATGTCTCAGAAAAAAATACAATTCCCATGATTCCCTAGCACTGAGCCAGGGCAGGTAAAGTGGACTCAATTTGCACTATTTCTAGCAGTCTGCAAAGGCCCTTAACAAAAGACAGACCTCTGTTTTAAGAACTGCCAGAAGATGGTCCTCCGTTTAAAGACATCATACATCTGAATGCTGTCCTGCCAAAGTGTACGTTAAATGAAAAGAACCATAGGAAGGGAGAACAGGGCTTTGAAGTACCTTATCAACAGTTGACCCTTGGTCAGCAAACTCAACAGGAATGCAGAGGCTTACCTGATTAGTGCCTTGCCCTTTCTTGTAAGATGGACTGATTTACTTTTTTAATAGTAATTCTAAATTTGCACCAACATATATAAATTGATGTATGAAAATGTGTCTTTTTTTTGCCCTCTTCATTGATGATGCCTTTTCTCTTTTGGGGTGATGCACAACTGACAACTTGAATCTCAGCTGCTTGTGTGGGTGCACAAGGTTTCTTTAGTTTCCCAATGAATGCAAGTCAGGTTCCAGCATTCCCTGTGGATCTTTCCATGTAATGTGTTCACTATCAGTGTGTGGATGATGAGTGTTGCAGTGATGCTCTTTGGCACCCAGCAGAATCTCCAGGACAAGCTGGCTGCTGTGATCCACAGCCACTTTGTAACTCTTACCATCAACTAACTCAGCTTCCCTTCTTCAGGATCCTGTCTTCCTCAGTCAAGAAGACACATTGTAAAGTCCAAAAGCATAGTTTTATTAATGCATATAAAAGAAAAATAAGATAGCTAAGTAAAATCCATTGTGATGAACTTGTCCAGTTCAGCCATGAAAGATTACACCTTTAACAATCCCAAAAGCATAGGATCCCAACTTGTTGCAGTTGAAAGTTAAAAAGAAGTTACACATGCATGTTTCCAGATCTAGGAGTTACATTTTAAAAGCAGTATAAACATATTAGAAGCCATCTCTTAACTCCATGGTTAAAACAACTGCCACACACACACGTGTGCACTCACATCTTGAAATATAAACATTCTTAAACACAGTATTCTCTAGGCCCTTCCCATACTCCACCTTCTGGGTGTTAACCTTATGTTGGTTGGATGTTATGTGTATGATGTTTGTTAACCCAGCCCCTTGCTATCCATCATCCACCATGTGACTATTTCCCCAGCCTAACGATGTTTACCTTTTTGATATCTCTTGATTCCATAACAAAATCTGTGTCTATGAGTTGTACCTTTGGGAAAGTTCATGTTTATGTCTGTGTAGCCATCTATATTCTAACATTCACGTGCCTTCAAGTCACCTCTTGACTTACGGTGACGCCACAAATTTTATAGGGTTTTCTTAGGCAAGGAATATTGAGAGGTAGTTTTACCAGTTCTTTCCACTGAAATATAGCCTTCAGCACCAGGTGGTCTCATTGTTAGTCTTCTGTCCAAGTACTAAACAGGGCTGACCCTGGTTACCTTACAAGATCAGACAGGATCCTCATCTGTTCAGAGGAAGAGGTAAATAAATCTGTTCTTTTCTTCCTGTTTTTGAACTAAGGCAGGACTGGTCTGACTGGCCTACTCATGCCAAGTTACAGCTATTGGATCATGCTAAGAACTATGGACTAAATGGGTTGCCAAATTCTTCTTCACCATGGAAGAACCAGTCTCTCTTTGGAAGTGGACTCTTATGTTTCAGCAATTGAGAGACTGATTTTGTGATCTGATACAGTTCCAAACACTTCATTTGGGGTGTGCTCTGTAACATAGCACAGAAGTGGAACAACAAATGGTGTCTTTCTCCAGTTTAAGGCATATGATACAAAGCAAAATGATCTTTGGCACAGGGCGCAGAAAATCCCAGTAAACATCATACTCCATCTCTAACAGTAAAAGGGCAACAACAATTGTGCTATTTCAGGACATCTCAAATTTGTTGCCTATGATGGCTTCCTCACTCTGTCTTATGGTAGAATTGGTAATAAATATATCACCATTAAGCCCTTTGGACCTGCAGTTTAGCTATATTATAATGTACTGGAAAAACATGGTCTTGTTGCGTTGGCTACCCAAATTAATAATGACTTGTATGATAGCTGGGAGAGAGAGGGACAGTGTTTCAATGGTGCTGAGGGCCAATGAGAAAAATACAGTCATATATACTAACCTGGGAGTAACTCCTAGTGAGCTTGGTGAAGTTTAAGTCTGAGTTGACATAGTTAAGCTCACACTATCCCTGTTGAGGCAATACTTACATAGTGGCCATGTGAAGGGAGGAACATCTAGCCCTGCCCATTCCATTGTCACTTTCCTCATAGGGAAAGAGAGAAATCTGAAATGAAGAAGTTCCTGTGTGCATGGAGAATCCATTCAAGCAAGAACCATGATTTTCCACTGTCTTTGTTAACCTACTCACTTCTCCTGTGAAGAGAAACTTCTCTTCAGTTGTTTCACTTTCCATGTAAGGAAAGCAATGGTGAGGTGGAGGAGGCCTAACTACTCTTCTCTTTGCATATTGATTGAAACTGTGTAATATTTGATCATGGTTACTGTTACAATCCAATATGTTGCCTGTCCCTATCCCTGGTTTTTATCTGTGGACAAGCAAATAACAGCTAAATATCTTTGTTCTCTAGGGCATATCTATGCAGGCCAATTACACCAGTTTCCCACTGCCACCACCATGACATGTCTACACAATGTAAGCCTAAAGCCTTGATCCAAGTGTAGACTGTCTTCATCAGAGAAGGTCAGTTCCATACCAAATCCACCTTATCCCTGACTAAATTAGATTTTAAAAAATCACATTTTGTTCTTGATTTTGCAGGAAGTGGTTGTCTACACATGCGTCCTGCTTTGCTGCCTGCCACTGCTGCCACTGGAGTGAGTTACTCCCCCGAGATCACAACGGGGCACTCATTTCTGACTTCAGAGGGAACAACTTGTGCCAGCAGCAGTGGTGCTGGGTGGCACAGCAGGATGCATGTGTAGATATCTGCCCAGCATAACTCTGGAGTGTGAAGTTAATTGAGGGAATAGGCCAGAGTATTCTGGCTGATGTAGATGAGCTTTAGATAAGTTGTTTCCCATCCAGCAAGGCCAATGGTTGGAGATTCTGGTAATGGTAGTCAAACAACATCTTAGGGTCCAGTTGTAGAAAGGAGGGAAACACTGACTTCTCTGCTTCCTTCCAACTCTCTGAAACCTCCTACAATGCAATTCTGAAGCACAGTATTGCCCAGCATTGACATATTGTTGGCTACTGCTGCCTTGTATGAAGAGGAAAAGTCGGTTCTCAATTTTGGAATGGATGGTGGCGGTGAATAGGCTCTCTCCCTTCATGTTTATAAACAGGTGCATGCATGATTTGCCTGTGCAACATAGGTTGTATCCCGCTGGCCGTATAATGACTACAGCTGCTGTTCTCAATAGGAGCTAAGGGCAAAACCAGGGCAAAGGGACAAAGCCAAATGCTGAAGCTATACACAGAAAAGAATCAGATTTAAAAAAAATCAACAAGCAACTTTTGTTTAAACCATCTTTATTTTCTATACCCAAGTAATATCTATATAGATACTGTAAGCATTTAAAAAGTAAAACCAAGATACTTATCTCTGTACAGTACTTTCATTCCCCCAGAAAGCCAAAGTACAGCTATCGTATGCATGTGGTTGTATTCCAATGGCAGATTGTGTTGTGTATGTGCTCAAAAGGCTGACAGCATAGGCAGAAAAGCAAGCCCCGATACACATGCTTTCTGCTGTGGCTAACAGATAACCTGAACCACAACAAAAGTGTCTTTCTTTGAACTGTGCTGTGATGTATGTCGAAGCAAATTGCTTTCTCTTGTGCCAAAAAGTTCTCCCCCTCCCACCTCCAAAGACACACTTTTCTTTTTTCTTCTTCTTTATGACAGACTAAAGAACTCACTGGGGTTATAATGAAAAGCAGACCACACTCCCTGTCATATCAAGAACGGTGCAGTCGGGAAAGTCGACATGATTTCATGGCTAATGATTCACTCGCTAATATCAATGTGGGTTGCACTGAGGATAACCAAGTTGAGCTGTCTTAGATCAAATGATTCAATTAGGCCAGCTGTCCCTATTTGTCATGGCTCAACTCGCTTTCAAATTACCTTTCCAAAGTGCATACGTGTCTTAGCATAGAACTTAACAGCTCAACTGCTTTTTTTTTAAAAAGTGGTATTTAGGGTACTGTTGGCAGGAAACAATGCTTCAACCCCAAATCCAGAAAATTGACTTAGTAATTCAAGGAGAAAATGTTTTGTTACCCCCACCTCCCACCAATTTCACTGATTTTGTTTTGGTAATCATTACATATCATAATGAACAAGTGTCATGGATTTCACATTGGTTGCTTTCAAATATATATGCATAGGATAGCACAGTTGATCTAGCCCCCTGGATTCCAGGCACTCAGCTCCTATAATAAAATCATATTATTATTGTACACTGTCTTGAATGTATTCCCCAAAGCAAAGGGGACTTGGAAACACTCAACAGAAGAGTGTAGAAAAGAGACAGCCTCAGGGTATTGAAAAAAATAAAAATAAAATTATCTTTAAAGAAAGAATAAAATCATCCTTTTCCCCAACATCTTAAGACTTTATCTCTTTTCTGCACCTCTTGAAGGTAATCTCACCATTTCTGGCAAGGTCAACTCTTCTCATATCTCAAAGGTAATATAGTAACCTTCCCATACCTCAAAGGTGGGATATCGGTTTAAAATATGAAAGAAAGATCAGCTGTAAAACCTGACTATATGAAGCAACTTAAAAGAGTTGCCTTTTGGCATAAGTTGAGCAGTATCATCTGAATACATACACTTACACAGCTGCCATACTGTAGAATTAATGCAGTCTGACACCATTTTAAATGTCATGGCTCCCTCCTATGGAATTCTGAAATTTGTAGTTTTTGTGGCACCAGAGCTCTCTGACATAAAACGCTAAATATCACACAAAGCTACAAATTTCAGAATTCTATAACATTGATCCATGACAGTTAAAGTGGTGGCAAACTGCATATACAGCCTTAGATATCTATTCTAGTCTTTTCCCAAATTGATTTATTTTCATGTATCATGAAGTGGGGACAAAGGGTGTAGTTTACAAAGTCAGGGAAGAAAAGTCTGTCTCTCTGGCAGGAGCATATTCCATCATCAAAGTGCTAAGGATATTGCCAATAGTCTGCTTCTGAATGAAGCATATTGCTTGGGCAATCCACTAACCGTAATTCCAAATAACTACTACAAAATGCTTTTTTTAAAAACTGCACAACTGCACAAATATCTTGTCATGGAAAAGAAAGAAGACATGCTTTGTTTTTGCTTGCATCCTTTATTAGTGTTGGTTTCCTCTAAAAACAGTAATTAGTTCTTACTGACTAGGCCGTGGCAATTCATTTATGAATCTGCCTTAGTTCAGTCACAAAATTGCCTATTTCTATTGTCTCATCAAACTTGTCTAACCAAAATCAGTGCCATTGAAACACTGTCCCTCTCTTTCCCAGATAATTTCTAAATGTTTTGAAACATCTGCAAAGGGTTTGACATGTGTATGGTGTTATAAATTTCTATTCCAATGCTTTATCTCCAACATATGTCTAATTCCTCCTCACATTTTTCCAGATGCACTTTTAGCAGTATCCCAAATGCACATTTTTTTCTGTTCAAATGAACTCTATAAGACAAAAATCTGCTAGGAAGAGGACATAAAGCACACGGTAGCATGGCCTCTGAACACCTATGGGAATTAAAGCTTTTTAAAGAAGAAAATACTGAAGATCTATCTCTACCTAAATGTTCAGCCATTCCTTTCCTGATCTTTGGGAGGATCTTCACCCACATCTAACTCACATGAACTGCAGAAATTAAACTCTGCTGAATGTTCAGTTCAGGACTAATTTAGATGTGAGTCAGTTTCCTTGGCAGTGAATCTTCCCTCAGTTCTCCTTCTGCTGTTACACATTAAGTCTGTCAGTATCATCATACCTTATAGCACCAAAGTTTAATTTTCCAGTCCTGAATTTTAGTCATCTCTCAGCACTGGCTGTGAAAGCCTCCCTCAGAATTCTTCTTGCCAAGGTCTGGAGATTTTCCTATTAGATGTGTTCCAGTTTCTCAAAGTCTTTTAGGCATCTCAAAGTCTTTAGCTAAGTCAGTACTGGATCTTCTCTTGACATATAGCTGGTCATTTCAGAAAGAATCCCCAACTTTGTGTTAATTTTTTAAAAATAAGCAATCACACTCCTTGTCACCAAACCTACCATTCATTTAGGAGCCCATTACAAGATGTTTGACTTGGAAGGAACTGGAGAATAGTTCATGACAGCTTCATATTGTCACTATCCTTTGTGTTAATTATAAAGTACACACCTTGTTTTAAAACACTATTTTCATGTACTTATTATTTTATAAAGCACTTCATCAGGTGGTATTAGTGGGACAGTCCCAGGTGGGGAAAATGCTTCCCCAGCTCAGCCTCTATACAAATGTTACTCACATTGACATACATAGGAGGGAAAAGAAGCACAATAGCTGCTGTACTGTTCCGGTCTTTTTAGGCTGTTTGGGGTATGAAAAAGCTTTAGCTTCAGTAGCTCTATGGCCTGCCCTAACAGTCCTCATTTTGGCTCCATTGCCTCTGGAACATTTCAGGGGTCAAGGCTGCCCAGAAGGTTTGGGAGACTCAAGGCAAATGTGCTGTTGAACCCCTGATCCCTACAAGGACTCTAGCATATGAGGAGCTGTGGTAAGCGACATGGTATTTGTAGAAAGGATGAATGGTAAATACAAGAAATAAAGGAGACACTTGCTTTGTGGGGGTGTAGGGCAAATGACCCCAGTCCCCATATATGGGCAGTTGCACGGGAAGAAAGGCAATGGAGACAGAATTTTCCACCATGACACCCGAGATATATCTGATAGGAAACTTTCTTACTCCACCCAAGAGGTATCTAGCATCCCATGTCCCATCATCTGCCCTCCCCAGGAGTTTAGCATTGCTTCTTTACTGTGACGTTTGTTGTCAGCTGTCTGGATCACTTGATTGAAGTGAACAAATAATTAATAAAAATACTGGCCTATACATTCTTCATACTAATAGTTTTTTGGCAAATTCTATAACTTCTTTATCCTATCACTTTCCTTAATATTATACTGTCCCATTCTTGTTTTTGTTGTTTACTACCTTCATGTTGATCCTGACTCATGGTGATCCTGTGGATGAAACACCTCCATGACTCTCTATCCTCCACTGCTCTCCTTAGGTCTTGTAAATTCATACCTGTGACCTCCTTAATAGAGTCCATCCATCTAGCATGTGGTCTTCTGTTAGGTTTAAATGAGATATAGAGTCAATGTTAAAAATGTTGAAATGTAAAAGATGTGTGTCTGTATTTTTCCATGTTGTGAAAAGTTGTTTTTCTGAGAGCTAGATTCACAGTTTATCAGTCCCAGGTGTGATTTAGCCAAAACAGGAGGCTAACAGGACTCCATTCTATGGGAAAGAAGGTTTGTTTATATTATGGTTTATGTAAACACATTTTTGTTATGGGAAATGTAGTCACATGATTTGTTATTGTAATTAAGGGTTGGACTAGTACACGTCACGTAATATCACCCAATCAGCTTGTAAAGGTTACACCCAGAAAGGTGGAGTCTTGTGGGACTGAGGGCTGAGAATCAGAAAGCTACTCACTTGCTTTTTGGCTTTTGAACTATAATGAACTAATAAAACCATTCTTTTGGTAATGCTACTAACACATCTTGAATCATGTAGCAGATAGATTTTATTCCTGCTTAGCCAACTTTGGCTAAAGTAGAAATGTTATTATTATTATTTGTTTTTTGCTTTTGTTCTTTTACAATAAAGAAGCTTTGCTGAAAGTTCCAGGTTTGGATGTTTGGTTTTAAAGGACTGTTTTCAACACTCCTACAACATTATTTTAACATGTGGTACCAGAGGGATGGTTCTGATCCACGACACCTCTGCTGCAGAACCTGGAGTTTAAAAAGCAACTTTTTTCCTGTCCTGGCCAGCGGGGACCCGCGGAAGGCTAGGAGGAGGCAGCAAACAGACGGGCTGGAATTCCAGGCTTGATTTATGGCAGCAGCTCTACAGCCGGGAGCCGCGGAGGCAGGAGCCTGGATTTTTCACGTCTGATTTATGACATAAGCTCCACAGAGGACTGTAAGTAGAAAACCTCCCTTATCTCAAGGTAATTAGTTTAAATGGACTGTTTCAAAGCTGTCTCAAAGCTGTAAAGCAGCAAGAAAAGCAACAAATTAGCCGGAGGCTGTGAAAAGCTGCAGTTTAAAGAGGCAGAGTCCTGGGGGAAGGCACCCGGGAGGGGCCGTCAATTTTAAGACTTGTGCTGGACTATTTTAAAATTAATTAATGATGGAACAAGCCCGGTTTCCAAAGCTAAACACGGAAAATTATGTATCCTGGAATGTTTATGCGAGATCTCTTTTGATAAGGGAGGGTTTGTGGCAATCTGTGCAGGCTGGGTTGGGGGCTGCTCCGTCTGCAGCTGACCAAGACCGAAATTCTCGAGCTGTAGCCACCCTCCTACTCCTCTTATCTGAGGGACAATTAAATCTTGTAAAAGATTTTACTTCAACAAAAGAAATATGGGACACTTTGGCTAGAATTCATCAGTCCTCTTCTGATCTAGCAAAGATGATTTGGGCAAAGCGATTGTTTTCATATAAAATGGGAGACAAAGATTCTGCAGAGACTCATGTTCATAAAATGAGAGATTTGTTTGCCCAGTTTCAAGCAAGGGACATTGCCCTAGATGAAACCCTCAGAATTTACATTCTCCTGGGTTCCCTCAATGAATCATATGATAATATACTGTTAGGATTGCAAGCATTGCCTGCGGCTCAATTAACTATGGAATTGGTCTGTGAAAATTTTTTACAAGAAGCTGAAAAGAAGAGGTTTGAGGCAGAGCAACGAAAGCAGGGGTCTGCAACTACAAAGCCTCACAATGTCCCAGAGGGAACTCCGAAAGAGATGCAAACTGAAAAAGCTGCAATTTCAAAGGGAAAAATGTGCTTCTATTGTAAAAAATTTGGACATTTAAGAAAGGACTGCAGAAAATTAATTACAGATACCAGAAGGGGGCAGCACCAACAACAGCAGCAGTCACAGCAGCAGCAGCAGCCACGCCCCCCTGGTGGACAAAAGAAACACAGGGGGGTTGCAGACTGCCAGAAATAGTGTGAATTCAGTCCACTTTTAGGGTTAGGGTTAGTGCTAGGGAATCATGGGAACTGTTATTTTTCTGAGACATTGAGCCTTCTCTGTCAGACAACTCTGATGCCACAATAAAATACAGTTCCCATGGTTCCCTAACTCTAACCCTAACCCTAAAAGTGGACTGAATTCACACTATTTCTGGCAGTCTGCAACCCCCCACAGTGCTAACCAGGGATTTGTTGCCACAATTCAAAGCCGAGATGGTGTGCCCCAAATTCAGCCACACACAGTATGGCTTTTGGACAGTGGAGCTTCCACCCACATGGCAAACAAAATTGAACTGTTCCAGAGTAGAAAACCAGCTAATGTTTTTTCTGTTGCTTTGGCAGATGGACAAGGGCCAAAAATTGAAGAAATGGGAACTGTTTGCATTCCAAGTTTTGGTACCAATTTTGATGATGTCTTGTATGTACCTACATTGCAAAATTGTTTAGTTAGTGTGTCAGCTTTGACCTCAGATGGGTACAAAGTGAATTTTGAGGGGGATGAATGTTTAATCTTTAAAGATGGTGAATTTTGTGCTAAAGCCATTAAGAAAGACAAGCTGTACCACATGATAGACAGAGAAAGCTGTGCAGTCGCACAAAATAAGCCTTTGCATGAAAATTGTATTCATTATTTTCACAGAGTGATGGGTCATGCTGGTTTTCCAAATCTTTTGAAATTGAAGCAGGTTTGTCCTGAGTTTAAAATGTCACCATGCTCAAACCACTTGGAGTGTTCAGTTTGCAGCAGGATTAAGCTGAAGGCTTATCCTGTGGCAAAAAGAACAAAACTTAGAGCCCAGAGACCATTTCAATTTCTACACTGTGATCTTGCTCAAGGTTAGTTTAGTGTACAACATACACACATCTTACATTTCAGGAGGGGATTGTTAGGTTTAAATGAGATATAGAGTCAATGTTAAAAATGTTGAAATGTAAAAGATGTGTGTCTGTATTTTTCCATGCTGTGAAAAGTTGTTTTTCTGAGAGCTAGATTCACAGTTTATCAGTTCCAGGTGTGATTTAGCCAAAACAGGAGGCTAACAGGACTCCATTCTATGGGAAAGAAGGTTTGTTTATATTATGGTTTATGTAAACACATTTTTGTTATGGGAAATGTAGTCACATGATTTGTTATTGTAATTAAGGGTTGGACTAGTACACGTCACGTAATATCACCCAATCAGCTTGTAAAGGTTACACCCAGAAAGGTGGAGTCTTGTGGGACTGAGGGCTGAGAATCAGAAAGCTACTCACTTGCTTTTTGGCTTTTGAACTATAATGAACTAATAAAACCATTCTTTTGGTAATGCTACTAACACATCTTGAATCATGTAACAGATAGATTTTATTCCTGCTTAGCCAACTTTGGCTAAAGTAGAAATGTTATTATTATTATTTGTTTTTTGCTTTTGTTCTTTTACAATAAAGAAGCTTTGCTGAAAGTTGCAGGTTTGGATGTTTGGTTTTAAAGGACTGTTTTCAACACTCCTACAACATTATTTTAACATCTTCCTCTCTTTCTACATCCCTCCACCTTACTTAGCATTATTGTCTTTTCCAAAAGTCATGCTTTCTCATGATGTGACTAAAGTACAACAGCCTCATAGGGGCTTTTAAAACATACAGTTGGTCCTCTATATCCACAGATTCAGTATCCGCTGATTCAACCATCTAAGGTTTGAAAATATTCTAAAAAAGATATAAATCCCATTTTATACAAGGGACACCATTTTACTATGCCATTGTATTTAATGGGTCTTGAGTATCCATGGATTTTGGTATCCATGGAAGGTCCTGGAACCAATCCCCAGTGGATACCATGGGCCCATTATAGTAGATATATGTTGAAGGAAGAGGATTTCCACCCATCTCTTTTAATCAGGATTTTTTTTTAAAAAAATAATATAAGGAATAATATAAGGACATAAGGATTGGCTTAGATATTTTGGATATTATATATATATATATATATATATATATATATATATATATATATAATATCCAAAATATCTAAGCCAATCCTTATGTCTTCTTAGTTAACAATAAACCCAGTGGTTTTGTTATAATTTAAGAGTATATACCTAATAACAAAGGAAGAAAGGGCTGATTGCAAAAGATTGCAGATTAAGGGATTGCAAATGACCAGAGTTCTTCAAAAGAATTCTGCTTTGAACGACAATAGAGATCAGGTATAGTTTCCTATATTTGATCAGGTTTGGGTCAAAGAAGGCGTGGTGAAGGATATTCTCTCATTGTCAGTGTTTAGAAAGCATTAATCTGCCAGTCTAGTTTGCTTTTGTACATGGAGCACAAGGAATCACCATCTTCACTTTGGATGGCAAGATATCTTGGGCCAATCTTCCTGCCAAGTCCCCTGCAATTATATTCATGAAAAATATGACCCAGTGCAGATCAACCATTGAGAATGAAGATGTTAAATGTGACATAATAATAAAGCAGGAATTAAAAGCGATACTTTAAGCAGGTAGACTTAACCACAGATAGCATATCAAGTTACATGTATAACATATGGATAAGACAGATGGTGACTCCGCATGATGCAGCAGTTTGAGTGTTGGAGTATGAATCTAGAGACCAGGACTCAATTCCCAGATTTGCAATGAAATCCACTGGTTGACCTTTGGCAAATAGAGCTGCCTTGTTGGTGGAGCATGGGATTGGGATCTGGGTAAGGGTGTCAGTACCCTGGAAATGGTACAGAAGAGGGATCCCCTTATGGGACTTGGAGAGGGAGTGCACAGGAAATGGCCTGCTCCGGCAGGAGATGGAGGCATTTCTGGCACCCCTAACTCAAATGGAGGCTCAGGGATTCTCATACAGGAGGACTAGTAGCCAGGTGAGTCCCCATTGCTCCACTTCTGTTCTCTGGCAGAGAACAGGTGGTTTGGTTCATTGGGCAGCAGGTGGGGTGGCTGATGCCCAGATCCTATCCCATGCACATGCCAACTAACTGCAGCTGCAATCAATAAATAGTTGTGGTGTTTTTACCTCCAAACTTCTGTTTTGGGTCTTTCTTTTGCATAGTGATCTTGCCCCTGGGCATGCAAGTCACTTGCCCTCATCTTCAGGGGAAGGCAATGGCAAACCTCTTCTGAACAAATTTTGCCACAAAAACCACACGATAGGTTTGTGGTAGGATTGTTGTAAGTCAGAAATTATTTGAAGGCACGCAACACACCCACCCACACATACAAGACAGATGCGGATATGGAAAATGGCTTTTTCTTTCTCATCTGGCAGTGTCGGGAATGGGGAGACATGGTCCAAATATGTTTGGACCAGTAAACTGGTTGGCAATTTTATTTAGATCTCTGCACCACAAATCTACATGCTGGATTATTTCTGGAAATAATCTGAGCAAGAAAGGAAAATATTCTGGGACACCATAGGATACCACTAGCATCATTCAGATCACTTTAAAGTAACCCACATAATCATTTGAACAAAGTCTTACTGAGTGAGTTAGAACTCCATTTGGGATTTCCTCATAGTGCTATGTTTGTGTACAAAATTCTTCACAATATATGAGCATAGTCTGTTTGATAGGCTAATCTATCCAGTGTATAGGCTCTTTTTGCCTTTGAAGTTTGTTGATGTTATATTGGTGTAGCATTAATGCCGTTTTCTATAATAGTGCTAGATGATTAATAATATCATACATACAGTTTCCATTTGGCAATGGAATTTTATGATTGCAATACAAGGCAAATCTTACTATTGTTCTTTGACAGGGTGGCAGGTAGATGAATTATTTTCTCATTCCACTGCAGAAGAGTCAGAATTAGTTAATTTTACTTTACTTTAATGAATGTTGAATGCTTAGAGTTGGTTGGTGGTAGACTAATAAAAATGCTGGTATGGTGGGACAAGCATTAATCAAGACTCTAAGAATCTAGTTCATCCCATTAAAATATTTTTGGGGGTAGCTATCAGATTCAGCTTATATTGAGGCAAAAATCCTTCACCCAGTGCATTTTCCATAAGCTGTATCTGTGTTGAAGGGTAGAATATCAGCTTCAAGACCTATAGCTTGAGTCACTGGAATATTCCATAGTGTGACAAGAAAACCAAATTATAGGTCACCCTAAAAAACAATAAGGTGGTCTTTTTGGGGAACTCTTCTCAGTCCTAACAGCTTTGGAGACATATGCAATCAGCCCTCCATATCCATGGATTCAACCATCCATGGCTTGAAAATATATTTTCTAAAAAAATTCTGAAAAGCAAACCTTGGTTTTGCCATTTTATATAAGGGATACCATTTTACTATGCCATTGTATTTAATGGGACTTGAGCATCCACTGATTTTTGTATCCATGGGGTCTTGCAACCAGACCCATCAGATACCAAGGGCACACTGTATGTTAGCGCCAGAAAACAGGGGTTTCTTGGTGGCTGCTCCTAAACTGGAAGCTTCTTCCAAGAGAGGCTAGGCTGGCTTCTCCTTTGTTATTTTTCTGCTTGTAGGCAAAAATATTTCTATTCAGACAGGCCTCTGGGTTTTCAATAAAGCAGGATGTTGTTTCTTGTTATTAGTCTGTTTTTAATTATGTTTTAACAATCTTTTGTGTGTTAACTGTACATATTTATTTATTAAAATACCTTTAAAATAGTTTTTCCTCCCCCACCCCTTAATACTGGGGCAGTATACAATTAAAACAAGTAAAACAATTTTTAAAAAATAGATAAAAACAATGGAATAATTATAATTCTTTCAATAATTTCATATTAAACAAATCAATAGGTTAAAATGGCAGAAAAGGCTAAAACAGTGAAGCCATATTTTGTTGTTATTGTTGTCTGCCTTCAACAACCCTATGGCAACCCTAAAGTAAACCTATCACAGGATTTTCTTGGCAGGATTTTATTCAGAGGAGGGTTTGCCTCTGAGGCTGAGAGTGTGTGACTTGCCCAAGGGCACCCAGTGGCTTTCCATGGCTGAGCGGGAATTTGAACCCTGGTCTCCTAGTGTTCTAGTCCAACACTCAAAGCTCTATACCAGGGGTAGGCAACCTTTTTGAGCCGGGGGCCAGGATGCTGTCCCTCAGACAATTGGGGGCCCAAAGCACCCAAAATAAATAAATAAACAAACAAACAAATAAATAAATATATATTTTAAAAAAATTAAAAAATGCATGCACACTCTCTCAGCCCCAGAAAAGCCATGGCAAAACCCCTGTGGAGATTTTGCCAAGAAAACCCCAAGAACAAGTAATGACAACAATAATCAATATCATCATGGCGGGTGGTGGGGGGCGGCGGCGGCGGTGGTGGTTAAATCATACATGTTTGACAATTAAGGCACGTTAGGGAGGTCAGGTGGATAAGCCCACTGGAACAGCTCCATTTTGAGTGCCTTCTTGAAGGATTCTAGAGTAGTAATAAGACAGATCTCCTCCGGCAGGCTGTTCCACAACTTGGGAGCTGCGGCCGTAAACGATTTTTGGGAAGTTGTATTAAGTTTAGACCTATGATGTTCTAATAGGTTCTTCCCAGTTATTCTTAGTGTGCGGGGAGGATTGTGTGGGGAGAGGCGTTCCTTCAAGTAACTCGGCCCAAGCCATGTAGGGCTTTAAAGGTAGTGACCAACACTTTGTATTGCGCCCAGAAGCTGATTGGCAGCCAATGAAGAGCTTTCAACAAAGGAGTTATGTGGTCAAACCTAGGTGTTCCGGTGACCAGTCTGGCATTTTGAACGAGTTGAAGCTTCCGAACTTGGTACAGAGGTAGCCCCATGTAGAGCACCTTACAGAAGTCCAAACGAGAGATTACTAGGGCAAGTAATACAGCTTCAAGGTCCTTCCAGTCCAGGTAGGGATGCAGTTGACAAATCAACCAAAGTTGATACCAAGCACTCCTGGCCATCGCATCCACTTGAGATGACAACTGTAGGGATGAATCCAGAAGTACTCCCAAGCTGTGCACTTTGTCCTTTAGGGGAAGTGTGACCCCGTCCAGGACTGGATGACAAAGCTCCCTCCCTGGACCAGGGGTACCTATTGTGAGTACCTCAATTTTTTCTGGATTCAGCCTGAGTTTGTTTTCCCTCATCCAGACCATTACTGACTCTAGACAAGCATCCAGAGGAGCTTTTTTGAGTGCCATTGAGCAGAGAAATGGGATGTAATCATAGTAAGCATACCTTGCTTCACTTCTCTAGCATCTAGTAGATCTTACCTGTGGCCTGATTGCGGATAATAATAATAATAATAATAATAATAATAATTTATATCCTGCTCCTCTGCAACAAATAAATACAATAGAATATAAGAACAGCCCAACAGTCCCGAAATTATGTTCTCTTTTCTTCATCCACACTCAGTGGTAGGCAGTGATATGGAGTGAATCTTGGGATATATTGTTGGCGCAAGGCAAGTTGTACCGACCATTACAGAGGGCAAAAGGTGAGCTAGGCATGCCATAGTCCTTTTCAGAGGCAACTTCACATTTAAGGATAGTGCCTCCTATAGACTTCCATTCTGTCAATATTCAGAAGTTATGTGTGGGTCTTAAAGTTAGGAAAAAACTGTTATTCCTTGAGCCAGAGAATGGCTAATCATGGAGCAGAAACTGATATATTAACAGGCAAAATAAGTAGAAAATTAAAAATTACAGTATATCTGGGTGGGTATTAAAATGGATTGCACTTGGATAAAATAGTAATATGCAATATACTGATTTAAACAGGAAGGGAACATTTTTGTAGTATTAGTTGTATATGTAATTAAAAACAAAACAAAACAAGAATCAGGCATGCCACACACGTGTATAATGGGGTACCTCTGATCTTTGTGATTAATCTCCCAGACACCCCATTTCACTCTACAAAATGTCTGATGTGTTGTGACCTTTTCTTGTAGCCAAGGCCATATCAGGTTGTTCTAGGAGGAGCTGGTCTCTTTCATTTGCTTATTTTAAAACATGGTGTTCCAGACAGTGGCATCCTGCACCTGGTTTTCACTTGGTGCAGGGAGTGGGGCTTTGAGGGTGGGGTTTTGGGGCAAAGCCAAAAGGGCCCACTCCCAACTCCCTGTCCCACATGGCTTTACTCTAAAGTAAATCCATATGGGGCAGGAATTGAGAGGTGCCAGGTCCTCTCCCTCCCTGCTGCATGCCGTAGGGAGGTGGGGGTGCTCAGCAGGTGTCATCCCTTTCTGCAGTGTCACCTGGTGTGGTCTGAACCACCTGTCAGCCCCTAATGATGCTACTGCTCCCAGAATGTAATTTGTCATTTGGCCCTATATTCCTGGAAGCAGAACTTACTTAAAGGTCAGCAACCCCACCCTCAAAGTTCCCTGAAACAGCTCTTTCCATCCTGCATTTTTGATTTCCTGGGGAACTATATTGCAGCAGAGGTTCTTTATGATTTTTAATAATAATAATAATAATAATAATTTATAACCCGTCCCTCTGCTTGGCAATCATGGTGGCTTACAGCAAGTTAAAAAATACAACAGTTAAAACATTCCATCATCCCACGCACTCCACCCCCACCCCCAAACCTTCCCACAACTTAAAACTAAATTAAACTAATTGTAAAATTAAAATCAATTCAATCATAAAATACTAAAACCAGTTGGTATACATATCGTGGCGGCCAGAGGGGTGAAAAACGGCAGATCACCTCCATTTACATTCGTCTGGGCAGTTATTCAGGGAAGGTCTGCCGGAAGAGATCTGTCTTTACTGCCTTTATGAAGGCAGGAAGAGTGGTAATAAGACGGATCTCGTCCGGCAGGCCATTCCACAGTCTGGGGGCGGTAGCAGAGAAGGCCCTCTGGGAGGTCTGCGAAAGCCTGGTCTTCATGGGCTGCAGCAGATTCCTCCCAGAGGACTGAAGTGCGTGTGGGGTGTCATACGGGGAGAGGCGGTCCCTAAGATAAGATGGCCCCAAGCCATGTAGGGCTTTAAAGGTTAAAACCAACACCTTGTACTGTGCTCGGAAACTGATCGGCAGCCAGTGGAGGGATTTAAGCACAGGTGTCATATGATTCCTCCTAGATGTTCCAGTAATTAATCTGGCTGCCATGTTTTGTACCTGTTGAAGTTTCCGGGTTAGGCACAAGGGTAGCCCATTTAGAGTGTGTTACAGTAATACAGACGTGAGGTTACCAGAGCATGTACCACAGTTTCCAGATCCCTCATATCCAGATAAGGGTGCAGTTGGCATCTCAGCTGAAGCTGATAACAGGCACTCCTGACCGCCGCATTCACCTGACTAGTCATGTGAAGTGGCGAATTTAGGAGCACCGCCAGACTGTGAACACAGTCCTTAGAGGAGAGTGTGACTCCATCCAGGACTGGAAGCTGTATTCCCAAACCTGGTTTCGGGCCCGTACCTGTCAGTACCTCCATTTTGTCTGGATTCAGCTTCAATCTGTTTTTCCTCATCCAATCCATTACCGCTCTAAGACAGTCATTGAGAGGAGAGACACCATCTGAAGTCTGAGCCGATGATCTGGTCACAGAGAAGTATATCTGAGTGTCATCAGCATACTGATGACACCGTGCTCCATGCCTCCAAATGATCTCACGCAGCGACTTCATATAGATATTAAATAGCATCGGGGACAGGATGGCACCCTTAGGGATGCCACAATTAAGCTCACTTTTGGAAGAGCAACTGTCCCCGAGCCTCACCCTCTGGGATCTACCCGAGAGGAAGGATCGGAACCACTGAAAAGCAGTGCCCCCGATTCCCAACCCTTTCAGTCGATCCAAGAGGATGGCATGATCTATTGTATCAAAAGCTGCTGAGAGATCCAAGAGCACCAACAAGGTCACACTACCCCTGTCAATGCCCAGGCGGAGGTCATCGGTCAGAGCAACCATGGCAGTCTCCACTCCATATCCTGTCCTGAAGCCGGTTTGAAATGGATCAAGATAATCGGTTTCATCCAAGACTGCCTGGAGTTGGGAAGCAACTGCCCTCTCGATCACCTTGCTGAGAAAAGGGAGCAAGGAGACTGGTCTATAATTATTTCTATCCAGGGGGTCCAGGGAAGGTTTTTTCAGGAGTGGCCTGATGGCCGCCTCCTTCAAACACGATGGTACAACACCGTCCCTGAGGGACGTGTTGATTGTATCCTGTAGGAATACTTTCAACGTGTCCCCCCTGGACGACCAGCCAAGATGGACAAGGATCGAGAGGGCAAGTGGTCTTCCTTATTTTTCCAAGGAGCTTGTCCACATCATTGGTACTCACAGATTGAAACTGTTCTAGTAAATCGCCATCAAAGGAGTTGCTGGACACCTCGTCTACAGATTCTGTCAAAACAATAGCGTCTAAGTCGGCTCTTATCCGAGAGATTTTATCTACAAAGTAGGTATTACATGTATCACAGCAGGCTGTTGTTGGGTTAAGTAGGGAACTCGGCGCCGGGGGAACCTTCATCAATTCCCCCACCACCCTGAACAGCTCTGCTGGACGAGACTCTGCAAACGAAATGCGTGCAGAGCAGAAAGACCTCTGCGCTGCACACAAAGCCTCCCGATAGGAATCAAGATGTTTCCTATGGCGCGTTCTGTCGGATAGTAGCCGAGTCTTCTGCCATTCGCGCTCTAGTCATTGTCCAGCTCGCTTCATCCTCCTAAATTCCTCTGTGAACCAGGGCTTACGATTAGAAGCGGGCTGGAAAGGATGCTTGGGAGCGATTGTGTCGATAGCCCTGGCAAGATCGGTGTTCCAAGTGTTCGCCAAGGCTTCAACAGAATCACCGGTGCTACCAACCATTAAACCCTCTAAGGCCTTCTGGAAACCTATGGGTTCCATATGCCTTCGAGGGGGGCGATAGTGGCCTTTAGTTCTATCTTGACCAGGAAATGATCCTTCCATGACAATGCGGAGGCTTTTATAACCTCCGCCCACAGATATTCCTGTTCCGTACTAAAAACCCCATTGAGGGTATGACCATTACAATGTGTGGGTCAACTAATTAGGTTAGGCCCATGTTTGTCATGGTCTCCATGAACTCCCGAGGTGCACCAGTTAGATTGGACAAGCCGGTCTCGAGAGGGATGTTGAAGGTACGGGGAAGGTATGGCGGTAACAGTCTCAATAAATGGTACAAAAGAAGAAGGGATCGATGTTTAATATCTATCCCTCCTTCAGTTGATTCTGTTTCCCGAGATAACTTGGAGAGCGTACCTACCCTTCCACTGACCCTTAACTTGCTCCTTTGTAATGCCAGGTCGGTCAAAAATAAGATCCATATTATCCACGATCTTTTAGTGGATGAGGCGGCCAACTTGGCATGTTTTACTGAGACCTGGCTGGGGGATGCCAGCTCTGCGATATGGGCACAGGCTCTCCCAGCTGGGTACTCAGTTAGTGAGCAGGTGAGGGAAAGTGGGCGGGGGGGGGGGCGGCATAGCCTTGTTCCATAAGAACATCTTAACCTTGATCAGAAAGCCTATCTGGAAAACGACTTACATCGAGTGTATGTACCTTAGCCTGAAAACTAGGGATAGTTTGGGGATTCTGTTAGTATACTGGCCACCCCGTTGCTTAACAGACTCCCTAACCGAGCTGACGGCCCTGGTTTTTGAGTTGTTGTTGGAGTCGCCCAGACTTTTGGTTCTGGGCGTCTTCAACATTCCACTTGAATCCAGTTTACAAGATCTAACTGCCGCGGCTTGAGAGTTCATGGATACCATGACAAACATGGGCCTATCCCAATTGGTTGACGGGCTCACACATTGTGCTGGTCATACCCTCGATGCGGTCTTTAGTATGGAGCAGGTATATCCATGGGTGGAGGTCAAAAAAACCTCCGCATTGTCATGGACAGATCATTTTCTGATCAAGGCGGAAATAAAGGCTATTGTTCACCCTCCTGGGTATGGTGGACCTATTAGAACGGTCCGCCCTCGAAGGCTAATGGAACCAATTGGTTTCCAGAAAGCCTTAGAGGGTTTAATGGTTGGTAGCGCTGGTGATTCTGTCGAAGCTTTGGTTAATACCTGGAACACCGATCTCACCAAGGCTATCGACACAATTGCTCCCAAGCATCCTTTCCAGCCCGCTTCTAATCGTAAGAAGAGCTTAGAAGGATGAAGCGGGTCGGACAACGACTGGAGTGCGAATGGCGAAAGACTCGTCTCTCATCCGACAGAACTCGCCTTAGGATGCATCTTGACTCTTATAGGGAGGCTCTACGTGCAGCGCAGAAATCTTTCTGTTCTGCACGTATTGTGTCTGCAGAGTCTTGCCCGGCAGAACTGTTTAGGGTGGTGGGGGATCTGACAAATGTACTCCCTGCACTGAATCCCCTACTTAACCCTACGACAGCCTGCTGTGAGGCATTTAACATTCACTTTGCAGATAAAATCTCTTGGATAAGAGCCAACTTGGACACCAGTGTTTGGGCAGAATCTGTAGATGAGGTATCCAGTTACTCCGTTGATGGCATTTTACTGGATCAACTGCAATCTGTGAGTACCGATGACGTGGATAAGTTGCTGGGAAGAATGAGGAAGACAACTTGCCCCCTCGATCCTTGTCCATCTTGGCTGGTCATCCAGGGAGGGGACGTGTTGAGAGTGTTCCTTCGGGACACAATCAACTCGTCCTTCAGGGAAGGGAGTATGCCATCTTGTTTAAAGGAGGCGGCAGTTAAGCCACTCCTGAAGAAACCTTCCCTGGATCCCCTGGACAGGAACAACTATAGACCAGTCTCCTTGCTACCTTTTCTTAGCAAGGTGATCGAGAGGGCAGTTGCTTCCCAACTCCAAGCTATCTTGGATGAAGCCGATTATCTTGATCCATTTCAAACCGGCTTTAGGACGGGATTTGGAGTTGAGACTGCCATGGTTGCTCTGACCGATGACCTCCGCCTGAGCATTGACAAGGGTAGTGTGACCCTGCTGGTGCTCTTGGATCTCTCGGTGGCCTTTGATACCGTAGATCATGCCATCCTCTTGGATTGCCTGAGAGAGTTGGGAATTGGAGGCACTGCTTTGCAGTGGTTCCGTTCCTTCCTCTCAGGCAGATCCCAGAGGGTGAGGCTCGGGGACAGTTGCTCCTCTAAAATAGAGTTTCATTGTGGCGTCCCTCAAGGCGCCATCCTGTCCCCGATGTTATTTAATATTTATATGAAGCCGCTTGGTGAGATCATTCGGAGGCATGGAGCGCGGTGTCTTCAGTACGCTGATGACACTCAGATATATCTCTCCATGACTAAATCATCGTCTCAGACTTCTGATGGCATCTCTCCTCTCAATGACTGTCTTAGGGCAGTAATGGATTGGATGAGGAAAAACAGATTGAAGTTGAATCCAGACAAAACGGAGGTACTCGCAGTGACAGGCCCGAAACCAGATTTGGGAATACAGCTTCCAGTCCTGGATGGAGTCACACTCTCCTCCAAGGATTGTGTTCGCAGTTTGGGGGTACTCCTGGACTCATCGCTTCACATGACTAGTCAGGTGAGTGTGGTGGTCAGGAGTGCCTGTTATCAGCTTCGGATGATACGCCAACTGCGGCCGTATCTGGATAGGAGGGACCTGGAAACCGTGGTACACGCTCTGGTAACCTCACATCTGGATTACTGCAATGCACTCTACATGGGGCTACCCTTGTGCCTAACCCAGAAACTTCAATTAGTCCAAAATATCGCAGCCAGATTAATTACGGGAACATTGAGGAGGGAGCACATAACACCTGTGCTTAAATCCCTCCACTGGCTGCCAATTAGTTTCTGGGCACAATACAAGGTGTTGGTTTTGACCTTTAAAGCCCTACATGGCTTGGGTCCATCTTACCTTAGGGACCGCCTCCTCCCATATGACCCCCCCCCCCCGCTCCCTTAGGTCATCTGGGAAGAACCTGCTTCAACCGATAAAGACTAGGCTCTCTCATACTTCCCAGAGGGCCTTTTCTGCTTCTGTCCCTAGACTCTGGAATGGCCTGCCGGACGAGATCTGTCTTATTTTGACTCTTGATGCTTTTAAGAAAGCAGTAAAGACGGATCTCTTCCTACAGGCCTTCCCGGAATAGCACTTTCAGATGGGCGAGCCTTAACTGACCCATCCTATTTTGTTCCTAATCCTCTTCCCGACTTTATATTATATTGTGCTGTTAATTTTATTGTATCGACTTAATTTTAACTTAAATTTGCAAGTTTAATCCTGTTTTAAGGGGGGGGAGGGTTGTTATGAGAGGGATTGTTTTTAACCTCTGTTGTTTTTAACATGTTGTAACCCGCCCCGATTGCCGAGCAGAGGGGCGGGCTATAAATAAAAATTTATTATTATTATTATTATTATTATTATTATTATAAGTCGCTCAAAATTAAAAGTCTGGGCAACTCCAGCGACAACTCTGAGACCGGCGAGGTCAGCTCAGTTAGGGAGTCTGTTAAGCAACGGGGTGGCCGGTATACCAACAGAATCCCTAAACTATCCCTAGTTTTCAGGCTAAGGTACATACACTCAATGTAGGTTGTTTTCCAGATAGGCTTCCTGGTCAAGGTTAGGTTGTTTCTATGAACCAAGGCCACACCGCCCCCCCCGCCCACTTTCCCTTATCTGCTTACTAACTGTATACCCAGCTGGGAGGGCCTGTGCCCATGTAGTGGTGCTGGCGTCTCCCAGCCAGGTCTCGGTAAAGCATGCCAAGTCGGCTGCCTTATCAAATAAGAGGTCTTAGATAATATGGGTCTTATTCTTAACCAACCTGGCATTGCAAAGGAGCAGAGTAAGGGTCTGTGGAATGGCTGATGCGCTCTCCAAGTTATCCTGGGCAACAGAGTGAACTGAAGAAGGGATAGGTATTACGCATCTATCCCTTCTTCTTTTGTAACATTTCTTCACTGTGTTGCCGCCATATCTACCCTGCCCCCACATGACCTTAATACCCGCTCCCAGGCTGTTCCCGGCTCCATTGTAAGATGACAACGGCAGGTGATCCAGGGGCAGGCTGCCCAGATGGTCTCCTTGAGGGCTGGTGACAGTCCTCCGCAGCCCCAAAACGCTGCCGTCACCGCCGCATGTTTGCCGAGGGAGGAGTGGACTCAGGCAGGGTTTTATCCCTGCCGATGCTCCTCCTGGCTCTCGCACAGCTGTGGGCAGGGACAGGCTGCCCAGATGGTCTCCTTGAGGGCTGGTGATGGTCCTCCGTGGCCCCAAAATGCCGCCACCACTGCCGCGTATTTGCCAGGGGAGAGGTGGATTCAGGCGGGGTTTTATCCCTGCCGATGCTCCTCCCAGCTCTCGCACAGCTGCGGGCAGGGACAGGCTGCCCATATGGTCTCCTTGAGGGCTGGTGACGGTCCTCCATGGTCCCAAAATGCCGCCCTCACTGCCGCGTGTTTTCTCATCCCTCTCTTTTTCGATCCAGTGGGAGAGATGAAGAATGAAAGAGACTAGCTCCTCTTGGAACAGTCTGATATGAAGCAAAGGTAACACATGAGAGCATCTGGCTTTCTCAATATGCAAAGAGAAAACTTCCAGGACAGCAGTTTGGCCCTCAGGCAAAGAAGAGGGAAGGAGGGAGGAACGAACAGACAGACAGACAGACATATTTCCCCCATGCATAGGACCGCAGCCTTAGGATGAAGATATAATGTAGATTACTGTGACCCATGAAATTACCTCTTGGTAGCACCTGTCTTCATTGCTACCCTATTTAAAACATAACAGTTTCTTGTGAATTTAGATAGAGTTCTCTTTAAAAGGAAGGATGTGTAAAGCTATTTTCTGTCTGGCCTAGGAGCTGGCCATGCTTGGTGAGATGGTTTCTAGACTTCAGAAAACAGACTTCCATGCTGTATTACAAATTGCCTTGGAGGATTCTCTTAGTTTTAGAAGTTTGCCATGGGGAGCTGGCACTGAAGAAACACCAAGTCCCCTAGCAGCACCATTCCTTGGGTCCAGGCCAAAGATTGACTGTTGATGCTTTTTTTGGGGGGGGGGGGGAGGAGAAGAGATCCTGATGGTCTCGTGTTACTCTTGCTGTCTTTGCCACATGTAGCCCTTTGCAAAGATTTCTTCTGCTCTGTCCCTTAGGAAGCATCCTCCTCTTCCCTGCAAATTGAATTGTAACTTGAAAGCCTGGCACATAGTGTTTGGCATCTGCACAACAACAAGCTCTTGGAAAGTGCTAATGGTGTGTGTTATGCCGCATAAAGTCTTGTCTGCAAAGCCTGCACAAAGTGGAAGTGAAAAGTGTAAAAACAGCAAAAATATGAAAACTGTAAAGATATTTAATGTGCAAAAAGAACCAACGAATGTGTGCCAGCTCAGCCAGTTGCCTGCGGCCAAATCTCTGGATGGGATGGTGCTTCAGCTGTCAAGGTGCCTGAGTAGACTTGTGGTCATCATAATGATTGGCTATGGACTGGAAGTGTGTGTTTTCCCCCTCCCTCCCTCCTTCCCTCTTGGAGAAGGCAATAAACAGAAAAGGTCAAATTTATTCAAATGAATTGACCGCACATTTGGATAAAAATGCAGGCAGGCTCATTAACTTGATTCACATCTTTTGTGTCAGGTTTCTAACATACCATACATCTGGAAAAATGTAGTGGTTTGTAAAAGACATGGGCAGCTTCTCCCAAGATTTTGTTTGCATCCCGTAATAAAATATGATACCCTTTTCACGGCAATGGACACATACAATTTGTTTAGTTCCATTATGAAAGTATCAGTCTGGTGTGTGTGTGTGTGTGTGTGTGTGTGTGTGGGAGACAACAGTGGTGAGAAGAACAACAGCAATGTTATGTTCACCCTGTTTTTAAATAAAAAGAAAGCCTAGCCAAGATAAACATCCACATTTACTTGCTAGTATTTAGATACTTAATACATCTCATGAGAAAAAGAGAGTTCTCTTGAGCAACTTGAAAGTCAAGAGATGCTGAAGTGGGTGAAAATAGGTTTTCTGCTAGGAATGAACACACAGCATCTGGTGTGACCTAAATAATCCAATTACCAAAGCTGCAGAAAAAGCAAATGAAAAGGCCAGTGTTAGGATCCCTTCAGAGCTGTTCTCAGCCACTTTCTCCCATGTAGTCTTCCTGCTTTTGCTACGATTTCCCCAGGGCCTTTGCTATTTAAAACTATCTGTGGAGGCAGAGAATAAAGAATAATCGCTCACTGTTACTAGGATATGTGTGTGTGTGTGTTATGTGTCATCAAATCAGTGTTGATTTATGGTGACCCTATGAATCAGTGATCTCTAAATGATCTTATGAGTTTTGACCATCCTTCTCAGATATTGCAAATTCAGGGCTGTGACCATCTATTCTTTGTGTGGCTTGCCACTTTTCCTTCAGTTTCTCCAGCAGTACTGTCTTTTCCAAGGAGTCACGCTGGGGACAGAAAATAGGAACTGGCAGAGTACAAACTTCCTAGAAACAAACTCTTTTTGTCTCTAGGTCCTCAAGCCCCAAACTGAATGTTGGTCTACACAGCCCAAGATTTCATTAACTCGCAACTGTAACTTTTTTGCTTTTTTGCTTTAAGGTCCCAAGAAAGTGGAATGGCTTATGAAGAGCCATTCTGGAACATCTAAAATGTTTGAAACAGAGCTTGGAAAATTATTTTGTTGAACCAAAAATGTCAAGTTTCTAAACTCAAGTTTGAACTGAAATCATGTGAAATGAGAAGAATGCCCATGTTTGCAGATACCTGTATCATCTGAGCCAAACAAGATGACACCTTTAAAAAGTTAATTCATTTAACATGTTCCATTTTAAAAATTATAAATAGCCATAAAGGGCCTTGATGAGAACTGCTCTCCTAGTTCCAGTCTTGCCATGTCACTTTCCTGAGTGAAGGAATCTTCCTCTGATATGGGTGCTGCTTTGGGGTACCAAGTTATAGATGAATAGCAGTTTTAGGTGGTATCTTAAGACATTATTGCATGAGCCCCATTCTTGCCACAATCATGCTTGTTAAGGAGGATGGAATTGTGTTTTTTAGACTGTAAGCCACTTTGGGTCCCAGTCTTGCTAGGAAAGCAGGATAGAAATAAATATAACAACAATAATAATATTTATTTGTGAGCAGCTATTATTGCACATCTTGTCAGTCATGCAACTGGTACTGCCATCATGCTCTCTTCCTGACTCTACCTTAACCACACCTCCCTAAACCTATGCCCTCATGAGAATGCCTTTTTATTTTATTTTATTTTCCCCTTTTCACCCAATTCTGGACCTCTAGTACTGCAATTTAAGTTTAAAAAAAAAGAAAGAAGAAAAAAGGAAAAACAAATAAAGGGGATCAGCCTGCTTGCAAGTAGCATGGGGGCAGGGTTAGGGGGAGAGGAGGAGATACAGCCACCACACAACTGTCAATATTGCACCTGCCTTGGCAGTGAAGTTTCATATCTAGGGACTAGCACTATCACAAGCTATTGATGGGATTTCCCTATCAATGAAAAGGGATGCCCTAACTGTACTTTGGGGACACAGTAGCTACTGGTTGGGAGTATCATCATGTGATAAGTATAATCAAAGCCACTTTTTTGTGGCTCTAATTGTGGTTTAAAAGCCATGTGTGATAGTCCTTAGTTTGCTTCCCCATAATATGCAATATAGCCCAATGTCTAAGCAAACTGGGATAAACTGCATTTTTTCTTGCATATGTGTCTAGTATGCAGGCAAATGATTTTGCAAAATTGATCATTTTTTAAACGATGCAGGAGTTTAACTATATGGGGTGGCAGCAAAATGAGAACACTGCCACTCCAAATAAGAATTGGTCCCACCATGAAATTTTCCTTCAGCACCTAAATTTCCAGCACTGCAAAGAGTGAGCCATTAAAAACAGTTCACATCTATAACTGTTATATTTGCTGTGTTTAATTCCCTTGGTAACTTGGCCTTCCTCTTTTCCTTGTGTGGCCAAACTATATCTCTGAATTCAAAGATATAGCTGTGTTAGTCTGCAGAATCACTAACTAGAGAGATCTTGTACCACCTTTGAGATTAACTGAAGGAAAGAAGTTGGCAGCATTAGTCTCAAAGGTGCTACAAGATCTCTCTACATAATGTATCTCTGAATGTTCAACTGAAATATTAAATTATTGCATTGCTAGAAATTTGGGAACTGAAGGAAGATTTCATTGGATGGGCAGAATTCTTATTGGAGGGCAATGCCTCCCTTTAAATTGTGAATTTTAAACTGTGGATTGATTGTTTTGCTATGTGCTGGACTTACAGCCTGTGCATACCTGCAAGAAGGGCTGGCCTGGGGGTGGAGCTAGGGTGGGGCGACCACCCTGACTCCACCCTGATGTCGCCGTCATGCCATGTGCCTCACTGCATGGCGTGCACCATCAGGGCTCCCTGTTGGCGCAGCGTGTAGACACGCTGCACCAAAGGGGCATAAAAAAGCCACCACGGCAGCACTAAGGGCAGCTTTTTGCCGTCCCAAAAAGGAGCAGCATTCGCCAGCTCTTTTGGAAGTGGCAAAAATCCAGATCAGGGCTGCAACGTGTGGTTGCCATGGCCCTGATCAACCACTCCCAGGGGCGGCACAGAGCCACCCCTTAGGGGCCATCTATATGGCCCCTTACTTGTTCTTTTATATTGATTTTATCTGTTTTAACTGGTTTATATGTTTTTAACTGATGTTATGTTTTTGACAGAAGTTGTGTGTTGATCTATTATTGTTCCTTATCCCAGTCCCTGGGGACTAGTGGGTAAGAAACAGCAGCAACAACAACAATTTGCCATCCTGTAGCTCACCCTTGCAACACTAGTTATGTACTCAAGTTATGAAGGCTGAATTGTGCTTAAGAACCCACTCATCTCACATGGTCCTTCTTTTTGAAACCACCTATGTTGCCATCCTCTTGTATAAATCTTAAGCACCTAAATGAGAAAGATTAAAAACCATTCCTTTCTCTTCTCTTCTTACTCTCTCTTTTACTACTTCTTTTGTACTGATGTATCCATAAGATAAAGGCAAATGTGGCTGGTGGGTGGTCATTAGCAAATAATAATTTCACAACACTTGCAGACAGAACCCTGGGTTGGTACATTTGTATCTCAATATGCTTGATTTTTCCCCCTGTAAGTGAAGACAGTTTTGTCTTATATGTGTCTACATTCTCTAGCAATGAAGTGGGGGTGGGCTGGGGGAGAGTGGAAAACAATTTCTTGTGGGCATCTGAAGTTTTTGGGGAGGCCGTGGCTGTTGAAGGCCTCACATCATTCATTTAATTCTCTGGCTGACTTAACTCTTGAGTTGTCATTCAGGCTACAGAGAATGCTGTACTCCTGAAACCACGGATGTCACATCACTAAGGAGTTAACAGTCAAATTATGTAAAGTATTAGTATTCCACCAAATGGAATGCGCATGTGAAACAGAGGGAGAAAAAAAAGGGAGAAAAGATTATATTTGTCAGCTGTGCTACCATATGTTGCTCTGGCAGAACTGCAACACAATGGTGACAATTTCTGTTTTATTAAATGAAGATCTGCTTTGATTCCTATTCTTTGAGAGTGTCTATCCTTTCTACTGTCCCCATCAACATTCACCTCTAAACAAATATTCACATCTGCAGGCTAACCTAATAATACAAATCTCATGTCATTATCCTTTGATTGCATCAGTTTAAACCACACTGCCAATCTGAAACTGCTTAGGAGTGGGGTGTTAGTGATAGTCTGCATCTGAAAGGAACACACAGAAAATATTTTATTTACTTACACTATTGATCACTCCCCGAGAAATTTACCTATCTATAAACAGCAAAATGAGCTAGTCTCTGTTCCTGAAATTATGTAGAATCTACAAAGATAACATAAAAGGAAAAAGAGGTGGGGAGGGGAAAGATCACAACCTTCTCTTCAAACTCAGCATAAATTCTTAATATTATGAGATACCTCAGCCTGTTGGCTTCTGAATGACACCCAGGGAGATGAAAAGCTCAGTGGAGCTGGCTTTTCAGAAGACTGTGTGTGTGTGTTATTCACACTGTGAAAATAGTCCAGGACGAATCAGGGTTAAATCTCCATTGTTACACACATCCCAAATTCAACCACGTAACTACCAAAAATCCACTTAATCTGGGATAATTGATATCAGTTTTTTCCCTGAGATTTTTTTTTTTAAAGATCTGCATCATTGGTTTAGTGTGAATAACCAACGTGAATAGACCTGAATATACTTGGGATAAAATGCTGCAGACCAAAAAAAAGCAGTTCCAAATACATTCACATTGTTGACTCCATCTTTATTCATACATTTATACATGTGAGCAACTGAACTTGTAGAGATGTGCATCGATGCAGTTCCATATGTGTGAATAACAAAGCTGGAATGCGTGAGTGAGATGATTTGCATTGTTGCGCTATAAAAAATGATGTCTGAATGATCCCTTCGAGCTGGACCTGAAAACCTGCCATTAATTTCAGGAAGCTGGTGGCTCAGGGAGACAGTTTAGGGCAAAGAGGAAAATTAACTGCATTATCTAAGGGTGAACACAGTAAATAGAGAAAATTAAATGTCACTACCAGATCTTCTTTCTTTGCCACGCACACTTCCCACTTCTGCATAGCCCAGGCTTTCTAGTCTTATCCTCTTTATGATTTTTCCTGGGATATTCTTCATCTGCATGCAAAAATTCCATATCCTTCAGTTGTCCTGATTTGACAGGGACAGTTCCAGCTAATCTTCTGTTATCTCGCTTTTTAAGCTGCTTTTAAAATGTCCCAGTTTCTCTCACATTCTTCTCCTCCCCTTTTTCCATTTGTCCTCTGCTGCAAACTGAGTTCTAGTTGTAGATGTTGCTTTCACTGAACTCAGCAGAAAGGAGAGGAGAAGAGAGGGCAGAATATTACCATTTCCAGTAGGCTCGAGCAAAAGCAAACTACTATACCCTCTCTTTTAGTGTGCTCTTCATCAGTGACTTTTGCCATCTTGATCACACTCTGATGTTGTTTGGCCACATACGTCCCAGTTTTCCTCTGTGAAATGTTGGAGGGTATGACATTCCAGTGCTACCAATTCTAAACTTAGTATTAAGGAAACATCCCTATAGAAAATGCCATTAGGTTATCACATAGCTAAAATAAAGTGTTTTACCTGAATTGAATTGAATTGAATTTTAAATTGGACTGCATCCAGACCCTATCACAAAGATTTTGCCACCGAAATCGCCGCCCGAATGCAGCCTGAGTCCATCCCTGCTCCCAGGTACCTCTTTTCGAAACCAGGAGTTTTCCAGCTTGAAAAATGGCCACCAGAGTGCTCATTCCTCTGTTTCCCAGAATCTCTTCCCTGTCATTGTACAACTTTGTGAGAATTAAAATACAGCCAAACTGAAAATTGCCCTTCTCTCAAGGAAGCTTAATGGCAAAAGCTTTGTTTTCTGAGCAGCTGAACATTTTGTGCTGCCACATTAGCTCAAGCTAATCAGTATCAAAAGCTTTACTGTAATTTGATATAGATTGATTATTCAAAGCACTTTACGCACATTAACTCATGGGTGAGGAATGTGTGCTATTGCTGGACTACAATTCCACATATTGTTGGATTACAACTCCCATCAACCCCAGCCAGCAAGACAATATTAAGCGATGATAAAAGTTGCAATCCAGAAATATTTGGAGAGTCACCATTATGCTAACTGTGTTAAGGTGGAGGGAGTGATGTCTGTCAATGTTGTTATCATCATTGTGCAGAGGCAGAGGAAGGTTGAGGCTCAGGGCAAGATTTAAACAGCACATTTTCTGGCTCACAGTTTGCTAGGTGAGAAAAATTCCATACTGTATATTATATTCTGGGTATCCTGTGAAAGAGGCCAAAGGAGCATATGTGCCTACACCATTGATTCTCTAAACAATCCTGTGAGGTTGATTAGGTTAAGAGAAAGTGAGAGGAAGATGGAAAGGACTTTTAGAGTTCAGTATGGGTTTGAACCTGCCTGTCCTTGCTCAACACTCTAGCCTCTACCACATACAAGTCTTTGGGAATCAAGCTGGTTGTCCCCCCGCCCCCTGCCGCCCACTCTTAGGTATAACAGTTGCCTTTTATGTATAATTATTATGCCTTTTCTTTTTGTTGGTACTTAGAATTAGGAGGGCCAGTGTAATGCCTTCTCAGAAATACTCATTTCTAGTTGCTGTCTTTGCTGTATGTCTGTAGATCAGTTAAGAGAGATCATGTCATTGTGGCAGAGGGCATAATACTAATTAAACTGCATAATTCCAGGATTTCCTGTCACATTCATTTTCAGGTCTAAAATTTACTTATTTTACTGCCACTGCACACTGAAAAGAGGCTTTAATTGGAATCTCGATAATGAGCTTAGATCTTTTACTAATTACTTTTTCCTGAATCTGAGCCATCTAATTTGGGATAAAATTCCTGCTAAATAGTTGGGGACATTATTAATAACTATATCTCAGGTAGCTTCATTGGTGCCTTACTGAGCTAATTAAATTCATTACTAAACTGAAATAATCTTTTAAAATTAAGCATGTAGGGAAACTGTGCTGTAAAAGTTAGGCACAACTAAATTCCATGGGCATCATCCCTGATACAAAATTAGGCAGTAAAAGTTCATTAATTCCAATGACAGGCAGACTGTAATCCTTTCAACACTTACCTGAGAGTAAGTCCATTGAACTCAGTGGGACTTACTTCTAAGGAGACATGCCATGCATAGAGATGCACTGTTGTGATTCATTCTGGTTGACTGAGCCCTTTGTTGAGTCTGATGCTGTGGAGAGTCTGCTATATAACTGTAATTCCAGTTTGGCTCTAAGAAAGAGATAGAAAGAATGTTTCTAATTATTCATTCCCATGTTGAAAAATGGTTCCCCCAACAGTTGGGGAACCTTGCTGGGTATTACAGAGGTAGGCAACCTTTCCCCTTTAAGGGCCGAGGGACTTCAGCTCCCAGAATCCCAGGACCTATTGGCCAACATGGGACTACTGGCCAACATGGCTGAGGCTTCTGGGCGATGAAGTCCCTTGGCCCTTAAAGGGGAAAGGTTGCCTACCCCTGGGGTATTATAATAGAACTGTGAGAATTCTGTACAACTTTCTCCTAGTATTTGACATCCCAAAGTGTTGCAGAGGAATTATTCTGTGGAAGGAAGCAGGAGGTTCCCCTCCATCTCCCCACTCATTTTCTGTGCATAAAATTTGTTTTCTGTACAAAAAATACTGGACAAAAAACAGTTTTCCCACTGTATATATACACACACACAATGGCTGAGATCCTGCATTGTCAAATTTTAGCTATGATGATGGAGTTCTGTTGTGGTTATCTCTGACAAGGCCACTACTAAAAAACCCTCATTGATTAGGACTGTCTTCTGCAAGTTAATGCACTTTAATGCACTTTAATTGTTTTAGACTGCAACCTCTATCAGCCTCAAAAAAGCAGGAGGTTCCCTAACATGCAAGGGATAATGGTGACTGCTGTCCAAATATCTGGGGAAGGGGAAGTAGGTAGGAGATGGTTGGACAAGATAAATAGCAAGGTGGCTTAGCAATTAAAATGCTGACTCTGACAATTGCAAGGTTGGCAGATCAGCAGTTCAAGACTCAAGCGGTATGTGATGGAATGAGTTCCTATCACTAGTCCCAGTTTGTGCCAACCTAGCAGTTTGAAAGCATATAAAAGTACAAGTAAATAAATAGGTACCGCTTTGGTGGGAAGGTAACAGCGTTCCATGTGCTTTTCTGTTTAGTCATGCTGGCCAAATGACCACAGAGTCATATTTGACAATGCTGGCTCCCTCAGCTTAGTAGTGGAGATGAACATCTCCCCTACAGTTGGACACAACTAGACAAACTTGTCAAAGGGGAAACCTTTACCTTTATCATAATTCTACAAAGATTTAGGGCCTGAACAGACTACCAGAAATAATTCAGCTTGAGACCACTTTACCTGTCCTGGCTCAGTGCTAGGGAATCATGGGAACTGTAGTTTATTGTGGCACCAGAGCTCTCTAATGGAGAAGGCTCAATGTCTCAGAAAAAGCTACAGTTCCCATGATTCCCTAGCATTGAGCCAGAACAGTTAAAGTGGTCTCAAAATGGATTATTTCTGGCAGTCTGTTCAGGGACTGAGTTGATTGATTGATTGATTATCTTGCCTTTCTCCCAGTAATGGAGCCAAAATGGCTTACAACATAAGTTATAACAAAGCAGATAAAACAATATCTAGTGCAAAAATTTAAAAAGCAATAAACAACCAATCTAATGAAAACACTGATTTAGAACTATTTAAACACATTCAACACAGATTCCAAAATGCAGCACTATTTATTTGAATGTTGCAAGCATTATGTATCCCCAAAATCCACACTTCTTTTAATCTGTGTCTATCAGAGTGAGGGTCAATTGAGAGACCCCATTGTATAATATGCTGGCTGCAACATCATGTGATGACTTGCTTGTACAGAAGTATCACAGAAATGCAAGTACCAGATTTCTGAATGGTACAATTCTGGGACATAATATTATCAGAAATGTGTAAAGATGTGTATTGATTTTGTGCCACATTTCCTTCCACAAATACCACTTGAAGTAGCATTGGTGCCTGCCTTTATGAATAACAATACTGCATCATTTCAATTCTATGAGCTACTTGGCACATTTTTAAAAAACTAAAATATATTTTAAATGTCTTCAAGTTATCACAATTCAAATTGGTATTTAAGCCAACAGGTATTAAGTTGAACAAGAATAAATTGTGTGTCATCACACCATAATAAAATAATTTTCTTTATGGTTGGTATAAGATAGGCATCAGTATCTTTTGTGCTTGTGGTCACTTCATATTTTCCCTAGTTGTTGAGTATGCCAGCCACCAGTCCTCTACTACCATTGTATACTGAAGTAGAATGCCTCATTCCAATCTATACTATATGCATGCAAAAAGACTGAGGAAGGGGAGGATTAATTAAATTGATTCAAGGTACTGGAAATATACTGGTGGTGCCTTGGAAGATGAAAGATCCAATTGCATCTAACAGTCAGACCAGCCTTACTGGATAAAGACTCAATGGGTCCTTTCCTGCTACACAATTATAACAAATTTTTGAAACCATGGTTGCTGCCACACTGCAGAATTAATGCAGTTTGAAAATACCGTAACTATCATGGCTCCAGCCTATGAAATCCTGGGATTTGTACTTTGTTGTGGCATGAGACCCCCCCTGAATGCCTCACAAAATTACAAATCCCAGAATTCCATAGCATTGAGCGACGGCAGCTTAAGTGGTGTTAAATTGCATTACATCTGCAATATAGATGCAGCCCATTTTTTAAAAAAAGTTAATCAGATGAAAATGGTGAAAGAAAGAAGCCCCTTCATGATTCTAAACTTATTGAGAATGCAAAAGAAGATCTATGAGGGTCTTTTCACATAAACTTATAAACTGATAGGACTGTGGGGTCAAGCAAACCAGCAGCTTGGAGCGGCCTCTGGACACTCCAGTCCTGGTCACTTCCCATTCAGCACAGAATCGCGGTGACCAGATGCTGTGGTCCTGAGGCCGGCTGCTACCATGGTCCACAATGGACTGTTGGCAAAGAGTGGGCTTTTTGTGCTCCTTTTGTGACTGGGTTTGAGCCATGTAAGACAGCTTCTGGTTGATCTGGAGGCATGCAGCATCTGTACGGATTGGCCCAAAGGCAGCACTTTTGCCCAGTGTGTTTTGGGCTATCAGTCCACTTTAAGTGCTATGGCAACTTCTTGTGCAATTCTGGGGTTTGCAGTTTAGAGAGATATTTAGATTTATCACTCAGAGAGCTCAAGTGGATCACCAAATTATATACCCCAAGATTCCATAGAATGCAGCCATGACAGTTAAAATACTATTTGTAGTGCTATAATTATAGTGCTATAATTTTATAGTATCAAAAGGCCTGGTGTCCTGCAAATGAACAGGCAGCCAATAGCATTAAATTCAATTAAAAAAAAAAAAGAAATGGAAAAGGTTAATATAAATATTTGCAATAAAAATTTTCATCTGTCAGTCTATCAATCTCCTCATTATCTCCCTATCAATATAGATAGATACAGATATAAAAATGGTTTGGCATATTTAATTTAATTTATAGGAAGAAAACGTATTTGAAATGTAGTGCTGGAGGAGAGTTCTATGGAGACCACGGACTACTAAAAAGACAAATAAATGGATCCAAGAACAAATCAAGCCTCAACTCTTCCTAGAAGCCAAGTTTACTAAACTGAGACTGTCATACTTTTGCCATATCATGAAAAGACATGACTGACTAGAAAAGACAATAATACTTGGTAAGGTAGAAAGTGGTAGGAAAAGGGGAAGACCCCACTATAGATGGATAGATCAAGGAATCAATCAAGGAAGCCATGGCCCTGAGTTTGCAAGGCTTGAGCAGGTCTCTTAATGATAGTGTGACTTGGAGGTCACTCATTTAATAGGTCGCATTGATTTGATAAATTGATTTGATGGTAGTTGTTAAAAGCAACTCCCAACCTTCTAATACTCTATGTGAGCAGTAGTAGCACACTGGCAAATGCTACTTTTATTCAAATTCTCCCACTGCCTCAAGCACACGGTTAGTTATACTCAGTAATACCTCGTACTGGTGAAGATGCCAAAAAGAAATTCCAGTTCATTGTGTCTTCATTAATCTGAAACTCTCTCTATGTTTGACAATAGCCCTGTTCTTATCTCACATTCATGCAGCTATTAAACTGAAACGAATGCATAAATAGGAATGTGAGCTCTTAATCGACCTTATAGCAGACTTTGCTGTAGCAAAAAGACTGTTTTCTGAGTGAAATTATTGACAGCTTTGCTGCAAAGCAATAGCATATTGAAATGATGCAAATTCCTCCTTAATTATTGGTGTCAGAACTAGACAGAAAAGCCAGAAATGTTTTCCTGAGAAATAGATTTGACTTTGCAAAGAATGGTGAGCATTTGTAAGAGGGAACATCTATTCGCTGTGGATTTGCCCAGAAATAATAATGTGTCACAAAATAGGAAAATAAGCAGCAGGATTGTAGAAGAGATATGAGGGCAACTGGAACATGAAATAAACATCCATTGCCAGATGAGCAGTCCTTCATGCACTTCAGCCAAGCTGAGTAAATGTAGCAAGGAATGGAAAGAGGCTATCTGCAAAATGAAACTCAATGCTTCTGTTTATTTTGGTTCCAAAATAAGGCTTCCTGGCCTAAAGGGAGATGCAGTAAGTCTGTGCAAAATCCACACAGTGAGAAAACACAACAGTGATCCTATTTTAAAAGGTAAAATAACATTCTATATTAAAATAATTTTAAAGAATTAAGCTTGAGATGCAAAGCATCAAATTACAAACCCCAACATGTTTGCATGTGTATATTTGGGTGTGTATGTATGTATGCACATGAACATACACATATACTTACCCAAAGTTTATTTTGTTTTCTTGGAAGATCTCAATAGAAGGAAAGGTGTCTTCATAATTTTATTTATATTTATTTGGCGGACACCTTGAGATTTGGACAGAAGGAACAAGACCTCAGTTGCACTAAGCATTACACACACATATAACAAAAATGTTGCTCTCATTATAAAATAGGCAATAACCCAAAGTTGAAGTTAATGATGTGCAGTTCTGAAACGACAATTATTAATACCACAGTATGAAACAGGTTCTTAATCATGCCAACAAAAAGAACATTATGCAGATGATTCACTGGTCATTTATTAGTGTAGTCTCATTATATCCCATGAAGGTAGTGCATTACTCTCCACATTGGCCAGTGCATCACTCACCACTTTTGTTCTTTGAGCAGGAGTTTGTTCCATGAGATGTGTGGAATGGGTCAATGGAATGTTGGTCAGATGAAGAGGTTTTGGAAGAGAAAATTTTTGGATGTGGACATTAAAAAAGCAAATGATTGATATTATCGCATTCCTAAGAAATGGTAGATTTGTCACATTTTCATTAGTTACTATAGTGCAAAACAGCCACCAGAAATCTCAAAATCCAGCATAACGTCCAAGCTGAAGAAAGTACCAACAGTTAAATCTGACTGGAACCAAACAGACAAATTAGTAGCGATTACCCTAAAGGCACCAGCTCCTATCTGATCTTGGAAGTTAAGCAAGGTCAGCCCTTGTTAGCACTTGGATGGGGGACAGCCAAAGAATACCAGGTGCTGTAGGCTATATTTCAGAGGAAGGAACTGGAAAAATTACCTCTAAATATTACCTTAGCAAACTGCATGCAGTTCACACACTGTAACTTTCCATAATTTCAGTGAAGTTAAGTGTCATCAACCTTTTCTATACTGAGGCCATTGCCTTCATTGTGAGGGGTAGAAATGGAGGCTAATTTGCAATTTGATGGGTATCTGCATCATAATAAGCCACATTGAGGAGAGTGGGGGATTTCTTTGGAGGAGATATGTATAGGATCTAACTGATGGTTTTTCTGTCAAAGAATGAACAGGTAAACATAAAAATAAATAAATAAATCATTTTTTAAAAAAAAATCCCTACAATTAAATACTACCAACAAGATCTCCAAATAAAATTGCTATGATGTGTGTGTGTAGCTTCCTTTTCTGAAACACACACAAACACCAGTCCAAAAATGCTATATAGATGCTTTCACAATCCAGCTGATACTACTGATTCTCCTTGGGGAGGATGTTATATGATTGCCTCCACTGAGAAGGCCTGCCTCAGGAGTAACAAGATCTAATTTCCCCAAACAGATGGGCTCTGGGAAGGTTCATATGGAAGAAGATATTAACTCCAGAGGATGTACTCAGACTTGGCCCTTTCATTCATATCACTATAAAGAAGTTTCCAATGGAGAAAATCTGGCTGCTTTAAACTTGTAACATGAATGCCTATTTGTCAAAATTCATCCATTTTTAATATGAACATTTATTTAACTTTTCTAACATAGATATTACATATATTTTTAAAAGGATGACATTATCAGGCACATGGATTTTTGATCTTTTTAAATATGGTACACACATGCCATATGTATACTGTATCTATACCACAATTGAAAATATTTTAAGGCAATATTAGGAGTGTGAATCATGCAGTCCTCAGATATTTGACTGGCTAGAACTACTAGGATTTGTGGTCCAACAACCCCCGTACTATGCAAACTCATATACTTCATCAAAAGGATATAAAAACTGGTATATTATCTAATACAGGGGTAGGCAACCTTTTTGAGCCGGGGGCCGGTCCCCCAAAGTCCTCCCCTCCGCCGGGCCGAGGGGGGGAAAATGGCGGCGCATGTGCTCATGCATGCACGCGCGCACCCCCCACCGCCACACGCAACCCCCCGCGAGCGCTGGCACCACCGCCACCGCCGCCACCACCACGGACAAACGAGTTGCAGCCGCCATTTTGTTTTCCAAAATGGTGGCCGCGACTCGTTTGCGCATGCGCAGTACTCCTGCGCATGCGTTGCGCATTGCGACCGCCATTTTGGAAATCAAAATGGTGGTCGCGGCGCGCGCGGCCACACGGCGGCCATAACGCGTGGCGGCGGTGGCGGCAGGGGTCCGCCTGGGCCGATAAGTGCCGGAACCTGGGCCGTAGGTTGCCGGCCCCTCCTGTATTTTTTTCTGGAATGTACATTTATGAATGCATTTTGACTAATCGTTATAATTGTTTGTTGTTGTGTGCCTTCAAGTTGTTTCCTACATATGGCGACCCTATCATGGGATTTTCTTGGCAAGATTTGTTCAGAGGAGGTTTGCCATTGTCTTCCCCTGAGGACAGAGTGTGTGACTTGCCCAAGGTCACTAAGTGGGTTTCATAATGGGGGGGGGGGGGAACTGAACCCTGGTCCCTAGAGTCTTCCAAAAGAAAATGTGTTCTCCTAATTCAGAACTGTAGAATATGCCAAATGCTGTTGGACTTCAATTCCCCTTACTCTCAGTCAGCCTGCCCAATGGTGAACAATGATTGAGCTAATAAACTTTGCCCACTCATAGCTAAAATAAATAATCAACACCTGGAGGGACAAATGTTCTGCATTCTTGTTCTAGTACTTCAGGAGTCTAACATCCTTTTTCATACACTGCCTTTATCAGAGTTCCAAAATGTATTATCTCCAATATAAATTAAATGTTGTTAATTGCTGTCAAGTCACCTATGACTTATGGTGATCATATGAATGAGAGACTTACAAATCATCCTGTTATCAACAGCCCTGTTCAGATTTTGCAGACTCAGGGCCATGGCTTCCTTGATTGAGTCTATCCATCTGTAATGTGGTCTTCCTTTTTTCCAAATGGAATGTAATCAAGGCATGTATCACTGTAGCCAGATCTGATATCTCAAGGAATGGATAGAGCTGACAAACTAGTTTTAACTGTGCAAATGGAATCCTGGTTTTGCCAAAATCTGGCCATCCAAGATGAGAGCTGAATCCAGGAGAACACCCAAACCTGAAATTTCTCAGGGCCCCCTCCAGCACAGGCAGAATCTCTATTTTCGAATCTGCCTTTTGACTGACCAGAAACACCTATGTCTTTTCTGGATTAAGTTTCAGGTTGTTTGCCTTCATCCAGTGCATTGCTGACAACAGGCAGTACAGTACAGTACAGTACAGTACAGTGTGCCCATACCAACCATGAACTTGCAATCTGCAGATTTGAGCTTCTGCAGATGGCATACCCCAGTTTTTTAAATGGGTGTGGTGCACACAGTTGCACATGAGTGCACATGGCCATTGAAAACAATGGATTTGAGCATCCACATTTCTTGCTGTCCACGTGTGTGTGTGTGTGTGTCTCTCCAGAACAGATACCCATGGATAGCAAGGGCCAACTGTACAATAGTTCAGTACAGAGATAGCTTCCTTGAAATTAAATGGAAAGGAGAGAGAGAGTTGGATGTCATCAACTTATTGTTGATATTGATCTCCAAAACTCTGGATGACCTCTCCCAGTGGCTTCATATAAATGTTAAACAGCATTGAGACAAAACTGAGCCACGAGGGACCCCACAGGCCAATAGCAATGCTTTTTGAGTTTGATCTTTCAAGAAGGACCAGAAACACTACAGAAGTGCCCCAAGTCCCATCCCAGAGAGGTGGCCCAGAAGGATGTCTCTGTCCCAAAGCAAGGCCTGAAATCAGATTGAAATGGCTCTAGACAAGCTGTTTCATCCAGGAATCCCTGGATCTGAGAAGGGACCACCTACTCTAGGATCTTATTCAGAAGAAAATATTTGATGAGCATTAAACAGAGTCCACACATCTTATCATCTAGGTCAGTGGACCTGAATCCTATTTTTAGTCTCAACATGTGAGATCAACACCCACTAGCTGATTAAGTGGTTCTTTCTGAAAGATAGTATCAGCCCATATGAACCTATCAGAGTTTTAAGATGTACAGGGGAAGACTTTCCCTCAATTCTACCACCTTCATAGGCTTGAGAGAGAGCTGTCTCAGTGGCTGCTCCCACCCTCTGGAACTCTCTCACATGGGAGGCTAGCTGGCACCCTCCCTGTTTTACTTTCACCTGTAGGCAAAGAACATTTTTACCAGGTTTTTAATAATAATAATAATAATAATAATAATAATAATAATAATAATAATTTATTTATATCCTGCCCCTCTGCAGCACAAATGGGGTGGCTTACAACATTAAAAACACCAATAGGTACATCAACACCCAAACCCACCCATCCCTAAAAAGATATCAAACTAGAACAATTAAAACATAGAATAAAATTAAGGTATAAAACAAACATACCATCTTGCAACAACATAGCATAATCAGCATAATCAGCAGCAGCACAGAAGGGGAAGTTAGCCAAATCTTTGGGCCGGGATAGTTATTCAGGAAAGGCCTGCCGGAAGAGATCCGTCTTGACAGCTTTTTTGAAGCCGTCAAGGGTGGTAATAAGATGGATATCATCCAGCAGGCCGTTCCATAATCTGGGAGCGATGGCAGAAAAGGCCCTCTGGGAGGTCACCGACAACCTTGTTTTCATAGGTTGTAGCAGATTCATCCCAGAGGACCAAAGTGCATGAGGAGGGTCCTACAGAAGGAGGCAGTCCCAGAGATAGGTTGGACCCAAGCCACGTAGGGCTTTAAAGGTCATAACCAACACCTTGTACTGTGCCCGGAAACTGATGGGCAGCCAGTGGAGAGTTTTTAGCACAGGTGTTATATGCTCTCTTCTAGAGACACCAGAAACCAACCTGACTGCCATATTCTGAACTAATTGAAGTTTCTGAGTCAAGCACAAGGTTAGCCCCATGTAGAATGTATTGCAGAAATCGAGATGGTAGTTTACCAGTACGTGTACCACAGTTTCAAGATCCCTAGTTTCCAGGAAACTAATGTATAAGCTAGGAAGCTTTTTAAAGGTTTATCTTTTATCTTTCTTTTTAAATTGTGTATTGTTGTTAACTGTCCTTGAGTTGACTTCAGCTCATAGCTACCCTGTGGATGAGACATCTCCAAGACCCCTGTCCTCAACCTCTCTGCTCAGGTTTTGCAGGCCCGTGTCCGTGTCCTCCTTGATTAAATCTAACTATCTGGCATGTGGTCTTCTGTGAAATCCCTATAACTTAGCAAAACTATATTACAGGCTGCTTGTGATAGCAAAATATTATCCTGAGTCCTCAGTAGAAGGATATTGTAACATTAAAAAGACATTAACTTAAAGATCAGACATTAACTTAAAGATCAAACAAACAACAGAGTTTGGCTATGTAACCATATTATCACCAATACAAATACAAGAGAGAGCTGGCCTTATCATAGGGGCCACTGAAGCAATGATCTGTGTGTAATGAAAGACTAGAACATTATTAGAAGTAGTAGTGGTAGTAGTCATTGTCTTATTTTTATTTCCAAGGAAGGCTATTATTGGAATTTCTGTCCCAGGAACCACAATAATTTCAACCAGCTTTGGTTACAAGGTGCTTTGATTTTGGGTGCCATTAATAATTAATTTGCTATGCTGTGCTATTTCAGGAGGTAGAATGTTTTGGGCAAGACTAGTCATGAATTCATGATATGAAAACTGCAGTATAGATCAACACACTAAATAGCTGTATACATTACATGTAGTGTGCCAAACTATGGAGAGGGCCACTGGATGGTGATGTGTTCCACTCCTTCCTAATTCACTGCTGTATGTATAAATTAATTCCATTAAAAAAAGTCCTGTTCACTTGAGAACAGGTGACAATGAACATTATTCCTGTGATATTCTTTTCTGGTTACTTTTTCCCACATGCAAAGCATTGCTTGATGGTTGCAATCAAAGATTGATAAAAATGTATGGAAAAATTCCTTGTCAGAATGTTGCTTTAATAGAGCTTGCACATCTTGGTCTTGGGTCTTGAACCTACCACTCAAATTTTGGTCTAATCTGTAGCTATATGCTAGTTCTTAACTTGAATTTAGGTCATTTTGGAGGTGGTAAGCTGCTTTGGGCTCTTGTGCCAGGAGAAGGATGGGAAGTAAAATAAATAAATAAATAAATAAATAAATAAATAAATAAAATGATTGTATATGCTAAGATAACCCACATGTTGACATTTCCACATGACATTGATCCATAGGTCTGATATTTCCTGAAATATATTTATTAGGATCCACTGTAATTATGAATTTTTCAATGACCCCAGAATCATAGCACTGTTTGGGTCACAGCCATTTACTCAGAGACATTTCAGTTTATGCCTGTAGTATGTATTAACATGGAGCAAAAATATAAATTGGTGAGCTATAAGAGAGCACCACCACCATCACCACCAATAATGATACCTTTATTATCATTGTTGTTTAAATGTTCCTTATTTAACATAGCTCCAGAGAGATTTCATGCATTGAGGAGCAGAGAAAGGATTTAAAATTGAGCATTCCTTTAGTTTTTAGCTACTGCTTTAAAAACCACTTTATTTTCTTGAAATGAACTGAAAGTGTCTGGTGGAAGGGAGAAGGGGAGGAAATCCTTCCTTAGGTAACCTCAGAACAGAAGAACTTTGTGCATTATGCAGCCTAGGCCATGCCAAAATGCAATTTGGAGGGTGTCCAGCACTTCATTGGAAAGTAATGGTTTTCACTGAACTGAGTTATGACCAGCTGTTTACAGACAGTCTGTGACATACTGATAGAGCAGAACACCGTATGTTGCTTTCCAAATCAAATGATACAAGAAGTGTGACAGAGTGGAGAAACATCTGTCATTAGCAATTTTCAGCACGCTTCACTAATTCTGGACAAAATACGAGTAATGAACTTACCGCAGGAAACTTCAAATACTACCACTGCTGAAACAAGGATATAAACAGCTAGTTCTCTTAATGGTGTCTAATTTAATTCAGTTGCAGTAAGAAACAAACAAAGTGGGTTATTTGTTTTTGATCGTGGGTTAGCAAGTGGTCATGCTGATCACAAACATACATTTTTCATCCAATATTTTTCTTTTAAAAAAAGGATCAAGGATCTCAACTCCTTTCAGTCTTAAGCAAAATTATGGGCTGCCCTAAACTGCAGTTTGTGTCTTTTTCTCCTGGTGTGTAAGACCAGGGCAAAAGTAGGTTGCATCAAGTTTTCTAGGGTCTCATGCCTCTAAATCTGAGTGCTTCAACTGAGGGCCTGCCAGATACTTTGAACTACAACTGCAGTCATCATACAAAGCATAGCTAGGCATGATGGGCGTTTTAGTTCAACAGATGGAAGGTACCAGGATGGAGAATACTGCTCTAAATCATGGGTTTGTAAGGTTATGATGGGACAGAACACACTGAAAAGTTTTGGAGAAAGCTACTTTAAATCATGAGGTTCTGATGAACAGACAGCCGTGGTCTAAGAGGGGGAAAAGTGACCAGAAGAATCTGTGTGCATATCCAGTCCTTTGTACATGGCTGGCATGGTACTGAACAAACCAGAATGGCAAAATGTGAAATCTGTATGGCTGATTCTTCCTGATGGGGCTGGGAAAAATGGCATGCCTTTGGCAGGAAAGCTGCCTAGAAAGTATGCCTAAACCTAGCTACACCAACAAATAAATATAACAGGAATGGCCAGAATACCAATAATGTTAGGGTCAATTCACTTTCTCAGAATCAGTTCATTATAATGGGATTGCAGTAGTAAAATAGTAGAAAATGTCTAGGTGAAAATTTTTAAACTTGGTCATTCTGATTCCAAAAGAACCCTGGTAGTATATGTGTGAGAGCATATATGTTGGTCTATAAAACAATAGAGACTTTTCTTTCTTTTCAATAACCTGTATAGTGCTACTGGTTTTCCTTACCAATATTTTTCTCAGAAAGTCTAAACAGAATACTGTCATTTTCTGATGACTTACTTCTCTTGTGATACTGAAATCAACTGAAATGCCTTTCTTATTCAGAGCCTGGATTCCTTTCTATTTCTGTGTTAATGTGGCAAATTTCTGAAATTGTGGGGATTAAGTAGAAAACTGCAGGAAAAAACAAACAAAATGATGGGTAGTTGTGCTGCTTATATGAACTTTCAACTAATGCTCACAAAGAGCCATAATAGAAAATGCAGAGGGTAGATTTAGTTCAATCCATTGGTGTTCTACCTGGGGGACCTACTTTGGAATTTATCCCAGACCAGAGAGACTGGAAACCATTCAGAATTGATGACTGTAAAATGAGTGTAGGGGGTCTTTGAGTAGCTGCATAATTACAAAATTATTCATGATTTTTTTTTAAAAAAAGATGCTAATCCAGAAATCAGCTTTGGGAGCTAAATTGTAGTGAAGCACTGCAAATTCAAAAGAGTCTACCAATGAATGGGAGTAAGACTGCAAGGAAATATAGGTGCTGAGGATACCCACCAGCATATTTGATCTGGATAATAAAGTAAGCAGACCCAAGCCATTCACTAACATGAGTGCTATTCTTTACATAAACAGTAAATGTTTAGATTTTCCTGTTCACTGACTAACAGCACACATATCATAAACACTAAGCTGTTAGAGTACGTTGAGTGTGTTGATTCACTTTAACAGTTGTTAGTGTGAAGACAGGAAAAGAAAAGTGGGTGTAATGAGACCATGTGCAGTATGCTGTGAAAACAGAGGCCCTTATTTGGCATAATGGGTTGCACCATAAGGGCCATAAAATTGTGCATGTGTTAGTATCATTTTAATTATTACGGGTGCCACATGTTAAGCAGAATAGCGGAACTACTAAAACAGCTTCAAAATCCTTACTGCTGATTGCTGCATTTAATTACAAATAGGAACATTTGGAGATAGGTCACCATAAAAACCCTTCTGTTGTCAAATGAGCTCAAATCTGATTTTTGTAATTATGTTCTTATACCATAGATCCTGTTGAATAACTGTAGGGAATAACATTTTAATAAGTGCTGATTAAATGTAGGTACATCTTGCTTCCCAAGAATATTTATGAATGTTCTCTGCCACTTAAATCAAACTAACCTCATTGTTTTTATGTCGGTCAGTACAGATCATTCAGATTTCATGCAAATAAACAGAATAACTTTATGTGCCATGAACTATTGGTCTTTTCTCCTGCATAAAGCATAGAGATACTGTGTTTTCAATTATTCATTCAGTTTGCTTATAAACCTTTGTAATATCCCTGGTACTGTGACACTCATTACACCACTACATGTCACCCACAGTATAATATCATAATTATTCTTCCTAAGGTAGAGTTTTAACCTAAGAAGTGACACATTTTCTTGATCTCTCTTCTTTTCTATTATAGCAACATGTTGCTGAGATTGCACAAATAATGGAAAAATAATGTTCACCATTAATAGCAAAATAAACAAGGTAAATATATCAAACTTTCAGCAAAAGGTGGTTGAATCCATTGGATAAAAGAGAATTAGGTACAAACTGCCCTTCTTTATTTGGACCCCCCCCCCCCCCGCCTTTGATTTTGTCACTGCTAACATTAAAGCTTTTAAAATGCTAAGAGGCTGCATGATGATGATGATTTACACATTGTTTTTTGTGGGTTTTTCGGGCTGTGTGACCATGTTCTAGAAGAGTTTCTTTCTGACGTTTCACCAGCATCTGTGGCTGGCATCTTCAGAGAATACTGGAATGGAAGAGAGTGGGTCTATATATACTGTGAGACCCTGGGTAGGAAGGAGTGATTTCCATGTAAACTGTGTATTGTTCTGGTTGAATAGGTATTGTTCTGTTGTTAATGGCATGGCTTCCAGGTGAGGATATGCAATCAAGGAGATTGTCTGCTATTGTCTGCTGGGAAAGCCCCTGACCCTGGTTGGTTTCCCATTTGCATTTGCTGAGTGCTGATTCTGAATGCACAGGGAAGCCATCGAAATCCACAAACACTTGGATAACTTCAATAGGAAAGAAGAAAGCCTTAAAGTAAACAAGATTTGGCTATCAGTCCTACAAAATAAGAAAATCAGCACTCAGCAAATATATATACAGTATATATAGACCCACTCTCTTCGATTCCAGTATTCTCTAAAGATGCCAGCCACAGATGCTGGTGAAACGTCAGAAAGAAACTCTTCTAGAACATGGCCACACAGCCTGAAAAACCCACAAAAAACTATGGATGCCAGCCATGAAAGCCTACGATTTACACATTAATTATGCAAATTAAAAATTCAATGTCATTAATGATCAAAAGCTTTATTTTCTCCAAGAACAGAGATTTGCTGACTATGTAGTTTTGAATCTCAGACAGTGAAAGCTATTGCTATCTGTGATCAAGATGTGGATTGTAGTGTAAAAACCTTCTTTTCATGAAGTGTCTACATAAGAGAGCATCTGTTTAACACAAGGGCAGGTGATTGCAGCCGGCAGCAGGACCTGTTTTCTGCCCAAGATCCTTCAGGAGCCACATGGACTGCCAAAAATGCAAACAGAAACAAAAATGCCCCCTCCCAATGGCTGGAAGTTCCTTTCTAGTTTTGAAATGTGGCTATTTGTTGATATTAAACAGTGTAGGAGGTTCTTGTAAGCCATTTAAAAGTTAAGTCACCACTCCTGGAAATTCTAGTGTTGGGATGAGAAAAAGAGCAGGCAGGGGGTCTGGAGGGGTTGAGAACTGCAAAAAAGCTTGGGATGTGTATATGGAGTCCTTTGGTTGTAGCTTGTCAGATATAATATGATGACAACAGACACATGGCTAGGGCAAGGTTTAAGATGCACTGTCCTTCCCTGTTTTACAAGTTAATTATGGAATGAAATTTCATTTATCCCAACAAGAAAAACTAGGCTGTGTGTCTATCCTGTTAGCTAACACAAGGCTTGTTGTTCAAGTCATTTCTGACTTATCCTGACCCTTAAGCCCTACCATGGGCTTTTCTGGAGCTGAGAGTATGTGACTCACCCAAGGTGACCCAGTGGGTTTCCATGGCCAAGCGTAGAATCAAACCCTGATCTGCAGAGTCAGAGTCCAATGCTCAAACCAGTACACCACACTGACTCTCAACACAAAGACACTTCTCATCATATAAAAATCTACAGTTGCCCCTCTGTTCTTGTGGAGTTGAAGTCCATGGTTTTGCATATTCATGGAGGGGCAACCTCCACTAAAATCAATGGGGCATGCCCCTGTGCACACCTGCGGGGGAACACTCCATTCAAGCCTATGGGCCTTGAATATTGGCGAATCTCCATTTTCGTGGGATGGGTGGGTTCCAGAATGGATCTCCCATGAAAATGGAGGGCTGATTCTATTTGGTTCCACTTGTGTTACTGTCTTTACCTTTACAACAATTACAAATTAGGGCACTCGTATGTCTGTGGATCTGTATATGTATATGTAGCCTTGGGATCTTTTACTGTGAATTGAAACACCCTGTTGGGGATATAATATATATAATAATATAATAATAATAAAATATAAAATTTATTTATATCCCACCCCTCTGCAATGCAATCGGGGCGGCTTACAACATTAAAAGTACAATAAAATACATACAAACCCAAAACCCCACCCACTCCCTTAAAAAGATATTAAACCTAGGGGGGATGCAGATGGGCAGCCATGGGCTACCCTGAGAAGTGGAGGATTGGGGCCGAGACTGCCCCATGCCTTGGTCCCAATCCACCCTTTTGGTGACTGGGAAAGGAGAACCAAAATAGTGCTCCTTTCCCAAGCTGTGGAAAGGACACTGCAAGAGCCGCCATGTGGCTCTTTTGCTCCTCTTCCAGTGAAGCATATACAAATGTTGCGCCGGAAGGACGTCATCAGAGCGCTTGCCGTGTGCAATGGCGGGTGCTCTGATGACATCCTCGGGAAGGGGTTGGGGCGTCTGGCATCTGGCTGCCTCTCCCCTGGCTCCAAGACAGCGCTTTGCGCCATTTGCAGAGCCCCTTAGACAATTTAAAAGCATATTAAAATAAATCACAACACAGCACAAAAAGCAGTCTCAATAGCAATAGCAGCAGCACAAAAAGGGAGAGAGAATAACTAACTGTTGGGGGCTGGGATAATATTCAGGAAAGGCCTGCTGGAAAAGATCCGTCTTAACAGCTTTTTTTGAAGCTGTTTAAGGTGGTAATAAGATGGATTTATCTATCTATCTACCTATATATATATATATATATAGAGAGAGAGAGAGAGAGAGAGAGAGACTATAGCATGACATCGTAAACTTGAGCCAATATCCATTGATGTTTTCCCCCTACGAACTTGCAGCATAGTGATTTGAGTGTTGAACTATGACTCTGGAGACCAGGGTTTGATTCCTAGCTTGACCATGAAACCCACTGGTTGACCTTTGGCAAGTCACATGCTCTCAACTTCATGGCAAGGCAATGGCAAACCTTCTCTGAACAGCTCTTGCCAAGAAAATCCCATGATATCTAGGGTTGCCATAAGTCAGAAATGACTTGAAAGGCACACAACAAAACAAATGCAGGTAATAATAATAATAATAATAATAATTTAATTTATATCCCGCCTTTAGCCAAGGCGGCTTACAATTTAAAATACAATCCCATACAAATAAGCATATCACCCCCCCCTTAAAAATATATTAAATCAATGACAGATTAAAATTAACTTAAGAACACTAAACAAATTAATACAATAAAACAGAGGCACTCTGAGTATACAAAGAACTATCTGATGAAATGATATAATGGAGTATCTGATAAGATATCTGATGATATATCCGATAGTATATCTGATGACAGGGGAGATTATAAGAATGTCATTCTGGGAATGCCTGCTGGAAGAGAACCGTCTTGATGGCTTGTTTAAAGCCATCTAAGTTGGTTGTCTGATGGATCTCCTCTGCCAGAGCATTCCACAATTTAGGGGCGGTGGCGGAAAAGGACCTCTGGGAGGTTGCCGCCAACCTGGTTCTTATTGGTTGGAGCAGCTTCCTCCCAGAGGACCTGAGAGCACGGGGCGGATTGTATGGAGACAGTTGATTTCTTAGGTAAGATGGGCCCAGGCCATGTAGGGCTTTAAAGGTCAATACCAACACTTTATACTGTGCCCGGAAACTAATTGGCAGCCAGTGCAAAGATTTTAAGATCGGAGAAATGTGATCACTTCTTGATGTTCCTGTGATCAGCCTGGCTGCCATATTTTTTATTAATTGCAGCTTCCGAGTTAGGTATAAGGGTAGCCCCATGTAGAGTGCATTACAGACGTCAAGTCGTGAGGTTACCAGAGCATGTACTACAGCTTCAAGGTCCCTTACTTCCAGGAAAGGGCGCAGCTGGCATATCAGCCGAAGCTGATAGCAGGCGCTCCTGACCGTCGCATTCACCTGATTTATCATGTCAAGCGACAGATCTAGGAGCACCCCCAGACTGTGGACACAGTCCTTGGTGGAGAGCGTGACCCCATCCAAGACTGGCGGTCACAACCCAATCTCTGGTTTGGGGGCCCCTACTGTAAGTACCTCCGTTTTGTCTGGATTCAATTTGAGTCGGTTTTTCCTCATCCAGTCCATCACCGCTTCAAGGCATTGACTGAAGGGAGAGCTGCCATCTGCTGTCATAGCAGTAGACCAAGACATGGAGCAGAATATTTGAGTACACACTAGAACAGGGGTAGGCAACCTAAGGCCTGGGGGCCAAATGCCACCCCCCGAGGCCTTTGAACCGGCCCCAGGCTGGTCCTGCCGCCGCCACCACCGCTGCCGCCCCCCCACCGCCACCCGCCATGATGATATTGATTATTGTTTTTATTACTTGTTCTTGGGGTTTTCTTGGCAAAATCTCCACAGGGGGTTTGCCATGGCATTTCTGGGGTTGAGAGAGTGTGCATCACATTTTTTAATTTTTAATTAATTAATTTATTTGTTTATTTATTTATTTATGTTTGGTGCTTCAGCCCCCCAATTGTCTGAGGGACAGCAACCCGGCCCCTCGCTCAAAAAGGTTGCCTACCCCTGCACTAGAACTTGGAACTTGGAGTACACAATAAAACTTGGAACATTACTTTTTTAAAAAAATAATAATTCATTATGCATTTTGTTACAAAGCTTCCTAAAATTAATTTGTTACTCTTAACATCTAAAATACTTTTCATAATTGTTATATTACATTATTGTTATATTATTTGCACATTTTGGGTACTTGTCTGTTATTCTTTTTGGCTGCATCTACATTATAGAAATAATGCAGTTTGACACCACTTTAACTTCCATAGCTCCATCCTACAGAATCCTGGTATCTTTAGTTTGTGAGGCACCAGCATGCTTTGGAAGAGAAGGCAAAAAACCTAGTAAAACTATAAATCCCAGGATTCCATAGGATGGCGCTATAGCATTTAAAGCACTGTCAAACTGCATTATTTCTAATATATGCACCCTTTGTTGTGAAAAACACACAAACATATGGGATTGTTAAAATTGTATATAACCTGGGAAAGCTCTGTTCAAAATGCCTCTTAAAATTTTCTTAAAATGTCAAAGAAATGCCCATAAAAGTAGCAAAAATGCAAAAACATTACTTTTTATACCAATAAAAATAAATAAATATCACAATTCCCACTTGTTACATGATTATACTTTTATTATAAAAAAATGAATCAGTTTAATGGCAATTATGTTACCTGTAACTTGTTACTTCTCAAAGCAATTTTATAGACACAACTATATTTCATGTCCCACCCATCCCTTTCCACTTAGCTTCCCATCCAGTGAACTGAACAAGGCACCAACAGAGCAGAACTCACATTGTTCTTTGGTGTATGCACAGGACTTTGAATTAGAGAAGATACAGCCTTATCCTGGTGTATAAGAGTAACTGTTTGTGAGTGGTTGTTGTCCAGTCCTAAACAAATTATCTAGTAATAATAATAATAATAATAATAATAATAATATTTATTTTTATCTTGCCCCTCTGCGTAATGCAACCAGGGTGGCTTACAACTTTAAAATATACATTCATATCCCACAATCCCCCCTTAAAATGCAATTAAATAATGACAATTTAAAACACATTTAAAATAATAACACAAATAGTCAACCAAATAACAATAGCTACAGCAGCTGAACCAGGGATGAACAGGATGGCTGTCTTTTGATGGCCAGGATATCTATTCGGGAGAGGCCTGCCGGAAGAGATCTGTCTTAACAGCCCTTTTAAAGCTGTCTACGGTGGTAATATGATGGATCTCATTCGGCAGGCCATTCCATAATCTGAGAGCGATAGCCAAAAAGATCCTCTGGGTGGTTGCAGACAGTCTAGTTTTTATCGCTGTAACAAATTCCTCCCAGATTACCTAAATGCATGCGGTGGATTATACGGAAGGAGGTGGTCCCGAAGATAGGTTGGACCCAAGCCATTTAGGGCTTTAAAGGTGATAACCAACATCTTGTACTGGGCCCGGAAACTAATGGGCAGCCAGTGAAGTGATTTTAGGCTTGGTGTTATACGGTCTCTTCTCGTTGTTCCTGAGACCAACCTGGCTGCATTACAGAAATCGAGATGAGAAGTTACTAGCGCATGCACCAGTTTCAAGGTCCCTAACTTCCAGGAAAGGGTGCAGCTGGCGTATCAACCGAAGCTGATAACAAGCACGCCTGACCGTAACTCCCAATCGTTCAGAGACTGTCAGGTAGTATTACAGATGGAACTATATTTCAAGTCAACTGAAGTGGGTTGGGAACTTGGAAAATAAAATAGCTTCAAATTCATATGGCTGCTTCATGTTCCAGAGAAGCTGAGAAGTATAACATCCAGCACTTTATTTTTTTTCCCCTTTTCATTCACAAAAGGGTCTAAATGGAGAGTTCTAAGAAACGAAGAAAACTTTTTTTTACTCTACAGCACTATATCCATTGTTCTTTTCTCTGTGTTTATCTGAGTCATTTAAACGAATAATATGATTTTATCCCCAAAGCAGTTACCTCTTGATGTGGAAATTAGTGGCTAGGGACAGTGAACAACTGACCATATAACTGGGTTTGTATTACATGCCTCTGAGCCATAGGATATTTTGTCTCTATTTTCCTTGTCAGCCTTGTTTGGTGTTTGGTGTTAGTTAGTGTGACTTTATGGCTTTTTTTTTTAAGTGAATGTCTGCAAATTATTTCAATATGGCTTCCAGTGTGACTTTTTTCTAAAGATCATCCCATTTCTTGAATATACTGGGCCACATGGGCACTAATAGTCTGAGTTATCACATGTCTTAAGTACCAAAGAGTTGAAAGGATGTTTGTTTCAGTGCATACAATCACTTAATGTATGCAACAATTTAAAGATATACGTAGCTGTGTTAGTCTGTAGAATTAATATATAGAGAGATTTTGTAGCACCTGAAAAAAAAAAGATGTTTGTAGCATTAGCTTTTGTAGACCTTAGTCTACTTCTTCAGATGGTTATGGTGGAGTGGAAGCCAGGGGCAGACAGGAGTGCAGGAGTTTAACTGAAGAAAACTGAAAAGGAATGCTGGCTACTTCAGAACCAGTCAGCATGAGTAGAACCCATGTGCTCTACATGATATGTAGTTTGCAAAGGGCTCCCACATGTAGGTCCTCAGGAATGAAATCCAGTTGTTTGCACTTGTTGAGAAAGAAGATATCTGTCTGTATTTGGGCAAGTTTCTTGAAGAGGCTGATGGATTTTCCATAAATATGGTGTTTTCCATAGTGGCAGAATTTAAAGATATAGCTGTGTTAGTCTGTAGAATTAATATATAATTATAATTCCACCATAAGCATCCAAAGAAGTAGACTAAAGTCTATGAAAGCTAATGCTACAAACATCTTTTCCCCCTCTCTGTCAGTCTCAAAGGTGCTACAAAAATCTCTCTTAAGGTATGCAAGGGAGCAATGTTTACTAAGATCCTAAGAATAATGGCATCATTCCATAACTGATGGACCAGGCTGCCGGCTCAGAACTCCTTCCCGAGGCGTGGCAGCGGCGGTGCTTGAGCCGCTTGAAGGACTTCCCAGCCCAGCCAGCCCTCGCTAACACCGGCACCAGGCAGCAAGAGGCGGCGGGCCGCGGCCGCGGAGGACTGTTTTGCCATCCGCAGTCCTTGAAGCATTATAATAATAAGAATTTTTGTATTTTTAAATTTGTATATTTTTATTATTGTTATTGATTTTATTATTGTAATTGATTTTGTTTAATATGTTGAGGGATGGGTGGGTGGGTAAAGGAGGGATGGAATTTCAAGTTGATTGTTGTTTGTAATTTTGTAATGTTGTACGCCGCCCTGATTGCTTGGCAGAGGGGCGGGATATAAATAAAAATTATTATTATTATTAAATTATTAAACTGTTTTATACACGAAAGGCACCAGATCCCATCTGATCTTGGAAGCTAAATAGAGTCAGCTCTAGTTAGTACTTGGATGCGAGGCTGCCAACAAATACCAGGTGCTGAAAGCTATATTTCAGAGGAAAGGACTAGTAAAACCACCTCTGAGTATTCCTTGCCTAAGAAAACCCTATGAAATTTATGAGGTTGCCATAAGCTGGCAAGCAACTTGAGGGCACACAGACATACACATTTATTAAGAGTTGAAAGGATATTTGTTTCAAATTATACAAAGACTGGAAGATCTGCATATTTTCTGCAGGGGTAAAAGATTTTTCTAGGATCACAAAAATACTGACATCATTCCATATGCCAAAGGTGGATAGACAATATGTGATCAGACTGATAGATCTCTAGATGATTGCAAGTAAATTGGCAAGGGTTTCTGGCTCCTGATGGTTTAACAGAATAATTTCTATTACCCAAATTATACTTCTGAAATGAATAAAAGGGGATGAGCTAACCAGGAGTGGATTTTTGTGTGGAAGGACTGTGACCTCTTTGAGTGCTCTCATGCAAAACAAAAATCTGAACTAAAAATGCCTTAAATTGCAATATATGTCTTTTGCAGAAGGCTCTGGTTGATTTTAGCAATCTAAACAACAACAACAACAGAAACATTATTACTACCTGCTCTACTATGTTATCTATGACACCCCCCCCCAATAATCTTCTTATTCTCATCTTGCTAGTAATTGCTGAAGAGTGAACACTGTTTTCTCCTCACCCCTCTCTTATCCTACCCCTTTGTGTCCTGTCTTCTTGCAGTATGAAACTGTGATCAGGCTTCAGTCTGTTGTTAACTTTGTAAGGTACTTATAACTAATTGTTAGTGTTGAAGAAATTATACCCGATGACATAGCATTTGATTGTCATCTTGTCCCATGTTTATCATATCCATATGTTGTCAGCTTCATTATGCTTATTGCTTGAGCCACTAAGACAAAACTCTAAACACATGCAAAAATGCCTACTATATTGGATCAAAAGGAGGAAATAATGCACACACATGTACACACAGACACACAGAGAGAGGGGAAGAGAGAGAGAGAGAATCCATTAAAGAGTTCCTCTCACTAGATGCCACGTTTCCTTCTACAAATCCCACCTGAAGGTTTTGCAGCCATGTCATGAAATGAAAACCCCAATTACCCTCTTATTTGGGCCCAATCAAAGAGCCAGTTTCATGACGTGAAAGTGCCATTTCCCATCTAGGCTGCCTTGTAAAGAGATCGACTGCATACATTATCCATGATTGTCATCAAGTCTCAGTGAATAAACCTCATTAGTGACTTCCAGAATGTAAAGTGAAATTCCACCAGTATTTGTTGCCTGCGACATTGTGCTCACTCTGAAGAATCTTGATGTTTGTGGAGACAGCTGATTGCTCAAATTCATTGTAGCTGTATTTGCTGAAATATATCAGAAGCAATGCAATAACACTGCAGGCGATTTTACTGTAAACTATAAATCTGTCATTTAGCTGCATCAGTAAAGTCATCCACAAATGAAAGAAATAGAAAATGTCTGTGATACTGCTGTACACATTCCAATTGCAAATTTTGTCAGTTTTGTTGTCCTGAAAGCACCCTCACCTGCCCCTTTGTCTAATATACTTAAGAGTTTGTTGCATTCAACATGTAAATGAAAGCTTAGCTCCAGCACATCATTTTGAATAAAAGTACATTGCTATAATCAGCTCTTCCATAGCATCTTTTGCACTATTATCCATGGGAGCTGAAGACACATGTGTGTACGGGCACATACAAAAACATATATTTCCTCTGTACAGTTGGCAGAAGAATATTTATATCATCTGGTAGATTTGAACATTTTTATATGCTCTATTTTTAAGTTTCTGTGGATAAATAATGGCTGACCTTCAATGAAATCCCTCACATGTTGGAATATGTGATGAGCATCATGTTGCTATTTGCTATACAGTGCAACTAGTTTGACTGTATTTCGAATCACAAAGTGGATCAGGTGGATTCAGAGTGATGTGTGTCTGCTTCACAGTGGGATGGAATGGCCCTATTTATATCTGGAGTGAAATGGGCAGAATCCAATGCACTTTGGACCAATCTAGGGATCTGGATGTCAAAAATAAGTGGGGAAAACAGTCTCCAACAAGGCTGTATAAGGAAGATACCAAGGTGGTGTGATGCACGGGGGAAGGAACTGGGCTTTGCTCACTTAAATCTCTGGGAAAGAATGTTACCTGTCATCTCCAATAGCAGTGCTCATGAAGCATGATAATAGGAGGTACTGAGGTTATATAACCAGTTGTTTCCTCCTGATATCTCTTCATGGTGAAGCCAACTGTGAAAGAGATGTGGTGGGAAGTGCATGGTTGGTGGTTGTCATCTGAGAATTGCTATACAGAACACCAGTATGATAGTGCTTATTTGAAACCCAACTTTTTCGTGAAGTCTTTTACTTTGACTGAATGTCATACTTTATTGTAGAGATGTGGAATCTCAGACCCTGGGGCCAGATAATTGTTCCAATTTGTTTTCCCCCAAATAGCTACATTACATCCCCATGACACTATCTGCCACTGGCTACCCCCCCCCCCCCAATTTCTAAAAGATAGGTCTTCCCTAAGGCTCAGTATGGTGACCCCATGAATTTCATAGGGATTTCTAAGGCAGGCAAGGAATACTCAGGGTGATTTTGCCAGTTCCTTCCTTTGAAGTGTAACTTACAACACCTGGTATTTTTTGGTGGTCTCCCATCCAAGTGCTGACCCAAATCCTGTCCAGGGCTGACCCTGCTTAGCATCAAGATAGGAGTCTTCTGAACCTGTTTGAAATGGAATATTTTGGCTGTACTTAAGGTATGATGCAAAATTGGGAAGTGGCAGGTGCATGTATAAATACGCACACACAAACACACACTTGTTTCTTCTGGACTTTTCCATATGTAAATAGTTGTGTAACTCATGGCATCAGTACTGAAAAAGGTGATGCATAAGATGGCATCAGTGCTAAAGCAGCTGAAGATGAAATTATCCATGAGAATGATCCCTGTATCGAAAGGGAACAGATGTCAATAGAGACAGCTTGTTTGGTTGTTTGGATGGCTGTTCTGAGTATGTATTGAAGGAAAGAGATTTCCAGACAGTCTGTTTGTGAAGCTCTGTGGAGGCTGCCCTAGTTGTTTGTTAAAAGAAGGAGACATAATTGTTATAAAATACATTTAAATATGATGAGGATATAATAACCTTTATATAGACAAAGGCTGCTAGAAATCTTCCTGAAGCTCCTTTAGTACACTCACTGTTGTGTGTGTGTATGTGGTCATTGTTATCTCCTGAAATTACTGAGGGTTGTACACTCTCCATAGCTGCTGCCCCGTAGATATGCAATTTTTTTTCACTTAGAAAATGGCAAGTTGTCCTTTAAATTCCCCATGCATTCTATATAAAGTAGATTTGTGTTTCCAATTAAACACAACTTCTTGCCACTGCTACAGCAAATGTAGTACTGACAGTAATGAGAACCAAGTTGTGTGTGTGTGTGTGTGTGAGAGAGAGAGAGGACAGCGTGATCTGTCATGTAGGCAATTTTTGGACTATCTCTGCAAAAAGCAGTTACCTAGGAGTAAGCTCCAGCATTGAAGATTAATTCTGAATATGATAGCTCTATTACTGTGTGTGTGTATCTGAGTTCTGTGTGGCCAACTATAACTGAATATTGCAAACGCAATTGCAGTTTGAATCTCAAAACATATTTTAACAACAATACAAGAATTCAGAGAATAGCCGTGTTAGTGTGGAATATAAGTATGCAAAGGGATCCTGTAGACTAGGGGTAGGACCTTTTTGAGCGGGGGGCCGGTCCCCCGAAGTTGTCCCTTCTGCCAGGCCGAGGGGGGGAATGGCGGTGCGCACGCTCATGCGCACGTGCGCACCCCCCGCTGCTGCGCGTGACCCCCACGCACGCTGCCGCCACTGCCACCACTGCCGCCGCCCCTGCCGCTGTGCATGCTGCCGCAGCCGCCTCCGTGCATGTCGTGGCTGCCATTTTGATTTCCAAAATGGCGGTTGCGACGCGTTAGCGCATGCGCAGGAGTACTGCGCATGTGCAAACAAGTTGCGGCCGCCATTTTGATTTCCAAAATGGCGGCATGGCATGCGCAACCGCACGGTGATCAAAACACGCGGCAGCAGTGGCGTGCAGCGGTGGCGGCGGCAGGGGTCTGCCTGGGCCGGTAAGTGTGGGGACCTGGGCCGGAACCGGCCTGCGGGCCGTAGGTTGCTGGTCCCTGCTGTAGAATTTGAGATTGTGTAGAAGACGCCATAGCATAAGCTTTCATAGACTTCATCTACTTCCTTAGTTGCATCTCAGGAAGTATACCAAGACTATGGAAGCTTATACCACAACTTCTTTCACACAGTTCTCAAACGTACTACAATACAAATATAACAATACATGATATTGCATAACAATACAGGATATTAAATATTAAATTAGACACATGTACACTGTCCCTAAAATCCCATGGATCCAATGAGGTGTCAATGCAGGTCTTGATTTCAGGACTCTTCTGCCTGTGCTGATCAATATTACTGCAATATTTGGTACAGCCTTAAAGCCGTAAAAAACAAAAACAAAATAGAAGTAAATACCCTTTTGCTCCACCCTAAATACACCACTGAAAATACCATTACCTCCTCCTTAGCCCTGGCAACTGCTGCTTCTCCCCATCTCCACCTCTCTCATTCCTTCTGAACTAATCAGCAAGTACAGTCCCTTCCTTAGGGCTTTCTCACCTACTGGGCCAAACTAATACTCACAGGGGCTACATATATACACACACAATTAAAAAATCTAAAGAGTAAAACTAATTAAAATGCTCCTGGATCCTTCCCTCCAAATGTCAGCTCAAATAGATGTGATGGTCAGGATACCTGTTAATTTTGGCTGATATGCCAACTGCATCCCTTCCTAGAAACAGAAGACCTAAAGATGGTAGTGTATGCACTGGTAACCTCAAGGCTGGACTGCTGCAATGTGTTCTAGAATCATAGAATCATAGAGTTGGACATTGGGCTACCTTGTACCAAGTCTGGAAACTCTAGCTGGTTCAGAATATGGCAGGCAGTCTGATTACAGGTATATCCAGGAATGATCACATCACATCAATCTTAAAATCACTCCACCAACTGTCACAAATAGTTTCTATGCAAAATACAGTGTTGGTAATTTAAGGTCCTACCTGGTTTGGGTCCAGGTTACTTACAGGATCGCCTTCTTTCTCACAATCCATCCTGGTACACTCAGTTCCTCTCAAAAATGTTTGCTCCAACTGGCCAGTACTAGTCTGGCAATGATTTCCCAGAAGAATGCTGCCCCCAGAGTGTGGAATGACCTTCCAGAGGAGATATGACCACTAAAAATGCTGACTGCTTTTAAAACCGCATTAAGGACTACCCAGTCAATTTTAAATCATGACGTTTTAATTGTATATGTGCTCTGAGTGTATTTTAATAATTTTATAATATTAACTGTGGGATTATGAGTTTTTAATTGTGTTTTGTATTTTAATATGTAGCACCCCTCTTCGAGCCTTGATGAGAGGTGGGAAAGAAATAAAATTGAGTATTATTATTAAAATTAACTAAAAGATAATATAAAATAACAGCTAAACAGCACAGCACATTGTTTGCAGATAATGACATTGGGATTCTCTACATGGGTGATATACCATGAGCCTGGAATCCTCAGGCTTTCTACATCCTGTTTACGTGATGCATGGCCAAAATCCTGAATCAAGCCCAGATTATCTTCATGATGCCCACACTTGACATGGGCTTCCTCCTCCTAACCCACATTTAAATGACTTAGGGCCTCGGCAGACGCATTTAGGGCGCACTTTCCCTGACTTCTGAAAGGAGTGCCAATTTAGTGCTCCTTTCAGGGACACCGCCGGTGCGCCGTGGTGCGGCTGCCGTGGTCCCGCGGCGCACCGTCCCAGGGCGTCCTGGACGCCCTGGTCTGCTTCCCCCCTTAGGGGCTTTGCAGACTGGCCTAAAGGCCCGGCCTGGGGGTGGAGTGGGGTGGGGCAGCCACATGCTGGCTGCCCCGACTCCATCCCAACCCCGTCCTGATGGCATGCATGGTGCATGGCATCAGGATGTCCTCTTGGCACAGTGTGTGCACACGCTGCTCCAAAAGGGCGCAAAAACACCACCGGCATGGCTGAAAGGGTGGCAAAAAGGAGGATCGGGGCCACAGCATGCAGTTGTCATGGCCCCAATCCACCGCTTCCAGGGGAGGCTCTGTGCTGCCCCTTTAGGCTAGTCTGCATCGGCCCTTACATTGTGCTTCAGGTTTTCAGCTTTCTTTACAGTGACAACAGCAGCTGCCTTCACTCACACCCCCTGCAAGCCACCCAGTGCTGCTGCTGCAGAAGTGGGTCTCTATTAGGTCAGAACAAGGTGCCCAGCTATGATATATATACTGGGTGCCTCGTTCTGACCTCAGCAGCTGTGCTGATCAATGAACTGGGACTAGGTGAGAAGGCAGCCAACCATCATGCAAGAACCAAAAGCCCACAACAAAAGAGAACAGATAGGGGGAATTCCAGGGGGATTCTGGGCCAGAACACTTGGTGCAAGTGAAGACAGGGCCAGTGACTTTAAAATGTTCTCATCTATATTTGCAGTCTGCATAAAAGGTGGGAAATGAATTAATGAATAAATATATAAATCCCACTCATTGCTCCTTGGAGGAAAGATAGACATACATGAAATAAATCACCAGCTGAAAGCTCCAAAGCCCAATCTGTTCCTATCCCCTTTACTATTGTTGTTATTTTGTTCCTCTACATTTGCTAATATTCAATATGGAAAATTAGGAGCCAAGCCTGCACTGCTATGCATGCTTCCTTTGGGGCAAATGCCATTCAGCTTAGTGAGAGTTCTAAGTAGTGTACACATGCATACAATTAAGCTACTTAAATATATCTACTAATGTACATTTACAAATGGGACAGTAATTTCTATAAACCGAACATTGTTTTCTCTCCAATTTTATCAATGCATGGATTTATATTCCTATAAATTACTTTCCAGGATTCTAGCTTCCTCCCTCCCTTTCTATCCTTTTATATCTTCATTGCATGATTCTTGTTTATAAGTATGACGAGACAGGAGGAGAGTTCACAGATGTGGATGGCCTGGAGATTAAAAGTCCGAGGACATTTCAAAATTGTAAAGGTATTATTCTCACATGCACTTATTTTTTGCAGAGTGTGAAAAACAGCAACTCTTCAACCTGAGGTAGTGTGAAAAAGCTTCCTAAGAATGATGTGCAGACATATGCAGAAAGCCACTTATACGGGCAACATGCGTGGGTTTTGTCCCTGATTTTCTGAGCAGTGAAGGGACAAAAGCAATATTCTGAGAAAGAGGGAGGAATCAAAAAATTACGTACATATCAGTCAACAAAACTTCTGACAGTGAGTCTCCTTTATAAAAACACTTTTAAAGCCCCCAGCCCCCTCTTTCTTCGTCATCCTTGTCTAGCAGTAAGGTTTTTTTTTTTAAGCCATAGATCAGCATTATCAGGATGCTGAAGAAGCTCAGGAGAAACAGACTTTCACCATTGATTGCAGCAGCATGTCTGCATTGAAGAATGCAATAAACAAAACTTGAAGAAAGAGACAACAGCCACATGCACCTGAACTCAAAAGGCAAGATAAACAGCAGCTGCATGTAGAATCCTTTATGGAGAATGTATGGACACAAAATAGAGAGAAAAGGGGAGAGAAGATAACCCCATCTCACCAGCTGTGTCCAGCATCATAAGAAAAGTGAAGACTGTGAAATTTTAAATCATTCCTGAATACATTTTAGAAGAAGCCTTCAGTTTACCTCTATGTTCAAAATGTTTTTGTTTATTTCTGCAAGGTTTATGTCACCTGGGTATTTCATTTTGCATGTCCGTATTGTTAATTTTCAATCAAAAGTTTGCTGAATCATGTTGAACTTCACTGTGATATTCTTTTTATGTTTCTTCTGCATCTGGTACCAGGTTTTCAGTTAAAGAAGTAATGCCTAGGAACTTATCCCCTTTGCAGTGGCATCCCTGCACCAGATATCACCCAGTCTGGGGTGGGGGTGGGGCAGGGCTTCCATGGGTGGTGCTTCTGGGGTGGTGCTTCTGAGGCTGTGCACATTCCCTCCCATTGTGCCACCCTGTCCTTTTCCTGCTGGGATTTACATGGGCCAGCACATGGGGGGAGTCTGTGTGGGGATGGCATGTAGGGGGAGCACAGGGACAGCACATGGGGGAACACATGGGAGACTGATACAGGGATGGTGCATGGGGGAGCACACAGTGGAGGAAGGGCCCAACTGGGTATCACCCCCTTCTGGAGTGTCACCTCGTGTGGACTGCACCACTGCACCCCCTAGTGACACCACTGCCCTTTTGTCACCTAGGTGTATCTGCATTTGAATAATTAAATTAAAAAGTGGGTTGCTTGTTATTATACCATGAGGGCTAAATTCCACTGGACATAGTGGGACACTTCTGAGGAACATGCATAAACTTGCCCTGTACATGCAGTTCAACTTCTTTAATAGGAAATAGAAACTTGTGATAATGTACTTTAGAAACTATAATAAAATAAAGAACACTTTCAAAACTTTCCTGTGTGTGCACCAGTGACAGCTTTTCACCAGTGACATTAGAGCATCGTCTCCAATAGTCACAGATCTGCTGGGAAAGCCATTCCTCGTTGTTTCCATTGTTAGTTTTTCACCTATTCTAATGAAGTTGTAGAAGTTTCCATAGAAGAAGGGAGAGGTGGGACAGAGGCCCAAAACAGACGACCCAATCAGGCCAGGTCCATGGCAACCACATGGCCTGCTCCTGAAGCAGGCCGCCACCACAGTCCCAAGCTGCACCAGCCAGGAGTTGATCTAAATTGACTCCTTTTCAGGTGAGCTTTTCCCTACTTCACATGCCCTCAGCATGGCTTCTGGCCACTTTGGGAGCATGCGTCATCTAAACACCATGCCCCCAAAGCAGCCAGAAGCTGCCAATTTGGCCAGTATGTTTCAGGCCAGAGTCTTGCCCTCCCATTACGACCCATGCAAGAAGAAAGGAACTGAAGCAGCCATGGAATGAGCCACTATTTCTTTGAATCAACAAAGATAACACAACAATCTCCTAAGAGGGGCTTGATGGAATTCCCTTTGAATTCTAATTTCCCAAGAACAGGATCTCCCTGTCTCACAATAGATTCCCCACACTTAATGGATTCTAGATTCCACCCCATCTTTCCCTAAAACAAGCTCAATTGTTCAGGAAAGCATTCCTAATTTAGAAATATTTTCTCAACCCCCTTCAGTTTCTGCCTGTAAAGTTATTTGCAGGATTTGCACCTTATACTTGTAACTTGGAGGTCTAGCATTGGCAGACATTTACTGTCGACTTGGAAAGAAGTTTTACAGCAATAGTTCCAGTTGCATTAACAATGCAATAATACACATGTCTACTCAACAATAAGCCCAAAACAGTTCAGTGGAACTTACTCATAGGCAAATGTCTATTGGACTGTAGTTTGAGGGAAACATTCTAAAAGGCCACTGAAATGCATGAATATCTCTGTGGCTGGAAATGTCATCCTGCTACATCTCAATCACCAGCAGCACAGACTTTCATCTCTCAATGCAACTGCTGGCTATTAATGGTGCGGCAGGAGGGGGGAGGCATTTGCAATTGTGACAATAACATCACAACTGTAAACATGTGTATTAAAATTACAATTGTGTAAGTCTAGCTTATGCATCTATAACTGCTCAATAGGATGCCAGCCCTTTTGATTTTACAATAATGCATCATACTTGTTGTTAAACATGCTGTGTGCAACACACATACGCATGCATTAAATAATATTTCATTTACTGATTTGGATTTTATTTTTTATTTTTTTCAGGCTTTCCTAAACTCAGCGTACAAATCCCCTGGTTTTTCTGCTTAACAGACTAGTTTTATGTCTTCTTCCTCATTAGTAACTTTTGACCTTATGTTGCCTCTTCATACCCTTTTGACCACACTTGGATGTTATTTGGCCACATGTGTGGTAATTTTCTTCTGTGGGGTGTTAAGAGGGGTTGAGTTTGAATTCTCCATGTTGTACAATTGTACAGATGTATCGACCAGAACACCTATTCAAATTATACATTACTCACCAGTGTTCTCTTAGGCAGTGGGACCCCAAAGCCCTGTACCTGTATAGTAAGATTTGGGGAGCCTCTCTCCTTTGAACAACAGATCACAATGCCATATAAAATGCTTCTTTTAAAATTCCCTTTGATTGACTGAGCAGCCTCCCATACTCGGTGTGGAATTGCTCTTTCAGGATCCACCACACAATACATTAAGCATTCCTTTTAAAAAGTGTGCTTAACAATGGTAATCCTTCTCTCACAAAAAGCAAAACAAAAACCAAAACAGCCACGCAGGGCACTGGTGCAGACAGGAATGTGGGGATGATCAATCTTTTCCAGAAGAACAGTTTTCTCATTGGAAATCCTCTTCTTGCCACAACTGACCTCCAAAATTTTGGTTTTCCATAAACAGAAATGGAGTTCAATGCCCTCTTCAATATGTGGGACTGGTTAACTAGTTCTCTGTATTATGTCCTATTTCTATGTCATATATTTTGATATTAGCATTCAGAAGAAGCAATAGGAGATTGAACACACAAACTATAAATAATGGTGAGTCAGTATAGTTGAAGAAGTGGCTACAGATTGCAAAGCATTAGTGGTTTGCATGTTTGACTGATATCTATACACAGAATACACTGGATCTTCTTAGATCTGTCTATGACTTATATGACCCAAGATGCTGCAGTTTCCTCCTCTTTATGAGTGAAGGACTCATGAGGACACAAGGAAGTAAAGGGGTGCATTTTGAAACAATGTGTTTGGAGACAGTATCAGCTCACAATTTCTGGAATGAGGGAGAGATATTATCCTTCATGAACTGTGTATCAAATTGTATCCTGGCTATCCCATTATTTCATTATCCTGTTGAAAACCAAGTTTTGAGGAAGCCTGGAATTGCTTCAGTTTCAGTTCAGAACAGCCCCCAAACGTACTAAAGATGTCTTACCATAATTTAGCAAAAGTTAAGTAATAACTGGCTACTGCCTTAAGGGGTAGGAAATCATTAAATGTCATGACATATTTCTTATTAACAGACTAAGATGGAGCTCAGGTACCAGTTTTTACAGGTGACTAAAATGCTGACCTAACTGAAGACAATAACCTAGCTAGTTCTGTAACTTGGGGCTGGAGCAGATGGGTGGGAAATGGCAGCCTGAGTCCACTACAGCCAGAATTGAGTTTGAACACTGCTGACCACATCACCCACTCCCAAGGCGGGCCGTGTATGTAGGAGTCAACAGGAGATGTATTATCTGAGCTCCTTTTTGCTCCAGTCCAAAGGACCAGAGCATGGCTTCAGCACAGCTTCTGGCCAATTTGGAAGTGTGCATTATTTTATTGGCACACCTCCAAAGCACACAGAAGCCACTTCTTTCTGCCCATCTGTTTCATCCCTAAGACATACAAAAGAAATCACAGCAGCCTGACAAGAGTCCACCAACCAGCACAGCCATAATGACAACCACTTGAGGTGATTGTCACTGATCTCATGTCCTGACATAAGAGAGGGTCTGGCTGTACTTTGGTTTTGAAGGATCATTACATAAACTTTGCCCAAGATTGTCCCTCAATGTATTCTCCAATAATACCATTTTGAAATTTGGTTTCCACAAATGGATTCAGAAGATTTAGGGCAAAAATTGAATCTCCTCATAAAGTTTGTAGCATTGTTATATTTTCTAGGGAGCCAGCATGGTACAGTGGGCCCTCAGTATCCAGAACCCCCTGTAAATACCAAAATCTGTGGATGCTCACATCCCATTATATGCAATGGCATAGTTAAATGGTGTCCCTTATATAAAATGGCAAAATCAAGGTTTACCTTTTGGATTTTAAAAAGACAACAACATTTTCAAGTCATGGATGCTTGAATCCATGGATCCTTGAATCCATGGATCCAGAATCTGTGACATGGAGGGCCAACTGTATAGAAACTTATGTCATGGCCAGCCACAAGGAGGACTCAGAGGATGAGGAGGAGGTCTTGGCACTTCAGGTGCAGGGGGATCTTGAGGCTGTGCCAGGGCCCAATTTTGTCCTGCTAGGTCCCAGCTCTGCTCTCCCAACCCTTGCAAAAGTGACTCAGCCTGGCCCTTCAGGGGACTCTGGGGCTTAGCAGCTCAGCCTTGCCCCAGCAGAGGTCCCAGGCTTGGGAGACATAGAGCAGCAGGACATGGGAATCCCTACCTTCAGCCAAAGAAGATCTGAAAAGGTGTGCCTTCAGTGTTCCAGAAGGCTCACTGAGAAACGCTCATCCATCACTCAGCAGCTGTGATAAGGGAGTGACTCTATGATTTAAGGCATGTGGGAGACACTGAGTTCCTTGTCAGAGATAATTGTGCTTTCCATCTAGTGAACGCTGCTGGCTCTGGCTTCCCTAGACCTTGTCCCTGGATTCCTTGCTCCCTAGCCCTTGGACTGCTCTTGAACCTACAACCTTGGAACGGACTCGTCGACCAACCGTCTGGCATTTTTGATCTCAGACTGGACTTGTAGTTGTTGACCTCTGGAATCCTGAATCTGGACTGGCTTGTGGTTTATTCTATTCGGATGGAGTACAGGTCTGTTATTTGGAGACTGCCTGCTGGCAGCTCAGCCTTGTCTTTGCTGAGCCACTCTTATCAGCCATGTTTGCATGTGTGCTGGCAGCATTCCCGGACATTTTGATCATTGAACTACAACCAGGAGACCAGGGCATTCCCGGACATTTTGATCATTGAACTACAACCAGGAGACCAGGCAACGCGGGAGAGAGAGGGACTTACCATCTGCCCTGCAAAGGGTCCTCCAAACTCTCCCACCAGGCACCGGAGGCGCGGTGAGGTGCAGAGAGGCGGGACCAGCTGGGCCTATAAAAACAGGTCCCTTGAGCCTCCTCATCAGCGGTGCAACGCGGGAGAGAGAGGGACTTACCATCTGCCCTGCAAAGGGTCCTCCAAACTCTCCCATCCGGCACCGGAGGCGCGGCGCGGTGCAGAGAGGCGAGACCAGCTGGTCCTATAAAAACAGGCCCCATGAGCCTCCTCATCAGCAGCGCAACACGCTGGCACTTTGTAATATAGAAATTAGCACGGAGTGTCTGTTAGTTTTGTTGCTATGTATTGTATTTTGAAATTGTTAATGAATAATCTTTGTTTATTGTAGTTGTTTTAAATTGTATTTGATTTAATATATTTTTAAGGGGGGGAGGGAATGATATTGTTAACTTGTTTGTATTTTATTATTGCTGTATACCGCCTAGATTGGCTTGCCACAGGGGCGGTATATAAATAAATCATATTATTATTATTATTATAAATTCCCAATTGGTCATGGAAACCCACTGGGTGATCTTGGGAAGGTCACAGTTTCTCAGCATCAGAGGAAGACAAAGGCAAACCCCTCTGAACAAATTCTGTCAAGAAAATCCTGTGATATTCCATGAATCACCTTAGGGTCACCATGTCAGAAAGAACTTGAAGGCATACAGCAATGAAAACAGCAGCATGGCATTTTCCACTTAAGTCCTTGTCTTCCTTAGAGCATTCATCCAGAGCTTGGAAAAAATTATGTTTTTGCACTCCAGTTCCCAGTATTGGGGATTTTAGAGGACAGGGTCCAATTTTCCCCCTCAAGCTCTGGAGTAGAAATTATTATTGATACCCCTTCCACATCTTTGCCAGAAGAGCAAAAGGCCAACTGGAAACATTCCTTTATCAAGTTTGTCCATGCTACTACAACTGCAAATGCTCTGAAACTTGTGTTCTGTGAGATTGCTACAATTGCCAACACATATTACATTGGGGCTCCTTATAGCTACAGCAGTTTCATCAAGGAGCCACAGAAACAATGCAGACAGATGAACAAAAACAGATGAGAGTAGCTTATGATCTGGCATCGCAACGTCATTGAACACCTGCTTTCCAGGCAAAGTACTTTGTCACTGTGTCCTTAGTGGGGTTTTGATCCCAGGTGACATGTACTGGCCAGGAACCCTTCAGAGTGGGAAGAACCTGGCAAATTGTTAATTTATTAGGAAGACTTGTGAATACCTACCATGCTTTTAGAGAATTGGAAATTCCTACTGGTAAAGTGCAGGATGAAATACATGAGAACCAATATAACCCATCAGTTCCATGTAATTTGTTGCCTTCAGCTTTTGGCATCAGGGTCCTCAAAAGAAAACCAGAATACAACACTGGATATTGGTACAGGCAGAAGCATATGAAATCAGAACAAAGACAAATATTCTGACACTAGTTCTTAACTTTGAGGGGTTGCAGACTGCCAGAAATGGTGCAAATTGAGTCCACTTTTAGGGTTAGGGTTAGTGCTAGGGAATCATGGGAATTGTTTTTTTTTCCTGAGACATTGAGCCTTCTCTGTCAGAGAGCTCTGGTGCCACAATAAAATACAGTTCCTATGAATCCCTAACCTTAACCCTAACCCTAAAAGTGGACACAATTTGCACTATTTCTGGCAGTCTGCAACCCACCCACCCCCCGACTCCAACTATGCTAATGATGGACAAAGGGAACTCTGACATGAATTTATAACTTCCGGACATACCCAGAAGTGAAGTTTGAGAAGGGAGTTCCTTGGGTGCTGCTTCCCGTTTGAGCTTAGAGATGCCCCTGGTTTGGCAGTGGAACCAGGGCTTTCAGGGGCAATGCTTTTGGGACTTTTTTTAAATTAGCAGGGATAGGGATGTCAGCTGCTTTCCTCCAAACATCCCTCTGCACTCTGAGTTTAGCTGTAGTCCTCTAGTAGGGCAGGTGAAAAGGTTTTCCCAGCAACAACGGAGTTTATCACACGGGAGACTAAGTGCCCAAATCCCATGCAGAAACTGGATTTAAATTCTGGAAACATCCCACAAAAGCCTATTTTCCTGAAAGTAAAAAGCAGCTGATTTTGTCCACTTTCTATGTGGGTAAATGTCAGATTAATGCTCAATGCCCCTGATATATCTGAAAATGACTCTGCTTTTGCAGTATTTGTCCACTTGCTGTGTGGGTTAATTTTGGATTAATGCTCAATGCATCTGAAAAACTCTTGCTTTTGTGGATTTAAATCCCATTTCTGCATGAGACTCCAACGTATTGTTAGAAACTATCCTTGTTGTAATCCAAAGTATTTTGCTTGGCCTTGAATGAGCAATCAAGACTCATCAGATTTACAAAGAAATTGGTCCTACCTGTGGAGAAGAAACTGCTTTGTGTGTGTATGTACGTGCTTTCAAATCATCTGTCTACTTATGGTGACTCCATGAATATTTCGTAGGGTTTTCTTAGGCAAGGAATATTCAGACATGGCTTTGCCAGTTCCTTCCTCTGAAGTATAGCCTACACCACCTGGTATTCATTGGCTCCCATCCAAATACTAACTAGGAGCTGATCCTACTGAGCTTTCAAGATCAGACGGGGTCTGATGCTAGCAATAATTTATCCAGATGGATCAACACATCTATATGCCTTGTTGAACTCACCTTGGAGGCCTTGCTATGGGGACTGTGCAATAAATATCCGTGCTTAAGAATTTACCACAGTACTGCTAGGAAGCAGCAAATGAAGAGCTCCCAAAAGCTGCAAAGAGTCTGTCTGGTTCCAAATTGCTGCACGTTGATCAATGTGTTCTCCATACTTCAGCCCAATCCATATCATATAGCATTTTAGCTGTATCCACCAATAAGCACAGTGGCTTCTGATCCATGTAGACAATAAGAATGTTGTTGAACACACTGAGCTATGAAGATAATACTGTAATTCAATGGGTCTACTTTTGTTGGGTCTTACAACTGGATTTAAGCCACTGGTGACAGAAATATTCACTACATTTCTTTCAGTTCCTGGATTTGATCTAATAGGGCAATGAGTACTTACATTTCTTTCCCTCTCTGGTTTCAACACTCTGGGATCAAGGGCAATGGGTTTGCATGCTACAAGATTCTTTGTTTCTTGAAGCTTGGATATGCTGCTCCTTAAAATATATATTTTTGTTATTGTGTGCCTTCAAATAATTTCTGACTTATGGTGACACTTAGGTGACCCTATCATAGCATTTTCTTGCTAAGTCTCTTCAGAGGGGTTTGTCATTGCCATCTTCTGAGGCTGAGAGAGCATTACTTGCCTGAAATCATCCAGTGGTTTTACATGGCTGAGCCAGGATTTGAATCTTGGTCTCGAGAGACCTGGGGCCTTTGCAGACTGCCAGAAATAATGCACATTAAATTGAGGCACTGCCCTGGCTCAGTGCTAGGGAATTATGGGAACTGTAATTTATTGTGGCACCAGAGCTCTCTGACAGAGAAGGCTCAATGTCCCAGAAAAAAAATACAATTCCCATGACTCCCTAGCACTGAGCCAGGGAAGTGCCTCACTTTAATGTGCACTATTTCTGGCAGTCTGCAAAGGCCCATAGTCAAACTACTACACCACACTTGCTGGAAGACATGAGCATCAGAATGATCAAAACTGGGAAAAGTTACATTTTGGACTATAACTACCAGAAGCCTAGGCCAATGTAGCCAGTGGCTGTTCTGGATGGAAAATTTTGTGTGTTGCACATTCCTAAGCTTTGACTGAATGAGAAGGACAATGTTCAATGAAGCAAGAAGAACATGGAGAGTTTTATAGTACACATACACAACAGGAAAACATGAAAGAAAGTTTAAAAGTAATAATACATTATTTGGACATGAGCAAAGAGGTGGGGGAAAACATACCTTTTTGTATCCCATCTTTTGACTGGCAGTTGTATCTTGAATGAAAGAAAAATCCTGACTGGGACATTTTTTCTATCTGGTCAATTGGCAACCCTTGTGACAAGTAGTCTTGCAGTTACATTATTTTATTGTTTAGCCATGTGTTGGTCTATGTCAACACAGATTGTCAAAGTCATAGAATTTTATTGGACAATGTGAAAACTCATTTGCACATTTTATTGCTGTCCATCATTGCATCCATTCACAGTCCAGAGGCCTTCCATTGTTGTGAATAACAACTGGGAACAATTTCTGGCTATGGTCAATATAGAGGTTGCATTCTTCCACTGACAGGTGTTCTTTGCTAATTGCTTCCATTAGTTCCTTTTTATTGCAAGGCTTCATCAGCCCATGAATGTAGTGCTTCAACAAATACCAAACTAGATCTATCAGCTACAGTGTGTGGCATGATAATCAGTGTTCTCTCATTAAGCACTTCCTCAGTGAAATCCCCAGGTCAAATGCACAGTACTTACTGCAAAATATGCATTTTATACAAAGAAGTATTTCAGTCTGAAAAACCTATAGGTGCACAATAGAGGGAGATGCATGAACCCCCCCCCCCTAAAAAAAGTTTCATTCCAATGAAGAGATTACAGAAGAAACACTTTACTATGTGTAAAAGGGAGACACACGAGGAGATAGGAGACATCTATCAGCCATGTAAATATTTACTCAATCCTACTATGCAAATAAATATCTTATGAAACTATTACTAGCCTGGGAGCCCCACTGCAAATAGGGCTGGCTGATCCATAAGAACTCTTCAATTTACTGCATGTGTGTTTTGAAAACTTTTGTTTGAATTCTGCTTCTCATACTAAAGGGATGGTGGTAGCTATCTACAAACATCTCCTGGAAACCACATATGGGAAAGGCCGATATATGCACTCATTTTGCCAAGAAGAATTGAAAACCATGATTTCAGACACTGCATAGTCTCATATTTGGTTTTCGCCCCATACAAATTATGTTCAGCATCTGTGAGGGAGAATACTTTGAAAACCATCCATAGGTGGTATCTCACACCTGTAACACTGTCTAAAATGCTTAAAATGCTCTCTCTAGTTTGCCGGAGGGGTTGTAAATCTAAAGGCTCTTATATGCATATGTGGATTGAATGTCCTAAAGTGAGAAAATTCTGGGATGCAGTTTTCTATCAAATTTCATGCATCACTGATCAAACTGTAAATTTCTGTCCAATTTTGCTTTTGCTTTCTATTTTTGTTAAAAGTAATTCTAATTTGAATCACAGGAAACTGATAATTTTTCTTATTACTGCTGCTAGATTAGAAGTAGCCAAATGTTGGAAGTCAGGTGACCTCTCCATTGAGAGCTGGTGGTTTAGAATTTGGGATATGTGGTTGATTGAGAAACTGTCTGCTGGGACGAGGTTTTGCATTGGCCACAAAAGGACAGATACATTTCAAGAAGACTGGATGATCTTTAGTGACTATGTTAATCATCACTCCCTGATAGTCTCTGAAAGGTCTGATAGTCCTGATGAGAAATCTGTACCAAGGACAAGAGGTCACCATCAGAAGAGAATTTGGAGAAACAGAGTGGTTCCCAATAGGCAAAGGGATCAAGCAAGGCTACATCCTATCACCTTACTTGTTTAACTTATATGCTGAAAACATCATAAGAAAAGCAGAATTAGAATCAGAAAAAGGAGGGGTTTAGATAGGTGGAAGCAACATTAACAACCTAAACTATGCAGACAACCCCATAATATTAGCAGAAGACGTTCAGGAATTGGAACAGTTAATAAGAAAGGTGAACGATGAAAGTGCAAAGGTAGGTCTGATGCTAAACATAAAGAAAACAAAAATAATGACCACAGAAGAAATACACAAATTAAATCTAGACAATGAGGAAATTGAAACAGTTAAAGAATTCCCATATCTAGGATCAAACATTGACCAGAATGGAGTCTGCAGTCAAGAAATAAGAAGAAAACTATGGGAATGGGAAGGGCAGCTATGAAAGAACTGGAAAAGATACTGAAGAGCAAAGACATATAACTGAGTACTAAAGTCAGAATCATCCAGGCCATTATATTACCAATTATCACGTATGGATGTGAGAGCTGGACAGTGAAGGAAGCAGACAGAAAGAAAATCAGCTCATTTGAAATGTGGTGCTGGAGAAGAGTACTTAGGATACCATGGACAGCCAAGAAGAGAAACAAATGGGTTCTTGAACAGATCAGACTAGGGATCGCCTTGGAATCGCCTTGGAAGCAAAGATAATCAAGTTTAGACTATCATACTTCAGCCACATAATGAGAAGGCATGGCTCACTAGAAAAAACAATAATGCTAGGAAAGGTAGAGGGTAGAAGAAAGAGAGGAAGATCACAAACCAGATGGATAGACTCTATCAGGGGGGTTATGGGGAAGGCTGGCAGGATCTTGGCAAGGCAGTGGAAGATAGGGATTCCTGGAGATGTCTCATCCACAGGGTCACCATGAATCAGAACTGACTCGAGGGCAGCTAACAACAATGACAAATTATCACTCCCACCGGATCCAACCTCCTACTTCACAGATGGCTCTTTGGACAGACATTCTACACCTTGACAAGCCAGACTCTCTGGCTCTTGCTGAGAACTAATTTTTTGGTTCTGCTGCAGAATAACTACTCATCAGATACATACATTGGCCCTTGTAGTTTGTTTGTTTGTTGTTGTTGTTATTGTTCTACAGACTTTATGTGTTTTATTGCAAAAACTCAATAAAAATTAATTAGAAAAAAATTAAACCTGTGCCCCTCCAGATGTTGTTGCACCACAACTCCTGCCATCCCTGGCCATTTGCCATTTTAATATGCACTGATGAGAGTTGAAGAGCCACAGGTTCCCTACATGGGATACATGGACAGATACAATTGGCCTAGATTAGACTCTTTTAGGGGCAGCAAAAGGAAGGATCGGGGACATGGCGTGGGGTTGCCGCAGCCTTGATCTGCTGCTCCCCAGGGTGGCTCTCTGCTACCCCAAATGGGCCATCTGCATCGGCCAAAGTCTCACTGGTGTTAATGGAACAGCTAGCCAGATAAATTTGTGACCAATGTGACTGAGTTGTTATTATGAACCACCAATTGATAATACCTGGAAAGTGGTCACCAGGATTACAGGAATGTCTGTAATCTCAACTGTCTGGTTTACAGATTACATTGCTTGATGCGAGTACACATCACCTAGTGAAAAAAAAAAGCTTGTTCCCTTTGTACCTAAAGCAAGGGATGCCTGTATTCTTGATGGTGAAATGACTGAAAGTCAGCACATCTCCTTGATTTTGTGGATGCCAGGCAATTGCTCTCTTCATGTACTGGGGCGAGGTCGGCTGTGTTGCTTTCACTTACTGCCTCCTGTGCTGCCACCTGCCAGTATTAGCCCTGCTTAGCCAAATGCCGGCTGGCATAACTGGAGCATGAGGGGCAGGACTCCTCCCTGTAAAGGTGGGGTATGTTGGCAGTAAAGGACGACAGATCCTCTCCTGCTCCAATGTGGCTGGCACCCAGAATCAAAGCAGGAGGCATTTAGGCCAAGGAGTTCAAGCCAAGCCAAGTTTCAGGAACTTATTGTTCCTTCAGTCTGATTACAGGGTTGTGTGTCAGTTAGGGATTAAAGCCTTTCAAAGTAAAACTATTCTATTCTTTTAGCAGTGATAGAATGCAATAACAACATTAAGGAATAATGCAGTGTCTGGTGCAGTGAGTGATCAATGCTGTTTTAATCCCTCTTTTATTTTCAGAGTTCATTTTAACTGTATTCAACCCAGTGTGATTTTAGGATAGTTTTAGAGCCAAGATCAGCAAAGCCTATAATTCAGCCAAACTCCGTAGTTTCATATGGTGATCAGAAACATTCAGACAGCCATTTTGAAATTCTCTGTGCTTTTGACAAATTTGCTTGAGTCTTGTGTCAAATAAAATGACACAGTGCAATATTAAAACATCAGAATAAGTCCCTCCCCCAAATAAATAAACAAGCACAGCAACAAACGGAGTACTCCTGAGAAAAGAATTGTGCAAAATGGAATTTACTGCAGAAATCTGTTATCCAGGCTATATTAATACGTATGTATGCATGCAATATGATTTTGTGAGTTGTAAGAACTGACTTGAAGTTTTGAGCCTAAACCAAATACTACAAATACATTTCTCATGCAGGTTTAGGTAAACTGTTCTGAAATCCTTTTTGGAATACAAGGGCAATTTATAACATTCTAAAATAAATGAACAATTAATTTCTTCATTTAATATGGGGTATATTTAAATTGCAGATTCAAGCTTTTTTACTTGATAATTGGGTTTTATTGACATTTCCTTATATGCTGCTGGTAACACATCACTTGTGAAAATTATCCCCTCCTTGAAAATACTGATAAAAAGAGAATACTCTGAAGACCGTATGCATCTGGGTTACATTTTCAGTAATGCAAATATTTTGTAAATACATCAAAAATTCAAAAACAGGTAGGAAGAATAATAAATGGTAAAATGAATGCAGGAGACAAGTATGTGCAGTACTTCAATATTTCAGTGTATAAGCTTGATCTACTTTCTGGAAGTCTCCTCTCTCTATTGTCACATGAGGATAGTATGACACATGCTGGATATTAGCTTTTATGTTGCTTTGAATGGAATTTCCTCACCCGGAAGGACTGGGCCATGGTGGGGGCAGGAAGATTAATCCTTTCCTCTGTACTGTTTTACTAATCTATTCCACATATCCACCCCAAGTCATTTTGCCCAATTGTAGTATCAGCTGTTCTGTTGAAGTCCCAATTGTCAATGGTGGGGCAGGTGCAAGCATGAGGTAACAAACACACACAGATGCCTTTTTGACATGAAAAGACCATAACTATTTCAGTCACAGCTTTCTTAGTAGCACAGGGCAATGGATCCAGGCACTGGAAAATTCACCTGTCTGCCAATGAACTACCTCACACAACCTGCTGGCTGGCAGGAGGCATGGAATGACAGTTAACATGATCCTACTTGGATGCAAGCAACTGTGTGATTCCCCTTCCACTTCAGGTTAAGCAGGCCTAGTGGCACCAAGCCAGGTGTTTCTCTAGAAAACTTTACCCCAGATCCTTAAGGATCCTTGAAATAGGGAAGACATGGACAGAATAACAGAATCTGAGAGCTGGAAGGAGCTTAAGGGCCATCAAGTCCAACTCTCTTCTGCCATGCAAGACTCTCCAGCTTAAAGCAATGAAACTTCCATGTTTTGTTTCCACTTTAAAGCCCATTCTTGCTTTAGAAAAAACAGCTCAAAACTCTTTACAATCAATGTTTGTTCTCACCACCACAAAGACATTCACTCACCTGAAGGTTCGTAGAGATGCAGGTTTTGGAAGTATTTTGTATGCAGACACAGTCTTCTCCCTGGATGTGGCCCAATGCCACCAAAGTTGTGACAAAAAGAAAGAAGAAGGGAACGAACATGATCAAATCAAAGCCCATGACCCTACATGCATGTATAGTTTTAAAAAGGAAGGAAAGAAGGAAGGGAAGGAGGGTCACAATGGATGATGGACCTACTAGGTAATGCTGGTCCCCCTAGGCACTTCCTTTCTGCAGTCTTCCTGTCAGAAGCCTGCTCTTAGCCTGGCCACTCACAACCAAATTGTCCAATCAGCTGGGGAAAGAAACAGGTAGGATCCTATATAAGCAATATGAGATCCTGGGAAGAAGACATTGTACAGGATGAAATGGCAGTCCTCCATACCTATGCCCCTTTTAACAGTGTGCAAATGGTGATCCTGATAGGGCCAGAGAACTGCTCTCCATATCAAAGAAAACAGACCATCAGCAGTTGAAGGTTGCTTGCTTGTTCAGGAATTAATTGCTAGTTAGATGAACATGCAAGGTGGGAGAGTGATGATAAATAAGACAGTTCTAGCAGCCCTTTTGTTGCTGTCCTTTTCAGCCTCTATGTGGCGGGTATTTCTGTAGTGGAAAGCTTTCCCTCCTCAGGAAGCACCCCTGTGTGATTTACAGCCTGGGAAATCTGAATCATGGAGCTTCCCATAATGTAGCTCTCTGAATTTTGAAAATAAAATTAATTTTATAAAGAAAGAAAGAAAGAAAGAAACATATGTAGGATGAGGGAAGCAAACATGCTACTCTTTGGTTTCTATAATGTATTCTTTAAAAACTAGAACATACACGTGAAGATAGTTATTGTTCTTGTTGCTGTTGCTGTTATGTGCCTTCAACTCAACTCCAACTTGTTTAAGGATTTTCTTGGTGACACTTATTCAGAGCATTGGCCATTTCCTTCTTCCTATACCTGTGGTGGTGAACCTACGGCATGCATGCCAGAGATAGCACGCAAAGCCATTTTTCCTGGCAAGCAGAGGGTGGGGAAGAGGAGGAACAGATGCACACCAGTTCCTCCTCTTCCCGGCTGTCCCAGGCTGGGACAGCTGAAGAGGCAACTGAAGGCCGGGGGGGAGGGGAGGAGGAAAAGGCACGCTCCTGTTTCTCCTCTCCCTGGGCCTTCAGCTGCCTCCGGAAGGCCCGGGGGTGGGGAAAGAGGAGGAACAGGCATGTGCTTGTTGCTCTTCTTCCCCCCTTGCCCCTGCCAGGCCTTCAGCTGTCTCCAGAAAGGCAGCTGACGGCCTGGGAGGGCAGCGAGAAGAAGTTCTGCCCTGCAAGTCCCACCCTCTCAGAAAGCAGAAGTTCTGCCCCGGACATCCCATCTCATCTCCCCTGGAAGTCCCACCCCTCGGGCACCAGGTAAGACCCAGTGCCGGGACACTTTTTAGTGTGGTCACTCAGCCCCTAAAAGGTTCACCATTACTGTCTTAGACTGGGGGGGGGGGATGCAGACAGGCAGCTGTGGGCCTGCCTGAGAAGCAGTGGATTGGGGCTGAGGCTGCCCCACACCTCGGCCCCAATCCACTCTTCTGCCTACCCAGGAAGGAGCGCTAAAATACTGCTCCTTTCTCAAGCTGCAGAAAGGGTGCCAGAAGAGGTGGTGCACGCCTCTTCCACATCTCTTCTGTCGTAGCGTGTCTGGACGCTGCAACAGAAGGACATCATTGGAGCACTCGCCATGTGCAACGGCAGGCACTCCGATGACGTACTCGGGATAGGGTTGGGGCATCTGGCATCCAGCTGCCCCTCCTCTTCCCTGCCTCCAAGACAGCACAATGCACCTTCTGTAGAGGCCCTAAGACAGTATCATATGTCCCAAATGACCCAGCAGGTCTTAATGGCTGAGCATGGATTTGAAACCTAGTCCAATACACAAACCATGATACCACACTGGCTCTGAAAAGTTATGCTGTTTGTATTAAATGTGAGGGATGCCATGTAGTTATTTTGTCTCTGTGCATTGAGCAGTGCTGTTCCTGCATGTCTAATGTTGGAGTTATTGTCAGTGAGCTTCACTAAGGTAGAAGCTTTTCAGAAACCGAGGCCAATTGCAGATTTGAGGATGTGCCAGGCACCATGTTCTTTGACAGACTTGCCCCCCTCCCATTGAAGACAAAAGTGAATTTGCTGCAATGCTCCAGATGGTACCTGGTGGTGGTAAGTTTCCCTTTTAATATCCCATGCTGCTCCAGAGCAATGCTGTGTTGGAAGTACAGGGAATCAGATGGAAGTCAAGTCCAGATGGCTGGTGCTGCTTTGAGCATCAGGCCAGGACTTTTGTTTTAAAGGACCATCTAAGGCAGAAATCAGTGGTGTATGACCTGTCAGGGCATTGGGGTCATGCAGGAGCTCTTTCTACTTGTATTGTTTCCTGCTTTTCTACTTGAGAGCACTGGACTGCAATAACTTTATGATGCCATGATGCTGGAATATTAGTGACACAGAGAATAGCAACCAAGCAGAACCAGAGGCTAGCAACATTACTTCTTTAGATCAAAATTAGGATTCCTATGTTGGAATGATCATGCTAGCTTGGGGATTCTGAGCAGAACCATATGATCACATTGCCCTGCTGTAATTCTTTGCATTAGGCCTTTTGAACAAAATGCAATTTGGGGCGAGGTGATGCTGGGGGAAGTCTTATATGACTCTTTATTGACTGCAGAGTAACAGAGACATAAGATTAGACTGTTCATGAATTAATAATTTCCAACTGTTTTCTCTAGGTTACCTCAGAACACGATACTAGAGAGCTCCAAAAATATGTCCATCAGGAGATGCAGAAATACATGGGAGACATCTGTGAAGTTAATTTTTTTCTTGAGCTTGTATTAATGGTGAGCAGCTTTCAACCAGTTTTCTAATCACTCATATAATCAGCAATACTTTGACAGAGACTCTGAAGACACCCTGCTTATTTAGACCGATAAAACAAGACAGCTGGCCATATGCTCTAGGGTCCTCAATATAACTAAAGAAAATTACAGCCTAACTCTAGCTGGTTAAGATAAATTTTGCACAAATCTCCTTAGAAATAGAAATCTGGCCATCCTGTAATGTGTCCAAATGCTTTTGAAAAAGAAAAAGATTAAGGTAGCAATTCTAACCTGCTAGGCATTGGGCTGATGGGCCATTTATGGTTGGCCCTAATATTGGACAGAGTAAAGTGATTGTTCAGTGGTTCATGCTGGGAGGCAACAGTAACAGCTACCACACTTTTGGCCTGAACTCCTCGGATATTCCTTTCTGTGGGAGGACAGAGCTCAGTGGCTGTCTCTCTCATCAACCATATCCAGTTAGCACTAATGGCAGAATACTACACAAAAGTCCACACTGTAGTGGAACCCATTCTTCCAATCACTCCTTTTGATCTTCCCAGCAGGTAGGTTGAGAGAAGCATCAGTTGGCAGGAGGATCAACAGATGAAATGGATTTTTGCCCCATGTTATGCCAAAAGGATTCACTAGAAGCTGTAGGAGAGCCAGCATGGTATACTGGTTTGAACATGGGACTACAACTCTAGGTTCAAATCCTCACTTGGCCATGGAAATCAACTGAGTGACCTTGGCCAAGTTACACACTCTCAGTGTCAGAGGAAGGCAAAGACAATGCTCCTCTGAACAAATCTTGTCAAGAAAATTCTATGATAGGTTCACCTTAGGATTACCAAAAGTCAGAAACAACTTGAAGTCACACAACAAAAAGCTGTAACCAATTAAATTGTGACCTATTTCACCCAATATAATCTTTCAGAGTTTATTGTTCTCCTACTCTTACTCAGTTAATGTACACAATGCTGTTTAGGTGCAATCTAAAGTTCTTTCCATCTTATTCATGAAGAAATGTTGGTAAGTTCTAGTCAAAAAGAAGAAAAATAAAATTCATATCTATTTGGCTTAACCAAATGTAATGGGCAAAGCTCTTCCATATATGGGCACAATAATGTTTTACCCACCCACCATTTCCCAAAGGAAATAATAACAAGGCTCAAGATTCTACATTGCATTCATAGCTACACAAATATAGATATGAACAACCTATTAAACTGACCCCTGGAACCCACCTTAAATTTTAGGGAGCATCTCGGAAAGATGGAGGTCTGTGGTGTGAGCAAGTGGTATACTTCAGGATGATCTAGTTTGCCCTTCTTAACACAGCCAACAATTATAGTGCAATGAACCCTCCATCCTCCTGAGCTATGGTATGATCAGTGCCTGTGGCTTCTGCTACTGGCTGCACCATGGTTCAGGGGTAGGAGAAGGCTAGCTGCATCATTTTGAAGGACCCCAGTTGCCCACACCTCAGATCTCCATTTCTCAGAGCAGCTTCCTTAAGTTTAAAGTGGGTTTCAAGGTCATTAAAACAGTGCCACAGCAGTGAATACAAAACATATATGAATCCATGTTTAAATATGTGTTCTGTTACAATGCTTATTTGGCCATTGCAAGTCACTATCTAGCAGTGTCCCTTACCTCATGGAATAGTTGTGAAGTTAGAGGGTTACCCTGGGTATGTTGGAGTACAGGTGAACTGTAACAGTAAGAAATACATATTACAAATTTATGTCATACTGAGGGAGGGGAGTGAAGCTGAAAGAAATTACTTCTCAAAGATTGTCTTGGCACCACCTTGAATGCCTTCTGGAGTTTTTAAAAATGGCCATATGTAAGGGATAAAGTGTTTTAGTTCAATAGGCTCTATGGCATGAAGGGCTTTAAAGGTGAAAAGCATCACCTCAGACAATACACACTAAGTGAAAACACAGTCATTGCTCATTGGCTAGGCAGGAACCAACCATCTTCCTTCAAGGTAGCTCATTATATCACATTTCTCCATCACTGAACCACAGTATTTAGTTTTTGGGAATATATTATTATTTCCTCACCGTGTTCATTACTAGTAAAGTCTAATCAACTGTCTAACATAGCATGCATGTTTCTGTCTGTTCACAAAGTATACTCATATTCGATAACCATTTCATACTTCCATGCTTCAACATTAGGAACATTATGAATCTTATTCTTCAGTATATTGCTGAAGCTGAAGCTGAAGGTGAAGAAACCTAGAATGCTAAGCTAACCCTGAGAGCCAGTGTGACGTAATGGTTTGAGCACTGGACTAGGACTTTGGAGATCAGGCTTTGAATTCCCATTGGCCATGGAAAAACCACTGGATGACCTTGGACATGCTCTCTTATCCTATCAACACATTTTGCAAACAACAAGTACAACACACACCACAGGATAGGCTCACCTTAGGGTTGCCATCAGTCAGAAATGATTTCATGGTACATAACAACAACAACAACAACAACAACAACCTAATTTTCTGAAGATCAGATCTAAGGACATTATTATATTGAGTCAGGAGTGAGCTAGGTATAGCCTGCAAGCTGAGTTCAGCTTCCTTAGATCCCCTCCATCTTCGTATTTCTTTCCTAATTTATTTTTTGCCTCAGAATGGTGAATTTGATTCTCTGAAGTCCAGGACTACCAAAGGGTGAGTTGCCATTTAAATGTAATTCTACCTGTCCTGGACATTTTGTGGGAGAGTGTGGGAACTAAAGCAGTCACATGGAGGAATTACATTTAAATAGAAAATTGCACCCCTCACAAGGTTCTGGGAGTGCATTCTGCCATTTGGAGGGAATTTTTTTGTGGAGACCATGAGGGGTTGGGGAGGTGCAGCCCATCAGTGTCTGGGAGAAAGCAAAAATCACTCACAGACCCCAAGAAGCCACCTTGTCCATTGCTAAGTCATGCAGGTTTGAACACAGAAAAGTCTCATGTGGAAGGATATTGACATAGAAGGCTGGATGAAAAAGTATAGAAGAATATTAGATAAAATGGGTGAAGCAGAAGAAACATATTTTTAAAACAGCACCCACCAGCAAAATGATTACTGTCCCTGAATAGCCTCTATACACATTGGACAATACTTAGTTGTACCTCTTTGACTCTCTTGGTTAGCCACAGAGAGACAGCAGGTAATGATGGTAACCATAAAGACACTCCTGAGACTGTTTGTGCAAGTGTTTGTTTTTTGTTTGTTTGTTTAAAAAACAATGTGTCTTTTGTATTACTTTATCCATAAATGCATTGTGTATTCTTTCCCATTGTAGGGTCTTCTACTGATTTTTATTAAACTGGACAGCACCAGCAATTGCAGATAGACAGATCCTCTGGAAGAAACTGGAGGCACACCACTTAGAACACCAACATAATAGCCAACAGAAACAAAACCTCTTATTGGTCCCAGGACATAGAAGTTTATTAAAACGTTGTTTTTGTCTGTGTGCACTGACTAAGAAAGTACATGGGAAAGCACATTTTCTTCAATGCAGGAAAATCTTATTCAGCCTTTTCCCACTCACTTATTAAAAGTGATTCAATTAGAACTCATTGCAGCTGTAAGCAAATTACTGAGGAAAGGAGTGGAATAAGACTATGTAAGATTTGCTTGCTCCTGAGGTTGGCAGTCAACACCTTGATAAACTTCTGTTTCCTAGCATAACTTTGAGGCTTTGCCTCTGTTCTAGATAGTGCCTGAGATGAGTGGTAGGCAGCATAACTTTGCATCTAGTGACATATTGTGCTAGGAATGGCAGATGTCAGTGGTTTCAAGGTTGAATAAGTGTGCCTGACCTAGAAATCAACACCCCACAATAATGCTTCATGAGAAAACACAATACAGGGTTGAGAGATTGCTCTTTGGAAAGGAATAAACATTCACTTTAAATTTATTTCTCATTCTGGAAAAAAAAATAGCCACCAACATTTATGTAACTTGCCAGGAGTCTCATAGTGTCCATATCAATTTATTTATGTATTGCACTCACATCAGTTGTGGGTTGGATCCACATTTAGGTGCCTGCAGTATGGTTGGTGGAAGCAGATTCCCCTGGTCCATCATCCCCATAGCACCCCCTCTACACACACCTCACCGGATCAGAAGTCCTTTTGTTTCTGTCCTATCTGGTATAATGCCTGAATTGGGTTAGAGTTATGGGGGTCCATTTATACCCATGAAAGCAATATAATCATCTGCTTGATGAAATTCAGAGTGAGGGTATCCTCCTCAATGGTGCTACAATGTCTGCTTGAAGATCCCCAGCAACATAACTGGCCCTTAGGTAACTGGTTCTACGATAGAACAGCATTTACCATGAAGATGTCTCTGTATTCAGCTGAAGGGTATTCTTCTGTAACTTAAGGCCTTTCCAGACTGCCAGAAATAATGCAGCTTGAGTCCACTTTAACTGCCCTGGCTCAGTGCTAGGGAATCATGGGAAGTGTAGTTTTTTTCTGAGACATTGAGCCTTGTCTGTCAGAGAGCTCTGGTGCCACAATAAACTACACTTCCCATTATTCCCTAGCACTGAGCCAGGGCAGTTAAGGTGGACTCAAGCTGCATTATTTCTGGCAGTCTGTAATGGCCCTTAGTACTTTATCACACCAGCTGTCCCTCTGTAATTGCACTAGTTTAAGAAGGGATGCATACAGACTTAGCAAAATTTCTTATCACATTGTCCCCCATGATAGCATTTTGCTGATCCATGTTCACATGATCTGTTTTCCACACTGAAAACACTGCCTTTTGGGAGGAACAAGAGGGAGACAAGCAATTGCAGCTGCCAACCACCTCCTGAAGCCAGCTGCTGTGTGAATATGCACACAGCAGCCAGCTTCAGGAAGGTGTTGGCTGCTGCAATTATTGCAAGCAGGATGGAGGAGAAGGAGAGAGGAGCAGAATCACACCCACTCACACCACGTGACTGCCTGAGAAGTGGAACTGCACTGGAAGGGACCTATTGCAAGAAGGCAATAATAGAATAGCAGTGAGATTGAGAGCCTATTGATGGGGTTTGCCCCCCAATGAAAAGGTGCACTACAGTAATGAATGGAGTACAAGGGAACAGCAGGACAGACACAATGTCATGTGATAAGTACCAGCCAAAGACATTTATTGTTGGAATATGAATGGGTTATACAGTCAAAGGAGAAATGTAGAGATGTGTGTGTGGAAATTTCCTAAGGGAACAGTGTCTACTGAAAACAAAGAGAACTCAACACGCAGGTGGTTTAGAAGTCAAAACATGTGCTCACAGGGCAGAATAACATAAACAAGTTTGAGCCTGGGAATAGATAGGTAACACATACACATATAAGCTCATGGAAAAGACGTCACATGGGGGATGATATACAGCTAGAGGCTGGGTTACAGAACATCATCCAATCAGCATAAGGGTAACACCCAGAGGGTGGAGTATGGGAAGTGCCAAGAGTTTCCTTTTTCTCTTCTGTTTATATATGCAAGCAATGTGTTTGTGTATAGCTTACACTTACACTTGGTAACTGCCTTTTACCCTGTAACTGTAACTTTCTGGATCTGTAAACATGGATCTGTAACTTTTTTATTGCTGTGGTTCTACAACAACATCGGCAAGATGTGATCCTATAATGGATTGTATGTGTTTTTTTCTTATTTACTTTATGGAACAATAAAGCTCTACTTTAGATCTACAAGATGTGTCTGCATGCTTTTAGCATGGAGGAGGCTGATGGAGGAAGCTGGTTTCTGAGCTCTGCTGTACTGTACATCACATCCAAATATTCACATTTATATCCTGTTAAAATCCTACTTTTCAGCCTCATGTGATAAAATCTTTAACCCCATTACATCTAGTCCTGAATTCCCCTCCCCCTTTATATTTATATCCCACCTTTTTCAAGTTTGGGACTCCAAAGTGGGTTATATTGGTTAAAACAAGCATAGGCTAAAACTTCACAGCATACAAAAGTTAAAATGTATTTAAACTACCGGTATTAAAGAAGTAAAACCCATTTTAAACATAAACCACTAAACAAACAAGGCAGATATTAAAATGAGCATCTCAGAATCTTCAGTGGGTATAAAAGGCAGGAGAATGAAGGAAGAGACAGGCAATGAGTTGTGTGGGGGGAAGAGTTTAGGAAAGAAGAAAAGTTTGCATTTTAATGCTGTTGGGTGTGTCCTTTTTGTCAGGAGCAAGCTATGAAAGATAAATGTCCCACATCTGACACATGACAAAGGAAGAATAGCTACAGCATGTCAAGCAGTGTGTGTGTGGAGGAAACTTAGCTATCTCATTTGTTTATAACAAGAAGAGAATGGCCAGGGTCTCAGTACTCCTGGCAAATGAGTGCAGGGTCTGAGTTGGAGACAGATCCCCTGTATATCATCCTGCCAAGCACCCCCCCCCCTGTGTCTTGTAAATCTAAGTAGCTGGTGCTACACAGTTTTTTTTTTTTAAAAAAAAACCCACGTAAATAAAACTGCTCACTCTGCAAGAGCAGCAGGCAGGCTTGAAACTACCCTCTGCCATATTGAACTGAGGCTCCATGCACCCCCACCCCATTTTAAATAAAATGACTCCAGCTCTGTATGTGTGGTAATAATCTGCACATGAGTGACTGCTGTAATGCTTGCAGTTGCAGTTGCCAGCAGGGAAGTAAATGATCACTTCTGGCACATACAATGGACTCCAGCTTTGTCTGGGTGGTGTGTGTGGCAGAACAACAAATGCAGCAGCAAAAAGAGGGGGCGAGGTGGGGCGTAGGAGAGAAATAACCCTGAAGGTTCAACAAATAGTGTGAAGTTTAAAAGAAGGAAGGGGGTAAGAGAGAACACTCTGCATACTGGGTTTGTGGCTCAAAGAAAACACACCCTGCTAGACATGACAGGAGTGTTAGCAGCTTTTTGCTTTTGACCTCTCTTCTGGCTTTTAAGAGAGGTGGTGAGGCATATGTCACCAGAGCCATGCTGTGTCAGGGGAAAGTTCTTTTTCTCTCCTTCAGTGTTTCTTTCCCCCAGTTACTGGTTGTGTGTGGTTTGATATTCAAATGAATCTGTCAGGAACAAGAGTCTGGTGCTCAGGCCTGATGACATTGATTTGTGAGCATAATGCTCGACTACGGGATGTGTGACAGATAAATTTTATCAAAATTAAGGCACAATTAAACATTTCATCTTCCTAATTACTGGCTGTAGATTCAGCCTGATGACCATGTGCTGTAAGAAATCAGCGACCATTACACATTTTAATGGAGCACAGCTGTCTTACAGCTTGGTAATATTTGCACAGTGCCACAGAACTGTAATTTATGATAAAAAGAAAAAAATGTGTATTGGCTCTCTTTTGCCAAAATAGATTAAGGATTCATATACTTTAATGAGATTTGGACCTAGTCTTGGATTATCATTATAAATGATTTATGTGCATGTTGGTGGACTCCTGTAGTTTTGAGTTGATTTGTGTTTTGGTCGACCAGTGTATAATTCCTCCTTGCCTTGTGTGCCAATGTTTACACTTTCTCCTTGGTCTCCTTGATTTTTCTTCTCCCCGTTCCCCAGGAAAAAAGGAGAGTACAAAGGTCAAGAGACATGATATAGGCACCTGCCTTTGTTACAGAGCTTGACTGTTGAGAGCGCATATTGGGAAATTTCAGGAGAATTATAGAGTAACAGAACTGTAGTTAACCTGGAAAAGTCCTTTCTGTTCAGTATGCCTAACAGAAAAAATACTCATAAATCCTTATCATGGAGCATAACCAGAAAGCAAGAGCAAGCAAAGTCTTCCACTCAAAGTACATCTCATATGGGAAGTGACATAGAGAAAAACAAAACAAAACATGACAGCACCTTTAACTGGCTTTTACGTTTGCATGAGCTTCCATGGATATGAATCTACTTCTTCAAATGCAGTACCAAGTGGTATTAAGGCTTCAGGTATAAAGCATATTTATATCCTTTATTTTAGCATGAGCTTTTGTGAATATAAATCCACTTCTTTGGATGCAGCCCTGAGTGGTATTGAGGACTCTGCTAAAATAAAAACCAGTTAGCCCATAAGGTACTGCCACATTTCTTTTATGTTTCCTCTTCTCTGCCTCCCTTCCACCTTTTTGTTTTTCAAGAGACAAAAATGGCTATTACTTTGAAAACTAATGTGGGGAAATGCATCTATTACAAAAGATGGCTGAAGCACAGCAGATGAAAGGCCTAAAAATTACAGGATTTACAGTCAATTTATGGGAAAACTGAGGAAACAGGGAACTGAACATGGTTTATTTGTACTTGACTAATTTCCACTTTATGTAGGATTCAGTCTTGATATGAAGGTGCATGTTGTTTGGCATAAAGGGTACACAGTTTTGCTTTCAGTTGAATTCATTCAAAAATAATTGCTATGGTTGCTTTCCTAAACTGAAAATGACAGAGGAAGATAAAGAATTATAAAATTATAGAACTGGAAGAGACCACAAGGGCCATTGAGTCCAACCCTATTTTTCTATGCAGGAATACACAATTAAATCACTCCAGTCAAATGGCCATCCAGCTTCTGTTTAAAAACCTCCACAGAAGGAGACTGCACTATGCTCTGCGGCAGTGCATTCCACTGTCAAACAGTTCGTTCCATTAGGATGTTCTTCCTAATGTTTAGGTAGAATCTCTTTTCCTGTAATTTGAATCCATTCCTCTGTGTCCTAGTCTCTGGAGCTGCAGAAAACAAGCTTGCTCCTTTTTAAACATGACATCCTTTCAATATTTAAACATGGGCATCATGTCACCTCTTAAACCTTATCTTCTCCAGTCTGAACATAACCAGGTCCCTACGCTGCTGTCCATAGGGGATGGCTTCAAGACTTTTCACCATTTTGGTCACATTTCTCTGGACATGCTCCAGCTTGTCTGTATTCTTAAATTTTAATGCCCAGCACTGGACAAATATTCTAGGTGAGGTCTGACCAAAACAGAATAGAGTAGTACTAGTACTTCCCTCAGTCTAGACACTGTACTCCTCCTGATGCAGGCTAGAATTGCATTGGTTTTTTAAGCTGCTGCATCACATTGACTCATGTTCAGCTTGTGGACTACTAAGATCTCTAGATCCCTTTAACTTGTTGTTGTTGTTGTTGTTGTTGTTGTTGTTGTCAAACCAGGGCCACCTATCCTATAGCTGTAAAGTTGCTCATACCCTTCAGTGCTCTATTCTCTGTTTCTTTTATATTTATATTGGCCATTATTCTGTATCACCTACTTAGCTGAGTTAAGTATACTTAGCTAATAACCCCCGAAGCCTGTCAGAAAAGTCATTCACCTGTGCACTGATCACCAGCAGAATGAACCTCCTTGTTTCTATGTGGCTGATGCCCGATGAAGTAGGTTGTGTGGTGGGGGTGGGGGTATGATTGTGGCAATAGAGTCATGATCATGACTAAAGAGCAATTGAGAATATGGGACAGTTATGGATGAGTAAATATAAAAAGTACGGTACACTTAACTTAGGGCTTTTACAGACTGCCAGAAATAATGCAACTTGAGGCCACTTTAACTGTTCTGGCTCAGTGCTACGGAATCGTGGGAACTGTAGTTTATTGTGGCACCAGAGCTCTCTGACAGAGAAGGCTCAGTGTCTCAGAAAAAAATACAGTTCCCATGATTCCTTAGCACTGAGCCAGGACAGTTAAAGTGGCCTGAAACTGCATTATTTCTGGCACTCTGTAAAGGCCCTTAGTAGCTGATATAGAATACTAGCCATTATATTTAAAACTCCATTTTCTGAGCACTTCAGTTATATTTCAATGGAATTACAGTTTACCTTTGTTTTAATCATGCTTGAAATGGAAATATATAAATGAAAAGAAAGGAAAAAGAAAAGAAAAGCTACATTAAAATATTAATAATATGAAAAATCCTGTACAAGCCTGGCTTATCCCAACACTCATATGCTGGAATGTTTCATACTATACCAGGTTGCATATGCTTGCACACTAATTCTCAATTGCCGTATGCAGTTTGTGACAACCATCTGCTAAGACCTCCCTTAGAGTTCTTTCTCCCACTCAGCCCAGCTGAAAGGAAAATATGGACCAAAAGGGGAAAAGAAAGAAAAGTAAAACAACAATACCCAACTTCTGCTGGTAGATGAAAAACTTAATTGGGGAAGCAAAGTTATAGTCTTTTGCTTCATTTGGAGTAGAGTGTGCCAGAAACTTATGCCCTGCTCATAAAATATTTCTGGAATGTAAAACATTAAATAAAATGGGAAAATTTACAATAAAATCCTGCTTCTCTTGACAAACTTCAGAAACAATAAAATATGTACACAGGGCATGTATGTCTTATTTATGAGATAAATTGCACATAGTGACTTAAGTTAAGCAGATGATCGGAAGTGGGGGAGAAAGTATAGAATCACAGAATCATAGAATCAAAGAGTTGGAAGAGACCACAAGGGCCATCCAGTCGGACTCCCTACCATGCTGGAACACCTTCATCTTGAGGTGTATCTTGCACCTTCAGAACTGGTGTAAACAAATTCCTTGTCATTTTTGGCACAGTTTGTTCTCAAATCCCACCCTTCTTATTTATTTCTACATATACAGCTCTTTTTGTACATAGAAGTCTTTGCACTTGACTTTCCCCTAACCAGTTTGGTGGCTGGAAGCTTTATTGTTTACCACAGTAGTCATGTGAATGAGCCATAAAACAAGTGTAAGTGTGTGGGTGCATGTATGTGTATGCCCATGCATGTACACACTCATGCTTACACACACTGACACACCTGGCCCCACTAACTTTTCCCAGGATGGAACTCACAAGATTGTTTAGGTGCCCTGTGGCAAACTGCAGTTGGAGAGCTCCTTGTGAAACAAAATCAGGACTGGAATAGTTCATACTAGATTTGTTAGTCAGTATGGTGCTAGGAATGTTGCTCTCTGAAGCTTATTAAAACTTTATATAGTCCTGAAATCTCATTGTCCTGCAAGATACCTATTTGCTCCAGTACGTATGGGTGTGATCCAAGAAGACTGAAATGCATCCTGCAGCATGTAGGCATGGCTGGATGAAAGAGGTGGGTCATCTATAGTTGCAGGTAGATGGGTGTGTGTGAGAGAGTGGTCTGATTTGACATGAGGCAGGGCTATCTTCTTTTAAGCCAGGGATGAAGCTCTTGCTGTCAGTTGAAGCTCCTCTTCTACAGAACATTTAGTGGGGTCATATCTTTGCAGACAATTTACTATGAAGCTATGAGGACAAAGTCATCTCCATCCTCTGAGTCAACAGAACAGTCAGCATCCTGATGCATGACACCAATTTCTTTCCACAAAGAATATATATTTTTCTACATATACAGCTCTTTTTGTACACATCTATGAAAATGTGAAGAGAGGCATCAAATATCTAGTGTTTTCTGTGGTCTGCTCATTATTTTATCTACTTGGGCCAGAGTTGACCTGAGTAAGCAAATCCTTGCCATTCACATAGTCTACTTCCAGACTCATGGTAATGGTTTCAAAGATCATCATCAGTTTCAATTACAGACTTAGAGTACACTTCTTACCTCTTTCAAAAACCTATATTTATTATTATTATTTTACAGACAATAAACTAAGGACTAGTGTAACAACAACAACATCTGAACATAGATTTGAATCTGTGCCTTCCATCATAGTGTCACTTGATTCTTTATAAATAAATTTAGTTTAACCAGTAGGTTCTGTTGGCTAGATCCTGGAAATCTTGTTGATTTTCCTGTTGATCTGCAGGGTTTTTTTTAAAATCATGCAATACTTGTTTTAAAGGGTTGTTTAGCTATCTTTGTGTCACCAAAGATTGCTTTTAAGCCTCTCTTATATTTATGGTCTTAAGGGCTATAGTTGATAAACCTTCTGTCAAGATTCAGATATTTAATCACTGTGACAGCAGCATGCATATTTTGAACTTTAGAGGCCTTGGGAAAAGTTGAATTCTGCCTCTAAGTAATCCACATGGCTGAATTCCCTGAAGTATGTTTTGCAAAAAGATGTTCTTCATACAGATGTAACAAGTCTTGCATTCTATTTCTTCACCCAAGGAAAAGGCTGGCTAAGATGGAAAGTGTAGAATAATGTTTATACATTGCACATATCTGTGTTCTGTTGAAGTATGCTAGCCGTTGCTAAAGTGGTTCAAAAAAATTGTAGGTTGTCTTCGTTTTGCTCCATTTTGATATCCTTAGAATCTCAGTTCAATGTTCCTTCAATTACAAATGGAAGGAGACACTCAGAAGCCATGGGAATCCATGTACTGCAGTTGTCTTCTTTCTTTACACAACTGAGAAGAGAGGAATGAAAGATACAGATGTGAGAACCCACTTTGTTTATCTCTGTATGCATGTGTGTTCGTGGAGAAGAGTTATCTGATCCTTTAAGTCCCAAATAGTAACAGAATTGGGATTCCTGTTGGGAACATGGTACCTGTAAGTGGTTCAAGAGGGCAAGTGCCAATAATTTAGGCTGACTGATATGTTGTGAATGTTTTAATAAAATAAATAAATACATCTTCTCTTCCTATATTTGTTGCTAGCTTTGCCTGTTGATAGCCTTCATCTGAAGTTCTTTCCTGGGTATTCCATATTCTGTTGACATAACGAAACAGCAGAGGTATGCAGCTTTTTAGATATATGAACTCATTTGAAATATAACTGCAAAATGGCTGCTGTGGTGAGTGTGGCCAGGTCATGGTGAGTAAATCATTATGAGTCTGAATGATTTAACTGCCAAGGCAACATCCAGGGCTTCTATAATGCTGGTGATCAGTGATGGCAGGTGGCTTCAATGTCTGTAAGCCAGTTAATCAGCTGCAGCTTTTAGTCCAAAATTTAAAAGAACTATTCAAAGTACTGAATCTTCTCTCCTAAGTAGGTTCAGTACCATGGAGAGAAACTTTAAAGGTCACATAAAAATCTGGAGTGACTTCACTGTACTGCTGACATGGAAGTCAACATCTACTACTGCTAGTAATCTGTTATGGCCAGAGTCTGACAAAGTTACTTATGAGACCTACAATTCAGAGAACCCCTTATCTAACATGACCACTGGCCATGTTGGTTGGGGGATTCCGGGAACTGTCATTAAAAAGGTAACTTTCCCAAACTCTGGTTGTGACAAGCTGTAGGATTTAGTCAGAATCCATTGAGACTTGGGAGTGTTTTAATGCATGCCATTTTGTCTGTAGGCATAAGCTCTTGTTATGCACCCCTGCATGCCCTGCACTGTATTTTGGGATCCCTATATTTTTTATTTGAAGATAGCATGTTTTTGAGAGATGTTATGACCTTACAGGAACATTAAAAAGGTCAAGTTCCCAGGGAAAAAGGAACTGCTTTTCCCAGGCATGTGTACATCTAAATAAACAAAACCAATAAATCTAAAGTGCTTCATCCTTGAGTCTTGAGTCCCTATATTGGGAGAAAGGTGGGAAATAATAATAATGATAATGATAATAATAATAATAATAATAATAATAATAATCCTTTCCTGATTAGTCCTCATTTCCTCTCAAAACCTGAGACAAAGGATCTCTTCGGACTTCGGACTGCCTACCCCCTATTGTGATCCCAGCCAAACCTCTCCATCCACCCATCTCAAGACTATCTCAATCCAATCACTGCTTTTGCAAAAACTATCAATGAGTCTGGAATCCTGTTGTCGATTCCTAGGATAAGCCATTCAGTCTTTGTCACCTGGCTAGATAGCTTATTGCCAAGGCTAATTTTAAAGTATAAATATGGCTTTAAAACCTAATCACTGCATATACAGCCTAGTCCACATACATGGCCACACTCTGTGTATGTTCTGTGTCACCCTCAGACCTCCTAGTCTGAGCCACTCCAGCTTTCCAAGGTCATATCTTGTGACAGGTAAATATAACCGCATTGGAATCCCTAAACCCCACTATCCCCTTTCCATATTTCCATTTTGGTTAATCCTGTGTTCTGTGTGTATGTTTGAATTGCTATCTTGCATCTGTGTGATTGCAAACAGCATATTTTCCAAATAAAACTTTCATAGTTCACCAAGAACCTGGAGTGCTCCCAGTTAGTACTGGTATATATTTGTGCACCCAGTCCAAAGGTTACCCAAGCCTCTTGCAGAGCTAATTCCCCAAAGTTTTGAAGTATCACTGACAACTGATGGAAACCTCAAGTTCTCCCACTTTTACTTTGGGTAACATCTTTTTCAGGTATTCAAAATTCTAACCATGGAGTGGAGTGAGGACATGTGCTCTGGCCCTTCAACTTTCACCATGCACTCTCCCCAGCTTCTCATGTACAGGAGTTTAACCATGTACAGAGAATAATAATAATAATAATAATAATAATAATAATATGGTTTATTTATATATCCTGCCTCTCTCCTTGTTTGGCTAAATGTGGCTGCACCCTCTGTTTTGCACAAGGAGGTCATAGGTGGATGGGGTTGAGGCCAGAATACACATCCCCATCTCCCTTATATATTTAAGAAACCCATTTTGTATCAGATCAAAGTCCTATCTAATTTAACATTCTGTTTCTACAATAACTATCCTGTGCAATATGATTACAATTTTGACTGTCTGAACTAGCCTTTAGTCCAGTTATTCTGTACTTAGAGGTATGTCTGAACTCAGCACAGGATTTCAATGTCACATACTTTCTGTCCCAAAGCTTTGCTAGCAGCGTCAATACCGATATGTCAATGTAAGTTCAGTATGTCAGATTCGGAGCTTGGAAAATATTATTTTTAATGACTACAACTCCAAGAATCTGGTGGCCATGCTGGGTCAGGGATTCTGAGAGTTGCAGTCCAAAAAGCAACTTATCCTACCTTTACCAATATCAACTTGTGTTCCACAAGTTTATATAGAAATCTATGTATCATGCAGTAGGCATAACTTGAGGACAAGATTGCAGTCTATCCTTTGTTATATCCACCGGCCTAAGATCAGATTGCAATGTTATAAAATGTTATAAAAATGTTATAAAACAACAGCAACAGAAAGAACAATGATCCCAACAGAGGATTTTCAACCATTTATGTCTTGTAAGAAAAATGGGCATGACTTTTTATTTTTATTTTTGTAAATTCACAAGTTTAACACCATAAGAGCATTCTTATTATGGGCAAGCATGCAAGTCTGAAGTCATTTGATATAAATGCTGTTCTCTGAGTTATTAACATGGAAAAGAATAAGAGAGTCCAGTTGACAGGTCCTGCTGCTCTGTGAGTTTGTTAGAAACAAATGGCTTAATTTTTTAATATAAGGGAAAGAGGGCATTTCCAGTCTCTCCCCCCCCCCCCCCAAATTATAGCTGCCCTGATTCAAACCCTCATTAGAACCCAATTGTTTGCTTTCAGTTCTGTCATGAAATTGTATTTTGACAGTAGTATGTTGCACAAATAAGCTGACCTGTCAGGTTTAGGGCAATTTATGGAGCTGGTCAGCATCTATGTTTGTGCCATCCCCCCCCCCCCCATGCTTTTGTTGCAATGAGATGTAATGGCTTTTCAGCATACCATAAGCACAGTTGTGACCACAGGCTCACTTGTGTCATTTTGTGTGCAGTAATGAAGCCTGACGAGTGGTCTCCTGCTTGCAGATAGCCGGCTGTTGTCCTAAAAATGCAAACCATTGCCTCAGGCCATGGAATCAGGAACAGGCAAAGGACAGTGGCACACAGGCAGGACTCCCCACTGCTCATCCGCACTTTAGCACACTTGACTTGGAATGCAGAAGAGCTGCCTTTATCCTTGTACAGGAGGCTGCTAGTACAAAGGAGGAAAAGTGAGTGAAATTATTGCAGTGACTGGCAATTTGGAAAATCAGGTAATAATAATAATAATAATGCCAAGCTGACACCTACAAGACATCCTGCCGACCTTGCTCATTTCCTCTCACTGTTTTTCCTCCAATAATATGTACCTTGGAGGTAGAAAAAGGTGTAATCAGCATAGTTCATTATCGCTCAGACATGCACAGAAAAGAAGCAATCATGGCAAGCTTTCCTTCCCACCTGAAACTCATGGCTACAGTTGAAAGATGCACAATGCAAAAAAAGTTGCTCAAGCCAAGTAAGGGCCTCTGCAGACTGGCCCAAAGGGCCAGCCTGGAGGCAGAGATGGGGCGGAGCAGCTGCATGCCACCCACTCCAACCCCTCGCCAACGCCATCCTGGCGCAGCATTCTGACGTGCTGCACCAGAAAGGGTGCTGAAGAGCCACGCGCTGTCTCTTAAGGTGGCCTTTTGCCGCCCCTGAAAGGAGCGGCATTTTGCTGCTCTTTTTGGGGCGGCAAAGGGAAGATTGGGGTCACGGCGTGGGGTAGCCACGGCCCCGATCTGCTGCTTCCCAGGGCGGCCCAGAGCTGCCCATCTGCAGTCCCCCTTAGTCTAGATAAAATTAGTGCTTGGATGGGAAATGTCTAGGAACCCTGTGTATGCAGCTCCAGGTTCCTAGACCAATAATAATAATAATAATAATAATAATAATAATAATAATAATTTATACCCCGCCTATTTGGGGATCCAATCAAGGCGACTTACAGAATTAAAATCACAAATATCAAAAAAGCAATCCCTCACCCCCTTAAAACAGTATTAAATCCCACAATAATTAAAACTACAATATAAACAATAAAAGCACAATACAACACCCGATTTTAGCCTCTAACAGTGTTCCTCGTCCATCTAAAGATGGGGCCACGTGAGGAACAGTTGCGGGTCATAATACCCTAGGCCGGGATGATTAATCTGGGAAGGCCTGTCGGAAGAGATCCGTCTTGACAGCCTTTTTGAAGCTGTCTAATGATGTTAACTGACGAATCTCGTCCGGCAGGCCATTCTAGAGTTTGGGGGTGACAACTGAAAAAGCCCTCTGGGAGGTAGCCGCAAGCCTCGATTTTTGTGGCTGCAGCAGATTCCTCCCAGAGGACCGGAGAGTACGGGGAGGATTATATAGGAGGAGGCGCTCCCTGAGATAACTTGGATCCAAGCCTGTTTAGGGCTTTAAAGGTAATAACCAACACCTTGTACTGGACCCGGAAGCTGATAGGCAGCCAGTGGAGGGACCTCAAAACAGGAGTAATGTGGTCCCTCCTAGATGTTCCCGATACCAGCGTGGCTGCCATATTTTGTACCAGCTGTAATTTCCGAGTCAAGCACAAGGGTAGCCCCATGTAGAGCGCATTACAGAAGTCAAGGCGTGAGGTTACCAGTGCATGCACAACAGTCTCGAGATCCCTTACTTCCAGAAAAGGGCACAGCTGGCGTATCAGCCGAAGCTGATAACAGGCGCTCCTGACCGTCGCATTTACCTGATTTGTCATCAGGAGCGACAAGTCAAGGAGCACCCCCAGACTGTGAACACAGTCAATGGAGGAGAGTGTGACCCCATCCAGGACTGGAGGTTGCAACCCAATTCTTGGTTTCGGGACCTCTACCGTGAGCACCTCCGTCTTGTCTGGATTCAGTTTCAATCTGTTTTTCCTCATCCAGCCCATTACCACTCGAAGACATTCATTGAGAGAAGAGATGCCATTAGAATTCGAGGCTGACGAACGAGACACGGAGAAATAGATTTGGGTGTCATCAGCATACTGATAACACCCAGCACCATAACTCCATATAATCTCACCCAGCAGCTTCATATAAATGTTAAATAAGATCGGGGACAAAATAGCTCCCTGAGGGACCCCACAAGTGAGCTCCCTCTTACTGGAACTACTGTCCCCGAGCAGCACCCTCTGGGACCTTCCCAAGAGGAAGGACTGGAACCACTGCAAAGCAGTGCCCCCGATACCTAACCCCCTCAAGTGGTCCAAGAGGATGCCGTGATCTATTGTGTCAAAAGCTGTTGACAGGTCTAGGAGCACCAACAGGGTCACACTACCCCTGTCGATGCTCAGACGCAGATCTTCAGTCAAGGCAACCATGGCAGTCTCAACCCCAAAGCCTGTCCTGAAGCTGGTTTGAAATGGGTCTAGATAATCGGTTTCATCCAAGACTGCTTGGAGCTGAAGAGCAACCACCCTCTCGATTACCTTGCTCAAAAATGGCAGCAATGAAACCGGCCTATAATTACTTATGTCCAGGGGGTCCAGGGAAGGTTTTTTCAGAAGCGGCTTCACAGCCGCTTCCTTTAAACAAGATGGAACATGTCCTTCCCTGAAAGATGCATTGATGATATCCGTGAGGAATCTCCTCAATGCATCACCCCCCTGGACGGCCAGCCATTATGGGCAAGGGTCGAGAGGGCAGGTCATTTTCCTCACCCTACCAAGCAGCTTGTCCACGTCCTTGGTACTCACAGATTGCAGCTGATCCAGAATAACTTCATCGATGGAGTCGCTGGACACCTCGCCTATAGATTCTGCTACAACCGTGGCATCTAAGTCGGCTCTTATCTGAGAGATTTTATCTGCAAAGAAGTTGTTAAACGCATCACAGCAGGCTGTTGTCGGGTTAAGTAAGGGATTTGGCGCAGGGGACACCTGTGTCATTTCCCTCACCACCCTAAACAGCTCTGCTGGACAAGACTCAGCAGACGCAATACATGCAGAGGAGAAGACTCTCTTCGCTGCACGTATTGCCTCCCAATAGGAACGAAGAAAGTTCCTATGGCGAGTTCTGTCAGATAAGACTCGAGTCTTCCGCCACCTGCGCTCTAGGCATTGTCCAAACCACTTCATTCTCCTAAGCTCAGGCGTATACCAAGGCCTACAGTTTGAAGTGGGATGATAAGGATGCTTGGGAGCGATCGTGTCGATAGCCCTGGTAAGGTCGGTGTTCCAAGTATTAACCAGAGCGTCGACAGGGTCACTGCCATTCCCAACCATTATACCCTCCAAGGCTCTTTGGAATCCAATTGGCTCCATTAGCATTCAAGGGTGGACCATTCGAATGGGTCCACCCCCCCCCCCCCACGGGGCAGACATTGGCTCTCAGTTCCATCTTGACCAGGAAATGATCTGTCCATGACAATGCATAGGTACTTACCACCTCCGCCCATGGATATTCCTGTTCTGTACTGAAGACCACGTCAAGTGTATGGCCTGCACAATGTGTGGGTCCGTTGACCAATTGGGATAGGCCCATGTTTGTCATGGTCTCCATGAACTCCCGAGCTGCACCTGTTAAGCTGGCTTCAAGCGGGATGTTGAAGTCCCCCAAAACTAAGAGTCTGGGGGTATCCAACAACAGCTCTGGGACCAGCTGTGTCAGCTCGGTCAGGGAGTCTGCTAGACAATGGGGTGGCCAGTAGACTAGCAGAATCCCCAAACTATCCCTGGTCTTCAGGCTAAGGTACATACACTCGAAGTGGATCGTGTTCCGGACAGATATCCTGATCAAGGTCAAGCTGTTCTTATGAACCAGAGCTGCTCCGCCTGGCAAATGGCAAACCTTTTAGAGACTGAGTGCCCAAACTCAGTGGCATTCCTGCACTGGGTGTCACCGGGTGCTTGGGGCAGGACTTCCAGCAGGAAAACACGCAAGGAAAAAATGGAGGACCTGACCAAATAAAAGCTCAAAACAAAAACAAAACAAAAAAGCCACTCATATTAATATTAAATCCATGCTTCTCAGCCCTGCTCAAAATGAAGGGCATTTTGGAATCCCTCTTGGATGGGAGGTTGAAATGGAGGACAGGTCCTGAAAAGGAGGAAGACCAAGGGCCTTTGCAGATTGCCAGAAATAGTGCAAACTGAGTCCACTTTAAATTGAGGCACTGCCCTGGCTTAGTGCTAGGGAATTATGGGAACTGTAATTTATTGTGGCACCAGAGCTCTCTGACAGAGAAGGCTCAATGTCCCAGAAAAAAATACAGTTCCCATGATTCCCTAGCAATGAGCCAGGGCAGTGCCTCAATTTAAAGTGGACTCAATTTGCACTATTTCTGGCAGTCTGCAAAGGCCCCAAGTCTGGTCACATCCATATAGATATAAATCCATGCTTCTCAGCCCTGCTCAAAATGGAGGATGTTCTGGAATCCCTTCTGGACAATTCCTGTTTTCCTTGGAGCAGCAGCAGCAGATAAGCCTCACACCCAGAGCTCAGGATGTGTTTGTTTCTGAGAGGGGAGAAGGACCGCAACCGTGTTAGGCAGTAGGCTGCATTAGGACACAATGCAAATGTTGAATGGTTTTTTTCCTTAATTTCAGCACAATGGACAAATGAAAGGAATAATTTAAATGTAGACTCAGTTAAGGATTTGTGGCTAGTAAAGTACAATTTTAAATATGTGTCTCGCTCAGTTCTATAAATATATTGCAAGCCAGCAAGCCATTTTAACATTTATCAGAAAAATACAGCTGAGTACATAATAAAGTGAGAATCAGCATGGTTTAATGGTTTGATTGTTGGACAATGACTCTGGAGACCTGGGTTTGATTCCCAGCTCAGCCATGAAACCCACTAGGTGACCTTGGGCAAGTTGCACAGTCTCAGCCTCAAATGATGGCAATGGCAAAAATCCCCTCTGAACAAATCTTGAAAAGTTGAAAAGAAAACAACAATAAGTAATATAGATGTAAATAGCCCATCTGACTGTTTTTAGCTTTTATTTTGTCATGTCCTGAGCTTTTCTTCAATGCTATCTATTTTGACCATGGCTAAGAAGTATGGATTTATATTTATAGAAATGTTTTTAAGCATTTATTTTGTGATGTCCTCCATTTTGAGCATGGCTAAGAAGATGAATTTACATTTCTAGGGAGCTTATCACATTGGTTATTAAAGCAACTTACCTCTCCCAGCTTAAATTTTAAATCAGAGAGCATCCGGATCCTATTGCAGGATTTGCCGCTGAATCCGGCACCCGGGTCCATCCTGGGTCCATCCCCGCTCCCAGGAGCACTTTGGCAGCCATTTTCCTAAGCCAGAAAACTCCTGGTTTCAAAAAGAGGTGCGCTGAGCACCCCTGGGAGTGGAGATGGACCCGGGTGGCAGATTTGGTGGCGAAACCCCTGTGATATGGTCTGGATGCTACCTGATTTAAAATTTAAGCCGGGAGAGGTAAATTGCTTTAATAACCAATGCGATAAGCTCATAGGAGTGTTTTTAGCATTTATTTGGTCAGGTCCTGCATTTTCCTTGAATATCCACCATTTTTAACATGACTAAGAAGCATAAATTTATAGGAGATTTTTTTAGCATTTATTTGATCACGCCCTACCTTTTCCTCGAATGTCCTCCATGGAACACCCTGTGCATACTGATATTCCAGACTAACAGGGCTGGTTCTCTAAATTCATACCCACTCCAGAAATGCAGCCCCTGCTGGGCAATGAAACCCACTGTGAGAAAAACTTGGGCAGGACACACTTTCTCAGCTTCAGAGGAAGACAAATGGCAAAGTGGAAGGCACACAACACACACATCTACCCTACAGAAATGTAGTTCCTGATGGGCTATAAAACCCACTGTGGGGGAACCTTGTGCAGGACACACTCTCTCAGCCTCAGAAGACAGCAATGGCAAACTCCCTTTTCAAAACTTGCCAAGAAAATCTCGTGAAACAGAAACAACTTAAAGGCACAGAGCACCTCCACACCCCAAAGTGACACTTTCTCAGCTTCAGAGAATGGCAATGGCAAGCCCTATCTTCAAAACTCACCAAGAAAACCCCGTGATAGGATCACCTTAGGGTTGCCAGAAAAGACTTGAAGGCACACCCCCCCCCCCCAAAAAAAAAATCTGGCAGGAGGACGAGAAGGAGAAAGTAATGGCATCCCCCAGGGTGACTGTGCCTCATAGGGGATGGGGCTTGCATTCAGAAGGGGGCTGGACTTCTGGTCAGAAGGGGCTTCCGTGGGGGAACTGGGCTGCAGCAAGGAGCTGGGTTGGCCAGCTGTGCCTCTTCACCCCTCCTCACTATGGCCACCAGCCACATGCCCGTTCCAGTGGCTTTGCATGCCACAAATGGCACACGTGCCACATGTTCACCAACAAGGGTCTAGACCAGGGGTAGGCAACCTTTCCCCTTTAAGGGCCGAGGAACTTCAGCTCCCAGAAGCCTCAGCCATGTTGGCCAATAGTCCCATGTTGGCCAATAGCTCCTGGGATTCTGGGAGCTGAAGTCCCTCAGCCCTTAAAGGGGAAAGGTTGCCTACTCCTGTTCTAGACAGAAAAAAAGGAGAATATAAATGTAATAAAATAAGCAAACTATGTGTAATGATTTGAATAGTTATAAAATACAAATGGTTGGCCCAGGGGGTGAAGCAGATGGAGCTAAAGTCCTGATCACCCTGGGACTGCTGTGGAACTGCAGCAACCAGATGCTGAAGTCCTGAGGGCACCTGCTGCAGCAATTCTGAATGGGCTGTGAAAAGGAGTAGTAAGAAACACAGTTTTTGGGCTGTGTTTGGTGGCCCTGGCAAAGCCTCCACTCGGCCTCAGAGTGATCTGGGGGCATGCGTCAGGTGCATGACCCACCCTTAGATTGGCCCAATGGTGGCCCTTTTGGGCCATCTGTTTGAGGCCTTAATCCCCTTTGGACTGCATGAGTCCTACATCAACACTGCTTTACCAAAAAAGGACCACTTAAATAATTCCAAATGCTCAAACTTACAATTCATTCATAACATGAGGGTTACAGGGAACTAACTAGCAGGGAAGAAAATGATCAGTCCTCTTCAGAGTTGAATGAATTCCTGGTTTCCTTATGTGATGGATCCCCTCTCCAAGGTGGCTTCCCAATTCCAACCCGAGGCTCCTGTCACTCACCTTGGACGTTATCACACGGGGTCTAAAGCAGACCCAATCCACACTCAATCCCATCCTATTGTGTTTTTTCCCCCGTGTGTTCACATGACGTCGCACACAACCCCGTCCCAACCCCGTCCCAATGCGGCATCATCCCTGTTCTTTTGAATGCCGGTTTCTTGAGGAAGTACAAGTGCGCGACCAAAATGATACCGCAATGATAGCGCTTTCACCGTATGTCTGATCACCAGATACATATCCTGGAGCCCAGGCCCCCGCGAAGGCTTGGGAAGGGGTATGTGTGACAGCCGGCTGTCTCACACACACACACACACACACACACACACCTTCCCAAGAGAGAGCCGCTCTGAGCAGAAGTCCTCAGAGCGGCTCTCTTTCCCGGCTTGGGTTGGGAAGGTGTGTGTGTGTGTGTGTGACAGCCGGCTGTCTCTCTCTCTCTCTCACACACACACACACACCCCTTCCCAAGCCTGGAAGCCTGGTTGCTTTCCTTGGGACGAGGCCGGGCTCGTCCTCCGACCCTGCCCTCCTCCCAAGGAGGCATCCTCCGACCCTGTCCTCCTCCCAAGGAAAGCAACCAGGCTTCCCTTGGGACGAGGCCAGGGTCGGAGGCATCCTCTGACCCTGCCCTCCTCCCAAGTCCCAAGGGTTGCTGTCACACACACCCCTTCCCAACCCTGTGCTGGCTTGGGAAGAGGTGTGTTTGACAGCCTCGGCAAGTGACAGCAGCAGCTGTCCTGTTTCTGCGCATGTGCAAGAACATCCTTGCTGGGTTCTGGAAGGGATCTTCTCACTTGTGTGTGAATGACAGATACGATTCCCAGGAGCGCATCTATCGCAGTTTCGTTAATTGCGCAATGATGCTAGTTGCGTCTGATAGCCATTTCCGTCTTGTGGGGTCTATACCGGTATAGTTCTGGATTGATTCCATACCACTTTCTTGCCGCTTTGAGACCCACGTGTGATAACGTCCCTTGTCCCCCTGCCCCTCAAGATTCCTTCCTGGATTGGGTACTTGGGCTTCAAGGTGATCCCTGTGTGGACCAGCAGATGTATTGTTCAGTGGTTTTGCTATGGTAAGACTCAATGAAACCTTACTGCTTGAGAAAAGGAAGTCAAAACTGAATAGGAGAGTAGCAGCTTTCTTTGTGCCTTTCTGCATGTCATTGGAGCACTTCCATTCTCTTCCTGAGGGAGACAGTCATAAAAGCATGTCTTTTGACACACTGGAAAGATCTGTTTGACAAAAGGCAAGCTCTTAAAACCATCTCCCTCAGGAAGAAAACAGATGTTCTCCAAAGGCATGTAGAGAGGCATGTAGAAAACCACTACCATCCCTCTCCACTTTTTGTTTTCTTTTCTCCTGCAATAATGCTCTTAATATGAACAGCCGGACACAGTTCTAAAGAAAGAAAGAAAGAAAGAAAGAAAGAAAGAATAAACAAGTTGAAGATTATTAAGACATGTTTAGATAACCCCTGAACTATTTAATCATTTGCAGCGCCCCCAAACCCCATTCAGTTCTTCCCCCTGGCTGACAGTCCTATCTCTTCTGTTACAGCTCCCCCCCTCTCATCTTTTCCTTATCTTCAGTCCATCTTTTCCGTACTTCTCTTCTGTCAGAGACAAGCCTCAGTTTTGTACCGTTTCTCTCTTGTAGGCTGTGATTGGCTGGCTCTAACGTTTGCCCAGCTCCTCCTTGCATACCTTGCATCACTACATGCATATTGACTCAGCCTGAAAGTTTCCCATAGGACTTGGAGACTTGATACTAAAGTACATCAGCTATGAAAAGGGAGCTCTTCCAGTCTGCATGGTGAGTTGCTCTGGATAAGATGAAGAAATGTATGACCAATACTGCAATTCAGGTAAGGCATATGATGATAAGCTCATTTCATGTTTTAAAGATGCTTCATTGTTGTTGCATGCCTTCAAGTCATTTCTGACTTATGGCAACCCTATCATGAGCCTTCTTGTTTTCTTGGCAAGATTTGTTCAGAGGGAGTTTGCCTTGGCCTTCCTCTGAGGCTGAGAGAGTGTGGCTTGCCCACAGCCACCTAGTGGGTTTCCATGGCTACCTTACTGTTAAAAGAAGAATAACTACTGAGCCTTGGCCAGGGGCTGTTTCATCCAGGCTTTCAACCAGATCCCAAGGGATATTTTCTGAGCTGAGAACCATTTCTTTTTTTTAATTTGTCCAAGCAATATTGAAAATATCATTCATTCATTCATTTGACTTATATGCTGCCTTTCTCTCAAATGGGACTCAAAGCAGCTTACAATAGAATTTAAAACAGAATATGGAATATCAAAATTTTAAAAGCATTAAACCATCAGTACAATTACAACAAAACTTTTAAGACTTTAACTTACAAAACTGACTTCTACCTTGGTCAGTTAAGGCTGACACTCTTTGAAAGAGATTGCCAGCTAGAGAAAAGACAACAGACGGGGGCAACTTGGGAGGGAGTTCCATTGCCCAGGAGCAGGCACAAAGAAAGCTCTCCCTTGTGTCCTCACAGCTGAGCCTGGGAGGGTGGTAAGATGTAGAGAAAGCCTTCCCTGAAAGATTATAAGATCTTTCAGACTCATATGGGGAGATATGGGCTTTGCTATTTGTGCATCAGGCATGCACTGTGTCACATCATGTCGTGTTAAGCTTCCCAATATGTAATCACAGGGCAGCAAAATATGGCATTTTTTAAATAAGTGAAACAAAAATCTAATATCAGCCCCCTTGAAATGGAATGAATCCTTGTAACCATCATTCTTGCATGTTACATTTCAAGTTTCCTTCAGAGTTAAAAAGTGTACTTTGTTATCCTTATCATTATGAAATGTTTAATGGATTAATCAGCTGCAGAGCACATAGGCTTTGCAACATGGCTTTGGGAAGCTTCAAAGCTGCTCCCAGTGACTTTTTGAGGTTCTGACTTGTGTTGGTTTAATGCAGTATTAACAAACTATTTTGGGCATACATAATACAACATGCTTGTACTTTTGGAACAGAAGCTATTTCTATGGATACAGTATGCTGAACAGATAAAGACCAAAGAAAACCAAAATAGTTCATTCTGTGCTGTCAAGAAAACAAGCTGCTGTATCTGTTTAAAGATCCATTGCTGAAAGGATATGCAAGCCACCACTGAGAGGGTAGGGTGAAGTCAGGACCTGCTGGACCTGGTTGTTGTCAAAAGTGAGCATCAACTCAGTCTGGGGTGCAATCCATTGATGCTGGAGATCTAATCCCAATTATTACACATAACTAGAGTAATGTGGGATTTGAATCAAAGTGTTTTTGACAGGTCAATTTTGATGTACAGTCCACTGATTCAGTGGTTTTAGTAGGTAGTAGATTCAGTAGGAGACCTGGTGGCGCAATGGTTAAATGCTTGTACTGCAGCCACTCACTCATAGACCACAAGGTTACCAGTTCAATACTAGCCAGGGCTCAGGCTAGACTCAGGCCTGCATCCTTCCGAGGTCACTAAAATGAGTACCCAACTGTTGGGGGGCAATGAGCTTACAGTTGTAAACCACTTAGACATCCCATAGTGCAATATGAAGCGGTATATAAATGAAGCTGCTTTGCTTTGGTTTACTCCAGTTTGAATCAGGCCTCAGACAAATTCAACTGGTATCAATGGGATTTTGTTGTGCTATATACTCATTTCTCTCATGGTCACAAATTACGTTAACTGCTATCAAGTCAGCTTTGACTTATGATAGCCCCATGAATGGGAGACCTCCATCTACAGCTGTGCTCAAGTCTTGAGACTCAGGGCAATGGTTTGCTTGACACAAGGCCTTTACAGACTGCCAGAAATAATGCAACTTGAGTGCACTTTAACTGCCCTGGTTCAGTGCTAGGGAATCATGGGAATTGTGGTTTTTTTTCTGAGACATTGAGCCTTCTCTGTCAAATAGCTCTGGTGCCACAATAAACTACAGTTCCCATGATTCCCTAGCACTGAGTTAGGGCAGTTAAAGTGGACTCAATTTGCATTATTTTTGGCAGTCTGTAAAGGCCCTGAGTCTGTTCATCTGAAATGCTGTCTTCCTCTTTTCCTACTGCCTTCTACCTTACCAAGCAAGCATTATTATTTTTTCTAGTTAATCATGTCTTCTCATGATATGGCCAAGGCATGACAGCCTCAGTTTAGTCATCTTGGCTTCCAGGATTCATTTGCTTTAGGACCCATTTATCTGTCTTTTTAGCAATCCAGGAGATCTATAGAATCATAGAATCATAGAATCTGGCTTCAGACCTGGATATGGGGTGGAGACTGCCATGGTCACTCTGGTAGATGACCTGTGCCTGAACATCGATAGGGGGAGCATGACCCAGTTGGTGCTTTTGCACCTCTCAGCGGCTTTTGACACGATAGATCATGACATCCTCTTAGAATCCCTGAGAGAGTTGGGAATCAGAGGCACTGTACTTCAGTGATTCCGTTCCTTCCTCTTAGGCAGGTTCTAGAGGGTGTTGCTTGGGGACAGTCACTCCTCAAAAACGGAGCTTAAATGTGGTGTTCCTCAGGGTGCCATTCTGTCCCCGATGTTATTTAATATCTATATGAAGCTGCTGGGAGAGATCATCAGGAGACATGGGGCGGGGTGTTATCAGTACGCTGATGACACCTGGTCAGCTGCTATGATGGCAGATGGCAGTTTTCTCCTCAATCAATGTCTTGAAGTGGTAATGGACAGAATGAGGAAAAACCGACTCAGACTGAATCCAGACAAAACAGAGGTACTTACAGTAGGAGTCCCCAAACCAGGTATTGGGTTGCAAACTCCAGTCTTGGGAAGGGTCATGCTCTCTGCTAAGGACTGTGTTCGCAGTCTGGGGGTGCTCCTGGACTCATTGCTTCACATGACAGATCAGGTGAATGCAACAGTCAGAAGACCCTGTTATCAGCTTCGGCTGATATGCCAGCTGTGCCCTTTCCTGGAAGTAAGGGACCTAGAAACTGTAGTACATGCACTGGTAACCTGACTTCTGCAATGCACTCTACATGGGGCTACCCTTATACCTAACTCAGAAACTACAACTAGTATAAAATATGGCAGCCAGGTTGATCACCGGAACATCCAGGAGTGATCATATGACACTCATTTTGAAATCTCTCCACTGGTTGCCTATTGGTTTCCGAGCAAAGTATAAGGTGTTGGTGATGACCTTTAAAGCCCTATGCGGCTTGGGCCCAGCTGTCCTGGATTGCGGCCAGCACACACAAACCTACGCCAATAAGGATGGCTCAACAAGGTAATTAGCTATGCAGCTGGAAAGCGACCACAAACCTTGCAGGGAGTGAGAGAAAGAGCAAACCAAAAGTCGCAGCTGAAATCAGGGATACCAGAGTCACAATAGCCAGTCCAGTCCAGGGTCAGGTCAGCCAGTGGGCAGCAATATTCCAGTCCGTTGCGAAGTCAAGAGTCAAGGCAACAAGGAGTCAAGATGCAGGGAGCCAGTGCGGGCAGCAATCACACCAAAGTATCATGCAATAAACCTGGGGTAGGCAAACTTTCCCCTTTAAGGACCAAGGGACTTCAGGTCCCATAATCCCAGGAGCTATTGGCCAACATGGGACTATTGGCAAACATGGCTGAGGCTTCTGGGAGCTGAAGCCCCTTGGCCCTTAAAGGGGAAGGTTGCCTACCCCTGCAATAAACTCTGGCATTGAGTTGGCATCCCTCTGCTTTCTAAATAGGGGACGCCCTCCCCCGTACCAGATGAGGCTGGTTAGCTAATTGTCTTGCAGCAATTCCCCGGGATCTGCATCTGCCAGCACTTTCAGCCCTGTGCTGCCTGAAGGAGGGAACCTTCAAGCCTGATTCCTCCCCAGAGTCACCACTAGGCTGCTGTACCACCAGAGGAATCCCATCAGTACTAGGACCTGGCTGAGCCTCCTCCTCTGGGGCTGGGACATCAGGGCTGGGCTCTGGCAGAGCAGGATTAACACCTGGTGTAGCTTCAATTACCTCCTGCACTGGAGCAGGATTAGCACCTGGTGTAGCCTCCATTAACTCTTGCTCTGGAGGAGCCCCATCCTCCTCCTCCTCCTCCGAGACCTGGTCTTGGCTGGCCGTGACACCAGCTTACCTAGGAGATCACCTTCTTCCATATAATCTGGCCCACACCCTCAGGTCCTCTGGGAGGAAGCTGCTTCAACCGATAAAAACTAGGTTGGCAGTGACCTCCCAGAGGACATTCTCCGCCACAGCCCCCAGACTCTGGAACGCCCTGCCGGAGGAGATCCATCACATAACCAGCTTAGATGGCTTTAAAAAAGCCATCAAGATGGATCTCTTTCAGCAAGCCTACCCGGAATAGACTACCTGATCTCCCTCCCGTTAGATACCCCCCCACTTTCTCACCGTGTCTTAGAGAGCTAATGTTTTAATGTTTTCATTCTATGTTGTGTTTTTAACTGACATGTTTATTTAATATATTTTAAATGGGAGGCTATTCTTATTGTAACTTTGTTTATTGTTTATCCTGGGGTAGTTTTACTCAATTTATTTTAGTTGTAAGCCGCCTTGATTGCTCTGCAAAAGGCGGGGTATAAATAAAATTATTATTATTATTATTATTATTATTATTATTATTATTATTATTAATCTTGATACATCAGGATCTTGTCTGGTTCCTTCATAGTTGCCCTTCTTCTGATTTCTTGACTGTGGTCTCCATTCTGATTAATGACTGAGCCAAGCAAGGTATGGGAAATCATGAACTATTCCAATATTTTAGTCTCCTTTAAAGTTATTTAAATCACCTGTTGTCCTTATTCTTGTTTTCTTACTGTTCAACTGTAAACCTGCCTTTGCACTTTCTTCCATTACTTTCTTCAGTAATTGTTCCAAATAGTTGGTATTTTCTGCTAGTACTATGGTGTCATCTCCATATTTTAAATTGTTGATGCTCCTTCCTCCAATTTTCATGCCTCCTTCCTTTGAGTCTAATTCTGCTTTACATATACGTTCAGTGTACAAGTTAAACAGATATGGTCATAAAATGAAGCCTTGCCCAACCTGTCTTCCAATTTGAAACCAATTCATATTCTGTCATAACAGTAGTCTTGTTTTGAGTACAGATTACGGACAATAAAATGTTGAGGCACACTCATTTCTTTAAGAGAAGTCCATAATTCTTCATGATATATACAATCAAAGGCCTGTTTTTAAGCTTGTTGTGGCATTGATGCCACTAGTTTATAATATGGTGGACCTCTAAATTCATGTTGTTATTTGCTTTCAAATTGTTTCTGACTTTTGGTGACACTAACGTAACCCTATGACAAGGTGTTTTTTTTTGTGTGTGTGTGTGTGTGTGGCAAGATTTGTTCAAAGGGAACTTGCCACTGCTTTCCTCTGAGGTTGAGAGTGTGTGAGTTGTCCAAAATCTCCCTGTGGGTTTCCATGGTTGAGCATGGATTCAAACCCTGTTCTCCTGGAGTCCTAGTCCAGTGCTCAAAACATTACGCTATGCTGGTTCTTGTGTCATTTTAATCTCTCTCTAGGAACTGTTTTAAGCTAACATGTTCTCTACATGTCTTACTAATACAACATGGATGCCAAGGAATATATTTACTCATTAGTGCAGAATTAGACTCAAAATATGAAGTCACTTATGTTTTGAATTAGCCCCTAAATCAGAGACAGATATTGCACCAATTTACAAAAAGTGTTTTGTTTTGGATTATGAAAGACATATTGGATGAATTTTCTCCTTTTTCTTTCTTTCAGTGACTAGAACGCTTTTACAGATTTGGAAGAATTGGAAACCCCTTTCAAAAATATATAAATGTTCAAAGTCCAGTTTGCAGTTTTATTTTTAACTGTAGCCATTTATTAATTGTAGCTTCCAATATATATATATATATATATATATATATATATATATATATAATTATTTTTGTTACTGAAGGCCTTCAAATCGTTTCTGATTCATGATGACCCTGAGGTGAACCTATCACAGAGTTATACAAAAACATTTTCTAAAAATGGATTAAATATAATTTTAAAGGTGAACTTTAACAAACAAGGAACATCTGATATACTATGGTTCTGAGTGCTTGCTGGAAGCTCACCATGGATGGAGTTGGCCTGGTTTCCCTTGGGAGGGGTGGCTATAGTTGAGGTGATCCTAGGAAGAAAGCTGTTTCATGTATTCACCATCATAGCCTCTCTAGATAGTGGGATATACAACACAGGGCCTTTGCAGACTGCCAGAAATAGTGCAAATTGAGTCCACTTTAAGGGTTAGGGTTAGGGAATCATGGGAACTGTAGTTTATTGTGGCACCAGAGCTCTCTGACAGAGAAGGCTCAATGTCTCAGGAAAAAAAACAAAAAACAATTCCCATGATTTCCTAGCACTAACCCTAACCCTTAAAGTGGACTCAATTTGCACTATTTTTGGCAGTCTGCAAAGGCTAACAGTCTCTGCTGAAGATCTCATATTCTTGGAAGGTTCATATGGAAAGAGCATGTTTTTCTGATATCCTGGCCCCAGGTCATTTATTCTTTCTTTCAGTGGTCCATGGCAAGAAATACGAATACCCTCTAAGCAGATGGCATGGAAGAATATGGCAGGGCTTTGGAATAGGACAGATAACAGAGGAACACCCCATTGGCTGTCCACCTGAGGATATTGTCCCTCCTGCTCCAATGGTGGCTATGCCCCTGCATTCCCCAATTTTCTCACTTCATGTACACATTTATGCAAAGTTACGTATAATATTATTGGACGCATTCTTTAACATCTTAATTTTTTAAAAAAGCAGTAAATTGTCAAACTACACTTTAAAAAAAAACTTGAAAGATGTGTTAACACCTTGCAGTTCTCTCTCACACACAAAAATTGGAATCAATGTTGTCATCAATTGACCTTAAGAAGTCCATACCATAGGAGTATGGTATAGCAATGGAGAAATTTGCTTTGTTTTAAATTTCAATCCCCGTGCTAGTGCATGTAGCAACTTCTTGATTACTACAAATCTGTCTTTTAACTTTTTGGAGGTTTTTTCCTACAGTTGATCTGAACTTAACAATTTGTATGTGTGAAATATTTTATGTTAAAAGAATCCCACACACAAACAACTATTTTTCTAATACTTTCTCTTTAGTACAGCACAGCTTGGTCGCACTAGGTACGTCTTGTTGAAAGTATGTCCATAAATATGTCCCTTGCAGCACAGAACAGCTTGTCAGCTTGGCAGTGTTCAGCAGTGTGTCTCCAAAAGTTTGCTTTAGATGTGATAGTCCAACTGTAGGACAAATGTTGCTGTAACTTTTTTTCTCTTTTGAACAAGTGATGTATTATTTTTCTTCTCAGAGATATATGCTTGGGTCTATTTTGTTTTTTAACTAATGTTTTCATATCCTCATTTTTATTTATCAATTTAGCCGAAATGAGAGATTCAGACACTGAAAAATATGGTCTTATTATTCAACCCACTAATAGTTTACTCTTTTTTCCCTTTATTGATTCACCTGGTCTTAGTACCTGTTCTAGAACCCAGTCCTCCTCTCCTTCTTCCTTTCCTGCTCCTTTTCTGGCCCCCTCCCTGCTTTTCTTTCACCAGCAGATAAAACCATTTCATTTAAGCAGGCTTTTCATATATAACTGTGCCAGAGAAGGGTTTTTTTTAAATTTGGGTGTATGTTTTATTTTTATTTTTAACTTTTATATGTTTTTACATAAGTCTATATCATTTTAATTGTGATTATTTTAATTGTTTTTAAAATTGCATTGGTAGATTTTAATTGATTTCCTTTGTGTCTGCTGCCTTGTGTCCCACTCCAGGAGAAAGGCAGCATGTAAGTAAACTAAATAAATCATAAAATAAAATTTCCTTACTGCAAGTTATGGTAAAACCATGTGATATCTCTTTGATCCATATGGGATCTGAATCATGTCTTCCGAAGATGAACACATCAAGTATGCAGACCCATATTTCAGATACAAAATAAATCTGAACTCCTATAGATAATTTAGTGATTCAGTGGCACTTAACTTCTAAGCGCACATTCATAGGATTGTGCTGAAATAAAAGACCCTTTCACAAGTTCACAACAGTTTTACTCTAATGGCAGTTTTAGTGGCAGAAGGAAAAGGACCAGAGAACACATTTCCATATTGCCTTTGTTCTTCTGTTTCTTTAACATCTGGAGAGGGTTTTGGTATAACCTCCAGCTGTCCAGTTTGGCAGGAGTAGCCCCAGTTAATCCTCTGTTGTCTGACTTTTTCAGCTACTTTAAAAATGTTCCATTTTCTCTCTCCTCCTTCCACTTTCCCCATTTGTCTACATCGGGGTAGGCAACCTTTCCCATTTAAGGGCCGAGGGACTTCAGCTCCCAGAATCCCAGGAGCTATTGGCCAACATGGGACTATTGGCCAACATGGCTGAGGCTTCTGGGAGCTGAAGTCCCTCGGCCCTTAAAGGGGAAAGGTTGCCTACCCCACATCATATTTCAGTTGCTGCAAACTGAATTCAAAGTTCAAGAGTAGTTTCTCTTCAGTTAAGGGGAGAGGAGTGAAGGGAGTGGAGTCTTGTCTTCCTGAGTAGGCCCAGGTAAAAGCAAACTGCTGCAGCCTCTCCTAGCTTGTGTGTTCTTCCTCATTAATAACTTTTGCCATCTGGATCATGCTCTGATGTTGCTCAGCCACGTTTCCCAGTTTTCATCTGTGAAATGTTGGAGGGTATGGCTTAAGGCTGCAGTCTGAGCATATTTGTTCAGTTCAACTTCCATGGACTTTCTTCCTCAGCTAGTATACAACTAACAGACATAAAAGTTTTTAATGTAACCGGAAACTGCTGTTCATTTCAATTTCCCTGTGACTTTTAATTTAAGTGCATTAAATATATGATGCAAGATACTTTAAATTGGGTTATATTTGTTAACAAAGTATGGGATAATAACCTTTCATCATTATTATTTTTCCAAGAGATCTCATTACTCCTCTGAGCACACTCCTTGGAATAAATTAAAAGGATCCACAGAGAGTAATTTTGCTTTGGTTTTTTTTTTAATGATTGCCAAAAGCTGTTTGCTAGGATAGTACAGAATGTTTACAGATGCCTTAGGAAGAAAACAGCAGAATGTGGAACTAATTGTGTTTATTCAAGATAATTATGAAACACAAATGACCATTACTTACAACAAGTCCCCTGACAACTGGAGTTTGGCTCCTGGGACTGAGATCAAACTAGGTAGAGGAAGCCCTTGATACTAAGCTACAGTGTCTATATGTGCAAAATTCTGTGATTCAAACTATTGTTTGAGAGTTTTAAGCAGCTGCTGTTCAAGGAAAAAAACCATTTTCCAGATGATATAACAGAACAAGTTTGTTTTGTTTTGGACTAGGAAATCAATACATGAGCTCATATGTTGCTTGGCCTGCCAAACAAGAGCAAATTCTGCATTTGACAGTAATGTAGAAAGAGCTAAGATCCAATATTATTTTTTTTAAAAACAAAACAAAAACAAAAGTCACATGGTACAAGAATGCTAGGTTTTCACTTTCCCCATGTGCAAATTTTGTTCCTGTACAGATCTAGTAAGGCTTGGTTGGACTCTTCTACCCAAAACAATTCCACTTCAAAGACAAAAATACTTGGTGGGAATAAAACCGGCCTGGAGGTATGTTGTTGCAGTTGACAAGAAGTGATGAGAGGATGCTCTTTCAGTACATCACTTTTTTGTTTAGATTGCATCCTCTAGATGTAATGCTACAACTATGAGGAGTGGGGGTGGAATAAGCTCACTTTTCCAACCTGAGGTAAGGATCCTGTAAATATCTTCTAGAGGAAAGAGAATTGGCTCAGACATGCTTTTGTTATTGTTGTTAACTCCCCTCAAGGTGGTCCTGACTCTTGGTGACCCTGTGGATGAGACTCCTCCAAGCCTCCTATCCTCCACTGTTCTGCTTAAGCCTTGTAGATTCATGTTTGTGATTTCCCTAATTGAGGGGGGATGCAGACCAGGGCGTCCAGGACGCCCTGGTCCGGAACGCCGCGGGACCGCGGCAGCCGGACCGCGGCGCTCCTGCGGCGCCTCTAAAAGGAGCGGCAAATTGCCGCTCCTTTTACAAGACAGCGAAAGTGCGCCTCAAACGCGTTGGGCACACTTTCTCTGTCTTTTCCGCTGCAGCGCATCCGGTCGCTGCGGCGGGAGGCTGCCCTTGGTGCGCCGGCCGTCCGGAGGGCCGGAAGCACCGAGGGCGACCTCAGGAAGAGGAAGGGACGCCGCGCGTGCGGCTGCCCCTCCTCTTCCGGGTCTCGGAGACGGCCCTATTAGCCATCTCATGTGTGGTCTTCCTTGCTTTCTACTGCTCTCAACTGTTCCTAGCATTATTGTCTTTTTGAATGAGTCATGCCTTCTCATGATATGGTCAAAGTACAACAACCCCAGTTTGGTCATCTTGGCTTCCAGGGAGAGTTATAGCTTGATCTGTTCTAGGACCCATTTGTTTGTCCTTTTGGCTGTCCAAAGTATCCTCAGCACTCTTCTCCAGCATCACATCTCAAATGAATTGATTTTTTTCCTATCCACTTTTTTTTTTTTACTGTCCAGCTCTCACATTCATACATGGTGATGGGGAATAATATGGCTTGGACAATTCTGACTTTGATGCTTAGTTGTATATCTTTACTCTTTAGGATCTTATCTAATAGAGCCAAATAAGAAGCGCTAGTTCATGCATACCTATTTGTCTCATGGCTGCATGACTGCATCAACTTAAAAGGTGATTTGAATGTATGAATGGAGCACCATAGATATAATGTCACTGATGACAGCTGAAATTATATTGATTAGTCACAACCAGAATTGTCCCATTGAATCAAATTTTGAATGGTGAGTCAACAGATCAGTAAATTCCATTGACATTGCTGTAGTTGGAACTAACAAAATGATTAAGGCCAGTATTTCATATGTCTTTACTTTAGCTTTTCAGTAGAATTAACTTACATATTTTCAGACAATCAGAAACTAAATGCAGAAAAACACAGCTACACATGCAAAACATATGCATTACTTTATGGTATATCCAGAGAGTTTGAGGGTGGGGCAGGATCTCTTATTTTTGAAAGAAAATTACAATTAAGTGGGGAAATATTGTGACACTTCCTGTCCCCCCCTATTCCCCCTCTTTTTCTAATTTGTTTAAGTCTTTGTATAAGAATTCTCTTGTTGCAGTAGAATCCAGTATTCAGGTGGACAGTTAGGTGTTAAGAAACATTACATGAACAAATGTCAGTTCTCAGCCCATATCTATGAATGGTAGCATAGACCAGAAGGTTTAATGAACTGTTCATTGACTGCCAGGCCCCAAGAAGCTGTTCCGCTCTTTAGTCAATCAGCAGCTGATCCCCAGCTGAGGTCCTTGAGGTGAAAGTTCTCTGGCAAAAGGTGGAGAGGGTTAAAGATAATATGACTTTGAACATCCACAGAGAGTTTGGGTCATGTTTGGAGTCCTTGTTATATAAGCTACTGCTATGGCTTGGATAAATTGAAAGAGTATGTAGAGACTTGTATGTTTGAATTGTTGAATATGGATGTATTTTTAAACTATAAAATTCATAAAATAAGAAAAATGAAAAACCCCACAGTAAAATATAATATAAATTCAGCATTATAAACAACAGTTTTTTAAAAAACACAAAACAGGCCAATCTTAGGCTAAGGCTATGCCAAATAGATTAAGGCAGGATTACAAACAATCCCATGCATGGTACAGTGGTGTAGTGATCTGGTGGTGGTGGTGGATTCTGAAAACTAAAGTCCTCTATACACTCTGTTATTGTTTTGGGCCTTCAAGTCCTTTCCAACTTATGATGACCCTAAGGTAAACTTATCACAGGGTTTTCTTGGCAAGATTTCTTCAGAGGTTGTTTGCCCTTGCTTTTATTTGGGGCTGAGTGTGACTTGCTCAAGTCTCCAAGTTGGTTTCCATGGCCAAATGAGGATTCAAGCCCTGGTTTCCAGAGTCATACTCCAACACCCAAACCACTACACCACACTGGCTGTCACACTTACCTGGGAGTAAATCCCATCAGTGTAAATACCTGGGCTTATTTCTGATTGAACATGTATAGGATTGATTGTAAGACCAGTTAATTGCTTTGCTAGCTTAAGTTCTGCTTTTAGGGAAGAAACAAGAAGATTAAGAGTAAGGAATGGGGGAAATGGGAGGAATGGCCAATTTAGACTGCATCCACACTGCAGAATTAATGCAGTTTGATACTGCTTTTACTGCCATGGCTCCATCCTATGGAATCCTGGGATTTATAGTTTGTTGTGGCACCAGAGTCTCTGACAGAGAAGGCTAAATATCTCACAAAACTACAAATCCTATAATTGCATAGCATGGAGCTATGGCAGTTAAGGCAGTGTCAAACTACATTAATTCTGCTCTGTAGATGCAGCCTGAGTTCAGATTCTATACCTATACTCCCCCAGGGCAAATCCTATTCACCCTTGATCAAAGTTATGATAACAGAACTACAACAAATAGTTGTTGTAACTAAAGATAATTAAAATCAGGGGCAGAGAAGCTTCGTCCTTCCAGAAGTTTGAGCTTGCAACTATCATAAGCCTGACCTACTACAGACAATAGTTTATGATTGTGGGAGCTGTAGTCCAAAACATTTGGAAGGGTAAAGTTTCCTTATGCCTGATTTAAACAAACCAGGAGCCCTGCCTCTCTCCCATTCCATTTCCCTATGACATTGTTAAATCTGGAGCTGATGGCTTAGTACCAATGACAAAGCAAACACCTTTCATCAAATCAGATGCCAGGAGAGTATGAAGCAGTTTAGGCAATGAATGATTTAAAATTTAATGTGATAGAATGAAATGTTAAAATTAGACAATCACAATAAAAGACAGCAAATCAAAATTACAAGGCACAGAGATGGATCATACAAATTAATATGAGTAGGAGAATAAAAACATCTTAAACTGATACCACAATGACTGTAAAGCAGGCACCAGACATATCTCCTTAGGAAGGGCATTCCAAAGGTGAAACACCAACATTGGAGTGGGGGGATTCCTCTGTGATTATATATGAATATAGAAGGAGAAGAAGAAATCAAACTTCATTTATTATTATTATTATTATTATTATTATTATTTGAATAAGTAGAATGAGGAAGAAAAAAAGAACAAAATCATTCTTCTCTAGTCTAGGGATCTATGAGCACACAAGTGGAGACTTTTATGATGGGGCATTTCGATGTATAAACACATTTTGAACAAACAACAATTTTCTAAGATGAACAGAAACACATAGTACATGCAGATAAATCAAGCTTCTTCTCAAGATCACATTACATATTACATTAAATGAGAAATTTATTGATGCTTTCTTGTTTTTTAAATATGATCACTCCTCCTCTTTGTGTTTGTGATCTGGGTATGGCCATCATATGCAGGGAGGTGGGGGAATGAGATGAAAATCCACCAATATGCTATTCATCTTGGGAGGGAAGTTATCATTGGCATTAGTAGCAAATCCCCCCCCCCCAGTGCCAAGTAGTACTGGAAATAATAAAATATTGCAGCACTAGGGCACATGAGTAACATCCTTCATGCATACTCTAGCCCAGGGGTAGGCAACCTTTCCCCTTTAAGGGCCGAGGGACTTCAGCTCCCAGAAGCCTCAGACATGTTGGCCAATAGTCCCATGTTGGCCAATAGCTCCTGGGATTCATAGGGGATGGGGCTTGCAGTCAGAAGGGGGCTGGACTTCTGGTCAGAAGGGGCTTCCATGGGGGAACTGGGCTGCAGCAAGGAGCTGGGTTGGCCAGCTGTGCCTCTTCACCCCTCCTCACTATGGCCACTACCCACATGCCCATTCCAGTGGCTTTGCATGCCACAAATGGCACATGTGCCACATGTTCACCAACAAGGTTCTAGACCAGGGGTAGGCAACCTTTCCCCTTTAAGGGCTGAGGAACTTCAGCTTCCAGAAGCCTCAGCCATGTTGGCCAATAGTCCCATGTTGGCCAATAGCTCCAGGGATTCTGGGAGCTGAAGTCCCTCGGCCCTTAAAGGGGAAAGGTTGCCTACCCCTGCTCTAGCCCCAATTCTGACTGGTACCTTCTACTACAATGTAAACAGTTTTAAAAGCAAACAGGCAAACACCATCAACCTAGGCATGTAACTGATAGTTTGGTAGTATTACTTGTGTGTATATTCATCTTGGGAGGTTAAAAAAAAACCCAGACATATTATTATTGGTGTGTGCTTATTCTGGCCTAACTCATATACCCTTCAACATTTTACAGATGAAAACTGGAATATATGTGGCCACACAACATCAGAGTGCAGTCAAGGTGGCAATATATTATTAATGAGGAAGAACACACACAAACTAGGAGAGATTGCAGCAGTTTGTTTTTGCCTCCTGGGAAAGGCAAGATTGCATTCGTCTCCCCTCTGCTGAAATAGATGAGTGCAAGTTTTCCAGTTTGAACTTATTTGCAAGAATTGAAATAAACTGAGGACGAAGAGGGAAAATGGGAGGAGGAGAGAGAAAGTGGGACATTTTAAAAACTGATGAAAAAGTGGGATAACAGAGGGTTAATTTGGACTGTCCCTGCAAAATTGGGACAGTTGCAAGGTATGAAATCCAATTGCTCATATCACTTAGGACTTTATTATACCAGCCTGCTAGTTGTGCTAGTTTAATTTATTTAATCTATTCATTTAAGGGATTTAGTCCTACATTTCTCCCAAAATGGGATTAAAGGCAGCTAAAATGGCAAATTTAAGATTTGCTTTTTGGTTTGCTTTTGGGGGGGGGGGGATATTTTCAAGCCATGGATCCATGGATGCAGAATGTTTGGATACAGAGGGCTGATTTTGTAGAAGGCAGAATAATCTGACACAATCTGTAGTTTGATCTTGAATATCTGAAGGGGAATTCTCTTAGTTAGTTAGAGCCTGCTTCCCTTGAATCTTTTAAGTTTAAGAATGGAACCATATCAGTTTGGCATCATTTCTTATCATACTTTTCCTTACAATAACGCTTTGGCAATCCATGATCTTGTAATCTGTTTTCCATACTGCCAAATGCCATCTTCTGGGAGGAAGGGTGGGATTGAGGATCTACTGAATCTTTCTATCCACTCTGTGTGCTCTGGAATTCAATGTTATAGATTTGGTTGGATTTTTGGATGCTAAGGATTCAGTATATCCAATTCCAACTGACTTTCCAAAAGGGACAGGGAACCAAAGCTGTTAATTTATTAATTAAACTGATTAAAGAAAGACAAGTGCTACCAGGTCCTTGGTGACTGATATAACTGTAAAAACTGAATTGCCTCCGCAGATAATTTATCATTATTTTATTAACGTTCTCATTTCACTTTTCAACTATAAAGGTCACCAAGCAAAGATGTAATCTAGAGTAGATAAGAGTTTATTGTTTAACTTTTAACATGTACTTAGCTGATTAGTAGCTGCAATCTGACGCTCAGCAGGCATAACAGCACTCATGTGGAGCTTAACGGATTAGTCGCTTACTATCTTAATCAGATTAATCAGAGATTTTGAGCACAGTCTATAACTCTAGCTACAAGAGGGGATACTTGATAGCCACATGGTAGCCTAATTTGAAAGAGAGTGCTCAGGATACACCAGCTGATGCAAAAGCGGTCTCAACACATTAGCAATTAATGCTCTTTTGCAATGGTCTATACATGTTGAAAGGATTCACACACACACTTCATTCTGAAATGCTTCTTTTCAAATTTGTATCAGTCATGTTACCTTCCATATTCAAAGAGGGGAAATACTAGCCAAAACAAATGAAATATAATAATGTAAAGACTGCTTGTTTCAGAACAGTTACAAAAATAGAACAATTGCAAAAGGAGAACAAGAGAAAAATTAATGTTTTATAGTCACAAAGAGCTACTGTATATTTATGTACCTTTCTCTGTTAAAGTTATGATTCAGCATCTTATGTGTGCACACTTGGTTTTCCATGCTTCTGATTCATTTGCCCGCTTGTAGAATAGTATTTTATGCTGTATCTACACCTGGGGCTCTTTCACACTATACAGTCATAACACCATGATTCTACTTTGACTGCCATGGTTCTTTCCTATGAAATCCTGAGCTTTGCAGTTTGGGGAGAGGTATTCTCATCCAGACAGCTCAAGTGACTCACGAGACAAAACATCCCAGGATTCCATAGAATGATGCTATGGCAGTTAAAATGGAATCCTAGTGCTATAATTTTGTAATATGAAAGGGACCATGGAGTTTTTTCTTTGTATAGGAGGATAGAGGCTTGTATACACCATCTTATCCTTTACCTGAAGTGGCAAAACATCTTGGGCTAGTCCTGAGGATGGCATATAAGTGTGTACTTTAGTTGAATACATGTTTTGATATGGTTTTTGTGTTGAGAACTGCATGATAATTTTTTTGAAAAAGTACATTTGATAGATAACTCTGTTCCAGTCTACACATTAGTCCAAGAGGTGTGGATTAAGTAATTTCAATTGGCAAAGTTCAAATTCTACATGTATTCTTACCCACCAGCATAGAAATATGTAGAGATTTATGAAAGTCTGATGGCTTTAGTATCTGTGAGTGAGATATGTGACAATAAAAATGTACAAATTTATGACATCCAAATCTTTCTGGGTTGAAAGGACAGGTATATTTGATATTAGTGTTTTGAAAATGCTTTGGTAAGGCATGCCTCCTGGGCCTGACATAAAAGCATCTCCTTATTTGTCTTGCTGACAAACAAACTATGAAACCCCTCTTGATTATCGTAATATAACCTTTTTTTATCTGTCAACTGATGAAGAATAACCCCATTCTTTCTCAGTTTTCCTGAAACTTTCAGAAATATTTTTTTCAAAATATTTCAAAGCATTTTGTTATAGGTATTTTGTGTTAGTACTGGCAAAATAATCATCTTTATTTTCAGTAAAAGGGTGTAAAATAAGAGGACTTGATCTTGATCATCAATATATATGTTTTTTCCCCAGGCAATTTTAATGCAGTAGACAGATAATGGGACTCTAGTTTCTAAGGACACCAAAACCTAAGATTAAGTGCTATCCTCTTCTATCAAGAATTCACCATTTTTATGGTAGCATTTTATTTATTCTGCTTTACATGCAGAGTGTGTTCTCTGCATCAGAGCTCCAGCCCTGATGCACAGATAACTCTGATAAGGGCAGGAGTTGGGCCAATGAGCATGGCCCCATTATCCATTATCAAAGTGGAACTGCATGAGTAACAAATGCCCCAAAAGAGCTTAGGCTTCTTCCTTTGCAGACAGATAAAACTGGAGTCTCTTTATTATTTTATGATCTGGTGAAACTTTTAGGGAGGAAAGGTGGGAAATGGTGCTGCCCTCCCACATAAATGACAATGGCAGACACAAGAGTTGAACAAAAGAAGGCCATAACTTTATTAATTAAAGAATCTGCAATCAGCAGCAAATGGGACATGCGGACATAGATTTGTGTATGGGAACCCAGTTAAGACCATCCAAAGACTTCCAGGCTTGAAACCCAGGGTATAGACACTGTGGTGTTCTAGTCTGATCCCATGAAGGGATCCAAGTGTCCCAATGTATTTCCCCAGGTGGTGCTCATTGGCACTTTTTCCTGAAAATGTCATCTTGGGACAAGAACCCACTATCTCAAACTGGCAAGCAATGATAAGGAAATGGGTGAATTATTTCACCTTGTGGACCACTGAAAGCCTTCAAAGAGAGCCAATTGACACTAAGTGCCCATACCCCTGCAGTTGTGACATAAAAGCAATGCTCAATGAATTAGTCAATAAAAAACTGCCGCCCAAAAACTGAAACATTATGTAGCAAGAAATAAGTGGGGAAAAAACTGTTTTACCAACCAAACATGGCATGCAAATATCTCCTACTTAGCCCCCAGAAGTTGATTGGAAATTCCCACGCTATATAGAGGTGGGCAGATGGGAGTAGAAATTGTGAAGAGGACTAAATCAGGGCACCCCTGCCTTAAATAATTTATTGAAGTCCGGCACAATACCAGTGCAACAGTGCATCCTGGCATGTCATTTGGCCAATGGCTTGGGGAGGGCAAAACCATTCCCATCCCCTTTGAGAGTTAAGCTTCAAAAATAAACAGACCTATCACATCCATTCCCTCCTCCAGCTCAATCTGACAGCCACTTGATTTCTCTAGAGCAGGGGTAGGCAACCTTTCCCCTTTAAGGGCCGAAGCACTTCAGCTCCCAGAATCCCAGGAGCTATTGGCCAACATGGGACTATTGGCCAACATGGCTGAGGCTTCTGGGAGCTGAAAGGTTGCCTACCCCTGCTCTAAAGGAAGAGGAGGTAGGAGAGAAGGCTCCTAGTCTGTGGGAAAGGCAAAGGCTTTGGCATCTGGCATCTGGCACAAACCCAAGCCTTCCCCCACAGGGAAAGTGAGAGGCTATGTGCACACAGCTGCAAAATGTCCTCTTGAAATATGGTCTGCAAGTTGTGTGGGGCTGAATTGGCTAGCTTTATAAATCAGGGGCCTTTCCCCCTTTGGTTTGCTGGAATCAAACTTGGTTTCTTTCTCAGTTTGGGTTTACTGTGAGATACAACACTGTGATTAATGACTCTAGACTGTTTCTTGATCTTGTTACTTCTACTTCTACTCAGATTGTGCTTTGATTTATGGTAATTGACCCTGAACTGTTATGGGACATTGCTTGTTCATTTGATGTTTGGCATTGCAATGTGAGAGCAGGACCCAAGATGTTCCTGCAGTTCCACTCCTTGGTGCATCAGTAACCAATGGGAATGCAGCTCTTTTTTTTTTTTTTTTGTAAAATTCCCATGCATTTGTTCTAGCAGTATATTTGTATTTTCGACAGTGTCCAATGTCCATAATGTCATGGGTGCAGCAATAGTTAGCATAGAGACAGTAATAGAAAGAGTTGGCCAGTAATGTTACTGAGAAAATTTTACTATATGTTTGTAATGAAAATGTCTGTTGAATAAAAATGATTTTGAAAAAAGAAAGAAAGAAAAAGAAAGAGCTGGCCAGTTAATTCAATGGATCTTTCAAAGGGATTGAGGCCCTCTTCAGGAACAAAAATCTGACTATCCTAGTCCTTTATGTTCTTTTCAGAATTAATTCCATCACTGATGCTGTCCACTGAAATTACCTATGCTTCACTTGTGACTCTTGTGACTCTTCCATAAGGAGTTGTAGGACACAGGGAAGACATTCTGTCTTCTTAGCTCAATTGTCTTCAGGATGGGATATATATTGAAGCAAAATGGGGCCAGGGATTGTGGTGGTTCCATTTTATTTATGTATTTATTATATTTATTTTCTAATTTAAACCCCTCCCTCCAATTAACAATCCCAGGGCAGCATGCAATAAAATCAACATGATTAGTTTAAAACAATATAAATGGTAAACATGATTTTAAAATGCTAAAAACATATTAAACAATTTAACAAGTTAACAAGTTAAAACAAGAGAAAGTAAAGCAAGTTAAAACAAGAGAAGTTAAAACATTGCAAACCCTTGTGCTTGTATGGATCTGTATAAAACTAGTTAACCTCTGATGTCTTTATTAGGCAACCATGTTTTCACTTGATGCTGGAATGACGACAAGTTTGGCCCCCGGGCCTTAGGTTGCCTACCCCTGACTTAGATGATGGGATGAAGGGAATCCTTATCAAGTTTGCAGTTGGTACAAAATTGGGAGGGGTGGCTAACACATTGGAAGATAGGAACAGAATTCAAAAGGACCTAGATAAATTAGAAATTTGGGGAAAAAAATAAAATGGAGTTCAATAGACACAAATGCAAAATTCTACATTTAGACTACAAAACCCAAGTGCAGAGGTATAGGATGGGGGATACATGGTTCAGCAGTACTACATGTGAAAAGGACCTTGGCATTATTGCTGTCCATAATTTGCACATGGGCAAGCAGTGTGATGCTGCAGTAAAGAAGGTGAATGCTATTTTAACTTTCATTAATGGAAGCATAGTTCGCAAGTCAAGGGAAGTCCCACTTCATTTTGGCTGGTCAGGTCTCATTTGGAGTACTTTGTTCAGTTCTGGGCTCATCATTTTAAGAAGGATATAGACAAGTTGGGGCAGGTTCAGAGAAGGGCAACAAGAGGTATGGAGAACAAAACATATGAGGAAAGGTTGAAGGAGCTGCGTGTGCTCAGCTTGGTGATGAGAAAACTGAGGGGCATCGTCATAGCCCTGTAAATACCTCAAGGGCTGTCACAGAGAAGATGGGCAGGCCTCTGCTGCACCAGAGGATAGGATCAGGTCTAATGGTTTGAGGTTACAGGAGGGTAGATTTTGATTGAACATTAGAAGGAATTTCTTGACAGGAGATGTGGTTTGGCAATGAAACCAATTGCCTGGAGAGGTGGTGCGGTTCTTTCTGTGGACATCTTCAAAAAGAGGCTGGACAGCTACCTACTGCAGATACTTTAGCTGGAGATCCTGAACTGAGGAAAGGGTTGGATTTGATGGCCCATGAGTCCCATTCCAACTCTGTGATCCTATACTGACTCTATAATTCTAGTCCTTCCTTTTTTACCTGGTTGCAGATGTTTTTCTAGGAAAATTGCTATACTGTTGCCTTTTATTTTTCTGCTGTTGGAAGATTCAAAGCTTTACCAGATGGGAATTCTGAAACATAATGCACAACCTATAATCTGAGCTATGACATTGGCTATGCTGGCAACACATCATATGTGCTCTTGGTAATGGATCAAGTAATGTCATCATGGTTATGTCACAGTGGCGCTCATGTCACTGCATGTTGATTGGTTGATTTAATAAATGACTGATGTGTCTTTGTTGCAAAAGTCATTGTGATTAGTAGGTGGAGCATAGTCGTTGTCACTACACTGATACCCGTAGCCAGCTCTCTGCTTTTGCCACTGTGTTTGGGAGAACACAGGTTCCCAGCTTGATAGGCTGGCTTCAGTTCTTGATATCTCTGACAATGTAGCCAGACCATAAAATTGTCCTGGTAATGAAGTGAAAATAAACACAAATGATATTAACTGTATGCTGATAATAACATTTGAATCTTTTAAAGAAAAAAGCTAATCAAACAATGCTATTCTCTTCTCAGAGCATCCCCCACCTTACCCTGATCATGGCATTTTAATTTGAGATTACATTGATATTTGCAGATTTTTCTTAGCATCAATAATGGAGAGTGTTTTCTGTCCTCTTAGCCTACCTTGAGAAAGATCTGTGTTTTAGAAATGAGAGCAAAAATAATAATCACCATGTGTTTTAGGGAAGATGTTTGAAACTGGAAGGAAGCCAAACTTCTACTCTGAAAGACATTCCAGTCTTGCCAACACACATTTGTATGTGTGTGTGTGTGTGTGTGTGTGTGTGTCTGTCTGTCTGTCTGTATGTATGTATGTATATGTGCATTTGTGTACACACACACACACACACACACACTTTATTGAAATTTCCCAACATATTTGGGGAGGGGTGAGCACAGTTAAGCATAATAGCACTTATTACTCTGTTGTTTATAATTTAGGATAACTTGTTCCAGAAAAACAATTGGCAACATTTCTGACTTTATTCTAAGAGTGCCATGGTGGATTTGAAGGTACATAGAGCAGGCTAACATTCCTGTAAAGTTTACTTCAGAGTAATGCTATTGGAATCAAACACATCTGCTCTAAAAATGGCTGTAAAGCACTGTGGATTTAGTATACCTTATTTTTTACAAGGAATGCTGTAAAGGAAAAAGCAACCAGCCTTTCGGTGCCCTCTTTATATTTCACCTCTCTCCCCAGCCCCAATTCCATAACAGCAGGAGGGTGGAATGTAACAGTCCTATCACTCACTGCTGTATTTGCAAACCTGGGGCAAGCCAAGTCCTTTCCAAGTCAAAAATCTCACTTCCTATCCTTTAGTGAGACACCTGGGCAAACTTGCACAACAAATATGCACTATGATACTGCTTTTCCTAACATGAAACTTTTACTTTTCTAAGATGAGACTAGTATGCTTTTGCATACAGTAGAATAATCAACATTTGTGGTGGGAGCGGTTGAGGACTTTTTGTCTGGAATAAACAATCTCCTCTTTCTCTCTTGTGATATTTAAAATAAAAGGCAATTGATGAAGAAGAGCCTCTCCTGATCCACACAGCATTTAATCAACAGAGCCTGTAACCCTCCCAATAACCTTGTTTTATATTTAATCAGAAGCCCCTGTTAATGCAACCTATTTGCAAACAAACTTGCCTCTACCTTGTGCTGACAGTCAGGGAGAGGAGCGTGAAGCAGGGTGGTGGGGGAGATAGCTTTGTGTGAGAACCGCTTGCCTGTCTCTTGCTTCGGCTGATGGAATTATTGTTTATTTTTTTTTAATTTTCAGAGGTAGGTTGATGATGACAGCTGAAGAAGACTGTATTTGCTGAAGAACTGCATGATGGTAGAGAGGAACGGGGTTCCTGAGGGAGATCTAATGGTGCCTCTCCTTCCTGCACAGAGATAAAGACTTATAATAAGCGTGTATGTTCACCATCTGGCTCTGTGCATGTGGTCCTTATGGAGGCGAAAGCAGCACAATCTGTAAATGATCAGGAGCCATCGTGCCCTCTCCAGAGAATCCACGATGCAATCAAGGTGACAGATGGCATGGCCACTGCTGTGGCCTCGTAGAGAAGATCAAAATCACCTTCAATAAACTCTGACTGAAATGGGCATGAGCACCTCAAAAAAGTCAGTTTGTCAGTCAAACTGTGACAGCAAGCTGCATTGGGGAGCGGGGTAGGGGGGAGAGAAACATAGTGGCCAGTTCTCTGTTTTCAATCGTTTCCGTCTGACTGAGCCTGAACTATGATCTTTCTCAAATTGTCCTTTCTGTTTAGCTGAAGCAGGCCAGCAAATTGCCAGATTCATAGCTTTATTGAAGGAAATTGAAAACATGATGTCCTCAATTCAGCAGACAAACAGCTGGCAGGTGTTTTGGACACCCAAATGTCGAAAACAGACTTGCTATCTTTAGGATAAGTTCAGCTGACTCAATCAGATTTAAAGCAGAGATCGATAATAAAATTCTAATTTATGTAAGGTGTGGGAAAGCTTTAGCCAATGGTGTTTAAAGGACTAAAAATGAACACCACTTCTTGTTTTGAATATAGGATTAATTTTCTTATTTTTACACATCATATACCCTTTGCTAACTGAAATGATCTTTATGTCCATTCTGGCTGAGTATCTTTATAAATTATATTTATCTTAAAGGTTCATAGGGCCTGATTATCCAAGCCCACATTGTAATGGGATTTACCCAGGAGAATTTCCTTCTGGATCATGTCCAATGTATTTAATGCATAATTACAAAATTATTTAAGGGAGTAAAATATGCAGCTATTTACACCAATACTCATTCTTTGCCTATCTGTGATGCAGGTGGGCATAACTGTGGGGTCTTTAATTTGTATGACTCAATATTTGCATATCAGCATTGATAAATGTTGCTGGTTCTGCTACACTGTTGATGCTTTTTTAAAAAGAAGAAACTTTCTGTGCATATTTATTAATGGGGAATCTCTCATCAATGTGTCTAATCTAGCCTGCAGAGTTCCCCAATATGACCCATGAACTGTTTTAGAACCCCTCCTTCTACATGCCATACTGTCCCACCTTTGTTGTCTACTTCAACTTTGCCATGGAGTGATCAAAGATAAGGACTTTCATGTCAGCTACATGGACTTGCCATATATTCCTTGAGGTCAAATTGCTCTTTCAGACACTTTTTTCCCCATCCCTCTTGCTTTTCCTTATTGAGAAAGGTGTAGTGCAGCGATGGTGAACCTTTTAGAGACCAAGTGCTGAAACTGTAACCCAAAACCCACTTATTTATTTCAAAGTGTCATGTCCCTCTGGCTTTCTAGTAACGAACTCTGGCAAACTCTGTGCTGGGATGATAGTGCACGTGGCCACAGAGAGGGTTCTGAGTGCTCGCTCTGGCATGCATGCCATGGGTTTGCCACCACTGATATAGTGGAAGCAAAGACAAGGACTGATTGAACCATACAACCTTGATGACCACCCCTTGAGATGATATGGCTCAGTCCTTCGCCTGCCCAGTACCCTCCCTGTAGAGTAGGGATAGCCAAAATGTGGTTCTCCATATGCTGGCTGTTTTCCTAGCCCTCTTATTGGCAAGACACAACATAGATGAAGATATCTTTGACTGAGCAGGCCCTCCTGCTGGTGTGAGGCTCAGTTACAGATGTTTAAAAATGTGAGAGGTAGTAGTGGATATCTCTAGCAGAGTAGGCAGAAGCTGAACAACTGTTGCCACATCCACCCACCCTGGGTCTAGTGAAGAAAAGAAACAAACTTAGGGCTGATGCACATGACCTATAGGGGGGCGGCTCTGGTCTGCCCCTGGGAGTGGCTGATTGGGGCTGCAGCAACCACATGCTGCGGCCCCAATCCTCCTTTTTGCCGCCCCCAAAAGCTGCCCTTAGAGCTGCCGCCATGGCTCTTTAGCGCCATACAGATGGGTGCACAGTGTTGAGGCGGAGTTGGGGCAGAGTCGGGGTGGCCAGAGTGTAGTCGCCCCACCCCAACTCCACCCCCAGGCCAGCCTAAAATGCTGGTCTGCATCAGTCCTTGGTCTTCTTTGGAATACATGTAGTTTTAGTTAAAAGCAACTTGTTTATGATCAAACATACGGTACAATGGAGGAGAGAGAGACAGTGAGAATGGAGAAAGAAATGCTTCAGGTTCGAGTGATGCAAGAAGAGAATGGATATGGTGAAAAGAAGAAAAAAGAAATTTGGCAAGCATGCAAAGATTACTGACTGTCCTGCTTTCACACAAGAATGCAGAGTGCCAAAAGTGCAATAGCTGAAGGAACAGGTGGTGTCAGATAACTAACAATTGGGGGTGGGGCAGGTCAGGAGCTGTAAATCAAAGCAGAGCCCAGGTAGGAGTGGCAAGACATCTGAGTTAAGAAACACTCTGTCATGCCCTGCCTGGATGAGGACTCGGAGGATGAGTCAGAACTTTCTCCGGGTCCTGAGCCTGCAGCAGAGGAGCCCCAGCTCGGCCCTAGTAGCTCTGCTTTGTCAGCAGAGCCTGTGGCTTCTCAAGAGGCTCTGGAGCCAAGCCTTCCAACGACAGGGCCATCGGAAATGGAGGAAGATCTTTAGTCAGCATAGAGCTGAAAGGGCAGACCTCAGGTGCTCGAGGAGGCTTTACGAAAAATGCTGAGGTCATCAAGGTGATCAGCCCCAGCTGAACCCTGGCAGCTCAGGGATTTAAGCAAGCGGGGAAGCTTTGCTCAGTGCTAGAGGATATCTGAGCTTCCTGGCAAAAGCCTCTGTCTCTCCTTGTTCCTTGTCTTGAACCTCTGACTCTTGACTATCCTGGACTCCTGGTATCCTTGACCTTCAGTCATTTAATTCCCTTTTATAATATATAAATTGTGGTAAACCATGACTGAAATGTAATTAGGGATAACATCACCTTTTGCAATGCAAGCATAACTTTTTAGTAGCTTTTACAGTGTGGGCATAATGGTGAAGGATGAGTAAATATTACATGATTCAAACATCTCATGTTAAAACTCTCATTCATACTCTGTTGTGGATGTTGAGGCAACTATCAGGATGATGAGTGGAGAGTGTTTTCAATAATAACATAGTAGGAGCTTCTGGCATGTGTGTATGTATGTGCCTTCAAGCTACCTGTTGACTTTAACTGCCATGGCTGTAGTTTTTTTAGACATTTAGCTTTCTCCATCAGAGAGCTATGGTGCCTTATCAAACTACAATGTCCTGAATTCATAGCATTTGAGCCATGGCAGTTAAAGTGGCATCAAACTGGATTATTTCTATAGTTAGATGGAGCCAAAATCTATCAGACTTCCAGCTCTTTATGGGTCTCCCTCTTTCTCTCACACACCCACCTTCAGTCTCTTGATAGCAAGGATGGGCAGAGTTTAGCCTGTGGCTAAGTACCCTAAATGGTTCCTTTTCTTTCCCAAAAGGGCAACCTATTCACTGGAAGCCTCCATCAGAGTCAACTCAAAGTAGGTTGCTGGGCCACCTTGCATTTTGTTGTTTCTCACCATCAGGTCTGCTTCACTTTATGATTACACTATGATGAGAAACTTCTCAAAGAGGCAGTTTGGACCTTTCAGCCTCATTGGATGGACCCCTTGCACATGCTCTACATTATAAAAGAGAAGCAAGATTCTTCTCTGTCCTCATTTCTCCACATTGCTCATTTTACATGCCTCTAACATCTCCTCCTTTGACTCATGTTTCCTAAGCTAAAGAGCCCTAATCATTAAAACCATTATTGTACCTGTACTCATTTATGCTGATAGGCCATGCACAGGCAAACATTCTTGCCAGTCATACTGAAAGATTAGAGTAAAAAGAAATGTGAGGAGACAAGATATATGGAATAGGATAATAAAAAGGTAGCTTCTTTGTTTGACAAACCACCCTTTTTTCCTTTTTTCTTTTTAAATGCACAGCAACCAGATGGCTGTTTCACTTTGAGTGAGGCTGTGATCCAGGCAATATGGCAAAATTAAGGAAAAAGCAGCATCCTTCCTTTCTCTATTCTTCATCTCCAAACAGTCTTCAGTAAAAAACAACACAATATACACATAGACAGTGAATTCTTCAATGACTGAAGAAGAATAACTAAACAAAAAAGGACTTATAATAATTATTGTTCCATGACTTTAGATATGGTTAGACTAATAAAGAGGCTTGAACTAACACAAGAATCAAAAGCAATTAAAATAATAAAAGCAGGCGTAATAAATAGTGGCAAGAGAAATTCAAGACAGTACATCAGGGTAATTTGGCACTGACCGCACTTTAAAAACAAGCCCACAAATGTTTGCTAAGATTCTCCATATTGCTGAGAGCATGCTTTTATTTCTTGTGGGTTTTTCTGCGCCTGATTGGCAGCAGGTTCAGGATAGTCAAAAGGATGTACTGTTGGAATAATGTTCCAGGGAAAATGCACAATGTGGTGAATGGCAGCAGCCATGATGACTAAGCATTTGGCCACTGCTGAGTCATACAGCATCAAGGCTGATGAAACAGGAGGTGACATAATGACAGGGAGTCACCTGGTGCTGTAAAACACAGTAAGTGCTGCAAAAGGGCTGCAAACATGCTGTGTCATACTTATGATTGACAGGTGTCCAAAAGGAAGAGGCAGGGCTAGAAAGCCATGTGGAGCACTGGCTATATAAGGGACAAGCCTCTGGACACAGTATGGGTTGATGTGGGTTGATTGTGGAAGGAGGAGAGTGTGTTGGTGTATTATTGTACATGGCCTTTGTACATAGAACTTCTGAAGATTAAAAGCCTCGTAGTGAGACATCTGCTGAGTCTCTCTCTGCTCTGTCTGGAGGGGAAAGGAGTTTTCCTGTAACTGACAAGGTTGCTTGCTTCATCGAAGACAGTCTGGATCCTGGAGCTTCACGTTACGTTGTTCCCATGCACTGCGTCACCACTCTAACATGTACTTCTAACAATAACACCTTGGTAGTTTAAGGAATTTATTACCATAAGATGTCACAATCTGCATTAGATTGTTTTTGTACTGCTTTTAAGACAGATTTCTTGGTGATGGATCTGCTGGTGACTGATAGCCAGCCTAGAAAAGTGTAAAAAAGTAGTAAATTGTATTAAATGGGACGTGTGCATCCACAGAGTTTGTTATCTATGGGGGTTCCTGGAATCAAATGCCAGTGGAAATCAAGGGCCCACTGTATAGCCCTCATGTAAGGGTGCCAGTTCATAAAACTAGTATGTCTACAAAAGATCATCAGAAATCCTAAAAACGAAGGTGTGTGTGTATGTAGGTTGTGAGATGGATGCTTATGATTATTTGATGTTTATATTTGCCAAGAGTACTGGCCTACAGGTGAAGTGGGGCAGTTTGTATTTGAACAAGATACATATAACATTTTCCTTCAGCAATGCCCTTCAGCATTCTGTATAGGCCAAACAGTCCAATCTCTGTACAAAATAATAAAATGGATACAATTTTGACCTCAGAAAGAAAAATAGTAGGAGAACAACTTCCCTGGACAATCATTCACTGACCTTATAATAGGCATTGTGAAGCAAAAGTTCACTAGAAAAATCTCCAGAGGTCTGAACCAGTATAACAGTTTGTTATCACACTGTGGCTGAGATCCTGTGCTGCAGAGCGTAGCATGAAAGTTATATGGAAAGAACTATGCTATATCTCTCCTCTCAACTCCTCTTGGACGTATACTCTAGCTCCAGGGTAGGCAACCTTTCCCCTTTAAGGGCCAAGGGACTTCAGCTCCCAGAATCCCAGGAGCTATTGGCCAACATGGGACTATTGGCCAACATGGCTGAGGCCTCTGAGAGCTGAAGTCCCTCCGCCCTTAAAGGGGAAAGGTTGCCTACCCCTGCAGCTGCTGCAGCCCTTCCCCCAGTGGCTGGTGCAGAGCAGGAAAGATCAGAAAAATGTCTGGCTGTGTCCCCATAGACAAATGCAGACTTATGAAATTCACTGGGATTTTCTGGAGATCTCAACCAATGATGGAATAATTTTGCTTCTGTATGGGGACATAACTAGATGCTTCTCTGATTCCCATGACTCTTCAACAGCTACTGAATGGCCATAGGAGGACTAGCACATCAAAATGATGACCTCTGGGGGGAGGTTTTGGTCATTATGTATCTGGGGTAAACTACCAAGCTCCACAACAGCAAAAACATACAAAAAAGTCATATGCATGTGTATGTGGTATTTACTCTTATGTTTGTCACTAACGGGATGCCAGACTATATGGGTTAATTGATTTACCCAATCCTAGGATGTATATATTATCAGGAACAGTTTGATGAATAGACAATTCAAATCATGTAACTATCATTTTCAGTATTTTCAGTATTTTATTTTCCTATGACTTCACTAACTATGGTTCTGCCTGCAAGTACATGTATGATATAAACACTTGACGTTCTGTATAATACTTTGTGTATCTGATGAAATAAATTGTAGTCCATGGCAATTCATGCCATGAAAAATTTGCTAATCTCTAAGGTGTACCAGGGCTCTTGAGCTGAAGAACTATTTCTCAAAAAGCCCTTACTGATTTTGATCAATCCATATAAATATTTAGTAATCTGTCCTCAAGTAGCACAGTCATTGGCACTGTGACATGTGCTACACTTCAGCAAAATACTGAAAGTCTGAAGCTATGTTGCCCATTGGTTATATATCAAAGGGTCATATTTTTCTGTGGCTATATCTAGAACTACTAGAGGAATAAGTTACTATCCATATTTCTTATCTGTAAGTTCAGATCTTTTGATACTCCCAATTTTCCTTTTTTATCCCATCCCAAATCTTTGGATAATTGTCCTAAAGTCACTAGGAAAGTGCCGGCTGATAATAGCTAGCATTATGGATTTATTCTGCAGGGCTCAATTGTGGAAAATGTTCTTTCCTGCCTTTTGTATATCAGATTATTTAGAATCTATTCCAAGAAAATTACTGCGCTATCATATTTCATAGACTGTTTCATGTCACACCTGGTTTGAATATGAATATTATAGAAGACAGACTTAACAGTAAATCCATTTGGAACAACAAACTTTGTCCAAACCTGTGAAAACAAAAATAAGATCATTGAATTGTCGTTATGCTGTATGAAATGAGTGGCATATAAATAACTTTAAGGTAACAAACTTTGTGCATAGAATTGCTGTCCTGTGGATTAATAGTTTACTGTCTTTTAATTTGAATTTTTTACTTAAGAGGAAAAAGTAACCAGTGTTGGATGCCAGAGCTGATATTTAAGTGTATGTCACTCAAATTCACATTATGGCAACATGGAAAACCCAGTAATGGGGTAACAACTATCTTTTTTAAAAAACTCAACTGGTCAGGGTTTTTTCTTCTTCTTCTTCCTCTAGCAGCATCTCTGCTGGTTATCAGAAAGTTGTTACTGCCGCTAGTTTCTCTCCCCTCACAATGCTCTTTTAAACCAGGAAACAGCAGCATCAACAATATATACATTAAAAGATCAACTACTGCAGACATATTTATGTAAGGAACATCAAAATGATGGGATACCATTCATCCTGGTATCTTTGTTCCACATAACATGTTGACTGAGATCCTGCATCATTTGGTGGAAATAATTTCTCAGTGCGGAACATAGCGCATCCTCTATTCTCTTGCAGTTTCCTGACTATTTCATGGCAGAGGAGGGGAGGAGACAGCCATACAGTGGCCAGCTATGTTTTTATAGCTGGACACACAATGGTGCCATAATTCTCTGGGACCCCAGATGATGAGGTCACATGCATCCAGCTACATGTGTTACAGGACAGGCTTATTCTGAGGCCTGGTGCAGCATGATGGGGTAAGCTCCCATCACTAGTCCCAGCTTCTACCAACCTCACAGTTCGAAAGCATGCAAATGCAAGTAGATAAATAGGTACCACTTCTCAGTGGGAAGGTAAATAGCATTCTGTGCAATCATGCTGGCCACATGATCAAAGTAGTCTCTGACAATGCTGGCTCTTTGGCTTAGTAATGGAGATGAGCACCGTCCCCTATGGTCGGACACGACTTGACAACCTTGTCAATGGGGAATACTTTTACCTTTTAAAAAATATAGAGTACATATAGCTATGTGTATTAGAGTGTATGCATGTGTGCATTACTGGGAACAAAGAGACCAGCTAATGCTGTGCATAATGCCTACTCAAAGATTAACAAAGAGGTGACAACACCTGCATTTCTATCAAATGAGATGTTGATATTATTCTAATGTTGTCTACCAATAACCCTCCTAGCAGGTGCCATGGCTTATGCAATCTGATGAAAGGCAGCCAAAAGCAAAGATCCACCTCTACACTGTTTTCTTATATTATTTTCTACTGAACCTGGAGTGAGGCCATATCTAAGAAGTTTATCACATTAAGTTTAAAACTGGCTTACCTAATCCTGTTTAAAATTTAAAGTGGGTGGCATCCTGATATTATCAGAAGGATTTAGCCACCAAAATCAGTTCCTGGGTCCAACCCTGATCCCAGAGACACTCTGTGCACCTCTTTTTGAAGCCAGGAGTTTTCTGGCTCAAAAAAAAAAAAAAAAATGGCCACTGGAACAGCCCTGGGAGCAAGGATGGACCCGGGATGGACCCAGGCACCGATTTTGGTGCCTAAGTCCTTCTGATAATATCAAGATGCCAACTGCTTTAAAATTTAAGCTGGATCAGGTAAGGTAGTTTTAAAATTAATGCAATGAACTTCTGTTTTGAATGAAGCACAGTCAGCAATTTTGTTTTGATAGAAAAGCTGGTAGCTGGGGGGAAGATAGGGAGAGAATAAAAGAACACAGGAAGAGACTGAAATAAGACTGCTTTAGCAGTCTGGAGCAAATGAAGAGGAGGCTATGATGTAGCCTTCAAACTGCTGTTCTGAGCTAATAATTTGCTAAACAACCCGGCCATGTTGATTTTAGGCTATGCTAAAATAAATATAACTCCCATTATGATTGTAATGGATTCCTGTTAAAATGCTTATAGATATGAAATGGATGCTGTTAGATTTAACAGTGCTAAAGGAGATTAGCCCTTGGATCCCTGTGTATTCATAGATCCTTGTTTAGAGATATATAGTTCCTCAACAGATGAGAGTGCATTCCTAAATGGATATATGGCTGAGTTATATAGTTTAAGATGATAGTTTTCTTCTGTGTGATCATTATAGGAAAGCCTATAGGAAAGACAGATGCACACAGAGAGAGTTTCAGTCCCTATAAAAGTGTAACATCTTACTTGCCATATCCTATAATGTAATGAATGTATGATGTCTTACATGCAATGTAATGTACTGTGATGAAAGCATACTGACACATCTATGTTTTCCCCTAGGAGGAATGTACATGTTTTCATATCTATGATTGCATATAATAACCTAAAAGATTACCAAGGAGCCTGCTGATTTTCCTATATAAATATCCTGAGATTTCAGTTACGAGAATGCTGGTGTTAGCTCTCCAGTCTGGTTTTCACCACCATCATGACTTGGATGCCTAGATGGCCAGAAGGTGATACTGGAACCTCAGACAGAATCCAGATTTAGCTGACAAATGCACAGGACCTTCAGTTCCCTCAGTCTAAATAGAGAGGGGTGGGAAATCACACCTGTTTCACAGGAACATAGCCAGATACTATATAACTGTCTGCGTATCCCCTAGCCACTAAAAGGATATGTGTCCCACCACATGAGTCAGGTACATTCAGGGATCAGTGTGCCATTGAGTGATAGAAGTAATGAATACATATGTCTTTTACCTTGCACAAGGAATATACTAAGTTGGTTGGAGGTTTGCAAGCTAATGTGAATACTGAACCTCCCAAGGATATGAATACAAAATCGAGAGCCATTACCACGTCACATCAAGATTAGAGGCTCAGTCCTGTTCAAGGCTATTTGTCCAATGTAGTAGTAGATCAAGAAACTTGTTCTTCCACTGTAAGGGAAAGTATTACACTGTGTCACTGGTCTTAAGGTAGCCAATGTGGAGCAGAGGAATGTGATGATGGGAGAAGTATGTGGCTTCAGATGGGCTAGCTGTCCATAACATTGCCTGATGTCACAGTCAGGGATTGTAAACCTCAAATCTCCATGCTTCCACTGCGTAGATTGATTGCATCTACATCTGGAATAAAACAAATAACTAGAACTACAACTTTATTGTAAGCAAAACACAAAACACTGGTAAGTTATTTCATAGGGATAGAAATGATTTGAAACTTCTTAACTAATTGGGAGTGAACCTGTCCCTGCTGTTTGGCAGAAGTAGTGGACTGCAATATTTTCTTTTCTCTCTTTCTTTTTGCTGCTGGAAGTTGTTGTGAGTTACTGCCCTTTCTTCTGAGAAGCAAGATGCTGGAAGGCTATCTTCTGAAGTGTAGTGAAGGAAATAACCCTTCCCTCATCATGGGCCTCCACTGATTCTGCTAAAATCTATTCTGCTTAAAACCTTGAGCTCCATTCACTCTGCCTGATTAGGATATACTTTCACAAGCCTTTCTTCCCTTTCTGCAGATCTTCTAAAACATATAATTGCCCTCAAATGTATCCTATTATCCCTGTACACATGTGCCAGAGAATGCTTGATCTAAGAATGGAGAAAGTAACCACACAAGCCCCTCAATCATGGCTAGCATCCCTCTGATTCTTTCATATCCTTAGAATTAGCAACCTCAGACAAAAAATATGGAGATAATTTCCTAGCTACTATGTGTGAAACACTTTAAAGATGGCCAAGGTCTATAGCTGTGTCCTTCCAGAAGTTTAACTCATTATTAAACTAATCTTTGGTAACAAATACTAAGGAAGCAAGTTGCCATGCCCACTGTATAGAAAACTGGGTAACATTACTTACTGCTTGCTATGCTTGCTAAGTCTTTTGATTCTAGCAAACTCACTGCCTCTGTTGTGAATTGAAGTTGACATTGGGTCATACCCTCCAACATTTGAAACATAAAAACCAGGACACGTGTGGCCAAGTATGTCAAAGTGTGGTCACAATGGCAAAAGTTATTAATGAAGAAGAAAGCACAAGCTAAGAGAGGCAGCAGCAATCTACAGGGAAGGATAAGATTCTGTCCCTTCCAATCTTCTCCCTTGTTGTATTAACTCAGTGTAAACTACATTTTTACCTTACACTCAGTTTGCAGCAATTGAAGTAAGTAAAGGATGAAGAGGGAAAAGTGGGAGGAAAAGAGAGAATCTGGGACATTTTTAAGCAGGTGAAAAAGTAAGTTGGCAGATAATTAATCAGGACTGTCTATTTCAAATCAGGACAGCTGGAGGGTATGCTGTGTGCCCTGTAGCTTAAGAAACCATTGTGTGTCCACATGTTAAGTACTAGTAACTGCTCTCACCTCAAGTTGTAAGCAACATAACTTGAACTATCAGCCTAAACCTCAGAAGAGCCTGAGCACACCCTGATCATCTTTTGATTTGTTTGTCGACATGGCTGTAACATAGTGCAACTCAGTGTTGTAGCTATAGATGCATCACAAATTTGAAAGACATGTTCTGGGACAGAGCATCTCCATTTTATCTAGAGGTGCCCTGGTTAGAGTCCAGATTTACTATGTAGGTAGAATGTGGGTGTTATCAGAAAAGGCCTGTTCCCTGTGTTCCAGGAGTGACCATAGGGGGACTGTCTGTACAAGGAATGATGGCACTGTTGTTACCCAACATATTTTGTTTATTTTAGACAACATGAATTGAAGATGGGGCTGTTTCCCCTGACTCCAATGCCATATTTATTTATTCAGTTTATATCTTGTCTTTCTATAACAAATGTATAGAACAAATAAAAAAATAAATAAAATTAAAACATGTCATTGGTAAAAGCATAAACATTAAAATACAGTTTTAAAAAAATAAAAGAAAGCGTAGTGTATAGGTAAATGTACAACAGCCAGCTAGGTTGGTTGTGAAAGACATGCCCGCCAACAGAAAGACAATAGGGAGACAGACAACCAGCCTAACCTCCCTTGGGAGTTTATCACAAGGGGAGCCCTGTGCAAAATCGCTCTTTAAAGTGAGAAAAGCTGCAAAAGCGGAAGCTTTTAATGAATGGGATATCTCCCATTCTGCCCTGTGTAAAATGTGAAAGCGCTGTTAAAAGGAGGTTAATCTGAATGAAAACCCCTCATTTTTACTTTCGGGTCAAAAGAAGTAAAAAGAAGCATAAATGAGGGGGTTTCGTTTGGATTAACCTCCTTTTAACATCAATTTAACAGCGACGTCATGTGAAATCATGACTGCTTTTGCAGTTTATTTCTAATTTAATGTCCCGTTTTTACACAGGATTTCCCCCGTGTGATAAACTCCTTGGTAGAGAATTCCAGAGCCTGGGAATTGCCATGGAGAAATCCCTAGAAATACCCAACCCAGTCTGCCTAATGTGACCTGAATAACTAGTTTCCAAACCAAAAATGCCACAAAGCTGCTGTCTATGGCAATGCTGTCTCATATCTTTTTTTAAAAAAAAGGAGAAGAGAAAAAAAAAGTGAAAGGAAGAGAAATACTTTCTACAGTTGTTGTAAGCTTTTTAGAATCTCAGGAGAAAGGCCTCAACATGCCTTCAGTTTCTGTGGGGTTTAAGCATCTCTAACTTTTCATTCAGCGATCCCCCCCCCCCCCAAAAAAAAAAAAAACCCAAATGTAGTTCAGATGACAATGTAGCATGGTCTCCGGAACACAATGTTTACCCAAGACATAAGACTCTTCCTAGTTTTTAAAATCAAATCTTATTTGGAAAATTATTTTAATGTGTGTGTTTCAGTGTTTATTTTCTCTGACACTGAAAGAAGGAAACAAACAAGCCTCATTTGAAGTGCATTGGATATGACACGAAAGATGCTAAACAGCTCCTAAGATGATCAAATGTGGAAATACATATTTTAACAATTTCTAAATTGTGCATTTCTACTTTAGCATATTATTATGGCCTATTTAACAGATATGATTGGATCACATGGGTCTGTAAAACAGAACTGTAACATTGTTGATATAGCGATGCAAGTAACACTTGTGGTGTTGCATTGATGCCTTGATCAGCTCTTGAAATGTTAATAAGTTCTCAGTGTGCAGCTGATGTATCAGAATACCCTTATAGTAAGGTTAACAAACTTTGCTTGCTTGGTTTAAAGGTACACACAGAATCTCAGAATTTGTCTACAGATTGGATTCAGGCTTTGACCTACTTCAAGCAGAATCAGTGTACACAGTGGGACTTAATTATTTCTTCTTAATTTTTATTAACATATTCAGATTCATAGAAATACATTTATCCAGTCAATTCCAAAACAAATTTTCTAATAATAAATTTTCTAATATTTCTAAATTCTCTTCCTTAGCACTCAGTTTACAAACGCTCCTTATAAATTCATTTCATAGCTTAATTATTGCTAATATGCCCCATTGATTTTAATGGGACTATCCTAGGTAGAATGAAGTTTTTATTCAACCCATTGCCTAAGTGTGGGACTTGTGGCTCTCCAGATGCTAAACTGTAGCTCCCAGCAGCCCTAGCCAGAGAGGTAAGGAATAGTAGGAGTTGTAGAGACACCTTCAGTCCACTAAAATGCAGTCAAATAGGATCTTTTGAACACTTTTACAATGCTCTTAACATTCAAGTAGAGAAGCATTTTCATTACAAACATGCAGGGCCACTTGTTGGGGGGGGGGAAATGAAACATCTTTAACAGCACTACTGAAAAGCAGATTGGTATGTATATATATTAGATGTATATTACACAGGAAAACATGGCATGCAGGAGAATGAAATGAAATGAGCCAGAAACTTCTCACATTTTCCTGGCATCTGTGGAGTGTCGCCATATGAGAACCATATGACTGCTGGCAGATTGGCATGTCAGCTCAAGCATGTACAACTTGACCTCACTGAGCTCTGTGTTTGTCAGTTTATAACAGGAATATTGATACAATTTTAACTGCAGCCTTTCTGTACCAGAACTCTTTTATCCCTTTCCCAGTCTTCATTCTCTTCTTAATAGAGATGAGCATCCTCTCTATCAAAGGCACCTCTTCCTTGCATGATAAGAAGGACTATAGAAGAATGAATAAAATGGTTGCATGCAGTGAACATGCACATTAAATAATGAGTGAGATTTAGTCTTTAGAGATAGACTAACTAGAAATACCAGCGGATGATGCTAACAGTTGGCTGATGAATGAAAAGATTTAGGGCAAGAAATATGCAAGATAATTATTTTGTTCAGTTATTTAAAAAGCCATTTGATTCATTATTCATTAATTTTATTTTTATTCACTTTCAGAATTGATTTGAAACTATTTCATCTGTTTTGACTGCAACTGTTCATTCTTGTTTACCATTTTTTTTCCTGGAAAAGAGCTAGCTAGTCTTTTGTTGCATGTAATGTTGATTACACCCAACCAAGGTGCATGAAATTTCAGGTGTTCCTCAAGGAACAAGATTTGTCATATTTCAGGTGGATATAACAATGGATCCCCATTTTACAGGCAATTAAAGAAGACATACAATCTATATATTTATTCATAAATTTCCATAAGAGATCCAGCTGATCTTCTCCTAATTATAACTTCTATTTATAAAAATTATATTTTATATAATTTACATATTTGTTAAGCCTTGTACTACCTCTGCAAAATTTCAAAGCACCCTCAATTTAAAAAGGAGCATGGACATAATCTAACATGCTTCCCACCTCCCATTTATTTCTCTCTCTCTCTTGCTTCTGTGACCTGTACAGTTTCAGCTGGTTCCCAAGCTGATTTCCAAGGCAATGTGTGGGAAAGGAAAGGAGAACTTTCCTTTCATTTTTTTTCATTCTTAAAATCAACACATTATCTCCCATGCCCAAGCATATGTAGATTTTAGCAGCATGTTCTTAGCACTTATTGACTCAGTAATCCTAACAGCAGCTAATTGAGGACTAAGCATGCCTCGTGGACACATGATACAGAATGAATGGAAACAAATGGAAAATTGGTGGAAAGAATATATTTGGACCTTTTCAGTGGTTGCTCCCAAGTGATGGAACTCTGTCCTATGGGTCCCTAAACTAGACTGGCTCTCCCTCTGCTCTCCTTCCACTGTAAGACAAAGACATTTTTATTTTGATGGATTTCTGACTATTAATTAGTGGTTGCAGAAGGTGTTTTTTTTTTTTTTTTGAGGTGTGTGTGCATGCTGTATGTGCACACTGCCCTGTTTTAAATGCTTTTAAATTGTTTACGTTATTGCTGTTTTTAACAGGTAGTTTAATTTCATGTTCTTAAACTGCCTTATATTTTTCTTATTGGTTTTTAGCTGCATTTTGATTTGATCTAAAATGTAAGCAGCCTTAGGTCTCACACTGGGAGGATAGAACTACTGCAGGATAGAAAATAAATAAATAAATGGAATGGAATGGGAAAGGGATGGCTAATCAGTCTAGACTGGCATCTTGACTAAGGGGGGTTGCAGACTGCTAGAAATAGTGCAAATTGAGTCCACTTTTAGGGTTAGGGTTCGGTAATCATGGGAACTGTATTTTATTGTGGCACCAGAGCTCTCTGACAGAGAAGGCTCAATGTCTCAGAAAAAAAACAACTCCCATGATTCCCTAGCACTAACCCTAACCCTAAAAGTGGACTCAGTTTGCACTATTTCTGGCAGTCTGCAACGCCCCTAACTAGACTTCAACATTTTTTCTTCTCTTTGATGGTCTCATTTTCAAAAACTATAGCTGAGAGTTGTTTCAGCTTTTACACCAAACTACTGACCTAAAATTAAACATCAGAGGCAAAATCTTTATAGTTCCATGGTCTCATCTACATGTTGTTCTATAAGCAAAGAAGCAAATGAGCTAGTGCTACAAGGAGAAAATTATCAGTCCCTTCAAACTTTGGCTTTGTCCCACTCAGAACAGAGTGCTTTTTATTTCTTGTTTGTTTTGGCAGGTGAAAGTTGGAAAGCAAACATCAAATCATGCTAAACCCAAGCATTTTTAATTACCTCATCTGTAAGCTCTATGCAGTGTATGGAATTTCAGGGAAATTGCAGTTTCATTGTCCTTCAGGCAGAGCAAGAATTCTGAGATGGGTTCCACAGTTCTTTCCTCCATGTTCACATTTTTTTTCCTGAGGTCTTTGAAAAAGCAGCAAAAAAATCTCTTATAACAGAAGACAGCAACTTTAGCAATATGAGTCCAGCTACTGTACAGGTGGAACAGTGAACTATCCTCTCTTCCTAGAAAAGAGATGGAGATAATACAGCCTGTAGGGAGCTTGTAACCCTTGGGTTACACTTTTGTGGTCCCTGAAGCACCCCACACCTCATCCTAAAAATAGTCTTGAAATGTTTGGCATGATTTCCAAACATTTTCTCCCAAATCATTCAGAAAGTCCCCAAATGTGGGAAAACATTATACCACCACACCACACTATCACCAGAACCCTCTACTACTCCCCCAAACCTCAGTGTTTCTGTAATCCCTCTCAAAATGGTAATAGAATATGATGAATGTCACATCCTGTCACCATTTTGAGAGGGACTGCAAGAAAAAAAAGCTGAGTTATTTGGTATTTGGACTTGCTTTGAGGGATTGTTGTGGCCCACGGAGAGCCTGAGGGGAGAAATTGGTCCTGGACCATACAGAGTTGTCCACCCATCCTAGAACTTCCCGTTCACTCATTTTCCAAATCCCTCTGTAGATCTCTATGAACTACAATCTCTTGTATTAATTCTATAGGAGTTAAAATAAAGATGCATAGGATTGGGATCCTAGCCTTCAAATCTTTAATTCTTATTTTAATAATTATATTTATATCCCACGTTTCTGCAAGGTAGTGTACAGGGACCTCTTCTTATTTTAGCCTCACAACAAGCCTGCAAGGCAGATAAGCCTAGGAGAGTGATGGTCTCAAGGTTTGCCTAGTAAATTTCATGGTTTAGTGGGGGCTTGAAATGACATATTCAAATAAGTCCATTGAACACAGTGAGTGTTCCTTGGGACCAAACATACATAGAATAGTATTGATATTTGCCCATAGCTTGCAGAGATGATGTTTCCTTCAAAGATCTTTCTGTGTGTGTGCCACCAAGCAAGATATTTCTTCATTACCATATGCAATGAAATGAAGCTCTGCTTGGATTTCATTGATTTTCAGATGACACTGGGGATGGACAATTTTCTTATTCAAAGGAAAGAAAGCCTGTATTATATCATGTGGGTCAACTGGAGGGAGAACAGATTTCCATCTTGAAATGAAATATGGTCTGAAAGGGGAGACACCCGCCTTTCTCCAGACACACTATGACAGATTACAAGGCCTGCAGCTGGAGGTAATCCAGATTTCTGTTTAATTAAATAGTAGCAGTCATTCTGCCATATTATATCAGAATGCACAAAGGTGAGATGAAGGTGAGATGCAGCATATGTATGCCCCCTCTTTATTTCCATCAGAAATCAAGAAAGCATTTGGCTCTAAAATATAAAAGAACTGAATAATTTGGGTATTTGGTATATATTTCTTGTTTGCTCAGTTCTGAAGGTTTAGGATAGGCAGGAAGATCTTCACAACCTGCAGGTGTAATATACATGACTGTAACTGAATAATGTTTATGGTTTTCCTTGGGACTGAAAAGTATGACCACCTACACAATCATCCAAAAAAAGAAAAGGGAAGGACAAAGGAGGACAAAGATTTGCATAACATGGACAAATATAATATATATGGACATATGCAAATTTAGTACCCATTAGTATTACACAAATAGAAATATGGTATATCTCATTAAAGTGACCAGTGGCCCATTCACACAAAACAGTTATAGCACTATTGTTATACTTTAACTGCCTTGGCTCCATCCTATGGAATCCTGGGATTTGTAATCTGTTTAGCTACTAGATCACTTTGGTTGAGAATTCTAAATGCCCCTCCTTAAACTGCAGATCTGAGGATTCCATAGGACAGAACCATGGCAATTAATGTCAAATAAAACTATACTTTTGTAGTGTGCATGGGCCCTAGATGGCCAGTTTGTCTGTTCAGTCTGTTGTCCAGGTGCTATCCTGTTATAACAACTTCCATTGGTCCATTGATTGTGTATTAGTTGTGTAGTTGTCCATTAGGGGTAGCTGGGATCAAGGGCATGAAAAAAGTGAAAAGTGTTGTATCTATTAAATGTTGTTGTTGTTGTTGTTGTGTACCTTCAAGTCATTTCTGACTTATGGTGACCTTAAGGCAAATCTATCATGGGTTTTCTTGGCGAGTTTCTTCAGAGGGGGTTTACCATTGCCATCCTCTGATGCTGAGAGAGTGTGATGTGCCGAATATCACTCAGGGGGTTTCCATAGCTGAACAAGAATTTCAACCCTGCTCTCCTGGGTCATAGTCCAATAGTGGGGCTCAAGTCCCACCAATCAAGTGCAGATACATTTATTGCTGTTGTTAATTGCCCTTGAGTTGATCTTGACCCATGGTGACCCTGTGGATGAGACATCTCCAAGATTCCCTGAACTCCACTGTTCTGCTTAGTTTCTGCAAACTCTTACCCATGACCTCTCTAAGAGAGTTCATCCATCAAACATGCGGCCTTCTTCTCTTTCTATTCCCTCCCACCTTTCCCATTATTGTTTTTTCCCCCAATGAGTTTTGCCTTCTCATGATGTGTCCAAGGTACAACAGTGTCAGTGTTTTCATCTACCTTTCCAGGGAGATTTCTGGCCTGATCTGCTCTAGGCCCCATTTGTTTGTATCTTTGGCCATGGGATCTTCAGCACTCTTCTCCAGCACTCATCTCAAATGAATTGATTTTCTTCCTATTTTGTTTCTTAATTGTTGAGCTCTCTCATCCATACATGGTAATAGGGAATACAATGGCTTGTATGATTCTAACTTTTGTACTAAATTGTATATCTTTGTATTTTAGGATGTTTTCTAGTTCTTTCATTGCCACTCTCCCCATTATCAATCTTCTTCTAATTTCCTGTCTGGAATCTCCATTGCTGTCAATGTTTGATCTCATGTATGAGAACTCTTTTACTATTTCTGTTTCTTCATTGTCTATTTTTACTCTTATATATACTTTTTGCCCATTTTTTTTTGTATCTGACTGTACTATATTTGTCAGCCACACACCTTTTTTGCTGCATACATCATAGACAGAATGAAGGAAAGAAAACATGAACTAGCCAGAGTGAGCACAGCTGACTGTACATGCTTTTAAATGTGCCTTTCAATTAAATCAGAAGACCCTTGCACATCCCTAACAGAAAGTATGTTTTTCTTGCCCCCACAGCCATTGCATTGTAGTTTGTATAATGTACAATGTTTTGCTTAATCTTCAGTATTTTCTGTCTCACATTTTCTCCTTATTTAATTCTCTTTTATCATGGTTCCACACAACTTTGTGGTTGCTGTACATTTCATTTTGTACATGACATTGCAAATCTAGAATTGTCATCAGAAAGAAGTTGACAGCATGAGCTTTCATAGACTTCAGTCTACTTCCACAGATCCATCTGAAATCTACAAAAGCTTATGCTGCCACCTTCTTTCTTTCAGTTGGTCTCAGAGGTGCTACAACATTTATCTACATACTGATTCTACAAACTAACATGGCTATATATTTGATGTCATAATAATGATAGTGGTTTCTGTCTGCACTAAATCTTGAGTCAGATGTATGCTTTGGGAAGATGTGAGTTCAGGCAAAAGGAACTAATTTCTCTCTGGTGTCAAAGTTTTACCTCAGCCTAAGGTGTGAACAAGAAAGATTTAAATCCAGCTTTGAACTAGTGGGTGTTCACCTGTATGATATAATTTTCTTCTCTTCCTTCCTACACAATCTGTGAAAACCTGTCCCCTGGAGATCTTCCAAAGCAAGATTTGAAGGTAAGGAACTGTAGTGGGGGAGGAAGTGGGAATTATTAATTCCTGGTTCCACAGATGGAAGCATCATCACCAATGGTATGTTAGCATTACATTTCATCCATAGGCTGGAAATTGTGAGAAAGGAAATCAATATACTTTCAAAAACAAGTAAGTACTGTGGGGTAATGTAAGTTTCCTAAGGCTTCAGCCTTTTTAAAGGAAACAAAAATATTCCGATATCAAAATATGAAAGCCAAGTTTGTTAGTCTGGCTTTAAATTAGCAGAGTAGCAAAAGAGTGACTTTGCCTAAATATGCTTCCCTCAGAACTTAGACTGACTCAAAAAACAACAAACATGTAGCTTGTAGTTCAAAACAATGGTTTTAATCTATATTTACATAAAAAGGCTAAATTCTAATCTAACTAGTGATGGTTTAGGTAAAGAGAAAAAAATTATCTCACCATCTTTTAGGAGAGCAGGAAGAAGGGAGCAGCTCAGTTGAGAATCTTGAAAGAAAATCTGTTTGTCCCAAAGAGGGAGTGACCTAAGCCATATTGGAATGAGAGAGAGTGAGGGAGGAGTTTGCAACCAGGAAATCCCTATCTATCTAAGGAGGGGGAAAGATTTTCCAACAAGTACTCATGCAGCTTCAACCCAGTTTTGAATGATGGATTGACTAGGAACACTTGAAATATTGTAAGAAGCCACCTACAATAGCATGCCAAAAAGTAATGGCAATTTCCCTTGATAATGTCATTTATCAGGATTTAAGCTGGTTATATACTAAAAAAAAAAAATGAATGAAAGGATAATGTTTATCACTTGTCCCATCTAACTCTGAAAAATACTGCACTAAAAAAAACCCCAGGTGACTCATAATCAATCAGTTGTAAGTGTCATTTCATGCTCAGGGTTCTGTATTCCTGTGTGTAGAAACAGAATACCTTTGAAGAGAGCCGCCAGAGGTCACTCGACCAGCTAGAGTTGAGAAATTAAATAACATGTCTTCACTGGATTCTGCTGGGCACTTTGTCATTTTAATAACACTTTCATTCCAGAAAGTTTCAGCAGCTACAGTCATGATGCTTAATTGCTCTCATTTATCTCTCTAATAAATGATGTCATTGACTTAGTGTAAGCCAATATGTAAATCGGCTACATTTAACCATGGAAACCAACACTGAGTACACAGACCTATGGAAAAGAGCAAGTGTCTTTAAATAGGATCAAAACTGTTTTTTGCTTTAATCATCCATGTTTGCTACAAAATATTCATACTATACACTTCCCATAAATTTCTCAAGAATGATAGTAGAGCAAAATAGATACAAATTGCTTTTTGTGGTGTAGTGGTTATGGGATCTACACTGAGATATCATTGGTTGAATATCATGGATATTTAAAATGGAGGTCTGTAGCCTAGACATTAGTTTAGCAATCTAGAATATTCCAAAATCAACTGTTCTGATTGTTGAAAAAAAATGTGTTGATGAGGAATGTACAGCTTACAGTCTGTGAAGCCAAGTCACCAAGACACGGAGCTTCAGCAAGCTTCTAGTTTTATTGCAAAATTCAGCATGAGCAAAAACAAATAATAATAACAATAGCATTTTCACTTTAGCCAGAATGGCTAAACAGGAACCAAAACTTTAACTGCTACATGTTTATAGTTAGTAAAGCTGCAGCATCAGGAAAATATTTTATTTAGTCCATTTCAGCTTAAAGGTTAAAGACAAGTGAGAAACTTTTCAGAATCACAACTTTCAGCCCACATCTCTCCACCTCTTTTGGGAGTAGCCTTTACAGACTGATTGGTTGATGTTACATGACGTGTGTTAGCCCAACCTCTAATTTCCATATTACATCATGTGACTGCAGTTCCCAAAACATCTCTTGCCCTTGGGTAAATAAAACTCTTTCTCACAGAATTTTAGCTTGTTAGCAAGCCTGTTTAGACTAACACACACCTGTGACTGATAATCGTGAAACTGACCTCAGAAAGCAAATTTTCTCAGCAAGGAAAAATACAGACACACATCTTTACATTTCAACATTTTAACATTGACTATAAATCCTATCAAACCTGACAATCCCCTCCTGAAATGTATGATGTGTGTATGTTGTACACTAAACTAAAACTGTTACAAAACTAACTTAGCTCGATGGCTAGGTCTAAACTTAAGACATGCCAAGTAGACATGACATCTGTTCATGTCTATCAATGGTCAATGCCTTTGTCAAGATGTCTGCTTGATTGTGGTTTGACTCAATGTATTGCAGACTCACAATTCCATTCTGTACCATTTCTCTAACATTTTGATACCTCACACCAATGTACTTTGTTCTGCACTTCAGGTTTTCAGCTTCAGCCATTGCAATGCATGTCTGAGAATCCTCATTGATCACCACTGGATCGACACATTCTTCATTCAGATCTTTCAACAACTGTCTAATCCATTCAATCTCATTAGCTAACTCAGATAAAGCACTGAATTCAGCTTCTCCTGTACTTTGGGCTACGTATCTCTGTTTTCTACTTCTCCAAACAATTGCACTTTCTCCAAACTTAATCAACAATCCTGTCACTGACTTTCTATCTTGTAGCTCAGAAGCAAACAAACTGTCAACAAAACATTCAAGTCCAGCTCAACTGTTTTGCAACTTCAATTTCCTGTCCATGCTACCCTTCAAATACTTCAACAAATGTTTCACTGCTGTCCAGTCCTCCACTGTAGGACAATTTGCTTTTCTTCCAAGTATCCCAACGGGAAAAGAAATGTCTGGCCTAGTTTTATTAGCAATAAACAACAAACTCCCAATAAAACTCCTGTACATCTCTGAATTTTCAAACTCTTTAGTCCCTTCACTATTCACATAACCAACTGACATTGGACTCTTCACTGTTTTTGCATCTTGCAATCCACACTTCTCTATCAAACACTGGATTTTCCTCTGTTGACTCAACAAACAACTCCCATCTTCACTCCATTCAACATCAATTCCCAGATAAGACCTTAAAACTCCAAGATCTTTGACACTAAATTTCTGTGACAATTCCTTTCTTACTGTTTGAATCTCTTGTTTTGAATTTGCTGCCACACACAAGTCATCTACATAAATCACTAAGATCACATCTCCTTTTGTGTAAACACAAGCATCAGCTACACTGCGGTTGTAGCCTAGCTTCACCAGCTCATCACGTATGCAAAGATTCCAGCTTCTGGCACTCTGCTTCAAACCATACAACGCTTTCTTCAATTTGTACACTTTTTTGTCACTATCTTGTTGAAAACCCAAAGGTTGCTCCATGAAGACAGTTTCCTCAAGACTTGCATTCAAGTATACAGTCTCAAAATCAAAATGATGCACCAACTGGCCCCTCCTTGCAGCCAAAGCCAACACCTCAAACTCTCAGGCTTTGCTGTTGGAGAAAATGTTTTGTCAAAATTCTCAAACTTCTGCTGTGCAAATCCTTTTGCCACCAATCTGGCCTTGTATCTCTGACTACCATCCGGCATCAGCTTCCTCTTGTAAACCCATTTGCAACCTACCACCTTGTGATTTGCAGGTCTGTCAACAATTTCAAACACATTTTTGTCTACCAAAGACTTGAACTCCTGCTCCATTGCAGACTCCCATTTCAACCTCTCTTCATCACAACAATCTTGCACTTCTTTGTAACTCTCAGGCTCCTCTACCATAACTGTACAAGCCCTAGCTTCCTGCACCTTAAAACGATCTGGAGGTTTCCTAACTCTAGTGGTCCTCCTCAAAACAATTGTTTTTGTCTTTCCCTCATCATCCTCAGTATCTGTGCTTGAGTGTGCGTCCCTGTCTCTGTGTCTCCTTGCTTCTGTCATTCTAGGTGCTGGTGGGCATGTATGTGACAACTTGTCTGATGTACTAGCCTCACCTTCTGAAGAATCTGACTCTTGCTTCACTGCCCCTCCATTTCTGGCAGGTGGTGTTGTCTGTGTTTCTAACTGACCTAGTCTAAGAAACACTTCTTTGTTTGAATGAATGTTTTCCCACCCAGAATGTTTCTCAAAGTTCGCACTCCTTGAGAAAAGAATTTCTCTCCCACCCAGGTAAAACCTGTAACTGTTCCCTGAATAACCAACAAACATTAAACGTCTCCATTTGGGCTGACCTTTCTTTCTGAAAGCTGCAGGTATATACACATTTGCATATTGCCCAAACACTCTAAGATATTTCAAATTGGGTGGTCTCTTGTGAAGCATGTGGTAAGGAGTATTCTTCACAGCAGAAGAATCACATAGGAAAATCTTGTGAAGCGATCCACAATCACCATGACTGATAATCATGAAACTGACCTCAGAAAGCAAATTTTCTCAGCAAGGAAAAATACAGACACACATCTTTACATTTCAACATTTTAACATTGACTATAAATCCCATCAAACCTTATTTGAAATCTTGCAAACAGTTCCTAATCTATTTGTCAGCATATAACTTCCTTGTTGAAACAAGGTATCATTCTGTTTCTGGAACCAGTAGCACAACTTGGAAAAAAGGGAAAAAATCTTTTTTAAAAATGACAGTTCCCAAAATACCCAAGGCAGCATAATTACTGGTCTTGATGTGTGTAGGTTCCTGGGAAATGTAGTCCAAAAAAGTTACTTTGCTCAGCTTTGTCATTGCCCCAGTCTAATTAACGGATTCCATCCAGTGCTTGCTGAGCACTTTATATAAATTCCCAGTTCAGATCGCAGTGGCATATGCTGCACTGTTTAAAACTATAGTTAGTATTCTAAATCTATTAAAAATATTGTAAAGATCTTTGATGACATTGTATAAGTCTGGAGAAAATCACTGCTACTTTCAGAAGAGGTTATTCAAGAGGTTATTCAACAAGTGTTAACAATTAATGCAGACAATAAGTGGTAAAATGTAACAATGCTTTAATGGTGCAAATTAGTCACAGACATCTTTTTATTTTACTTTTCTTGTATGGAAATTGTTATAGTTTAGGGGGTTGAAATGATATTACATTTTCAGACAATGGGAGAATTTATTTATACTTGGTTGTACATTGACACCACTGAAATATTTCTTCTTTATCTACACAGTATCTCTGTCTAGTACAATACCAATCTGAGACACAGTGTTTGGATTATCACAAAATTGACTTCAGTTCAACCAAACTGAGGGGGGATGCAGACCAGGGCGTTTGGAGCGCCCTGGTCCGGAGCGCCGCGGGGCTATGGCAGCCTCACCGCGGCGCCTCCCCGGCGACCCTGAAAGGAGCGCCAAAAAGGCACTCCTTTCATAAGTCGCAAAAAGAGCGCCCTAAAAGCGGCGGGCGCCCTTTTTGCGACTTATCCTCCACAGCACGTCCGGACGCTGTGGAGGGAGGTCGCCCTGAACGCGTCCGGCGTGCGGTGGCCCGGAAGCGCTCAGGGCGACCTCAGGAAGAGGAAGGGCCGCCGCGCGTGCGGTGGCTCCTCCTCTTCCGGGCCTCCAAGACGACTGTTTTAGTCGTCTGCTTAGGCCCTGACTTAGCTGAGTTGGTGTGGAGGCTGAGAGACTGTGGAGGAAGACCAAATTACTCATAGATGTTCTTGTGCAAGCTGTCTGCTTTGCCTATATTTGCAAAATGTATTCTGAGAGAATGGCCATTTTAGTCTGAAGAGGGTAGATTTTTCAAATAACTGTACTTAGGAACAAAACTGGACTCTTTATTTGTCAGTATTCTTGGGGAAAAGATTAAAGGCAAAGCAAGTTTTGATTTCAGCAAAGAGCATGGATGGCGAAATCACCCCTCTTGGATACATTCCCAACTTAACCTAACCCTTACTCTTGGAAATGGGGGTTGCAGTTCCCCATTTCTGGAATAATTTATTTTTATTTAGTTATTTAAATATTTATATCAAGCACTTTGTCTAAAGATCTCTAGGCAACATGTAATAAAGCCAACCTGATTATTTTAAAATAGTGTAAACAATAAAATTATTTTTATTATGTATTCTTTTATTGTATTCATTTATATCCCACCTTTGTCCTAATAACAGGATTCAAGGAGGCTTATTGAAAACTAAAAACCTCTTCAAAAATTTACCAAGTTAAAAAGACAGATTAAAACCAGTTAAAATAGTTTACAATGGTTTAAAACCATGTGTAAAACCAATTTAGGCCCCAAAAGTTTTAGTGAATGACATTTTCACTTGACATTAAATGACAGCAATGTTGGCACCAGTTGGGCCTCCAGAGGAAGGGAATTCCATAACTAGAGTGCCACAGCAGACCTCTCCCACATCCTCCTACACCATATTGTCCTGACCAACAGAAAAACAGAGGAGGGCCCATGCAGCAGGGATGTGTATATCCATATGGAGCTCCTTGAAGGTAAACACAGTCTTCCCTAAACTGGAGCCTTCCAGATGTTTTACAGCTTCCATCAGCCACATCCACCATGGTCAGTGATGAGTAATGATGTGATTTGTAGACCAAAAGGATGCCAGTTCATGGAAGGATGCTTCAGAATATAGCTTTTTTAATTCACAATTTTTTAAAAAAAAATCATCATTTTTTAAAAGCCACCCTGAAACTTTGCCTAGAAAAGGAAGTTGCGGAAGAGAAGTGGTGGTCATAGGGAAATCTAAAAAGTTCCATATATTAATGCTTCCATACACTATGCTGAAGAGAACTAGTGACCTTTGTGATGTCAGTGTACTTCATGCAGTTCCAGTCCTATGGAGCTACTTTTCAATACCTATGGCCTGTAGTTTACTCTGAGCAGAAGTGTTGCCTTCCCTGCTAAGAGCATGGGGTGACAATTTAGGTTGAAATGGTTTCAAAAACTTGGCAAGTGATTGTAAAAGCAATTTTACAAAAGCAGAGCAGTCATTCCTGAATTATGACTTACATCCTATGGGTGGTTCAGTATAATGCATACAGTTTGATTAAATAATTGATTACTACATCTAACTGTCCAGTGTATGGTTCAATATTTTAAATGGGTTAGAACAAGGGTGGGCAAAATATGGCCCTTGGGTTGCATGTGGATCTTAGGAAACAGCTCCCGAAGCACCACCACCACCACCACCAAGCCCACAGGCTCACAAAAATAAAAACAATTTTTCCAGATGATTTTTTCCAAAACCATTGTAAAATTCAATGGTTTGCTAAGTCCAACCACATATATGCCTTAAAAACCTGCCAGAACACTCCTCCATCAGCCAAAATACTAGCCCAAATGGATCAATACTTGGACTAAGGCTGCTGCCACATTGGCCTCAAACAGATGGCCCAAAAGGGCCGCCATTGGGCCAATCCAAGGGCAGGGCATGCACATGATGTACACCCTTGGATCATGCAGAGACTATGCCAGAGGTGCCTAATGCATCCCAAACCCGGCTGCAAAAGGAACCATTTATTACCACTCCTTTTCACGGTCCATTTGGGACCACAGGAGTGGCTGCCCTTGGGACTGCAGCATCTGGTCCCATGGTGGCCCCATGGTGATCAGGGTGGGAGCGGCCTCTGGCCACTCCTTTTGCCCTGTCTGCTTTGTTTCATTGCAGAGATAATGTGGTTTGACACCACTTTAACTGTCATGGCTCCATCCCATGGAATCCTAGGATTTGTAGCTTGTTGTGGCACTGGAGTGCTCTGATGGAGAAGGCTAAATATCTCACTAAACTACAAATTCCAGACTTCCATAACATCGAGCCATAGCAGTTAAAATACATTAATTCTACAGTGTGGGTGCAGCCTATAAGGCCACACCCTATCTTTACTTCCTGAGTTATTATAATCATGCGGGGCACATCAGTATTGTTATTGCCTCATCAGTAGCAGGAAGCTGAATCTGAATAGATGATTGCAATTCACCTAAGGGCAACATGTACAGGACTATCCCAAGACATATTTATTTATTTATTTATTTATTTTTAGAGTTACATTTTTATCCCTCCTTTCCTCTAGTGAGCTCAAGTGTTGCCAAGGCTCCTCCATCTACTGAAGTCAAGGTACACAGTAGCCAAACCAGCAAAAGTTATTTTGGCATATGAGGCAAAAATTCCACCTACACCCTTCCTCCTTCCTGGTAGTAAAAAATGCAACGAAAACAAATAACAGAGAACGAAAAAACCATATTTCTTTTCATGACACACCAAGGCTGCATCTATACTGCAGAATTAATGCAGTCTGACACTGCTTTAACTGCCATGGCTCAAAGCTATGAATTCTGGGAGTTCTGGGAGAAATTTACTCTTCTTTGTCATCTCTGGAGCCACAAAAAACTACAAATCCTGGAATTCCATAGGGTGGAGTCTGAATAGTTTAAGACAGTGGTGTCAAACTGTATTAATTCTGGAGAGTGGCAGCAGCTCAAATTTCCTGCCTGAGGTGGCCTCCTCATTCTGTCTAATGGTGGAGACTTTGAACTCATCAATCACATATTTGTGGCTGAGATAATAATATCAGGTTCACATCTCATCCCTGTATTCAATCACATATTTGTGGCTGAGATAATAATATCAGGTTCACATCTCATCCCTGTATTCAATCACATATTTGTGGCTGAGATAATAATATCAGGTTCACATCTTATCCCTGTATTCAATCACATATTTGTGGCTGAGATAATAATATCAGGTTCACATCTCATCCCTGTATTCATTATACATTCAGCCCTCAATATCCACAGATTCTTTATCCATGGACTCAAGCATCTATAGCTTGAAAATATTATATATATTGCCACTACCACCACCATCATCTGTTGATATCTGTTGATACAGTGGGGCCTTGATAACCACTGGGGTTTGGTTCTAGGACACCCCGTGGATATCAAAATACATGGATGTTCAAGTCCCATTAAAAACAATGGATGGTGACCCTTATATAAAATGATAAAATCTGATGGTGGTGGTAGTGGCAGTGATCCTGATGATCCTGAATTGATATAATAGTTCCACAGACAATGCTCCTTTTGTAACATGAAAATGACACCTTCTCTTACAAAATTCACTATTGGAATTAATTAGTCTTACCTCTGTTTAGTAGAATGCTTGTTGGTCTAACTATGTCATATAATGCATACCATGTCATATAATGCATACACTTTGGTATACAGCAAAAAGCCTTTTAAAATACTTTCAGAAATTGATGTGCGTGGGTGTATGTAGGGGGGGGGGCATAGCATAGCTGCTGCTTCTCTCATGAAGCCATTCTATCTAGTGCTGACAATGTCTACTTAATAAACCTTAGCCTGAATAACCAGTGGAGGGTGCTGGTGGCAGAAGAATAAAAATTACACTGAGGGATGCACTTTGGGGAAAAAAATAGAACATCTGAGAGATAAAGGTGTAGAGAACATGACAGTCTGTCAGCTGAAGTCTAGGCAGATAAAGGCAGCCATTTGTTGAGTGGTTGTGTTTTACCCAAATACTGGGAAGGTAACAAAGCATCCATGAGAGGGAAAAGGGATGATTGAATATTTTAATTAATTCATGTGCAATTTTAATTAAAAACATAATGTGTCAGGGAAAGGAATAATGCCTTTAAGCAATAAAATAGCTAGATATTCTGTTCAATTTTCTGCTTTATTTCTGATACTGATTGCTCTTGTGAGAGAATCTCCTAAGATTCTCCTAACTGTCCTAAGAGCAGCTTTAACAAATCTGAGGGTAGAATATTCAAACATAAAGAGGAAAACATCTTCTGCTTCTACATAGTGGCCCCAATTCAGGTTTATTGGTTTGTTTCGCATGAAACAATGGAGATATGTGTCCATTGCTGCACACTGAGGTTGGTGGTATTAGTTCTAAAAGCATTGTTCACCTGTTGGAGCAAGAGTGGACAATTTCAGGGTGAAGGCCCCATGTTGCCCTCCCAACCCACGGTGGACTGTCTCTTGCTGCTTACTCCAAAGCCCCCAAGGGATCCCTGCCTCCTCAATGCCATAGCAAAAGGTAGCAAAAAAGCACAGTTCACAGAGTTTAGCTTTGCCTGCCTTATTTGTTTACTAGGGATGGAAATTATCTTTGAAAATATTTCAAATATGGTTAAAAATTTGTTTCTTGAGTGTTGGGAAACCAAAGAGAATCCTGGACTAATGAGAATTTTCACAGTTCAGGACTTATTCTGCACAAAAGGCACACATGGCTTTTGTGTGTATGCAGGCAACAGTATTTTCTGTGCAGAAAATGCCGTTTCTGTACAAAAAAAACCCACACAGGCAAACTTTGTGTAGAATAAGGGACTCAACAGATGGCTGCCCCTTTCCTTGCCAGATCGGGGCCATGGAAACCACATGGCGTGATCCCAATCCGGTACTTTGCCACTCTAAAAAAAGCTGGCAAATGCCGCTCCTTTTTAGAGTGGCAAAAAGCTGCCATGGCGGTGGCTTTCGGAACTCCTTTGGTGAAGCGTGTGTGAACGCTATGCCAAGGGAGCGCCCACTGTCTGTTTAGGTGAGTAGCATGATGGTGGCATTGGGGTGGAGTCAGGGCAGTTGGTGTGTGGTCACCCCACCCCCACTCTACCCCCAGGCCAGCCCTTTTGGCTGGTCTGTACAGCCCCTCAATCTCTAACCACAGCAAATTTGTATTTGTTTGTTTGGGCAGGAAACAGCATTTTCTGTATGGAAGACAAGACAGAAATATTATTTCCAGTATAGAAAGTACTGTGTCTATTTTAAAAAATTGTGATTTTTGTGCAGAAAAAGTCCTGAACTGCAGAGTTCAGAGACGTAGTCGTGTTAATTTAAAAAATCAGCATGCCAAGGGATCTTATACCACCTTTGAGACTAACTGTGTAAAAGTTCTCATTATCTAGGTTGATTTTATGTAGATTCTCTGTGGTCATTATTTTCTTTTGTTTGTTTGTTTGTTTGTTTGTTCAGCAGTAAGCCTGCTTTTGCACTTTCTTCTTTAATTTTCCTTAGTAACTGTTCCAAGTCTATGATGTTTTCTGCTAGTAGTATGGTGTCATTTGCATTGCTTAGATTGCTGATGTTCCTTCCTTCTATATTCCTATGATATTTTCTGTATACAAATTGAACAAATAGGGTGATAGAATGCAGCCTTGTCTGACCCCTTTGCCAATTGGGATCCATTTTGTTTCTCCATATTCTCCTCCTAAGTACTGATTTCTCATCAGGACTATCAGATGTAGTGGCACTCCCATGCCTTTAAGAGCCATTCATAGCTTTTTGTGATCTATGCAGTCAAATGCTTTTCTGTAGTCTATAAAGCACATGCTGATTTCCCCCCGGAATTCCTTGGTACACTCCATTAGCCATCATATGTTTGCTGTGTGGTCCCTACTGCCACACATAGAGTTATCCAGTTTAAATATCACTGTAATATGACCTCATTGGTTTTAGGATATCTACTATCTCTCAGTTTCAGCCTCTCATTTGAAATACTGAGATGATGCATGTGGCCAACACTGGGAAAGGCCCTATAGAAATGTATGTACATAGTTTAAAAGGAAAAGGAATGGATAAATATAACAATACTAGGGGTGAGTGAGCTAAAATAGAAGGGGATGGGTCAGCTAACTACACAGTGTTCTACTTGAGTAATGAAAAGACATGAAGAAATGGGATGATTTTCATAGTGAGGAGAAATGTAGCAAGAGCAAACAAAGAACACAATGGAAAGTCAGACCAAATCATGTCAATAAGGCTTCAGGGAAAACCCCAAAACATTACCATAATCCAAGTGTACGTGCCAATCACAGAGGGAGAGGAAGAAGAAATTGAGAGATTCTATGACAGGGTCCAGGAAGAAATGGACAACTCTCCAGAACAGGATTCCTTGATAATGATAGGCAACTGAAATGCTAAAGTAGGAAACAGGAATCAAAAACTGTAGGAAGATTCATACTAGGTACAAGAAATGAATCAGGAGAATGATGGTTTGAATTTTATGAACCAAGTGATCTATTCATCACAAATACCTTCTTCATACAACCAGGGAGGAGATTATACACATGGACAAGAATCAGATAGACTACACAACTGGAAGTGGAGGATGGAATGCGTAGAATAGAGGGAGTCTTGGTGATGTCTCATCCACAGGGTTGCCATGAGCTGTGGTTAACTCGTGGACAGTTAACAACAATATATTATGAGCTGGATTCATACTTGCTCTCCTATGAATGCAAGGACTTCTTCCATTTGGGAAAGAAACTGTGATCCAGCACAAGTTCCCCCTGGAGAAGGGGAAGGGAATTTTGCCAGTACTCCTTTCCCCTTGGAAATGAGATAGCTTCTCCAGAAAGCTCTGTTCCAACCCAGAACATACTTGTGGTGGGGTTTAAGGATGGGGGCTGGGTGGGAAAAGGGTGGTGATAATCTTTCCCTCTTCCTCTATCTCCACTCATGGAAACTCTGGATGTAACCTGACATATAATCATTCTTTTTAATTTAAAAATTTACAATGAGATACAATAAAAAACAGTCAATAAAAGGCCAAAATAATAGTAATAGCCCCAAAGTAGCTGATCCAACCACAGTAAGAGAAATTGTTACCTAAATTGCAGGAGGTCCCAAGAAGGCATCACAAATTATATTCAATGGGGAATTTGATTTAGCTCAGTGGGAAGCAGTGAGAAGGCTCTGATAATGGAAAGCCTGGATCTCTCCCTTTGTATAATAGTTCCAAACCCACAGAACTCCAGAGGCAGTGTCCAAATAAATTTATTAATTAAAGAAGAAGGCATTAACACTCACAAGCACACTCCCTCATTCATACACACAAAAACTAATGATGCAAAGGTAGTAGCTAATAGTGAATTGTAGGGTGGCTAATAGGAAATACTGTACCAATCCAACACACAGCTCCAATTGCAGGGTTACTGGAATGAAGATGGCTCAATAGCCACCTGTGACATAGGCAGGTGTGTGTGTGTGTGTGTGTGTGGGGGGGCAACTACTGAGGTGTCTAGCTGGAATCGAACAGAGGTTCTGTCCGGGTTCAGACTAGACCAATTTGCTACTGTCTTCTTCAATTAATAAATTTGTAGTAAGAATTGTGTCCTGACAGCAGTTTTTCAGGAGTTGAAAGGTTTAGAGTCTTTCCCAGGGGAGAAGAATGGGGTGTGATATACAATAACATCTGGACAATCAGCGTGAACATGCTCAGACAGAAAGATTTCAATTCCCACAAGGAAACTCCCTTTGTCTGCTGTATGTAAACAATCTCCACATCCAGCTCACCACCACTACTCCCTTAGTGAAGGGATTATGCTGATTCTGATTTTGAGGGATCCCATCATGGCTAAGTGCCTTGGGCTTCTCCCATGGTGAGTCATCTGGACGTGTATGGCTGGTTTCCTGTACTGGGGAGCCCTCTTTTGGCTGCTTGTTGGCAACCTCTGTGTTTGATATTAATTTGATATCAAGGATCACAAAGGGGTGTCTGAGGGCTGGATCCTGGGTTAAAAAAATGTAAACACTATTGAAATAAAAAATGCTCAACTTTAATGGTGCTCACTTTAACAGGTGCTACTCAAAAGTAGTGATCTGTGGACCTGTGCCAATCTCTGCAGAGCTTTCAGGAAAGAAAGAAACAATTGTAGCCGATAGGTGCAATTAAGGTGCCAATTTCTGGCCCATGGGGGGGGGGGGAGAGGAACTGTTTAAGAAGCACTGATCTACAGAACAATCTACATCTTCAAAGAATTCTGATCCAGAAATTCCTTATGCTAAGGAATCTCTCCTGCTTTACAGCCTGTAGATGTCTTGTAAGGACAGAATTATACAGTACTTTCTGTATTGTAAATATGCAATTCTTTCTGTCCTCAATCCAACTGCTAGTCTCAGGTAGAGCAGACTCATCAAATCAATGGATCAGATATTATGCTGTAAATTCTTATGGATTCAATGGATTTTGCTCTAGTTGGATTTAGACCTCTTTTTGAAAATTATTCTAGCCACCATAGGCCAAATAAGCCTTTGGACAATTAAGACACTTTGGCCCTCCAGATGTTTTTGGTTATAGTTCCCATAATCTCCTACCAACAGCCATGCAAAATGGGATTGCCAAATATTAGGAAGACAAGAATTTTTCCACCCTTGCTTTAAATTAATCTTCTTTGAGGAGCAAGAACTATTGGATCCTTCAGACAGTTGTGGCTTTGGTGCTTCAGGATCACAGTGATCTCATTTGTGGGTATGGTTTCCCTAAATAAGTAAATAAAACCTTGGATATGACTACCTAACAGAAAACAAAACAAAACATGCCCAACAGAATCTTTAATAGAAGCACAGGTTAGGAATTTCCTGATACTTTAGTTATGACCAAGATTCTACATCAAGGAGATAAAATGTAAATTTAAACTCCAGAGTTATGTGAGTTACAACACACTACACAACTGAATGTGGAAACAAATGCAAGATGCCTGCCTGTAATATACAATGCACATCTGCATGTCCAAATATGCTACCACAACCTTCAACTGAATATGGAAGTTGTGCCTTGGCCCAAATGTACAGTAACATGTGTAAGGGAATATTTTTATGCATGAATGAGTAACAGGATGCCAGTCTATGGGGGGAAGCAGACAGGCGGCCCTGGGCTGCCCCCAAAAGTGGAGGATCGAGGCCGAGGCTGCCGGATATCTTGGCCTCAATCTTCCCTTTTGCCACCTGTGAAAGAAGCACTAAAATAGTGCTTCTTCTGCAAGACATGAAAGGGGCACCACAAGAGGCATGGCACGCCTCTTCGGCGTCTCTTCTGGCTCAGCATATCTGGATGCTGAGCTGGAAGGGCGTCATCGGAGCGCCCGTCGTATGGACGGGCTGTCGCTCCGATGACATCCTCAGGAAGGGGATGGGGCGCCCAGTGTCTGGCTGTCCCTCCCCTTCCTGGGATTGAGGATGGCATTTCTCACCATCTGCATCCCCCCTCAGTCAGGGTGAAAAAGCTAATTATAATGTGTTCACAAGGAACAATTATTTTAGTGTCAGGGAGGAAGAGATGAGCTAAACTTTAGTAAATCCTAGCTACAACTCCAAATTTACAACTGAATCTTCATGCTGCTTTTATTTTCTGTTACTGGAACTGCTCAGTCACATATATTGCAAACTGGCACCTGTGCATGTCTCCTTGACAGGCATGAAAATACTGTGGCAGAAACATGGCATACACATAATAGATTGTATCTTGTGCTTAATATATTGAGAAATATATTGAGAAACTCATAGTTGAAACTTTAAAAATGCACCTTTTTGTTTTACACACTTAATATGACTGGCAGAATATTCTCTGATGTTTCTAATGGAAGTGATGGAGCAAGAGTAGAGATGTTATGGGTTTACAAATAGGAATAGAGTTGGTCTGTCTCACTGAGATTCCACAGTCTCTTCTCAGTTGTTTAATTTATTCACAGTTATATTATTTACATGTTTACATATTATTTACACTTGTATGCAATTATTTACAATGAATGATAATCTTCCTCAGTATTTCTTTTGCTATAGGACCCCTGTCCCTATTTCCTTATGCATCTAGCACATGCTTCCTTCTTTCTCTGCCTCTTGTCTCTCAATCTGCCTTCACTCTTGTACATTGACTTTCCAGAGTCCTTCCTCTAAAATGTAATAATCCCTTAAAGGGATATCACCACAGGATCTGTGGACAATAGTGGGGTAATGGCAAGGCTGTTACTGACGGCCTAAACACAACAGGGGAAATTTGAGTTTCAGTGGCATAAGGCTGGCTATGCAGGGGGCAAAACAGATAGTTTGAAAATGATAACAGGAAAAGGGAGGAAAAGGAAGTCAGAATAGGTATATGAATTTAATGCTTGGAGGGGTGGGATGCAGATAATTCATTTCCTGGGTGTGAAAATTTTGTTTTCTAAGAAGTGGAAATAAATCTTCTGTTGGTGGGGGGAGGGGGGAATACCACTTGGCTATCTAGTTGCATGTCATAGTCGCAAAAGAGCTGTACCCTCAGTTGTATAAGCAGCTTCAGAAATAGATTGACCCCATCCAGAAATGTGGATTAGGATCACCAGAGACAGGGCTCCAGTACTTTCAGTGGCTGTTTAGAAGAGAGAATTTCAGCACGTAGTCATGTAAGCTGATGAAATTCCCTCTTCTATACATCCATTAAAGGCACAGATGTCCAGCCCCATATTTCACCTGGCTACCCTTATTAGTGAGAACCATTGTGTTGTAGTGATTTGAGTGTTGGATTACAACCCTGGAGACCAGGGTTCAAGTCCCACCTTGGCCATGTAAACCCACTGGGTGATGTGAAGTTGTAGGCTTTCATGGCCGGCATCCATAGTTTTTTGTGGGTTTTTCAGGCTGTGTGGCCATGTTCTAGAAGAGTTTCTTTCTTTCTAGAGAAGAAAGAAACTCTTCTATAACATGGCCACACAGCCTGAAAAACCCATAAAAAACCACTGGGTGACCGTGGGCAAATCACAGTCTATCTGCCTCAGAGGATGGCATTGGCAACCCCCCTCTGAAGAAACTTGCCAAGAAAACCGTATGATAGGTTAAGGTGGCCATAAGTCAAAAACAACCTGAAGCCACATGACAACTATAACAACAATGCTCATTAGTATTGTAGGAATATTTGGGATCCATATTAAGCAGAGTGCAGCAGGTCTAGTGCAATTGGAGCTTGTGGTAGAAACAGTATGCTCTTGTAAGGTAAAGAAGCAGCAGAAGAAAGCTTATGTTTATTGTCTCAAAAATCCATTTTGGAATAGGAAAAGAGATGGGTTAAAGAAATTAACCTAAACTTGTTTAGAAGAGCCTCTGACAGCTGCCTGTCATGTGTTGGTGTGTAAAGTTGCATCCACTATTGGGGTTGGAATCCCATGGATGCTCCTTTCCCAAACAAAGGCGAGCAAAGAGAGAAGGTGGAAGTGACTTCTACAGGTAAGAGGGAAGCAAAAAGCTTGAGTAGAATTCTCAAACCTGGGATCAAACATTGATAGAAATGGGGACTGCAACCAGGAAATCAGAAGAAGATTAAGAATGGAGAGGGCAGCCATGAAAGAACTAGAAAAGATTCTAAAATGCAAAGATATACAACTCAGCAAAAATGTTAGAATCATACAAGTCATTGTATTCTCAATTACCATGTACCTATATGAGAGCTGAACAGTTAAGAAAGATGATAGGAAGAAAATAAATGCATTTGAGATGTGGTGCTGGAGAAGAGTGCTGAGGATCCCATGGACAGCCAAATGGGTCCTAGAGCAGATCAAGCCGGAAACCTCCCTGGAAGCCAAGATGACAGCCAAGAGGCTGTCGTACTTTATACACATCATGAGAAGGGAGGACTCATTAGAAAGACAATAATGCTGGGAAAGGTGAAGGGACGTAGGAAGAGGGGAAGGCCACATGCTAGATGAATGGACTCTATTAAGGAGGCCATGGGTATTAAGGGGTTGCACGATTTAAGCAGAGCAGTGGAGGACAGAGGGTCTTGGAGATGTCTTATCCATAGGTTGCCATGAGTCAAGATGGACTCAAGGGCAGTTAACAACAACAGACCAAATAAAGATATAGAGAGCTGAAAACAAAAGGCAGGCATCTGGACTCCCCTCTCTCATTAATCACTTTATACAATCATCAATAACTCTTTGCTTCCAACAATTATAGGCAAATAGTTACTCACAAAATCCTCAAACATACTAAAGATCAACAGAAAAATGTCATCCAAAACAAAAAGAATATCTATAATGTAGAATCATAGAATCATAGAATCATAGAGTTGGAAGAGACCACAAGGGCCATCCAGTCCAACCCCCTGCCATGCAGGAACTCCCAATCAAAGCATCCCTGACAGATGGCCATCCAGCCTCTGCTTAAAGACCTCCAAGGAAGGAGACTCCACTACTCTCCGAGGGAGTGTGTTCCACTCTCGAACCACCCTTACTGTCAGGAAGTTCCTCCTAATGTTGAGGTGGAATCTCTTTTCTTGCAGCTTGCATCCATTGTTTCGGGTCCTAGTCTCTGGAGCAGCAGAAAACAAGCTTGTTCCCTCCTCGATATGACATCCCTTTAAATATTTAAACATGGCTATCATATCACCTCTCAGCCTTCTCTTCTCCAGACTAAACATCCCCAGCTCCCTAAGTCGTTCCTCATAGGGCTTGGTTTCCAGACCCTTCACCATTTTAGTTGCCCTCCTTTGGACACGCTCCAGTTCCTCCACATCCTTTTTGAATTGTGGTGCCCAGAACTGGACACAGTATTCCAGGCGAGGCCGGACCAAAGCAGAATAGAGTGGCACTATTACTTCTCTTGATCTAGACCAGGGGTAGGCAACCTTTCCCCTTTAAGGGCCGAGGGACTTCAGCTCCCAGAATCCCAGGAGCTATTGGCCAATATGGGACTATTGACCAACATGGCTGAGGCTTCTGGGAGCTGAAGTCCCTCAGCCCTTAAAGGGGAAAGGTTGCCTACCCCTGATCTAGACACTATACTTCTACTGATGCAGCCTAAAATTGCATTGGCCTTTTTATCTGCTGCATCGCACTGTTGACTCATGTTCAACTTGTGGTCCACCTGGATTCCTAGATCCCTTTCACACATAGTCTCATTCAGCCAGGTGTCCCCCATCATATATCTGTATTTGTCGTTTTTCCGCCCTAAGTGCAGTACCTTACATTTCTCCATGTTGAATTTCATTTTGTTAGCTTTGGCCCAACTTTCTAGTCTGTTCAAGTCATTTTGAATTTTGATCCTGTCCTCTGGGGTATTAGCTACTCCTCCTAATTTGGTGTCGTCTGCAAATTTGATAACTATGCCCCCAATACCGTCATCCAAGTCATTAATAAAGATATTGAATAGCACTGGGCCCAGGACAGAGCCCTGTGGCACCCCACTGGTCACTTCTTTCCAAGTTGAAAAGGAGCCATTGTTGAGCACCCTTTGCGTTCGACCAGTCAACCAATTACAAATCCATGTAACAGTTACTTTGTCTAGCCCACATTTTACCAACTTGCTTGCAAGAATGTCATGGGGAACCTTGTCAAAGGCCTTTCTGAAATCAAGATATACTATATCCACAGCATTCCCTTCATCTACCAAGCTGGTAATTTTATCAAAAAAAGAGATCAGATTTGTCTGGCATGACCTGTTTCTCTGAAACCCATGTTGACTTTTTGTGATTATGAAATTATCTTCCAGATGTTCACAGACTCTCTGTTTAATGATCTGCTCCAGAATCTTTCCGGGTATTGATGTCAGACTAACTGTAATCCAGAATCAGCCTCCAGAATTTTGAGTGAAATGAAACCAGTGAAAAAGAATATTAAAATCCACAGAAATATCATATTGTTAGCCAACTAGCTAACCATTAGCAAAACAAAACAAAAGAGTAAGCAGACTTCCAGGTGTTCCTACAAATGCTTTCAGCAGTTCTCCTCTTTCCCAAAATATTACTCCCCTAAAATAATAAACTATGTGGGGACTATATTGTCTTTTATCACATACATTAATGCATTGCTTTCCAGACAGACTGTGTTAGTTGAGGTGTGAATTTCTGCCATTCATTTTAATGGGGTGTTAAGTCTGAAGCCTAGTTCTGTCCAATGAAATATTGTGCTAACCATATTAAACAAGTTGTCCAAATCATAAGACAGGTTAAACCATATCTTTTTTTTAAAGTTAAAATCTACTGTCTCATGAAAATTTTAAATTAACACCATGAAGCTGCCCTTTAAGTTTTTGATCACTCAAGATGGAAAGAGGCAGAACTTGGTGAGTGCCTTGTTGTGACCTCGGAGGGAGTGACTTGCACCAGTGGTGGCAGTGACAGTTGGCATAGTTAGATATGTGTGTAAACAGCCACCCAGTGTCACTCTGGAGGGCTCTACTTTTTCTTGAAAAATCTGGAGCAAACTGTGAATTTTTAAAATTCACTTTAAGGGAGGAATGGCCTGGATTTGCTGTGGAACTGCCCTTCTCACATGAAGACACTCTACAGTCAAATCAGGCCCTTCCAGGTCAATGTGGCAGTGGAGGGAAACCAATGCAAAGGGTCTGTGTATACATGCCCTTGGTTTTCTCCAGCTAGCACAGCCGGGGGATATCCTGACTGGGAGATTCTATTTTCACCTATTCAGATGGTGAAAATAATCAAGGATGAATCCGGGTTGAATCTTTGTTGTTCACATGCATCCCAAATGTGCCTGATTAGTTTGAGGGGGGCTGCCCCCCCCCCCTTAAACCTGGATAATCAGTACCGTCTGTCCCCCTGAGTTTTTTCAAAAGTTTCGTATAGTCAGCAGTGTGCATAATGATACAAATAGACCTGGGACTGAATCCTGCATGCCTGGTTGCATATTTCCCCTCCAATGCAGGAAGAGGAGGACTCTCCCTCTCTCATTTTCCTCCTCCCCTGTCTCTTGGCACCCAGTGGCTCCAGGGAACACTGGGAGACATTGCCATCACCTTAACACACCTGACCGGGGACAGTTTCTCCCAGGGGTTGCCAGTACCTTTGGGAGGGAGGAGCAGGGCTGGCAAGCATAGAACATGGAGAGATGCGAAGAGATGAAGTTCCAATGAAAAAATGGTGTGAATAACAAACCCGGAATGCATCAGTTAGCTTATTCGAATTACTGCGCTAAAAAGAGAACAACAACAAAAACCAACATCAGAATGAACGTTGAAAGTTCAATCCAGCAAAGTCACTTTTCCAAGCTCTGGAAACAGAAGTGAGGAAGTACATTTCTGTCATAGAAATGTTCAGTAAACAGAACTGTAGCTTTGCCAAAACTCTTAGAGCTAACTGTTGAATTCAGAATCCATTTGGGAGGGGATCTGCATGTTTGGGGAAAACCAATCACATGCCTGGGCTGCATTTGCAGTGCAGAAATAATCCAGTTTGATACAACTTTAACTGCCAAGGCCAATTTGATGAGACATTTAGATTTGGTTCCATTGAGCTCTGGTGTTACAACAAACCACAATTCCCAGGATTCCATAGCATTGAGCCATGGCAGTTAAAGTGGTGTCAAACTGGATTATTTCTGCAGTGCAACTAAAAATGGAGCAGGCTGCCAACCTGCTCAGAAGACCCCTATCTTTCATTTTATCCCTCCTCAAAATTTTCATGATCAGAACTGAAACACATCCTGAAACTACCATGAGCCACTGCTGGGGGGAGGCATGAGTGGAGGTACATGTGCAGCCCCATCTCTGGCATCATTCACAGCTGTCAAACACCCTTCAGAATACATGAGTAGCAATTAGGTTTGGTGCAGAATACATCGTTAGAAGCCACATCAAACCCACCCCATATAATAGATGGGTGGGATTTTTTGCTAAAATGCAGCAAATGGACAAGGGTAGTTTGAGTCCCCTTTTCTCCCACAATGGTAGTAGTTCCAGAGGGAAAATGTGCTTGTTTCCAATAGGAGATGTTTGTTTTTCGAACCAAACAGCAGCAGTGCAGGGATTTGTGATATATCCAGTAATACAATAAGCTGTGTTGATGCTTTTTATTTTAAAAATCTGGTTTGAATTTACAACTCTAGGCCAAAATACACTGCAGATATAATCCAGTTTGACACCGCTTCATCTGTCATACCTCCATCCTATGGAATCTTGGGATTTAAAATCTGTTGTGGCACTAGAACTCTATGACAGAGAAGACTAAGGGCCAATGCAGATGGGCAGGAAAAGCATCATTCACAGGACCTGTCATAGGGTAGTATACAGTCATAGGGTAGTATACAGGAAAAGGTGACCTGAAGCTGCCTTTTCCATAAGCTGCAGCAACCGCACCACCTTCCCCGAAGATGACCTAAATGGGGATGGAGCAACCACATTGGAGGGAGTCAATGCAACTTTTCCGAGGATGTATTGAAGCCTCACCAACCACACCGCTGGCCCTGAGGTTGTCACAAAGGGAGATGGAGCAACTGCATGGGCCGGCAGTGGCTGCTTTAATTTTTGTTGTTGTTGTTGTTGTTGTTCTCTCAGATGCATGCACATGTGCTCAGGAACACATCTCTGCACACCTGTGCACCTGCACAGAACACATCATAGGCAGGTATACAGTCTGTCACTCTGTGTGTACAAATGTGACTGAAGTTCGGCATCCCTGTGCACCTGTGCAGGACCTGTCATAGGGTAGTATACAGTCTGTCATTTTGTCCGTACAAAGATGACTGGAGTTTGATATGCCTGCGCACCTGTGCAGGACCTGTCATACACCCACAGATCATGCAAGGATTAACCAACCTCAGCTTCCCCCAAGGAGTGGGTGCAGTAGATAGGTGCCACTGTCTGATTGTGCCACCCTTGGGGTGGAGGAACGGGTTTGTCAACTGAAAAGACACTTCATCATCCTCCACAAAACATGTCCCACACAAATCAGGGGGGAGGGGAGAGGTACATGCAAGGGAAGTTTGTGAGGACAGACTTGATACATGTAGTTGGTGGTCATACAAGGGACATGGTCAACAAGACACATGGACAAACGTTACTCCAAGAGCCCCCCCCAGCATGCCAGGAAGTGGTGTGCAGGTCTTATGCACACCTGCACACAAGAGGTCACAAAAGCCTCTTTCATGCAAACTGCTGTGCATGCTGACAGCAAGCGTACATGTGACAGAATGCATTTAATGTCATAATAAAGAACAGTTTCTAGGGTGCATGTCTAGGGTTACAATTAGGGTTAGGGTTAGGGTTCTAATATTCAAGTGCACCTGCGCTAGTGCATCCACACCTGGAAACATAGGGTGCTTTAAATTAAAGCCTGCATGCTCTGGATCGCTGACACAAAGGGGTTGCAGACTGCCAGAAATAGTGCAAATTGAGTCCACTTTTAGGGTTAGTGTTAGTGTTAGGGAATCATGGGAACTGTACTTTATTGTGGCACCAGAGCTCTCTGACAGAAAAGGCTCAATGTCTCAGAAGAAAAACAATTCCCATGATTCCCTAGCACTAACCCTAACACTAAAAGTGGACTCAATTTGCACTATTTCTGGCAGTCTGCAACCCCCCTTAATTTCCACCACACATGTGGTGGTGCATTTATATGGCTGTTTTAGATTTCTGGCACCCTTTTTCTGGTGCACCAGGGTCGCTGCATACAGATGCACATGCAAAGGTGTGCATCTTTGCCGAAGAAGCAGAAAAAAAAAACCCTGCTCCTTTTAGGAGTCGCTTTTCCCAGCATACAAATGCCACACCTTCAAGTCAGCCTCAAAGCCCCTCTTTTTGCCTGTCTGCATAGCCGCTAAATCTCTCACAAAGCTACACTTCCCAGAATTCTCTAGCATTGAGCCAGGGCAGTTAAAGTGGTCTCAAGATGAATTATTTTTGTGGTGTGTTTTGGCTTTCTGTTAAAAAAAAATGAAATAAATTTTTGAAATATTCATCCATAAATTAGTGCTAATTGATGGAGATTAACAATACTTTTAATCCCCCAGATGGACAAATCTGTCTGTCTGGGTGTTTCACAGCTTCTCATTTTTTATATTGATAGTCCACCTCATTTGCACTTTCAGAATTTTTCTAGTCTCAACTGGTCATCTCAATCTCTAATAAATTTTTAATTGGAAAATTTTGCACCTGTTTTTCAATACACACATTTTAAATAAATTTTCCCTAATTTGCAAACAGTTTTCTTAATATGACACATTTTGGATGCTATTTTCAGGGTATATTTTTGACTGCAATTTTCCCATAAATACATATTTTTCATTGGAAAACACCACTGCAAAATTCAGAGGTCTACATTTCAAAGGATGATTAAGTTTTCATTTGCACATTAATTCAGAAATACAAAATTATATAAATTCACATTAAAATGCAAAGGGAAAAATTTATCCACACCCATGACTAAAATCAGTGGAAGGCAAGTGCATAAATTTGCTTAGGTCAGATCTCAAGCTCAGAGTCTGTTTGTAGCTACAACAAATAATCAAAACACCATAATAAGCATTAATTCAGAAGAATTAGGTGTACATAAATGGTTAATGTCTGCTGTTGCAGATGTGAAGTTAATGAATGTAATCTAACACATCTTGAGATAAACTAATATGCATACTGATATAAACAATAATTCCAGTCCTTTAAGAGTGGAAATCTGGTGTTTATTAGAACAGTTCATAATCACCCCCATTTCAAGTTCTGCATGAGAATATGCTATAATGAGGGATTTAAACTCTTTTAATTAGACATGTTTTTGGGAAAAAAACCCAGATTGATAATTAAAATAGTGAGGGTTACACTGGGAAGCATACAAACATTGCAAAAAGCTCCAGGAAAAGGAAACACACAGACACCCCTATCCAAAGTGTCTCATGGGTACTAGTGCTGTTGCATTTCATTTCATTTTATTCATTGTCAAGGCTATCACATTGCAACCCACACTGAGAAGAGAAGAGAAGGGAAGAGAAGGGAAGGGAAGGGAAGGGAAGGGAAGGGAAGAGAAGATGTGAATGGGGTAAATAGTCAGCAGATTTATTGACTTAATAATATGTGTAATGAGACCAAAACATGTTAGCTTTGAGTCAGCACACTTTCAGTTAAACCTCGGCACTCCCGGTGAAAGTGGAAGGACAAATTGTCCTACTGTCAAACTGCTTATTCTGCCCCAGCCCAATGTGCCCAGACTGGTCAACTAACCAGTCTGAGCTTGTCCTTGTCTATTTACCCAGTAGTATTCTGAGAAGACTCTAACAGTGTCACCATGACTGGCTGAGATCCTAGATATCATGGAACTGCCAGAGGTATGGACCCATGGTCATGGTAGCTTGTTTTCCATCTCTCCTCCCACCAGCCACATGCCATGGAGGTCAGCTGGAAAAAGGGACTTTTTACTCTGACAATCAATCAAGATGTTCACCAAAGTAAACTTAGCTTCCGTTGCACCCTATCCACCATATTACACCCACCTATCAGGTGACAAGAAAAACAAATGGCTCCCTTAGCAATAACTACCAACCACCATTCTAGATAGCATGAAGTAGGTGGAAAGGGGGACTCTTTTGAAGCCAATAGCTAATGTTTGATTATGGTGGGCCCACCCACCTTGGGCCTCTTAAGGGTTATGGTTCCACAGCTGAAATTTGGCAGCGATCCATGAAGTTCTTGCTGCTGCCATAACAGCAATGGCTGTTATGCTGTGGCATTGTAGGAGAGAGTCTTCAGAGCCTTGCAGACTGGCTGGGCTAAGTAACTCCTTCCATTTCCCTGAACAAAAGGGAGTGAGGGAATTGTGGGCTTTCTTTTTAACAGCAGTGCTTAATTTTGGTGGTGTACTTCTAGTGGCAACAGCAGTGGGCAGTGGGGAAGTGATGGCCTCAAAAACTCTAAGGTGGCACATGAAGCCCACCTCTAGAGAATGGGAAAATAAGTCTTTTTGAGCAGTCTAAGGAAGAGAAATTATCTTCTAAAGTTCCTCTTGTTGTTGGCTTCCACTGGCTAACCCTTCTTTCTGTTTTCCACAGGACACACAGCATCTGTTTTTTTTCTTCTCTTGTAGGGAGTAGGAAACCAACCTGGGATAGCACCAGCTAGGAAAGCACCAATAACTACCATTTCAAAGGGGAGGTATATTTTACTGAACAATACAAGAACTGGTTCCATGGGACTGAGAACCAACTTCTTCTAGTAGTCACTTATATTGTGGAGATTGTTTATGGGATTGTATATTACAGTATATATTATCTAGTATATTGTGGAACAGATTGGTTGACTGGCCACATTAGTCACAGTTCTTTCCAGAAAGGTTGTCCAGTCATTTTCCCCAAGACTGGATCTTCTTCAGCTATTCCAGCTGCCCAGTTTGTGTAAAATTGTTCCATCGTTGAGATGGAATGCTAGTGAAAATGCCACCTTATATCAAACTGAAATTGGTAAATGCCCATAGCACTCCAAAATTTGAGAGAGGAAAGTTGTATGTTTGCACATTTGATGTAGTTATACAGAACAGACTATGATCAAAACTGAAAGTTCCTCAATGATTGCCCTATTTGTGTAACTGCTATTTGATCCACCTGAAGTGTAACAAAGATTGACAGGCTCAAATGGAAAGTGTTGTCAGTTCAGTGATTTTGGTTTATCTTTTCTCCATTATCTCATGTTTAGTCTTCCTGCTGCCACGTTTCCTCTTAAACACTGACTCTGCCTGTGTCAGCAATTTACAGGATCAGCCCTCTTGTTTTGAACCCTTTTACAATTAACTTAAGAACACTGAAGTAAAGGAACTGCAATGAATACTGAAATGAAATATTTACATCACATTCTCTTTTTAAAAAGTAGTTTTAATCTGAAACCTGAGCAGACATTTTCACATGCACCATCGTTTTCCTTTACAAGTGACAAAGTGTGTCTTCCTACCTACCATCTGTGCCCAGATATTTTTGACCAAACTCATTGCAGCGGACACAGCAGGGTACTTTTTCTGCTGCCCACTGCAATGAATAGGCTTGGAGGGATGAAAGATAATTCTTCTGTCAACGTTCATGAGTTTGTTTTTTATCCTTTTTTTGCCAGAGCAGCTGATGCTGCAATCCAGCACAGAGATGTACTGAAGGACATTGGAAATCTCTGTGTGTGTGCATGCATGTGTGCACCTAAGTCTGTTTTGGACACTAGTTTGGAGTTTTGAAGCTACACAGGCAGCCCTGAATCAATGGGTCCTTTCATGACTTTCCAAAGATTAATCTCTCATTCCAAAGAAAACAGAAATGAACAGAAAGAATCTCTTGACCTAGGTCAAATGAAAATACTACTTGAATGCACACAGAGAGTTTCCTGAGTGTGTGTGTGTGTGTGTGTGTGTGTGTGTGTATTCATTCAATGGATTTATATTGTGCCTTTCTCCTCCACCTCCCAGGGAGTCAAGGTGGCTCACAAAATGATTGAACAAATATACAGTTCAAACATGGGCATTCCAATATTAAAACACAATTAGATGGATAACATGGTTTTGAACCATTAAAGACATGATTTAAACACTTCAACAAGGGAAAAAGTAAAGTGCTCAAACTGTAAGAAGCCCTTTTCACAGTATCTGGTCATTTGCCAAAAATCTGAGTGATTTTTAAAAAAACAAAAAACAAAAAACTGTACCTGCTGGCAGGTAAAGAACAGAAAGGAGGCCAGGCTTACCTCCCTAGGCAAGGAGTTCCAGAGTCTGGGAGCAGTTGTGAAGAAATCATTCTCTCACTCTCCCACCAATTGCGGTCCTGAGGGTAGTGGGAGTGAGAAACAGGCATCCCCCAAAGATCTCAAAGCTTGGACAGGCTCATTTAGGAGAGTACAGCATGGTGTAGTGGTTTGAGAATAGGACTCTGACTCTGGAGACCAAGGCTTGAATCCCCAATCAGTCATGAAAATCCACTGGATTAGAGATGACATTGTGTGATAAGTGTGAGGGCATATTGTAAAGTTTTAATTATCACCTTTAATTTTTTTTGACAGAAAGTTCATTTTGATTTGTAGTTGTTAACTTATCTCAACATAGTCACCATTCAGATTTACACATTTTTCCCAGTGTTTCTTGACCCTCCAAATACCGTTATTGTAGAAGTCTGCAGATTGCGCCTTATGAGGATTTTACACCTTAGCCACTTCTGGCACAACCTGTCACAAAAAATAAAGGATATGATGAACTGATTTTCTCAACATCATGTACGGACCAATGATGACACTGACAAAATTTCATCAATATACCATAATAACTTCCAGGTGATAATTATTACTTTACGATACCCCCTCATAGGGCTCAGCCTACAGACTTCTACAATATCAGGTATTCAGAAGGTCAAGAAATGCTGGGGAAAATGTGTACATCTGGATGGTGACTACATAGAGATAAGTCAACAATTACAAATCAAAACAAACTTTCTGTCAAAATTTTTTAAAGGTGATAATTAAAACTTTACTGCACCCCTTCATACTGCCAAAGGTGCTATTCTTTTGCTAAAATTGTGGTTTGCCTCACTGTTAATGCCACTTTTTTTCTTCTTAGATTTTCATTTCCTGAGTAAAACACTGTGTAATTGGGTTCAAGAAAGGAAGATGCACTTGGGATTACAGTGCAAATATATGTTGGATAATGGAGTGCACCAAAGAATTCCAGAAAATGTACTACTACTATAATTGATTTTAGAGTACTCCAGAGCCTTTGACTGCATAGACATCGAAACGTTATGGCTGGCTCTTAAAGTAATGAGTGTACACCATTACATTTGATTATCTTGTCTTGTCTTGTGTTTTGTACACACCATTAGAACAGAATACAGAGAAACAGAATAGTTCCCAATCAAAAAAGCAGTCAGACAAGGTTGCATCTTATCACCCTATTTGTTAAACTTATTATTCACAGAGCAGGCACAGACTGAGAAGAATAAGGAATGAAGATCTGAGGAAGAAACACCAACAACCAAAGATATGCAGATTAGTGGTGTCACTGGGGGGGGGGGGTGCAGTGGTGCAGCCCACACCACATGACACCCCTGCCCCCACACTTCTCTTTTGCATCATCCCCGTATGTGCTCCCACTCTTCCAGCATATTCCTGTGCTCCCCCACATGTGCTCCCACCTCCCAGTGCTCCCCACATGCTCTCACACTCTTCCTGTGCCTTCCCACACTCCCTGTACATGTTCCCACCCTCCCCGTGCCTTCCTGTGCTCCCCCATGTGTGCTCCCACCCTCCCCATGCTTTCTCATGCTCACTGCCATCCTGGATGGGGCAGCATGGGGGGAGGGAGCACATGCCCCCGGAAGCCCCACCCCTGGAAACCTGCCCCCTGCACTGGGTGATACCCAGTGCTAGGATGCCACTGATGATATTGACACCATACAAGTTGCAAAAAAAAAAAAAAAAAAAAAAAGATTTGGAACAAAAAGTTGAAGAAGAAAGTGTAAAGGCAGGCTTAATGCTGAACATCAAGAAAACAAAAATAATGACCACAGAGGCCTTACATAAATTCAATCTAGAAGACTATGAAATTGAAATAGTCAGGATGATTAATAATACATTAGAATGAAGACTGCAATCAAGAAAGCAGGAGAAGACAAGAACTGGGAATGGCAGCTATGAAAGAACTTGTCAATATCATAAAAAACAAAGATATCACACTGAATGCTAACGTAAGGATAATCCAAAACATTGTTATTTATTTGACCACCCAAAATGCATAAAATACATAGTGCAGTTTGGTTGGCCAAATAAAGATATATATCACTGTTTTGTGGATTTTGGATGTTATTGCATTTTGCTATATGGCCAACACAGCCATATATTGTTATATATGGCCAACAAGGTTATCCCTGAATATATATCTTAAAAAAGACTTAAGTAACACACCATAGCCAATCATATGGAGAGCAGCTTTAAAAGAAGATGAATATATATTTTTATATCTATATCATCTATATCTATATCTATATCTATATCTATATCTATATCTATATCTATATCGTTGTTAACTGCCCTCAAGTCCATCTCAACTCATGGCAACTTATGGATAAAACATCTCCAAGACCCCCTGTCCTCCACTGCTCGCTTAATTCCTGCAACCCCATACTCGTGACCTCCTTAATATGCTCCATCCATCTAGCATGTGGCCTCCCTCTCTTCCTACTTCCCTCCACCTTTCCCAGCATTATTGTCTTTTCCAATGAGTCCTCCCTTCTCATGATGTGTCCAAAGTACGACAGCCTCAGTTTGGTGATCTTATCTTTCAGGGAGGTTTCTAGCTTGATCTGCTCTAGGATCCATTGTTTGTCCTTTTGGCTGTCCATGGGATCCTCAGCACTTTTCTCCAGCATCACATCTCAAATGAATTGATTTTCTTCCTATCATCTTCCTTCACATCCTGCTTTCACATCCATACATTATAATAGGGAATACAATGGCTTGTATGATTCTAACTTTTGTGCTGAGTTGTATATCTTAACATTTTAGAATCTTTTCTAGTTCCTTCATAGCCACCCTCCCCATTCTTAATCTTCTTCTGATTTCCTGACTGCTGTCCCCCCCCCCCCCACACACACAATGTTTTCAGAATTAGAAATGCACATTTTAAGAAATGATTTGGCTAAAGGAATAACTAATAGTAAGTCACAAAGTCTGTTTTCAGTATGATTATAGTCTTGTGTATCTCCCTGCTGGAGACTTGCTGAAATAGGTTAGGATTATATGGAGACCAGGAAGGAGTGTCTTGTAATGTACGATACCCAAGTAGTTATCCACATCTCCAGGAAGCATGTAGGAGATGATAAGGGGAGACTGATTTATAGCCCTTCCATACCTGAAAGGTGTAACATTCTATTTATCAAATAGTAGTTTTCTGGATTAGAAAATATTATGAACACATGGGAGAGCCCTCAGCCTGGAACCATAAACCATGTTCATATGTATGGGTTCTCTCCCCCCCCCAACTTTTTAATTTAGCTATCTGTTTTGTATTACATAAATAAAGCAATGAGTTCCATTTTCCTTTGTAAAAATAAATCAATCTGCCAAACATTAGAATTACTGGTTAGCAACACATTATAAAACTGCACCTTTAACAGAGAGAACAACATTTCTCAATGAGAATCAATCAGTTTCTAGTGACCTTCATGTTGATCAGTAGGGGGTGAGTCCTGGCATTAAATCATTTTGATTCACAGATGAGATCAACATATTCATATCAGTTTGCCAAATGTGTATTTTAATTTAAGCCTCCTCTGATTGATACATGTAATTTATGCTGCTTAGAACTAAGGCCTCATAATTTTCTCCTCTTTCTTTTTTCTTTTGCTTTCTAACTAACCAGGGGAGACTTTCTTGGAAGCAGATAAAGGAAAGACTGTATAATTTGTAGCAATGTGACTGTAGCCACACATGTGCTAGAATTAATGTTCTTCATTAGGGTGAGAAGTATCAGCTGTATACATACATCAGACTTTTAATTAACCAGTGACCCACAACAGGATACAACAATAAATGCATTAGCTACCCCATCGAAAAATAAAAATATAAATGTTGCCATATTTTACAGTGTTGATGTATTTTTTAAAAACACTTACAAACTCTGGTTTGCTTTTGGATAAACAGTTCACTCTGAAACACAAATGAAAGATGGTTATGTGGCCCCAAGTGATTTTCAAAGCACTGATATGAGTGGTCTTACATTCTTCTTTTTAAAATCAGTTGGTTCATTTATGTTTCTAAAACTTGACTTATTACACACAGCTCAAGGGACCCATTGCATGTGAGAGCTGGACAGTTTAAAAAGATGATAGGAAGAAAATCAATGCATTTGAGATGTGGTGCTGGAGAAGAGTGCTGAGGATCCCATGGACAGCCAAAAGGACAAACAAATGGGTCCTAGAACAGATCAAGCCAGAAATCTCCCTGGAAGCAAAGATGACCAAACTGAGACTGTCATACTTTGGACACATCATGAGAAGAGAGGACTCTTTGGAAAAAAATCCAATAACGCTGGGAAAGGTGGAGGAAAGTAGGAAGAGAGGGAGGCCACATGCCAGATGGATGGACTCTATTAAGGAGGTCACAGGTATTAAGGGGTTGCAGGAATTAAGCAGAGCAGTGGAGGACAGACGGTCTTGGAGATATCTAATCCATAGGGCTGCCATGAGTTGAGATCGACTCAAGGGCAGTTAACAACAACAACAAACATTAGATGGAACTTCCTGACAGTAAGAGCTGTTCAACAGTGGAATGCACTCCCTCAGAGTGTGGTGGACTCTCCTTCTTTGGAGGTCTTTAAACAGAAGCTGGATGGCCATCTGTTGGGGATGCTTTGATTGTGAGTTCCTTCATGGCAGGGGGGTTGGATTTGTCAGGGTGTGGATGATAGATGTTGCAGTGATGCTCTTTGACACCCAGCAGAATCTGCAGGACAAGCTGGCTGCTGTGATCCACAGCCACTTTATAACTCTTACCATCAACTGGCTCAGCTTCCCTTCTTCAGGATCCTGTCTTCCTCAGTCAAGAAGACACATTATAAAGTCCAAAAGCATAGTTTATTAATGCATATAAAAGAAAAATAAGATAACTAAGTAAAATCCATTGTGATGAACTTGTCCAGTTCAGCCATGAAAGATTACATCTTCAACAATCCCAAAAGCATAGGATCCCAACTTGTTGCAGTTGAAAGTTAAAAAGAAGTTACAGATCCATGTTTTCAGATCTAGGAGTTACATTGTAAAAGCAGTATAAACATACTAGAAGCCATCTCCTAACTCCATGGTTAAAACCACTGTCAGGCACGCTCACGCGCTCACATCTTGAATTATAAACATTCTTAATCAAAGTATTCTCTAGGCCAGGGGTAGGCAACCTTTCCCCTTTAAGGGCCGAGGGACTTCAGCTCCCAGAATCCCAGGAGCTATTGGCCAACATGGGACTATTGGCCAACATGGCTGAGGCTTCTGAGAGCTGAAGTCCCTCGGCCCTTAAAGGGGAAAGGTTGCCTACCCCTGCTCTAGGCCCTTCCCATACATTGTGGTTATGGAAAACACAATGGATTGCTTTGGAGGCAAGAAAAAAGATTGAGACTGTGGTTAAACTTCGTAGGCTTACTGTGCTAGCCAAGTTTCCCCCCCCCTTTCTTTTTTGTATGCTTTAAATAACCAATTTATGTCTCAAGTGGGGTGGAGGAGATTGAAAAAAATGGAAGTGAGCTTAAAGAAAGGGACATTTTTGTAATCTTTACATACCTGGGTGAACTGAAATGGGACTACTCAGGAGTCAAGGATCGGCGTGTGTTTGGGGTGTGGGCTGCTGGGTGGTTTAGAAAGTGGCCCGCCCCTTGGGAGGATTAACTTCTTAGGAAGTGACTTTGGAGCAAAGGAGTTCTGGGAGCAGTAGTTCCTGGGATCGTCGCGTTGGAAGCCTGGAGACACCACACTTAAAGAGGAAGGAGAAAGAGACCACTGAAGAAGACATCGCTGGGAACTGCAGTTGTACTTGAGCCCTTGCATGAACACCGAGATTGATAATGTAATAATGCTGCCTTAAATAAAGAAATAGAAATGAGGACCTGACAAAAGACAAGAGACACTTGGGGAAGGAGGAACTTTGGCTTAAAATTGGGGAAATTTCCTTCAGTGGATATTCCTTAATTGTTTCATTTGATTGCTATAATATATTATTTAATGAACTGGGGTAAAATTGGTTTTGGGAAGGCTAAAATGGTTCAGAAAATGGCATGGGAAGATATTATTTAGGACACAGGATATAAGGGACTTTGAGGCATTGCAGACTGGCCTAAAGGGCCAGCCTGGGAGTGGAGTTGGGGCGGGGCAGCTGCACGCCGACTGCCCCAACCCCAGCCTGACGCTGTCCTGATGCTGCATACCAGTATGCATGGAGTGCAGCATCAGGATGCTCTCCTGGCACAGCGTGTAGACATGCTGTGCTGAAAGGGTGTGGAAGAGCCGTGGTGCTGGCTCTTAGGGCAGCCTTTTGTCACCCCTAAAAGGAGTGGCATTTTGCCACTCTTTTAGGGGCGGCAAAAGAGAGGACTGGGGCTGCGGCATGCAGTTCCCATGGCCCCAATCCACCTCTAGCAGGGGTGGCCCAGAGCCACCCATCTTCATGGCCCCTTTGTAACCCTGGTTTCTGAGTTTGGTAGTTTGTTTGTTTGTTTGTTTTGTTTTGCTCCAATACCTTGAGGAAATATATGTGGGAGGGAACTCATATTTAGAAGAGTAATTTGATTTGTGTTTAAGCAGTTTTATAGGTCTTAATAGGGTAAAAAAGTTGGAGGAATATAAATATTGGTAAAGATTTGATACTGTGACTTTGGAGGAAAATTTGAAGATAATTAGACACAGACATGTCAGTGGCTTCTAGAAGTCAGATGGCCAAAATACAAACATCACAGCCAACATCAGTGGAACAAGGTTAAAATGCAGGACTCTAGTCAGATTTTGTTGGAAGAGATGAAAAGGATAAGCTTGGAATTAGGCAAGAAAGTTGAGGACCTGAAACAAGAAATTGCAGGTTTTAAGGCGGAGATTAGAAATGATCTTAAAGGTGAGTTGAAGGAGATGAGAAATTCAGTAGATAAGGTCTGAACTGAATTTATAAGATTTAAGGACAAGGTAGATAGACTTGAAGCAAGACAGTAACAAGTGGAAGGAAAGATGAATGAACTGCAGAAGCAGCAAAAGGGATAAATGTACGGTAAAATTTCTAATGATACAAAAATAAGAGACAAATGCATAAAGTTGAGGGGTATCCCAGAAAAAGAGGGAGAAGATTTATATGTGGATCTTATCACTATTCTAGCGGATCAGATGGGTAAAGAAGTGTATTTGTTTGAAATGGAGATTTATAAAATGTTCAGATTAAATTCTAAACTAGCCTAAGTTAGGAACCTTCCCAGGGATGTGATAATTTATTTTGTAAGGAAGTGTGTTAAAGATCAATTTTTGAGATTCCAAAAAGAATTCCCATTGAAAATCAAGGATCAAGCAATTCAGGTATTTACAGATCGTCCATCTGAAGTATTAAAAAAGAGAAGGGAATATAGTTTCTTTACAAGATGGCTGAGAGAGAAAGAGTTTGAATATAGGTGGCTATTTCCAGAGGGACTAACTTTCTGGTACTTTAGGAAGAAGGAAGAAATTAAAACAAAAGAGGAAGCAAGAAAATGGATGGATAATTATGGAAAGGAGACAGGGGAGTATAAAAAGCAAGAATTTAGGAGACGGAGGAAAAATGTAGGCAAAGAAGTAACTCAAGGTAGTCAGATAGAGGGAGGAGAAATTTTGAATAAAGAATTTGAACCAAGAATGGAGGAAGAAGATGAGGAACTCCTCATAAAAAGGATAAAGAAGAGTAGATATAATAAAGAGCTAGAGAAGTATAGATATGAAAAGAGAAATGACACAGAAGGGAAGGATGATGACCAGGGAGAGGAAAAAGAAGAAGTAAAGGAGTCTTCTTTGGAAGGGGAGGAGGAGAGCTATGAAAGTGAGGTCAAGAAAGAGTGCTCAGAAGTAGAAGAAAATGAATAAGTATGTTCAGTTGTTATCCTGGAATGTGAAAGGCTTAAATAATTGTGTTAAAAGGAAAAAAGTATTTTCACTCTTATCTAAACTACATAATGATATTATATGCCTTCAGGAAATAAAGATCAAAAGGGAGAACAGCCATCTCTTGAAGAATAATAAATTAGGAATAGAATATGTGTCTCTACTTCCCAATAGAAAAAAGTGGGGAGTTATATATATCCATAATAAATATGAATCCAAGGAGTTATTTAAATATGTAAATGGAAAATATGTTGGAGTGCAGGTAGATATTTTAGGGGAGCAGACTTTAATTATGGGCATCTATGCACCAAGTGAAAACAAAGGGAATTTTTTTTAAAGAGTTATTGAATAAAATTCAAGAAGTTAATTTTGACTGTGATCTTAATGGGTGACTTTAATGGAGTTATTGAGCCACAATTGGATAGATATGTGGGAAAAAAGATTAAAAGCACACAGGGGAAACTTCCTAACACTTTTTTAAATTAATGAATGTCCTTTCATTGGTCGATCCTTGGAGGATAAAGTATAATCAGACAAAAGAGTTTACTTTTTTTTTCCCAGAGGTTCATCAATCATGGGCACATTTAGATATGTTTATAGTTTCTAATGCTCTAATGGCAAGAGTAATGGGAATAGATGTCAAATCAAATTGGTTATCAGACCATTGCCCTATAATAATGGAATTGGGGAAGAAAACTCAGACATTTAATTGGAAGTTAAATGAATTATTGTTAAAGAAATCCCAAGTTGTTAAAGAAGCAGAGAAACTTTTCAAGAATTACTTTGAAGAAAATAAATCACGTGAGGTTAATTTAGATATAGGGGGATGCAGATGGCAAAAAGCACTGTCTTCAAGCCCAGGAAAGGGACGAGCAGCCAGACGGCGGGCATCCCAACCCTTTCCTGAGGACGTCATCAGACCCCCCACCGTTACACATGGCGGGTGCTCCAATGACATCCTTCTGGCTCAGCATCTGGACACACTGAGCTGGAAGGAGTGCGGAAGAGGTGCCTGGCACCTCTTCCAGCACCCCTTTTGGCTCCTCTGAAAGGAGCACTATTTTATTGATCCTTTTAAGAGGCACCATAAAGGTGGATCAAGGCCAAGGCATGGGGCAGCCTCAGTCCCAATCCGTGGCTTCTCAGGGTGGCCCACAGCTGCCCATCTCTAGAGGCCTTAGTTTGGGAAGCTTCCAAGGAGGTGATGAAGAGTTTCTTTCTGAAAAAGTAGTGAATGAAAGAAAAAGAGAACATTATTAGAAAATTGGATTCATTGTGACCAAAACGGTTTTCTCCCTTCCAGAAAGAGAAAAGAAAATTTTAGGAATTTACTAAATTTAATTGAACTACATCAAAAAAAAAAAAAACCTTCATAAAAAAATTGGCCCTCGTCTTCCTGGATGCGGAGAAAGCTTTTGGAGTTTCATGTTTGGGGTACTCAAAAAAATAGAAGTTGGTGATACTTTTCTTGATTGGATTAAAAAAATTATTCAATGCAGGATGCTCAGTTGTTAATAAATGGGGAAAGGACATCTAAAATCAACATTTATAAAGGTGTTCCTCAGGGTTGTCCGCTGGCACCATTATTACTCATTCTTATGTTAGAAATTTTACTTATTCAAATTAGAAATGATGAATCAATTAAGGGGGTCAAAATTCAGAAACAAAAATATAAGCTAAGAGCTTATGCAGATGACGTAGTTTTAACGTTATCTAATATAATAATAATAATAATAATAATAATAAAAGTTATTTGTATACCACCCAATGGTTTCCCAATCCGGGTGGTTAACAACATAAAATACAATACAAAATATTTCCCTCCCACCCTTAAAACAGTATTAAACAGTTACAGAATAAAATCTAATATATATTATTTTAAAATCAAATAATTACAATTACAATAACCCCATGAGGTGTTCCAATTTTACATAATGAGGGAGCCGATGCCACATGATGTCCTAGAATAAAACAACCCGAGGCCGGCCACCTAATCTGGAAAGGCCTGCCAGAAGAGATCCATCTTGACAGCTTTTTTAAAACTATCCAAGGGTGTTAACTGACGGATCTCGTCCGGCAGGTCATTCCAGAGTCTGGGGGCAAAACCAGAAAAGGCCCTCTGGGAGGTTGCAGATAACCTAGCTCGTTTCGGCTCTAAAAGTTTCCTCCCAGAGGAACGGAGTGTGCGGGGGGGGATTGTACGGGAGGAGGCGGTCTCTGATATAACTTGGACCCAAGCCATTTAGGGCTTTAAAGGTAATAACCAACACCTTGTGCTGGGCCTGGAAGCAAACAGGCAGCCAGTGGAGGGACCTCAAAACTGGAGTGATGTGGTCCCTCTTAGATGTTCCAGAAATAAGCCTGGCTGCCATATTTTGAACTAATTGTAGCTTCCGGACCTGGCACAAGGGTAGCCCCATGTAGAGCGCATTACAGAAGCCAAGGCAGGAGGTTACCAGTGCGTGCACAACAGTCTCAAGAACCCTTACTTCCAGAAAAGGACGCAGCTGGCGTATACAATATAGACGAATGTATAGAATCTGTAATCACCACTCTTAAACAATATGGCAACGTTTCTGGATATCAGGTGAAGAGAAATAAAACTGTTATGCTTTTAATAAATACCCCTGAAAATGAAGTAAATAGAATTACACATATATCTGGATATAGATCAGAAAATAAGAATAAATATTTGGGAATTTGGCTTACAGCAAAAAAAAAATCAGATTTATATAAAATAATTATCATAAAATTTGTGTTGAAATTAAGAATGATTTTCGAAAGTGGACATCTCTGAATTTCTCTTGACTCGGTCGCATTGCTCTTGTTAAAATGACTGTGTTAGCTAAAATGATGGATTACTTCCAAAATGTTCCCATAATCGATAATGACACACTGTTTAAAATATGGAATAAAGACATTTCCAATTTTATTTGGGGTAATAAAAAGCCTAGGATCAAACTAATAAATTTGCAAGATAAATTGGAAAGAGGTGGTTTAGCCCTACCTAATCTACAGTGGTATGATGCTTACATTTTAAATTGGCTTCATGATTAGTTTAAATTAAAAAATAAAAGGCTCTTGGATTTAGAAAGTGCAGATCTACAATTTGGACGGCATGCATATTTATTTTATGATAAAGTTAAAGCTGATGAAATTTTTAAAAATCATTACATACATAAGGCATGTTTAAGAGTTTGGTCCAAATATAAAAATAAATGGTGTGTGAAAATACCTTATTGGGCACCCCCAGCCAAAGCCATACTGATGAAAAATCTATATAATGAAGAATCCTGGCTTTGTTACAAGGATATAATTTAAGGTGAAAGTTCAAATATGATACTCAAATCGCAGGAAGAACTTACAGTTGCAGGATATGAAGTTAATTGTTTTTTTATAGACAACTGATGGAGAGATTTAAATTGGATTGCCAATTAAACCAAATTGGGTCAGCATATAAAAGTTTTGAAAAAGTGGTGAGTGGTGATGATACACGATTAATATCGAAATACTACAATTTGATTAGAGATTGGGAACAAGAGGAAAATATAATAAAAAATTATATGATCAGTTGGGCTATAGATTTAAACCCAAATATAAATTTAGAAGACTGGGAAAAATATGGAAAAAAAGATAAAATATACACTCAGTATTGACGTGAGGGAAAGCCTATATAAATCTATGTACAGATGGTATCTGACTCCACTTAAATTACCTAAAATGTATAATGGTTATAATCCTATATGTTGGAAATGTGGAAGAGAAATGGGGTTTTATATTCACATGTGGTGGAATTGTAAATTAGCACAGAAATATTGGAAAAAGATTACAGCTGAAATAAAGGAGATATTAGAGGTACAATTTTTTCCCAATCCTAAAATATATCTTTTAAATATTGTAAGTAAGGAGATAGAAGGGAAAAATGGAAAATTATTTTTCTTCTTGATAAGTGCTGCAAGAATATTATATGCAAAATATTGGGGGGGGGGGGGAGAAATTCCACCAATTGAAGAATGGAAATTGAAATTATATGATTTATATGGGATGAAAAAATTAACATATTTAACCCGGGATATTCCGCTATCTGATTTTTATAAAATTTGGACCCCGTGGTATTGTTATATGAAAAAATATGATACAAGTAATAAAGCACGTTCAAGATTTTGTTCAGAACAAATCACTAATGGAATTAGTTATTTTATTACTGACCCATGACCTTAATTAAAATTAAGATTATACTGATTTATTTACTACTGAAATGTATGGTTAAAATGAAAGGTAAATAGATTTTAGTACACCAGGCACGAAATACTGAGATATATAGTATAGCTTCAGTAAATAATTACTTTTGTCAAATAAGTCAATGAATAATATTCCTAATATTGGTATTTCATTGTTAAATTATATTTAATTAACATTATTTGTAGTAGAATTGTTATATTTAATTACTGAAAATATTTAGTATATGTATGGAATTTAGATGTTGAAGTTTCAGATTGATTAATAGACTTAAGAACCACTTTATAATAGCCATTAATTTAATGTGCATGATGTATATGTCAAATTTGGATGGAATTAGTTATAGGCTAAGAATTATTTAATCCCTAGGTACTGCTTGGAAGTATACGTCTTAGATGTTTTTAAATGTCTTTTTCATTCTAATATCTTTTTTTCATTATTTTGTTATTTTTTCATCTTGTTTTTCTTCTCTTTCTTGTTGTTGTGCTTTTCGGTTCGACTATATTGTATGTCATAAGTGTTTACATGTATAGTTTATTTTTTTCTGTATGTTTTTGTTTGTATGTTATGTGCTGTTTTTATATTTGCAATAAAATAAAAAAACAACACAGATTCTACAAATAAAATAATATTCAATGAAATCAAGGAGATCCAAAGACAACTTTCATTGACAGAAATGGAAGAAATTAGTAAGAAACCTAGAGTCAAAATGAAGGTCCTATTTGATAAGATCAGTAGAGGAGGCCTAGCCCTGCCAAATTTAAAGCTTTTTTTAATGATGTGGCATGCTTTGATTGGCTTTGGACATGGATAAAGCCAGATGAGCAGGAGGTTTTGGATTCGGAGGGCTTTGGGAACCATTTTGAATGGCATGCATATCTTTTTTATGATAAGCAAAAGGCAAATAGAGACTTTCAGAGTTTGGCTTAGATATAAGAAAAGAATATGTTTGAAGATCCCAGATTGAGCCTCTAAATGAAGCATTTTTCAGAGAAATAAAATTTGTTAATGGTAATTGGCTTACATATAAAGAGTTAACTAAGAAGGAAGTAAATACTGTTGGAGTTGGAGTAAGGTTCAAAACACAACAGGAAATGGAGGAGGAAGGGCTATACAAAGGATGGTATACATATAGACAATTTAAAGAAAGATTCAACTGTGATATAAACACTTTGGGAATAGGTAATGGGGATGAGGAATTTGAAAAAATTACTTAGGCAAAGAATATTCGTAGAATTTCAAAATTTTATGACCTTTTTTTGAAATGGGATATGGAGAAAGAAGTGATAAAAGAGAGTATGATAAAGTGGGCACAGGATTTAAAGCAAAACTTTCCCCTGGAGCAATGGGAGAAAAACTGGAAAAAAAAAAGAATCAAGTTCACTCTAAGTAGTGATTTGAGAGAGAACCTAGTTAAAATGCAATTTAGATGGCATCTTATAGCAAAAATATACAAAACTCCCCATAATAAATGTTGGAAATGCAATAAATCAGTTGGATCATATTTGCATGTATGGTGGAAATGCAAAGTGTCAAAAGGATATTGTTTAAAAATTCATGAATTGATAAGGTAACAAAGAATTGATGGTCTTTCCAGGAATCACCAATTGGATACTGGACTGATTGATGGCTTCAACTTTGGGACTACAAAAACAGCAATCAGATTAGGACAAGCCCAGGATGGATAAGTAGGTAAGTTGACTGGGACCATGGCAGGAGGTAGGTAGGAAGTGCTGACTTATTGCCTTTGGAGCAATGAGATCCCTTTTATCTCTTGGTGCAAGAGGATATGCAGAGATCCTGGGGGAGAAAGGAGAGATCAGCACACCCATTCAGTCTTTCAATGTTACCTGGGTCCTTCTGCATATCTTTAGGTCTCTATGTCCTCATGGTGACCCTAGAATGGGATATGCTTGGCAGGATTTGTTCAGAGGAGATTTGCCATTACCTTCCCCTGAGATGGTGACTTGTCCAAGTGGGTTTCATGGCAGAGTGGAAACTGAACCGTGGTCTCAAGAATTGTAGTCTAATGCTCAAACTACTATGCTACACTGGCTCTCACAAATATTGTGATACTGGACAATAATTTGTCAATCTAGATTAAACAATAGATGCAAGCTTTTTGCCAAGGTAAGTACATCAGCACAAGTTTCTCTGTCCCTTAGTTTAAGAGGAAGAATCACAATTTAACTTGCTTTTAGACCAAGCTGTACATCCCACTGTGCTTGAAGGCATAGCAATGTGTGGATATGTGCTTTTGTCATCCAGTGTGTTTTTTCCATGCTTGAAATAAAAATAGGTGTCATTCATTCACAGAGTCTATAGGCGAGGTGTCCACTGACTCCGCCGATGTAGTTATACTGGATCAGTGGCAATCTGTGAGTACCGAGGATGTGGACAAGCTGCTTGGTAAGGTGAGGAAGACAACTTGCCCTCTCGACCCTTGCCCATCATGGCTGGCCATCCGGGGGGGGGGGGGATGCATTGATGAGATTCCTTACGGATATCATCAATGCATCCTTCAGGGAAGGACATGTTCCATCTTGTTTAAAGGAAGCGATGGTTAGGCCGCTTCTGAAAAAGCCTTCCCTGGACCCCCTGGATATGAACAACTACAGGCCTGTGTCACTACTGCCATTTTTGAGCAAGGTGATCAAGAGGGCGGTTGCTCTTCAGCTCCAGGCAGTCTTGGATGAAACTGATTATCTAGATCCATTTCAAACCAGCTTTAGGACAGGCTTTGGGGTTGAGACTGCCATGGTTGCCTTGACCAACGATCTGCGTCTGAGCATCGACAGGGGTAGTGTGACCCTGTTGGTGCTCTTAGACCTCTCAGCGGCTTTCGATACGATAGATCACGGCATCCTCCTGGGCCGCCTGAAGGGGTTAGGTATCGGGGGCACTGCTTTGCAGTGGTTCCGGTCCTTCCTCTCGGGTTGGTCCCAGAGGGTGCTGCTCAGGGACTGTAGCTCCAGTAAGAGGGAGCTCACTTGTGGGGTCCCTCAGGGAGCTATTTTGTCCCCAATGTTGTTTAACATCTACATGAAGCCGCTGGGTGAGATAATTCGGAGTTATGGTGCTGGGTGTCATCAGTACACTGATGACACCCAAATCTATTTCTCCGTGTCTCATTCGTCGGCCTCGAATTCCAATGGCATCTCTTCTCTCAATGAATGTCTTCAAGCGGTAATGGGCTGGATGAGGAAAAACAGATTGAAACTGAATCCGGACAAGACGGAGGTGCTCACTGTATCGGCCCCAAAACCAAGAATTGGGTTGCAACCGCCAGTCCTGGATGAGGTCACACTCTCCTCCAGTGACTGTGTTCGCAGTCTGGGGGTGCTCCTGGACTCGTCACTCCTGATGACAAATCAGGTTAATGCGACGGTCAGGAGCACCTGTTATAAGCTTCAGCTGATACGCCAGCTGCGCCCTTTTCTGGAAGTAGGGGATCTTGAGACTGTTGTGCACGCGTTGGTAACCTCACGCCTTGACTTCTGTAATGCGCACTACATGGGGCTACCCTCGTGCTTGGTTTGGAAACTGCAATTAGTTCAAAATATGGCGGCCAGATTAATATCCGGAACATCTAGGTGGGACCACATTACCCCAGTATTAAGGTCCCTCCACTGGCTGCCTATTAGTTTCCGAACCCAGTACAAGGTGTTGGTTATTACCTTTAAAGCTCTAAATGGCTTGGGTCCAGGCTATCTTAAGGACCGCCTCCTCCTGTATAATCCTCCCCGCATGCTCCGGTCTTCTGGGAGGAATCTGTTACAGCCTCAAAAAACGAGGCTGGTGACTACCTCCCAGAGGGCCTTTTCCGCTGTCGCCCCCAAACTATGGAATGGCCTGCCGGGGGAGATCCGCCAATTGACATCACTTGACAACTTTAAAAAAGCTGTCAAGACGGATCTCTTCCGGCAGGCCTTCCTGGAATAATCACTGGCTCAAACTCCTAATATATTCTGGAGATGTTCCCTCCCCTATTATGACCTGGCTTCTTGAGAGTGATATTCTATACTGAGCCAGCCTGTGGTATTATTGTTTTTGATGTTTTATATTGAGGTATATATCCTCCTTTTACTTTGTGTTTTTAATTTGCTTTGGATTTAATAAATTTTTAAGGGGTGGGAGGGGGGGGAATAGTTTCTAAATGCTGTATTATGATTTTATTATGTAAGCCACCCCGATTGATCTCAGAGGGGCAGGATATTAAATAAAAAGTATTATTATTATTATTATTATTATTATTATTATCATTCATGCAAGATCAAGTCAATATATTCTTGAGCAAATTAAATATTGGCTGGCCTCCTGTTTATGAATTATGATGGTGAAGGTGTTCATGCCAATTCACTTCTACAGTCATTGCATAGGTTGGAAGTCTCTATCAACCATGCAGTGATTATTTTAAACAGTGTAGACACCACCACCCCCAAACATGGCTATTTCCGTATTGCTGGAGGGTGGAGGTATCTGCAGCAAAGATTTTGGGGAGTAGCATTGGGAGACATAACTACAGAGGAGTAGCTTTGCCTCTGCAGCTACATATCCTGATGCAGGATCTTGTCTTTATAAAATATGAGTAATAGATTCTATGATCACTGAGAAGTGTACATTTCCTTTCTCTAATTTGGGCACTTCTAATTTCTCTAATTTGGGCACTTCCTTTAAAAAAAATCAAGATATTGTTCCAAGGGATGAGGAGAAATTTAACAGGGGAGGCAGTTATCTAACAATCAAGACATTTTCATTAAATTTACAGCACTTGCAAGAGATTATTGCCCTGAGGCCATTTTGGCAGAAACCAGACTGCAAACACCCTTTGTTTATGAAAGTAAAAAGTGTGCCATTTGTCATTGTCAACAAAGAAATTGGGGATGGAGGCAGGCACCAATAATAATAATAATAATAATAATAATAATAATAATAATAATAATAATTTATATACCGCCTGGTGGTTACCTTGACATATACTCTGATCTAGTAGAGTTTGACCACTACTAGTAGGAAATCTAGTCAAATATTTCTGAGGTGAGGGGAAAGCACTGTCTTTGTGTGGGTTGATTAGATATGCTTTTCATATATTGGAAATCTGACCAGTTTCCAACAACTTGATTTCACAAATGGAAAAACAGCATCTGTTTTCCTGCCGCTTCACATATGGCTATCAGTGTTGTTTAGGCAAGCCAAAACAGGTAAACCACGTGAAGATTTCTCTCTAGAGCATAGCAGTCTCTTGGGATAGGGCACAATGTCTCCCCAGGTAGATGAAGCTGCATATTAATCAGTGTAAGCAGAATCTATGTCTGCACAGCCACTTAAAGCCAAAGTGGTCCTCCAAGGATATTTTTAGTATAGCCATTTAATAGGTCTATACTCCATGCCTTATCAATTCAGTGACACTGGAAAACAGCAGCCCAAGCCATGCATGTTAAGCAAATAAAATTATTTATAGATGTGTCAGCCGTGATAGCAAAACACCGTGTTTCATCTCTGCTAAAATTCAAAGGAAAATATGTTACGTTCCTCTCCAGCCAACCGCAGGTGTCCTTACATGTTTGTGCTACATATGACCTGCTCTTCCTTTTGTCTCTTCTTGGCCCACATCCCATTTGACAGAACCTAAAGCTGATTTGAGATTTTTCAAAATATTTCTGTGTTTCCTAGATTTGGTCTGTATTCATGCCTGTGAAGGTCAAGAGATTGGCAGTGACAGAGAGAGTGTTCCCGAATACATCTACAGGCCAGGTATTTTTTTCAAACAGATGCTCCCTTTCTCAGATTACATCGCCAATGACCTCAACCCTGAATTGGAAGGACAACTCAGTCAGCTACAAAGATGCACAGAGATTTTTAATCTCCAGCCAAATTAGCTGTCTTGGACTTCTCCTGACAGACATCGACTGTATTCTAAAACATGACCACTACGAGGTTGAAAATTAACAGCACTTGCCTTTATCAGAGTTAGGAAACAAAACCAATCACTCAGGATATTTTAGCTATTTTCTTAATACTCACCATGTATATATGTGGTCCCTTTAGAGCTTGGATTTTTTAAATAAAACAACAGACTCCTGGGAGCTCTTTTCTGTAGCTACATATTGTCATCCAAAGTAACTTTCCCAAGCTATGGTCAGTTATAAATAATGAAAAATAAGGCTAATTTTACAAGTGTCTTACAGTCAAGAAGTAGATACTAGGGATACAACAGAGGAAGGGGAGAGAAACTGAGTCAGGGACACAGGGCCGGAACAGATAGCCCTTTAAAGCCACTGACTGGGCTGCTTTGAAGCATGGATTTTGTACGGCACACGCTCCCTTGCCCCCCCTGAAGCTGCCCGGAAGTCAGGCAGCCACCAGATGTGGGCAGGTTCAAGGCACTCCAGTGGTGCGATGTTATGGGGCCATGGTGGGGTGGGAAAAGACACCTTTTCCCCAGCTGAAAAAGGAGTGGATCTTTGCTGTTCCTTTTTCAGTCAGCTTCAATGTGAATTGGGGCTGTGGCGTGTGTTCACCATGGCCCCAATCCATCTTTGGAAGGGGCGGCTTCAAGCTGCCCCTTCCACCTATCTGTTTTGCCCCAAACTGAGGAATGGTGTGTGATTATTTCTCCCACATATGCTTAATGCTTTGTTATAGCAGTGGATGGAGTCCATTTCCCACCCATGATTTATAGATAATCCAAGGATTTACTTTCCAATTGTTATCTATGAAGACTAGTTTAGTGTTGACACTGAATCCCTGTACAATTTGTCAACATGGGCACATTTGTTTCATACTCAAGTGTGCTTCCTTCCTGAAATTTTGGAGGGTACAAGCTTTGTTCTCAAGATTCCTTCCAAAATGTTGGGAGGTGGATATGTGCTGTATTCTCAAGAGATCACACTGTTCCTTTCCTTCACCTCTCTCAAAGGAAAATAGAACAGCTCAGAGCAAGTTGGGAAAAGCCTATCAAGAGCCAAGTTCAATAGTATTTCACCATTACTTTCTACCCTTGCATGGTTAAACACTTTTTGACACACCTGGCCATGTTTGAAATATTCCATAGATGAGCAATGGATAAAAGGAACATGATGGCAAACATGCATATTGTTTTCTTAATGTTTGCATTTTTTCATGCAAAAGTTCTTTCTGTCCCATTTCCGTTTAAATTTCCAACTATTTTTTCTTTAAAAATGTCTGCATAAATATTTGTGCAAATTTTCATACACTAGCATGTAATTTACATGTGTGTATGGAAGCTGCCTTAATATATATCACTCCCCCAAGCAGGTTCCTCTAATATAGTATTGGGAATCATGCATCTCTCTGGTTGTTTTGGACTGCATTTTCCAGCATTTCTCAGCCTTAGCTATGCTGGCTATGGCTGATGGGAGTTGCAGTTCCACAACATTTAGAGGGCTACATGATCCCCATCCCATCCCTAATAATACAGAAATATATGAAAATGGAAAAATAATTGTGTTCTGGTTCAAAAATAAGTAAGGGCCTTTACAGACTGACAGAAATAATGCAGCTTGAGGCCACTTTAACTGTCCTGGCTCAGTGATAGGGAATCATGGGAACTGTATTTTTTTTTTCTGGGACATTGAGCCTTCTCTGTCAGAGAGTTCTGGTGCCACAAAAAACTACAGTTCCCATGATTCCTTAGCACAGAACCAGGACAATTAAAGTGGCCTCAAGCTGCATTATTTCTAGCAGTCTGTAAAGGCCTTATGACAAAGTAATTGCTGGGGATTAAGTAGATGTGGAGTGTGTGGAACTGCCAATAGTTATTAGGCAGTCAGAGTCATGTAGTTGTTAGAGAGCTGGACTAGAACTCTAGTATTTAGAGTGTTGGATTGTGTAATCCAGGTTTTAGGCTCCAGCAAGCCAGACCTACCCACAAGGTTACTGGGAGGAGAAAGTAAATAGAAGCAAACAACAGTAAAGGAAAAGTAGGGTGTAAATTGAATTATGATGATACATATTAGCCCTGATAGTCAAAAATGGTGCAATAATTTTCAATGGTTGTCTATCTCCAATTCTATTAGGGGCATTGTGCTTTGCTTGTGAGCTTCTCATAAGCATTTTTGACCACAGAATACTGAACAAGATGGATACTGGTTTTGTTCCAGAATAATAAATATGGGAACAGCTTAATAAGTTGCTCAGGTGGTTAGTGGTGTGGGGTATATTTGTGGATGTATGAGACAGGCTGAGATTTGAAGAGATGCTATGATAGATATTCAACAAAGTACCTGCTGTCGTGGACCATGATCTCAAAAAACTGCTGCCACTTAAAATGGGAAAGAAAGGTTAGCTGGAAGAATCCTCATGTGAATAAGCACATATTCTTTCTGTACATGAAAACAGATGCCAGTTAAGATGAAAATGGGATTCCACCTCTGAAACGTTCAGAGTTCTGACATGGTACCATCCATCTTGGCAAAAGTTGACTGAGCAGATGATGAAGATCTACTTAACTTGGACTGAATCGAAGGTTTTGCTATTTTCATTTCATGGGCCAGATGTAGCTCATCATCAGTTGGAGCTGACAGCAGAAGAGGTGTTAGAGTCTTGGAGTCCAAGAGGGAATCTGATCCAGTATCAAAGAAGGCCATGAAAGATGTGAGTGTTTGCATGCATGTTCTCAATTGTTCATTCAACCTGCTGTTCAGTTCTGGCAAAGCATCACCAGTAGTGTAGAACAAGAAGCACTTCAGGCAGCTTTTAAACAGCTGTACCATTCATTTCCATACAAACTGACTGTCTTGCATTTGGCTGTTGAAATATCTGGGGAAACAAACAGGATAGGGGGGAGAGGGCTTTTGCATATTATATGCAGAAAGAATCAGGCTTATGCAATGCAATAATCAGAACCACATTGTGTGGTATGTGATGGTGACTATGCATCTATGACACTGATTTTTGTATGCCCACCAGAAGCCATCTACTGAAACTCCCACCCCACCCCCAATTTAGGGAGCTCCCATAATATATGTGAAATGAAACACAGATTTCAGTGGGGTGTGTGTGTGATAAAAATCCAGTCCCCCAGCTGCTCAAGAAAAAGCACTTTCTAGTAACACAAAGCTGACATTGAATCCAGCTCATAATTTCCATGTATATTCATTGATGAGACAAATCAATTTCAGTGGCAGAAGCAGCCTATAGAAGAAATTTTGCTGCATTTTATGTAGAGATCTTGTCATTTTCTGTCATTTAGCAGCAACCTATCCTCACTTATCAGTGAGAAGAAAGGTTGCTGCCGTTGTTTTTGCATTGTTAAATGAAATACACAAAGAGATTCCAGAGAAATTTCACAAGCCTGCAGGCTGAGAGTGAACTTAACATTTGTTTTTTCCACCTCCATATGCCAACTTTTGTCAGGCCAAAGGTTACTGCTGAACACTCTAAAAGCCACAGACAGAAACAGTCCTGTCAGGCCGCAATGTACTGTGTTGCTTCTGACATAAACAGAAGGCCAGCCAGTTGCCAGTTTTCCCCATTACCATTGTACAAATTTGCCATGTCTGGAATCTGTTCTGTGGAAGGTGTGCAATGGACTCTGATGCATGTATACACAGAAATAAGGTTCATGCTGTTTAATGGGGATTGCACCCTACTAGTTGCCTACACTTTACTTAGGAAATACAGTCGCCCCTCCATTTTCACGGGGGATCTATTCCGGAATCTCCTGCGAAAACGGAAAACCACAAATATTCAAGCCCCATAGGCTTGAATAGAGGGGTGTGCCTGTGGGCACCCATGGGTGCCCACCCCATTTTGTCCCCTTCTGTTTGCTGCCTGTGAATGGGTGAGGGATGTGGACTTCAAGTCTGCAAAAACAGAGGGGCAACTGTATTCAACAAAAAAGATAGCCAAGGTGGAAAAACTTTGGAACATAATGCTGCAAAACTTTGATGTGTATCATCATCAGTAATGCCCAATCTGGGTGTTTCCCTCCCTTCCCAATTTACTATCACATGGTGAAAACTGCAAGGAATACCTTGTTGGCTGCAACCACTCTTCCACATCCCTGTTTTTGGAAAGGCAAACCTCTGCAGCAGCAGGGGACCCTTTTGTACCCACAGGCAACATTTAGTAGCTTCCAAAATTTAGTCCTGCCTGAGGTGGAAAAGCCTCAGGTGTCCTTGCTAGCTTCTCCCCTGTCTCGCTCAATGTACACAATATCCAGGTCTGGATAGACTATTTAGGTACCACAAGCACCACTTCTGCAGAGCAAAAGTACAATAGCAAGAAATAAAATGACATATCATGAAATGATGTGACTCATTGGAGAAGAAGATAATGCTTGTTAGAGTGGGAGGCAGTAGAAATAGAGGAAGACTGTATTACAGGTGGATAGACTGTGGGGTGAAGGAGACTGGACAAATGGAGTGGCCTGCAGCTGCTATGGGTGCAACTGCTCTGAGACTACTGCCATGGTCCCAAATGGGCCACCAGCAGTAGTGGCTTTTTGCCACTCCTTTTGGGACCAGCTTTGGGCCATGTTAGCTGGCTCCAGAGCAGCTTTTGGCCACTTTGCCCCCAAAGCACCCAGAAGGCACTTTATTTGGCCTGTCTGCTTCAGGCCTTAGTCAACCAAGCCACAGTCCTGGGTTTGCAAGACCAGAGCAGGGCCGATGATGATCAGTGCTCTTGGAGGTCTCTCACTGAGTCAACATAAATCAAAGGTGATTTGATGACAAACAACAACAACAACAATAAATAAAATAATTTAGCAATTTGATGCCTTTTTATGATACTCCAGAACATCTTCAGGAATTTGTCTATGGAATGGGAGGGAAGCTACATAGTGATCTGTAAGCATAACTCACAGACATAATGTATGCGGCTACAATACACCTGTGAATTTTCCTTGTGTAAGGAACCCAGATACCCTAAAGGCATGAGACCCTGTTTGAACATGTAAGCTAAATAGGATCAGCCCTGATTAGTACTTGGATGGGAAACTGCCAATGAATACCAGGTGTTTTTGGTTATATTTCAGAGGAAAGAACTGACAAACCCACTTACGAGTATTCCTTGCCTTAGAAAACACTATGAAATTTATGGGGTCTCTATAAGTCAACAGGAGATCTAGAGTCACATAAATTTATGCATGTTTTGATTCTTAATATTTCATTCAATGATATTTAAAAGTCTACTAACAATGGGAGGAAAATAGTCTAAAAATAGAATGTTATTGTATGAATGCAGAAGACAAGAGACATGATGAACTCCAACAAAGGTTTATGTAAAAGGGTAAACAAATAAACAAAAAATTAAACAAAGACAAACAAACCATTTAATTATGACTGTTCAGGGGTCCCTTCATTTGGGCCATTACCACATGAGCCCCATTCTTACTGCAATTGCATTAGTTAATGAAAATGGAAACATACTGGTTTGAAGGCAGCCATTATCACATGCCTCCAAAATAGTATGACTAGAGCCGTTTCTGCCATCACACTCTCTTTGCTCTCCCTCTTAACCTCACCTCCCTGTCCTAGCCAGAGTGCTCCCTGTTTTTATATTTATTTTTAATTTTTAATGCAACTATGGAGTTATGTTAATATGAGTTAAGATTGAAAAAAGAAAGGAAATAGAAAAAATAAAGGAAATCATCCTGCTTGGGAATAGCAAAGGGGAGGGGTGGACAGGTAGAGAGGAGGAGACACTGACACCATGTGACTGCCAATATCAGAACTTCCATAGCAGCAGTGTTTCATATCTAAGGACTAATGGGACTATAGCACTATTGGGAACTTATTGACAGGTGTCCCCTGTCAATGAAAAGGTACACCCTAATCACACTTTGGAGACACAGAAGCTTCAGGTCAAAGACAGCATCATGTAATAAGTATTACCAAATATGCTTTTTTTCCATCTGTAACTGTGGTTTAAAAGTTATGTGTCCAGCTCCCCTTGGTTTGGAGGCAAATACAGTTATTCACACTTGGGCCTTGTTTGGACCTTGCCAAGTCAGACCTGATCCTATCCAGACACTGTCTCCAAATTTAGGTGTAAAATTTTAGATCATCAATCTTTCCATTGGGTTGTATTGAGAAGCCAGCATAACTATAATTTTGATTTGTTGTTGTTGCATAAAATTTGGCAAATTTGGTAGACTCTAAAGGAAGATTAATTCTTCCAAATTTTAAATAGGTAGTTTAAGTGGGTTTGATACTAAGGACTTTTAACATTGTGTTAAAAAAAAAAAGAAATAAAAAACAAGTTTCAAGTGCTGTTGCATGCCTGTATTGACAAATCATGCAGTTTTTTTTATTGTCACTGCCCCTAGTGTTGGGGGACTTTCTTACAGCTTCTGAACTACAATACCCTCAACTTGAAGAAGTAGACCATAAAAAAGCACAGGCAGCAGGTGCGCAGTGAGATACTAGGCAGGTAGGTAAGCAGCAGTATCTGGCAGAGGATGGTAGCCAGAAAGGCACAACAAAAGTCTTCAGATCTCACTTTACTGTATAATTATTAGCCAATCTCCAACTTTCCATGTCTGGGGGCAAGGTATTGAAGTGGGTAATAGCCTCCTAGCTTCAGAGGTTTCTGGCCAGGTCTCAGATCTAAGGCTTGATCATGGTGACATATGTCTTACTTACATCCTGTTTGGATTACTGTAATATGCTCTACATGGGACTTTTTTTGAAGAGTGTTTGGAAATTTCAGCTAGTCTAAGAGCTGCAGCCAGATTATTATCTGGGACCAGTTATAGGGATCAGTAGCTCCACTGGCTGCCTGTCTGTTTCTGGGTATAATTCAAAAGTGCAAATTAAGCTACTAATAAAGCCCTATATAATTCATGTCCAGGTGGAGTCAAGATTTGTCTTCCTTGTGTTGCTATAAGGTTGAGGAGTAGCTAGCTGAACTCCAGTGTGCTGGCAAATGGAAGGAGCATTTACTTTCTACTGCCTCTTCCAATTCCTCATTGAATGAACTCAAAATAGGCACAAAATTCACCTCATCATCTTTGTTGTCAATATCACTTAAGTCCACAACATCTGTCACTGGCTCTTCAGTTCTGAACATTTGAAATATCCAGAAAGAATTTGAGCCACTGTTGGTGATAATGTAACACTTTTGCTGTGAATTTGAACTGAACATGTATGACATGCAGTGCTTTTGCAAGGATGCCATATTTGTGGTGGTCTTTATAATGCTTACAAGGCAATGTTGCAAACTCATTCTCAAGAGTTAGTGAGTTGCTCCAATGACCTATTACTCTCTCCCAAAAATTCTTCTTGTCTAGGATCCAGCAATGCACAGTGACTTCTACATATAACACAGCATCTGTGCATTCTAAAGTTTTTTTGTGTGCACACACATGTGTATTTCTTGGCTCTTGAAACACACAAAGGTTATGGGATAGTGAACAAAATCAATAATAAATATTTTTGTCACCATGAAGACTCTGTCATAACAAGTCTAACAATTCTGAAAACACCAGCCTGACTTACAATTTGTTGCCCCATGTCCAACTCTCAAAATTCATCTGCTGCTTTATTGGAAAGTGGCATCATCACTCTGCAGATGAACTTCCTCCTTCTTCATCCAACAACAGCCAGGATCTCTTTTAATTTGTTAGGATGTATTTTTTATGGGGGCAGGTGATTCCTAAGACATTGCAAAGAGGGGCACTTCACATTCACAATGCCTTCAAAACACTCAGCGCATATGCAAATATTAACCTTGCATGACCAGCATTTGCTCCCTGAGCAATGAGTTCCCTTCTATTTTTGTTTCAGAATAGATGCAGAACTATTTGCTAAAGTAATCATCTTTTGAACTGGAGTGGTAATAGTTGCATTACACAATTGCAGTTTTCCTCTTTTCTTCAGGAGTATAAAGTGACAGCTGTTTTGAACCTATGCAAGGGTATTTCATTTCTGAAGCCAGAAGCAGATGGTTATGGCTCCCAATATTCTACCAATTCTTTTTTTGATGGCAATAGTGCTTGCAGCAGCAACAACAACGTCTGGAAGAAGACAACTAAGCCAGTTAATTTTTCAGTTAAAATCTACTTATTGTAAAAAAACAAAAATAAAAAAACAACCAAACAAACAAACCCATCACAAACAGCCATAATATATTTGCATAATAAAATGAACAAAAATTCCTCTATCCATTGATCCTTATTTGAAAAGATACTGTTGAAATATGCATGTACTAGATTGTCAATTGCTAGATGCTAGAGATTGTCAATTGCAAACACACACCAATGCTAGAGGTGATAACTTTTTTTTAAAAAAATTATTTTAATAGTTAAAATTATAACATCATTTCTCCATAACGGAAAACACACTAGATATAAAACATTAATAACCATAATTGACTATTTTGTCTTAAACATTTCTTATCTCATTTTTGCTTTTGGCTCCTGGCTAATTATAACATGTTCATAATTGTTTATCAGTATCTACATATAAATACATTTTATTCTAACTATTATCTAAAGAAAATATTATGTATCTTAAACATAGATTATATTAATCCTATTCAGATAATAATTTTACAATTTTTTCCAGGTTCTTGTATGGTTTAATTGATTGGCTTAAGTCTTTTTAAGATTTCCTCTAGCTTTCCCCACTTCCTTTCATATTGTTGTGTAGATTTCTCAGTTGCATACATTGATAATTTATCCAGAACGGCTAATTCACTTAGCTTATTATACCACTCGTGTATATTTGGTTGGTTATTTTCTTTCCAGTATCACGTATACGTGATTCTTGCTGCCGTTACCATGTATAAGATTAAACTTTTTTCTTCTTGAGTTAATTTATCTTTAATAATAGGTAACATGTTTAATAAAAGTTCTGGTTCAAATGGTATGTTCTTCTGTATAATGTTTTCCATCAAGGCATGTATTTTTTCCAATAGTTTTTTACCATTTTGCAGTGCCACCACATGTGGAACATAGTTCCTTTCTCAGTTTTGCATTTCCAACAAAAATCACCACTTTTTAAAAAACATTTTACTTAATCTGGTAGGTGTCAAATACCATCTATAGAAAATTTTATAAAACTTTTCCTTTAGAGTAGGGATAGGCAACCTTTCCCCTTTAAGGGCCAAGGGACTTCAGCTCCCAGAATCCCAGGAGCTATTGGCCAACATGGGACTATTGGCCAACATGGCTGAGGCTCCTGGGAGCTGAAGTCCCTCGGCCCTTAAAGGGGGAAGGTTGCCTACCTGCTTTAGAGCATTGCATTTGGTAAATTTTTGTTTTTCTTTCCACATAATTTCCCAGTCTTGCAGTGGTATAACTTTTCCTATATTTTGCATCCATTTTACCATGTTTGTTTTGACTGTTTCTTCATACATTTCATGATCAAGGAAAATCTTGTACATTTTCCCTATCTAGTGTTTTTCATTACTCCTTATAAGTTTATCAAGATTATTGAGATCTAAATCAAATCCTTGCTTTTCTTTATCTTTTTTAAAGTCCTCTTTTAGTTGGTGATAGTGAAACCAGTTGATATCTAATTTCTCATTTCTAAGTTCTTCTCTCGTCTTAAGTTTTAGTCGTTCATGAGTTTTAAACCCCACTTTCTCATACGTTAACCATTTATTAGTGATGGGTCCTTCATTTTTATGAAAGGCTTCTCTGGGAGATACCCATAATGGTATTCCTGTCCAGAATTTTAAGTATTGTGTTAGTTCATGGTATTTTTTCCTTTTTTGAAGAATCTGGGCTGGTATGTCCCGATAGATCTGTATTTCTTGGTTTTCAATGTAGCAACATTTCTGATAACTCATTTCTATAAATAGATCTCTAACCCTTTCTCTTACAAAATGTATTATAATGTCTCTTGGCAATCTTCTATTCATCACGACCCAAGAGTTTATCTGTACAATTTATCTATTTCCAGATTCAGTTGAGGGGTAGACCATCCTATATAATCTGCCAAAAGTGGAATTACACGGGTATTTAAGTCCTCCATATATCTTTCTTGCAGACCTCGTAATTTTATAGCTTTGCCTTTAATTTTAATTTCCAGAGACATTTTATAAGTATCATCTTGCTTACAGGTTTTTTCTATGTTAATTACATTTTCTTCTATTTTTCCTGTCTTACCTTCGATTGCTATGATTCTCATCTCCAAATCTTTAATTTCTGTCATCATATGTGTTAGGTTTTCTTTGAACTCCTGAATCTCTTTGTGTATTTCGGCTCTGATTTCTTCCTTCCATTCTTTTATCTCTGCCCAAATTTCTGCTCTTATTTCAGCTCTAATATCTGCTCTTAAAGAGCGAATTTCATTTAACAGAGCCTTGTTTATATCTGACGTTTTTATGTTTTCAATATTTTCTTCTTTTTGTTCCTCCTCCTGATTTTTCTCCGACATCTGAGGCTTCTGTTCCTCAGCCATCTTTTAAATAATTGTTTTCTTCAATATAATCTTCGATATATTCCTGTTATAAGAATTTACTATCTCTATTTCTACAACAGCAACAAACCTTGACACTTTTCTATGATTCTATTAGAAATACCAATTTAAAGAAGACATTTCCCAAGTTCAGAGTCAAGTCCTTAGATAATTCTGTTAACAAAATTCCTTAATTCATTTTTAACATATATTTTCAAATCTACAAATTCTCACTTCCCATTAAGTATATACCCCTCAATATACCCCTCAAGGTTTTACAACATATCGTTTTAACAAACAAACAAACAAACAAACAAAACGAAAAGAAAAAGAAAAAGAAAAATTCCTGTCAACCTTCTAATAAAACACAATTCCTGATTCTTCTTAAGACTTCTTTTAAATCCCTTTCCCAAATCCTTTATATCCTTTCTCATTATCAAATCTTTCTTTTAATGCCCCAATCACATTCATCCACCCAGCCACTCTATACCAGGACAGATGATTCAATTATGTAATTTGCTCTAGATATAAGAAAGAGAAGAAGACAAAGCAAAATGTAACATTGAGGACAATGCAGACGATGACACTTCAATTATTTCTATATCAATAGACCTTATTTTCCTCCATTGCCACCATAATCATTTTACAACCAGAGGGGAGGTTGTTCACAAGTGTTTTTTAAGGTTTCTAGCCCCCTTAGCACCACTACAGCCATTCCGTTGCTGGGGAAGGGTACCCAGGAGCGTTTTATAGTTCCTGGCTCTCCCACTGCTGTCTCTGCCGTTCCGCTACCAAAGGGAGTCACCCCAGAGCTTTTTTGGGGGGCTCCTGGCTCTCCCACTGCCAGCACAGCTATTCCTCTGCCCAAGGAAGCCACCCAGGAGCGTTTTGAAGCTCCTGACTCTCCTGCCGCCACCGCAGCCTCTTCGCCACCAAGGGAGGCTGCCCAGGAACGTTTTGAAGGTTCCTGACACTTCTGCCACCGCCGCGGCTGCTCCGCTACTGAGGAGGTTATCCAGGAGCGTTTTTGGAGCTCCTGGTTCTCCTACCACTGCTGCAGCCACTTTGCCACCAAGAAATGCTACTCGGGAGCGTTGTAAGGGCTCCTGGTGATTCTGACGCCTCCGCGGCTGCTCCGCCGTCAGGGAAATTATCCAGGAACGTTTTTGGGGCTTCTGGTTCTCCTACCACCGCCGCTAGAGGTGATAACTTTGACAATGTGGAAATGTTGTGAATTTATGGATAGACTGCCACAGTATGCTTATCTGATTCAACCCACCTTGTTATACTTCTGAAGTCTGAGATTAGCATATGTGGAAGATGCTAGTTTCCTTGGCCTTCAGATCATGAGGATGACACATTGGTACTTCAATAATGACCTGAAGGGCTTAAATTCTTGAGAACTAATTTGACCAAAAAGAACCAGCATGGTGTAGTAGTTTGAGCATTAGACTAGGACTCTGAAGACTGGGATTTGAAACCCACCTTGGCCATGGGAAACCCATTGGTGTCCTTGGTTAAGTCAAATTCTCTCTCAGAGGAAGGCAAAGGGAAATCCCCTTCGAACAAATCTTGCCGAGAAAACCCTGTGATAAGTTAACCTTAGGGTTGTAATAAGTCAGAATTGGTTTAAGGGAGCACAAGAACAACAACAACAAATTTGACAACAACAACAACAACAAAAAACACCAGGAGTATGGGTCAAAATACATGGCTTAGAGTAGGTATAGTAGACCACTGATGGAGATAAATATGTTGAGAGGAAGGAATTTCTGTTTTAAATATAACTGACCAAACCTTTGGCTGCACATCTTTGCTTTTATATTATTTTTCTTTTTAATAAGAAACTGCAACTTGAGAAGAAGAAAAACATGGGAAAGAACCTGTGAAAAATAAATGCTCTGAGGGGATGGATGCAAACACTGTGTACACTGGGGTTTTAACCAAGACATCAGAAGACACAAAGCCAGAACGACAGTTCTGCTATCACTTGAGAGAGAGAAAGGGTGTTTTCTGTGGTCCTTTCCAACTCAGCTCTTAGCATGATATAGTTCTCCTTATGCCTAACCCATAAATGTCGAAGAAGCAAATGGCGGTACTAATAAATACATTTTAATATATCCCAATACTTATGTTTTTATCTTTTCCCTGCACTTTCTCCTTCCTTCATAGTCTGTTGATTTAACTGAAATATTAATGAATATTATTATAAAGTAGCCCTTTTGTATTTTACACACCATTTGCTGTGTTGGAAATACATTTACTAAAATGTTATGCATGGGTTTCTTTTTATATATTTTATAAAAATGAAGAAACTGGTTCTCTGTATCATCTCTATCTTCACTGTACAATCAGGGGAGATATACAACAGAGCACTAGGAATTGTCCAATTCATTATATTCCCCATCACCATGGGCAGATGTAGGAGCTGAAAAGTGAAGAAAGCAGATAAAAAGAAACTGTTTTGAACTGTGGTGCTGGAGAAGAGTTCTGAGAATACCAGGGACAGCCAAAAATAAAAATAAAAATAAAAATAAAGGGTCCTTGAACAGATCAAGTCTGAACTCTCCCTGGACACCAAGATGATTAAACTGAGGCTGTTGTTCTTCGGCCACATCATGAGAAGGCCTGACTCATTACAAAAGACAATAATGCTAGGAAAAATTAGAAGGCAATAGAAAGAGAAGATGACTGTGGAGACAGTGTCTCAAGGAAAATGTCTAATGTGGGTTGATACACAAGTGACCAGACATGAAAGAGTCACTGGCAGCCATAATGACACAGCACTTTCCACCAGGTGCTGTGTCATAGGAAGTGACCTCAGCTGATGGTCACAAGGTGCTGGAAAGCACCGAAATGGCTGCAAAACTGCAAAGTCACACAGGTTGAGTGACAAGTGTCCAAAGGAAGAGACAGGGCCAGAAGGCCACATGGAACCCTGGGTATATAAGGGAGTTGCTGGGTATATAAGGGAGTTGTTGGTTGACATGGGTCGTTGTTGGATGGTTGGATGGTTGGAGTTGTTGCTGTATATAGCCTTGTACATAGAGGAGCCAAGATTAAAGCCTCATTTGAGAGACGTCTATCTGTAGAGTCTCTTTGTTCTCTCTGGAAGGGAAGAGGTGCTCCTTCAGCTCACAAGCTACTGCCTGCATCTGAGAAGTTGGTGACACTGGTGCTGCACGTTGACGTGGATCATCACATGCTGCATAACCACGCTAACAATGACGGCATGCTAGATGGATAGACTCAATTAAGATGATCACAAGCATGAATCTACAATACCTAAGCTGAGCAGTGGAGGATAGGTGTCTTGGCAATATCTCATCCACAGGGTCACCATGAGTCGAGGTCGACTCAACAACAACATGGTGATTTTGTGGACTTTCAGCACACCTCTCCACTGGACGTACTGGCTACACAATGTAAGCTGCTGAGAGCCACAGTTCAACATATGCAGAAAGGTACTGCACAGCTCTTCACTATTGTTCTAGTGCATGAGGCTGATCACCACACAACATATCACCCAGATACTACTATAATGATTCATAGGGCATGTTATGTCAAACATATTATTATCTTTCTGTTCTCTTGCTCATCTTATTTGCTCCCATTTATTTCTTATGTAAATCAAATTAATGAGGAAAGAAGCCATATTCCACTGACCCATGGTTCCATCTGGAAAGGATTAATCCAATACAACAAATAATTACAAAGGGATTTGCTTTTCATTTCAAGACAATGAAAACATAACCCATGTCCTGTGTCTATGTTTTTGCTCTATTTTTCTACTTTGTTCATGCTAATCTTTGTTTTTTTAAAAATTAATACAATTTCAAAAGGGGGGAAATGATTCATAGAGCATTATGATCTTTACTCTTCACTAGTTTTAGACTTGAGGTAGGAAATGTGCAGCACTCTAAGTACTGTTAAACTGCAGCTCTTAGCATTCTTCAACATTGGCTATGCTGGTTAAGGTGTTGGAGCTGGACCTGAAGAACAGATGAAAGATTGCACACCTCCCATTCTGATGCATGAGCCTGGTCACTGCTAAAGGGAATGAGGGAGTAAAAGGAATCCTTTATCTTAGCCATACTCTTAAGTCCAGAAAGGACAGATGGACTTACTCAAGCCATCTGTCTGAATCTTGGTCAATATACTAAAAGCTACTTCACACATTACTTTTTGATGCATATTCTCCTTGTAAGAAAACATGGTAATGTGAGGAAAAGGCCTAATATGTGTGAATGTTTAATGAGCTGAGAAAGCAATACTATAGTTGAGGTTGACAAAATAGAGCATATTTACAAATTCAGACTGTACTTTTTTTCACTGAGTGTACCCAGTGAATTCTAAATTTGCCAGAATTTAGTAGGCAAAGGGGAAAGGATTCTAGGTACATCAGATTCACTGACATGTTGAAAGTGTTATGTTTTATTTTACTACAATACTTTACAATACTTTACTACAATTATTTAAGAAACAATGGAAGGGTCAATCTGCCCCTTACCAGTTTGGAATGTGTTAACTAATAAATCTTGTTTGTTTTATTTCCTCACTAATCTGATGTTTTAAAAAACAACAACCATGAAGTATATATATATATATATATATATATATAATGATTAGTTTTGGAAACCTTGCAATGTCCTTATGCTCATATACTTTTCTAGTTTGGTCTTACCTTAGCCATATATATGGCAAACCTTGATTTTGCCATTTTATATAAGAGACACCATCCTATATAATGGGATTTGAGCATCCACTGATTTTGGTATGAATGGGGGATTGGAAACAAACACCAGTAGATACCAAGGGCCACTGTATTTTCCATCAAATCAGTTTTGACCTCTGGCAACTCTATCAGTGAAGAACCTTCAAGAGTCTTGGATATCAACAGCTTTGTTCCAGTCTTGCAAACCCAGGGCTGTGGTTTTCTTAACTGGATCAATACATCTGTAACATTGTCTTCCTCTTTTTTACTACATTGTATTTTGCCAAGAACTATTATCTTTTCCATCCTCTCACAATATGTCCAAAGTGCAACAGCCTCATTTATGTCATTTTGTCTTGCAGTGACATTATTTGCTTGATTTGCTCTTGAACCCACTTATTTCTCAATACCGGGAAAGATTCTGGAGCAGATCATTAAACAGAGAGTCTGTGAACACCTGGAAGGTAATTCCATAATCACAAAAAGTCAACATGGGTTTCAGAGAAACAAGTAATGCCAGACAAATTTGATCTCTTTTTTTGATAAAATTACCAGCTTGGTAGATGAAGGGAATACTGTAGATATAGTATATCTTGATTTCAATAAGGGCTTTGACAAGGTTCCCCATGACATTCTTGCAAACAAGCTGGTAAAATGTGGGCTACACAAAGTAACTGTTACATGGATTCATAATTGGTTGACTGGCCGAACCCAAAGGGTGCTCAACAATGGCTCCTTTTCAACCTGGAAAGAAGTGACCAGTGGAGTGCCACAGGGCTCTGTCCTGGGCCCAGTGCTATTCAACATCTTTATCAATGACTTGGATGACAGTATTGGGGACATAGTTATCAAATTTGCAGACGACACCAAAGTAGGAGGAGTAGCTAATACCTCAGAAGACAGGATGAAAATTCAAAATGACTTGAACAGACTAGAAAGCTGGGTCAAAGCTAATAAAATGAAATTCAACACAGAGAAATGTAAGGTACTGCCTTAGGGCGGAAAAACGAAAAGCACAGATATACGATGGGGGACACCTGGCTGAATGAGACTATGTGTGAAAGGGATCTAGGAGTCCAGGTAGACCACAAGTTGAACATGAGTCAACAGTGTGATGCAGCAGCTAAAAAGGCCAATGTGATTTTAGGCTGCATCAATAGAAGTATAGTGTCTAGATCAAGAGAAGTAATAGTGCCACTCTATTCTGCTTTAGTCAGGCCTCACCTGGAATACTGTATCCAGTTCTGGGCACCACAATTCAAAAAGGATGTGGAGAAACTGGAGCGTGTCCAAAGGAGGGCAACTAAAATGGTGAAGGGTCTGGAAACCAAGCCCTATGAGGAACGACTTAGGGAGCTGGGGATGTTTAGCCTGGAGAAGAGAAGGTTAAGAGGTGATATGATAGCCGTGTTTAAATATTTAAAGGGATGTCATATTGAGGAGGGAACAAGCTTGTTTTCTGCTGCTCCAGAGACTAGGACCCGGAACCATGGGTGCAAGCTCCAGGAAAAGAGATTCTACCTCAACATTAGGAGGAACCTCCTGACAGTAAGGGCTGTTAGACAGTGGAACACACTCCCTCAGAGAGTAGTGGAGTCTCCTTCCTTGGGAGTCTTTAAGCAGAGGCTGGATGGCCATCTGTAGGGGATGCTTTGATTTTGAGTTCCTGCATGGCAGGGGGTTGGACTGGATGGCCCTTGTGGTCTCTTCCAACTCTATAATTCTATGATTCTATGATAATACTTCAAATACATATTTTAAATATATTTTCTTTTAAAAATGCACATTTCTATATGTACTTTTACTGAGTGTACCTATTTCTAAATGTGTTTGGTCCCATTTTGTTTTTGTTTTTAAAAATGAGAGATGTATTGCAAACTTTGGAGAAGTGCAAAAAGTGGTGGATAGCTACATTCTGATCTATATGTTAGTCCCAGGCAGAGCTTGGAAACATTAATTTTATGGAATGGCCTACCAGATGAGATCCATCAGATTACAAACTTAAGCAGCTTTAAAAAAGCTGTGAAGACGGATCTCTTCCGGCAGGCCTTTCCTGATTAGCTTCTTAATTAGATCCTGGCCTCAGGAGTAGTGTCTCCTTACCTCTTTCTGCTCTTGCTTGCTCACGGCTTGTATTTGTCTGTTTAATTGTTTTAATTAATTTAATTTTTTTCTTCAGATTTTATGTTAATTTTTAATATGTATAGTTTAATACCTTTTTAATGGGGGGAGGGGAGGATCCTGGGGGTTTGGTCTGTATTTGCTGTAATTTTAACTGTTGTAAGCCGCCCCGATTGTTTTAACAGAGGGGCGGGGCATAAATTATTATTATTATTATTATTATTATTATTATTATTATTATTTGAACTATACCACCCAGCATTTCCTAATAATTAGCCTTTCTGGTTTAGAGATTCTGGGATCTGTATTCCAAACAGTATTTTTTCCCAAATTCTGATCCTGGAGTTATGGATTAGGTTATGTTTGAAATATGGATCAAATGAAATAGTTAAACATCCTGAAGTCCAGCCAAATACTTTTGTTAAAAAGCATACCAGTAATTATATTTCAAAGTGCTTGTTGATTTAAAATCAGTGAAGCAACAGCAAACAGATCATTTCATCTGTTTTTTTGCACAGAGAAACCAGGACATATTCTCACCTGGATAATGTCACAAATGGAGACAGCATACAAGATGACCAAGAATGGCACACTAAAATGGAAATGCAAGGTTTAAGGGGTTTTACTGCTTTAAATCTAGGCATCAACACCAAAGGAAAATACTCATTTTCTTCAAGCTACTATATGTACCTTTGCCAAGATGAACTATAGATTTATATTTAGAAACAACAACACATTTTTGCCTTTGGAAGCTTCAGTGAAATGACACCTGCCATTGCATGCTAAAAACCTCCAGATTATTATTAGAAAGAGTAAATGTAGTATAATTGTTTGGATGTTGGGCTAGGACCCCAAGGGAACCAAGGTTCAAATACCCACTCAGTCCTGGGCATATTACATTCTCTCAGCCCAAGAGGAAGGTAATGACAAATCTTCTCTGAATAAATGTTGCCAAGAAAAACACCATAGGTTGGAATCAACATGAAGGCACATAACAACAACGAAAGTTTTTGAAAAAGGTGTACTTAAAGGTTTATGAGAAGAGTGTATTGAGAAAAAAAAGTTTGGCAAAGGCTAAAGTAAGACCAAACAAAAAAAGTACATAAGCATAATAACATTGCAAAGTTTCCAAAACTAATCATTTTAAATGAAACTTTTACCTTCCACTAAGATTTTTCCCTCTTTTCTTATAAATAAAGGAGAATTGAATTGACTTCTAAAAATGCCTTTTCTCCCCTTCTGCTTAAGGATTTTATAAAATGCATATAAAGTAGGTCTAATGACTGAACATGCATATGCCTTGTGATGCAATGAAAGTGAATGGAGGGGAACATAGTAGCCACCAAAGCAAGGCAAAGCAAAAAGAAAAAGGGAGGAGGAAGGGCAGGGGAGTCCAGACAGATCCCATCTGTGGTGTAACCATGGGCAACTGGATAGACTCATAGGGAATTTCAAAGGTGCCAACACAACTGCCTTTGGGGTCTGCCAAGGAGCCAGATGCTGGTTGTGAGTGAATATTTTCTACACTTTGCCATATTATTTCCAGAATTCTACCTGGCTACCTTGTCGGGATAATCATGCCACATAGTACAGGAAGGAAAGCCATGGTTACACAATGGCCATTTTTTGAAGGAAATAAAAAAGAAAGGAAAAGAAAGGAAAAAGGAAAGAATGGGGGGAAAGAAGGAGGAAGAAGAAAGAAGAAAATTTAGGAGCCAGTTTCTTGCACAGATACTTAAGCATAAGCCCCACTGGACAGAGAACAATGAACCTTTGAACAAACATGCATGGATTGTATTACAACTTTGAAATCAAAATAATCAAGATTAAACATGGTCTTAATATACCATTTGTACACAGGGACAGAGCTTAGAAACTTGATATTTGTATCAAATCAAAACAAAATACTACCCAGCTGCTTAGGAAAACACTAATGTATCCTATCTACAAATTATTCATGCTTAATGTTGATTATTTCCCCATTAAATTAAGTCCCATATAATTATCTCATACAGAACATATCATGCATCCTATACAGTACACCCCACAACCTCTGGGTTTAGTGGAAACTGCCTGAAAATGGAAATATAGGACAGCATACTATGAATGATTTAAATAAATGGATAGGAAAATTAATTTAACCAACAACAATGGCAGCTTTTCAGATTAATTTAATGGATTGTGGAAGGCAATCCCACATTGTTTAGTACATTCTGTGGAAAAGAACAAGACTGCCTTGAAAGTACATATGTGGAGAACTACTGTGTTAATGTCTAGCAGAGATTCTTTACCTGTGGTCCATGGATCCCTGGGCTTTTGTGAGTCAGACACATTTCCTCCCCCTCTTCCTTTTACTTTGAAATTTGTATTTTAATTACCTGGATGGAAGTGAGGGAACAGTTCTGTAGCTTTCATTAAATTCTCAAAGGGGTCTGTGACACTCCCCCCAAAAAGTTTAAAACCACCGGTATACATGGCTTCATACTTTTTCTAAATATGGTAATTGACGACAAGAGAAATATAATCTAAATGCTAGTATAGTAATATCTGTTCTTGTTTGCCAAACGACTGCTACTGTCGAGCTATCATGATATAATAGGGAATACTGTTAACAGGGACATTTCTTCATTCTCATTTTATAGTAAGTCACTGAAAAAAGAACCATCCTGCTTTTAAGCAAACAAACTCTAGACCTTAACTGTGGAAATTTGGGTGAATTTCAAACAAACTCTCAACCTAACTATGGAAATTTGAGTGAATTTCAAATAACCATTACTTGAATGGTAAGACAGGTGCCCTAAGGGTAACAATCTGGAGCTGTCTGTTGATCAGATAAAAACATGTGGGACTTTTTAAAAAAATGTTCTCCCCCCCCCCCACCCGCGAGAAGATATGAAAGCAGTCACCTGTCAGCCCACTCCTGCAATGAAATCCAGCAGCCTATTGTCCCAATCACTGCTTTCAATCACTCTAAACGGTCTCTGGAGACAATCATTATTATAAGACATGTTCCTAAGTGTAGATAAATGGAACTCAACCTGCCAGCCTGCATAGGGAAAGATGGACAGTCTTGGCCAAAAATATGAAAGGGCCTGGAGCTTTATTGACATTTACATCAAAAATAGTTAGCAATGAAAGCAGCTGTTGTGGAGAGCTTTCACTGCTACGTGTTTGGAATATGCTGCGAATTGAAATACAGACCTCCTGACAAGCAATTTACCTTCTGTCAGTCTCCATGTGCTTGCAGCATTACTGGGTACTTGCTGCGATAGCCCACTTAAAGCTGCACATGTGTACAGTTTGGATGAAAGATTAACTACAATTTGAGGCAGGAAGTAACGCATTGTGGAGTGTCATTCATAATGGCTAACATTGTCATCTGCAGGGTGATACTCAGGGAAGAAGGTGCCTCTGTTGTGACTAGCTGGGAGAATCAGATGCCATTCATTCTAATGAAGATCTGCCTACCATTCTAATAAGCCATCCGCGAGACAGCTCAGGATTTGAAACATTAATCTGCCTTGTTTGTTGACGTTAACATAATGACTAAAATGCCATTATGCAAGGAATTCTTTTGAAACCCATTAAAAAGGGACATTCTTAATACGGAGCATTAGAGCTCAGAACAAAGGATGTGCCCAGAGTTAATCTCCACATTCACTATTGTCATATCATACAATGTAGTTTGTCACCCCTGCTTGCTCTTTTTCTAAATCATGGGTATGACATTCAAGTTTTTGATGTTTCTTGAATATTCAGACATGACTGGGACCAGTCAGTCTTTCTGCATGACAATTCAAAGCATGCCCCCAAACAGATTTTAGCCTTTGAACACTACTCCTACAAGTCTTTTTTTTTTTTTTTTGGAAAATTACAACAATAAAATACCCCATCTGCATTTAATATATATGTGACAGACAACAGGGGATTAGACAGCCTTATGTTAGAGAGGGACAGTCATAGGGGCTCCTTCCTTAGAATTGGCTAAATATACACTGTAGTACTGGAAACACATATTTACTGTCAACACGATGGGTGTTACTATCTGGACACCTTAAGTAGTTACTGGCAGTGAGCCCTGTGGTGCCCATGGAACACCACAGAACTGATTGACCTTAGCCATCTCATTCTTCCACCTGTGAGTTTTATCTAGGAGCAGTGGCTAAATCTATGCAGTCATATATCCAATTGCTAGTCCAAGCTAGAGTACAGCCATGTATGTGATGACTCACCATTCAACGTTTGATTCAATGGGTCTATTCTAGTTAGGAGTAACCAACCAAATTTCAGTTAATGTCTCCCTTGGGCATTGTGGGAAAGTAATGTGGCAAATGGATTCCCAGATCTATCCACTCCTGTCAAATAAACTTCTGATTGGATGGGGCACTGACTAAGCAGACATGGGGAGGAGGGGAAGATGAGACAATTTGCCAAAAGAACACAGTCTCAAAATATATAGGTCTAAACATGTTTGCTTGTTTATTGTGATGAAATATTTCCTTGTATTTTCCATTTAAAAGCACTAAAAAAAACTCCAGGGGATTTTCTGTATGGTAGAGGAAGTTAGGTCAACCTGTCACCCAGTAATATCCCAATGTGTTATTGATTTTCATATCACAATCTGCCAGAAATCACAGAGTGACAAATGCACTGGGATGGGCAGGCTTAATATGGCACTTTTGATGCAGTATAAAATACTACTGCAAGGAAACCAGAGTGTCAGAAGGAGGCAGTGAACTGGAGGAACAACTGGATCAGAGTGGAGAAACTGAAGAAGATATTTGGAGAGAAACTGTGCATGCTTCTCAGCATAGCAAAAGCTAGTAATAAAGAAAACAGTTTACTAAGGGCCCTTGCAGACTGCCAGAAACAGTGCAAATTGAGTCCACTTTAACTGCCCTGGCTCAGTGCTAGGGACTCATGGGAACTGTAGTTTATTGTGGCACCAGAGCTCTTTGAGAGAGAAGGCTCAATGTCTCAGAAAAAAATACAATTCCCATGATTCCCTAGCACTGAGCCAGGACAGTTAAAGTGGACTCAATTTGCACTATTTCTAGCAGTCTGCAAAGGCCCTAAGTCCATGTACCCAGTTAGTGAATTAACCAAGCCAGGGGCAGGAAAGTGATAATAAGCTGTTGGTGAGTTGTATGTAGCCATTCACCCATTTTTGTGATCCCTGCAGCTCACTGTGTTGTAATTTACCCTATATTCATTTTGTACAGCAAATTGTGAAGGAAAATTGGATTTTTTTAAGGCTTAAAAGGGCCCCCCTATCCTGGAATTGTGATTCTCCTTTAAAAGGAAATGTGCATGCCTTGTCTTAAACCAGAAAGGGGTTTAAGGGTCCACAATATTGTCATCTAATGGTCTATGGGTGATTGTGAAATTAGCTCCCATTGTTAATGCTGGCTAGGGTTGACAGAAGTTCCAATCCAGCAATATCAGGAGGGCCAAGTGACTTCCCCTCTTTGGCTAGAACAAACATTTTAGCTTTATGTGTCAGGCCTAAATAGCCTAAAGGCACCAAATCCTATCTGATCTTGGAAGCTAAGCAGGGTCAGCTTTGATTAGTACTTGAGACCACCAACTAATACCAGATGCTGTAGGTTATATTTCAGAACAAGGAGTTGGCAAACCACCTCTGAGTATTCCTTGCCCAAAAACTTTATGAAATTCATAAGTTCACCATAATCTGACAGGCAACTTGAAGTCACACACACATACACACAGAAGTCTCTTAGCCCTTATAATGATATGTAGTCTGAAAATGCTAGTAGAATAAATACCTTTATGCCTAACAATAATGGCTGAGTAACATTGTGTTAACTCTCTGGTATGTACTGTAAAAGCAGAAAGTGACAACTATGCTCAGCTCAAATCAAATAACATGGAGGTAATATGAAAATGATGGGTTTTTAAAAATGAGCAGAGAGCTTCACTTGAAATGGTTACCATGATCCCCAGTGCTTGGTCACTAAGGAGCTGTCAAGACTGATTTTTCTATTGAAATCAAATTTCATAGGAGCCATTATCAAATAAAATTGCTGGGGATTTTTGTACAAATCCCTATTTATGGACTGCTAAAAAGAGAATATTAAAGACTTTGGTCTCTGTGCCTAATCAAACTAACAGATTTTATGTATGTGTATATGCATGCACACATATTTGAATATAATTGATTTGTCACTCTGTCTAAATGTTATAGCCTTGGAATACCTATATCCCTTGTTGAAGAGAATCCCAAGCTAAGAAAGAGAAAGCACCCCAGGATCATTCAGCATTTGGGTTCTAGCCAGGATACAAAGATTGGAAAATTACTTTCCTGGACTACCCAAGATTCCTCAACCAGCATCACCAAGTTGTCACCTTTAACTTTTCTGCCATGTAATGTTTTAGCTTTTTGTTTTAATGTACTTTGTAAGTAAGAGGGATGCAGTGGGTCAAGTGGTTAAGATGCTGACTCTGTTGACTGCAAGATTGGCACTTTGAGGCCCGGGTGCTGCATGATGGGGTGAGCTTCCATCACTAGTCCCAGCTTCTGCCAACTTAGCTGTTTGAAAGCATGCAAATGCAAGTAGATAGGTATCACTTCAGTGGGACGGTAAACAGTGTTCTGTGCAATCATGCTGGCCACATGATCAAAGAGTAGTCTCTGACAATGCTGGTTCTTCAGCTTAGTAATGGAGATTAGTACTGTCCCCTATGGTCAGACATGACTTGACAACCTTGTCAACAGGGAATAGCTTTACCTTTTTAATATTGTAAGCCACTCTGGGTCCCACTTTGGGAGAAAGGCATGATATCAGTCAGTCAAACAAATACACAGTGTGCTCTGTGCATGAGAGTGAATTGTACCAGAATTGTATGCATTCAGAATTTTCACAACAGAGGTCTATTTTGGTTTTTAATTATATGAAGTAATGAGCTTCACATTGCCATCCTCTTAGTTATGCCTGGAAATCTGGCAGTCATTTTCTGTTTACTGGGAAATGGTTTCAGAAACCCTAACAGAGGGCCTTTCTGCTCTCCTTTGCACTGGCTTTCCTGGGGCGGAGAGGAATCAGTCTGAAGCAGATACAGAATGCCTTGAAGTTCTCACTGGCATCTGTGAAAGGGAAACTATTTCTGGTTCAATCAGCAGCAACTTTGCAACATATTTTTAACTAGGAACATGCTTGCTCCCAAGGGCAGCATACCTCAGAGAGCAGCTGTTTCCCACTCAGTCTCTGCACCAGCTGTGCATTTCCCAAGCTGCTGAGAACCAGGCAGATAGAGGACATTTTCATGGTGTCAGGAACAGGAATGGCTGAGAGGGTGGCAAAGATGATATGCTCGAATGACTTCTCTGGCTTTAGTCTCTTTCCAGGACAAAGAGAATGTGTTCTCCTTCTAGACTCTATATTGTGGCTCTAAACAATGTGGCATTTGCTTATACTAAAACCCATTGGCTTTTGCCCCACTATGGAGTAAGGAGTTCATCATTGTTCTGAATCTCTCTGATTTGGAAATATTTCCCATCATAGACTTCAACTGGCCAATCTTTCTTTCAAGATTTACATTTGTACACATAGCAATACTTTGCATCTATTTTGGCTTGAGAACACCATAAGCAAATACAGAATCTTAATGTATTACCCCACCTGCAAAGCCAGAGTGTCTACAGATCCTAATAGTTTTGGATTATTTTAAAGGCAGGACTAGGCAGACCTCAGGCTTCTGGCTTTCTTTGGGCCTCTGCAGACTGCTAGAAATAGTGCAAATTGAGTCCATTTTAAGGGTTAGGGTTAGGGTTAGGGAATCATGGGAACTGTATTTTATTGTGGCACCAGAGCTCTCTGACAGAGAAGGCTCAATGTCTCAGAAAAAAACAATTCCCATGATTCCCTAGCACTAACCCTAGCCCTTAAAGTGGACTCAATTTGCAGTATTTCTGGCTGTCTGCAAAGGCCCTTTGTCACTACAATGCTGAGACCCTCCAGTCAAAGCCAAGTACAAAAAAATACACTTAGAACAAAAGAGCACTGAATACAAGGCACCCCTCCCCCCACACATGTCTTTATGGTTGGATGTTTGGCTGCTACATTACTGAAAAATTAATGTACTTTGAAATCATTTTAATTACCGTGGCTCCATCCTATGGAATCTTGGGATATTTAGTTTATTGTGGCATCAGAGCATGCTATTGGAGAAGGCTACATATCTCACAAAACTACAAATCCCAGAATTCCATAGCATTGAGCCATGACAGTTAGTGGTATCAAATTGCATTAATTGCAGTGTAGATCAAGCTTTTGTCCTCATATGTCTAGCTGTGTTCTCACTCTGCTCACCATGGTTCCTTTGATGCAAAAGCAGGGGAGCACCTAGCCTAGGTTGACCACATGAAATACAAAACAGGGTTTATGCACCTTTAATGGTTGTGTAGAAGAGGGAATTTCAGTAGGTGCTGCTTACATGAAGCCATTGTCTTTGTTCATAGTTCTGCTAATGGATTGGAATTTGTGAATATAATTTACTTCTGCTGTTTCTCTTTCTAGTCTTCCTTTGTAATTTCCTTGTTTAAGGACCACAGCCCATAAATCCTTTACTATTTATGACAAGGTTGAAATGTTCTGCATCTGATTTTTGGGCATTGTTCTGTAGAGTGTAGAGAGGCATTGCTGGCATAGGATGACATATATATTACATTGGAGGAAGAGCAAGTAAATATTGTGGTTGATGCTATTGCCCCCTGTAATATTACTCCCAAAGTATATGGGAGGACAGAGTTGGCATCTGTGTTTGTGGCAGGGTCTTGCCCATGTATATTACCACCTATGTTACTCATCCTGTTGTAAGTGAATAGTTCTTTAAAATTTGGAAGCTGTCTGTAGGCCAACATATAGCTATGTCTTTGTGTACAAATATTTTTTCTCTGTGTATCTCATGAATAGCTGCAATTCACTCATCCACAGAAGAACAACCTGGGGACACATAAACTAACATAAAGGAGACATACTTGTGCATATTAAAATGGATTGCTAACAAATGTGTATGAAGTGGGTAAGTGATGTGATTTAAGGTGCAGCATGCAAAGATGGGAGAATCCTTCAGTCACCCTCTAGATTAAAAGTTCCATTCATCCCTGCTCAAAAGAGGTGATGGGGTTGGGTGGGCTAGGGTTGAATCCTGCTTTCTTCTTTGCCCATCTTGTGCTTTAAATTCTACCTAACCATCTCTTGTCCACACCTTTATAGGAATGTGCTGCAAGACACATACTAATACATGGGTCACATCACTGTAATGTCTTGTTTGCTTCTGAAATGCCCCTCCTGCAAACCTAGAGCACAGCCTGATTGCCACTGAAGATATCATGGGTTGTAAAAATAAAGACCCAAGAGCTAATTTTTCCTTTCCTATAGCCATTGGGAAAAAATGGCCAAGCTAAGGAAAAACCTAGTCTCAGACAGCCATTGCCTAACATCAAAAACCTGCTTGTCTGCCAACTGACAGAAATCTTCTTGACATGGGTAAGAAATGGACTATAGCATAGCTGCTTCCAGATAAAAAGCAGGTCAGAGAATAAAGCACCCAAAGGCATTAGTGCCTCAACTTTAACAAATGCTGGTGGTTTTCCTAAATATGTCTCCCTACTGTCAATTGCAATATGTCGGTCAGAGAGGCAGTGATATAAACCATGAGCTTCTGTTCTGCAGCAATCACAAAGAGAAGCATATCTTATAATAACCATGTTTACATTAGAAAACAAATTCAAAGAATATGAATGGAGAAATCTCTTGGTTTTGTTTTCTCTCATTTTGAATTTTTAAAATCCAAAGTTCTTTCTCTTGAATTTATGAAGGAATTTGTGAATGTTGATCAGCACTTATTGAAAAGGAACCAAACCAAATTCTTAACCATTTATACTAAACAAATTCAACAGATATAGCTATTGCCATGGTGTGGGGGGGGGGGGGAGGATCATGTTTTTCCCCACCTGCCTGCTTGCCTCCTTAAAAATGAAGAGCTTCTCAGAAAAAAACAAAAAAAACCCTTCCCCATTACATATTTAAACAGAAATGAAAAGGGAGGGAAAGTGGAGGAGGTTGCCCCAGCAAGACTGTCCAGTAGCTTTACCAGGCAGTTCAGAGAAGAGACTTCCATCTCCACATCCACTCTAGTTAATCTTGCCCCCAGCCCTGCAGCCTGTCAACCATCTGGCTTCCTGACTGGCTGACCAGTTGCACCAGTTTCAGGTAAGATGTACAGGGATCCCTGGGAAGAAGCTATGTCACCTGAAGCTGAAGCTGGTATTTTAATATTGTATGATGTTTTTAAATTGTTGTGAGTCGCCTCGATTGCATGACAGAGTTGCCCGGATTGGGCAACCATTGGGTGGTATAATAAATAATAATAATAATAATAATAATAATAATAATAATAATAATAATTTATTATTATTATTATTATTATTATTATTATTATTATTATTCCCTCCTTTGCCTCTAAGTGCCACACAGCCCCCAAATGTGGGTCCCTGGTAAATCTAGAGCCTGCACATTTTGCTTCATTATGGAACATGATGTTTCAAGATGCTTTTGGCATCCAAATGGAGGGATATTTGATGTCCCTCTAATTGTGTTGGTTGCTATTTATAGCTTAAAGAAGCTGGACATTTCTTCCACAAAACCTCACCTTTCACCACCACCCTGTGTGTCAAGGTCTTTGGAAATCACTACCACAGCCATTAGAAAGTTTAGTTGACAGTGAAAGGGGAAAGAAACACAAAATCAGGGCAGTATGATAGTGAGGCATTCAGAAAACCCACAGACACTTCCCACAGATGCCAGTAGTTTGCACTCTTCTGGAATAACTCACTGAGAAAAAAATAACAAGATGGCATGTTTACATGGCAAACAAGTAGACTAAAAATCCTTGTTTCACCCCCATTTTGAGCCTTAGATGTTCAGAGGATGCACAAGGCTGAAACGAAATGAAACCAGGATGAAACTGCACTACAGGGTTAAAAAACAGAGCAAAATAAAGCCCTTTTGCTCCACTCTAATATGGAAAGTGCACATTATTGCACCAGTGTATAAACAGCATGACACCAGTGCAGCAATATGGGAAGGCCCAGGCGATATACAGAAGCAGTCCAAAGCATGTGCCCTGAGCCTGGTGAGACACAGCTGCCAGTGCCATTGCTTACTATGTGGTGTTTTTCTTTTGTTGAGCATACATGAGAACAAGTGGCCAGATGCACCATTGACCCATCACGCCACAAGCCATCACCCATGAAGAAAATTACAACAAACATAGCAGGTTGCCAATAATTCAATGGTTAACATAAAAACATACACTAACTGATCAGTCCAACAGGGGGCCAAGGGATGAAACCTGGAAAGAGGACATGTATGGGGCCCTCCATAATTGTGCTTTGCCAGTGTGTCACTGGGGGTGGGGTATCTCTCAAGCAACTATGTGGTTGGTCACATGGGGAATCCAATGGGATGGCAGCTGGGTGAGACAAGGGAGGTAACTGGCATTCACAGGCAGTGTATTTGTGCAATGGTGCACATGCATGGGGGAGGCAAAAAAAATGGAGCAGCGCACTTAATGTCACGTGGAGGAGACAGATTGTGGGTGTTCAGCCTGCCTTGGGAGCATGCTGTGCAGACAGTGGGGGTTCCAGCCTAATCAGGAAAACTCAATAATAGTCCATTTTCCCTCTCCATTTGCTCAGCCCCTAAAACTAGCAAGAGATTCCACCTACACATTAGGAAGAACTTCCTGATAATAAGAGCCATTTGGCAGTTGAATACTCTGCCTTGGCATGTGGTAGAGTCTCCTCCTTTGGAGGTTTTTAAATGGAGGCTGGATAGCCCTCTCTTGGGAGTGCTTTGATTGTGTCTTCCTGTATGGTAGGGGGTTGGACTAGATGGCCTTTGTAGTCTCCTCCAATTCTATGTTTCTATGTCTGATTATACATGGCCATCTGGCAAGGAACCATGACAGCATGGTGAACAATTTGGGGCTAAAATTAGGAAGATGAAAAAAGGGTGAGCAATAAGGTACTGTCCTGGCATTGCAGACTATCCCCCTCTACCCCAGAAACAATACTGTAAGGGTATCATGCCAGTGCATGTGAAGCCCCTGTGTAGCTGTGTAGCACATAAAAAGATAAATTTCAACCTCTCCATGCTGGTGAGAGTGAAGCAGCATGAACAATTAAGGCTAGAGCCCCAAAAGGGTGTATGGGGAAAATGCTTATCATTACTAAACACAGCCATTTGTTCAACAGTAGAGATGATCATACTTGGCTGACCAACAGAAACTGAAATGGTACAAAGAGACAGGAAGGTATGGAGAGGTGGAAGTCATGGGGGCCATGATACGCATCATAACACATCCCTTCTCCCTAAGCTGAGCAGCACTACATAGGAGATGAGATATCCATAGCCAAAAAAGGGGAGTGGAATATCCTGCAACAAATTCACATGCAAATGATAATCTGATATTAGATGGTGAGCAGGCAAGAATGGGGAAAACTCTGGAAGAACTTGTGGGTCCTCTGGATTGCCTCAAAGCCAACACCACACTGTTCCATGACTGACTAGCCACTGGTGCAAAGCCATCTCAATTCCTCTTTCTTTAGAAAAACATTGATCTCTAGCCCTAGGAAAGTGTTTGATAATGCCAATACTTAATAATAAATAATAATAAAATTTATTTATACCCCGCCCTCTGGAATACCAATCTGGGCGGCTTACAGATTAAAACATATACATATCCATGAAACATATATATACAACAACCCCCCTCCCCCCCTTAAAACAGTATTAAATCAGATAATTTTTAAAATAACATACACAATAAATACATACTAAATTAAAATACTAATAGTAATACTAAACCCAGAGCCTGTACCCAGCCACAATAATCCAACCATCAATGATGGGGCCACGTGAGGATCACTGGGGGAGGGTTGTTTTTTACCCGAGGCCGGGGTAATTAGTCTGGAAAGGCCTGCCGGAAGAGATCCGTCTTGACAGCTTTCTTGAAGCTGTCAAGTGATGTTAAATGACGGATCTCGTCCGGCAGGTCGTTCCAGAGTCTAGGGGCAACAACTGAAAAAGCCCCCCGGGAGGTAGCCGCAAGCCTCGATTTTTGCGGTTGCAGCAAATTCCTCCCGGAGGACCGGAGAGCGCGGGGAGGATTGTATGGGAGAAGGCGGTCCCTGAGATAGCTTGGACCCAAGCCATTTAGGGCTTTAAAGGTGATAACCAACACCTTGTACCTGGCCCGGAAGCTGATAGGCAGCCAGTGGAGGGACCTCAAAACCGGAGTAATGTGGTCCCTCCGAGATGTTCCCGAAACAAGCCTGGCTGCCATGTTCTGTACCAGCTGTAATTTCCGAACCAGGAACAAGGGTAGCCCCATGTAGAGTGCATTACAGAAGTCAAGGCGTGAGGTTACCAGCGCGTGCACAACAGTCTCAAGGTCCTTTACTTCCAGGAAAGGGCGCAGCTGGCGTATCAGCCGAAGCTGATAACAGGCGCTCCTGACCGTCGCATTAACCTGATTTGTCATCAGGAGCGACGAGTCAAGGAGCACCCCCAAACTGCGAACACAGTCACTGGAGGAGAGTGTGACCCCATCCAGGACTGGAGGTTGCAACCCAATTCCTGGTTTCGGGGCCGAGACCATGAGCACCTCCGTCTTGTCTGGATTCAACTTCAATCTGTTTTTCCTCATCCAGCCCATTACCGCCCCAAGACATTCATTGAGAGAAGAGATGCCATTGGAATACTTGCCCCTACACACAGCATTAATATAGTAAACTTGTTTTAGATATCAGTTGATGTGCTTAGCAATACATTATCAGAATTAGAAAACTGAAAATCAGTAACAACAGAATAATATTTATGCATTATATCGTTGCCTTCGTAATAATAATAATAATAATAATAATAATAATAATTTATATCCCACCTCTCTGCAAAGCAATCATACATAGTATAATTCCATAACAGTTCACAATAGTATGTTGCAATTTTTATTTTAAATGTGTCTTTAATTTAACACAGGAGAGGAAGAGACAAGAGTAGGTTTTGTTGTTGTGTGCCTTCAAATAATTTCTGATTTATGATGACCCTAAGGTGAACCTATCACAGGGGGTTTTTTTTGGCAAGATTTGTTCAGAGGAGAGTTTGCCTTTGCCTTCCTCTGAGGCTTAGAAAATGTGACTTGCCCAAGGTCACCTGGTGGGTTTATTTGACCAAGCTAGGATTTGAACCTTGGTCTCCAGAGTCGTAGTCCAATGCTCAAATCACTACATCATACTACTTACTTGTTTAAAAGCATAGTAATGAATTAATATTCCAATATGTTAGAATATCTCAAAGAATTTGCATCAAAAAAAGTTTATGAAGCAATATTTTTGAAACATTGACAGTGAGGTATTAATTGGAAAACAACTTAATTAAAATGCTTTCTGAAATAATTAGAAACAAATACTTTCCTATTGGATATGCATGTCATTTGCCTGGCATTCTGTTTGTTACAACCTGCCTGTCAGTCAAACTTGGCTTCAGGTAATATTTTCATTCTGTGGGGAGGCTCTTCAAAAATTACATCTGAATTTTAAAATATTTTGATTATCATTTTTTTTTATCACACAAACCCTCCTTTTCACTTCATCGTCTCCATGACCCCAATAAAGCAAGCATCCTGAGAATCTAAGGCCTGAAGATGAAATTCTGCATCAAGGCACTACTGAGTTTCCAAAAAGCACTCTCCTGAGAACAAACTGAATCAATCTAGAATAAACAAACAGAGCAGTTAATTAATGAGAACACCATAAGGGAGCTTTTTTAAACAATGTCAACTCCTGCTGCCTCAGGACCAATAGCACCAGAAGTTATTGCAGGTTTGAAAGAAGTCAGTCTTCGAGATCCCCCAAGGCACCTCTTACTTACATTAGCTATTTACTACAACTTTTCCTTTTATTTTCACCCATGGGAAACCATCCTTATTTGCTAAATTACTTTTTAAGTGATGCTTCTTCATGCCAGTAGCCTGAGGTGGATCAGTGAGGATGTCACAGTGTAAATACTAACAGAAACAAACTGAACAATATGATAGGAAAAGCTGGGAGAAGACATTGACCTGCCCTCTTTCAACAATTGGTCAAAGTAATGGTTGGAACTTTCTGAATTAGCAAGATTTATTTATTTTTTTAGTTGCCCTCCAAGAGTTGTGAATTTAAAGAGAAGGATACAGGGATAATCTTCCTAGTAAGGTTCTTAAAAAGTATGAGAGTAATTAAAATTAATGCTCAAGAATTATTCATTAAGTATAGCACTAGATATGAGACTATCGTGTTTTAGTGAGCTTGCCACCTACTGCGGTATTGTAATATATCTTAGAGGGCACAAAATAAAAAGGGCAAATATGTGATTCCCACCCTGATTGTACATTATTCATAAGTGGATCATGAAGAAACAACAAGGATGAGTGAAGCAATGCAATGGATATAAAATGTGATTGCAAGTGATATCAGTTGCATTATATCTGTAATGGAGACATTGTAGAGTTTATCTTGTTGATAGCATATGCACATTATAAGCTTTCTAAAATATGCTTCAAAAATAAAATCAAATATTTTACCATGGTTTGTTTAGTAGGAAAACCATTTTCAGGAGTGCAGTTCTCAACACAATTATCTGGAAAGGAGTACTATGGGAATCAGTGGGAGTTATTTCTCACAAAATGAGATCAAGAATCAACTATCAATATATCTGAAATACTAAGGACTGTTTATAAATATAAATTGATTTGAAATTAGTATATTCTACTTTGCATGATTTTGATGATAAAGAATAACATGAAGGATAAAGCTGTCAATGACTACTAGACCTAATGGATATATATTACTTCCAGGATGGGAGGCACCATGTGTCCTAATACTACTTGATGATGAACAACAGTGGGAGAGGGATATTGCCATCCTACTTGTGAGCATCCCAGAATAGTCCATTAGACCTGATCCAGCAGGTCACTTCATACATTGTGCTCTTCTGACAAGAAAGCCACTATTATCCATCTGGAATGCCATCTTCCTCTTTTCCTACTGCCTTCTGCCATACTAAGCATTATTGTCTTTTTTATGTCTTATGATATGTATAAAAGTATAACAGCCTTAGTGTAGTCATCTTGGCTTCTAGGGAGAGTTAAGGCCTGATTTGTTCTAGGACCCATTTATTTGTCTTTTTAGCAGTCCTTGATAGACATAGAATTCTTCTGCACCATAATTCAAATGAGTTGATTTTCTTCCTATCAGTTTTCTTTGCTCTCTAGTTTTCACAACGATATGTGGAAATGGGAAATATGATGGCACAGACCATCCTAACTTCAATATTCAATTATATATCACAACACTTTAGCATCTTGCCTAGTTTCTTCATAGCTGATCTAATACTACTCTTCTTTGGATTTCTTGACTGCAGTCCCCATTCTGATTAATGACCAAACAAAGGAATGAAAAATCTTGAACTATTTCAATGTCTTAATTGTCTTCTTTAAAGTCATATAAATCATCTGTGGCCATAATTTTTGTTTTCTTCATGTTCAATTGCACTTTCTTTCATGACTTTCTTCAACAAAGCAAATACGATATAATAGGCATCACTGAAACCTGGTGGGATGAGTTTCATTGGAATGTAGGAATAGAGGGGTATAACCTTTTTAAGAGAAATAGGCCAAACAGGAAAGGAGGAAGAATAGCATTATATGTCAGGGATGTTTACACCTGTGAAGAGATCCAGGACTTAAATCCTGGAAATCAGGTGGAGAGCATCTGGATAAAAATTAAAGGGGAAAGAATCAACAGGGATGTTATTGTGGGAATCTACTACAGACCCCCAAGTCAGACTGAGGAATTGGATGATTCCTTTCTAGAACAGATGACCATACACTCAGAAAGGAGAGATGTGGTAGTGATGGGTGACTTCAACTATCCTGATATTTGCTGGAAGTCAAGCTCAGTCAATACTTCAAGGTCTAGCAAATTCCTTACTTGCTTCGAAGACAATTTCATTGTCCAAAAGGTGGAAGAGGCAACAAGGGGATCAGCTATTTTAGATCTGATCCTAACTAAAAGGGATGACCTGGTCAATGGGGTGCAAGTGGTGAGATCCTTAGGTGGGAGTGATCATGTTCTCCTGGAGTTTCTTATACAGTGGAAAGGAGAAGCTAGGCATAGTCAAACACTCATTATAGACTTTAGGAGAGCTGACTTCAACAAACTTAGGGAGACACTGGGAGTGATCCCGTGGTCAGGAATACTAAAGGAGAAGGGAGTTCAGGATGGATGGGAGTTTCTCAAAAGGGAGATACTGAAGGCACAATTTCAAACTGTTCCAATGAGAAGGAAAAATGGGAGATGTCTCAAGCAACCGGGTTGGATGACAAAAGAACTTTCAACTGAACTAAGGGGGGTTGCAGACTGTCAAAAATAGTGTGAATTCAGTCCACTTTTAGGGTTAGGGTTAGTGCTAGGGAATCATGGGAATTGTTATTTTTCTGAGACATTGAACCTTCTTTGTCAGAGAACCCTAGTGCCACAATAAAATACAGTCCCCATGATTCCCTAACCCTAACCCTAACCCTAAAAGTGGACTGAATTCACACTATTTCTGACAGTCTGCAACCCCCCTAAGTTTTAAACAGGAGATGTATAAAAAATGGAAAAGGGGCAAAATCCCTAAAGAAGAATTCAAACAAATAGCTAGAACATATAGGGATAAAGTCAGGAAAGCCAAAGCACAGAATGAGCTCAGGCTTGCTAGAGGGGTTAAGCACAATAAAAAGGACTTCTTTGGGTGTGTCCATAGCAAAAGAAAGAAGAAGGAAATGGTTGGGCCACTGTGCAGAGAAGATGGAGAAATTCTAACAGAGGACAGAGAAAAGGCAGAACTACTCAACACTTTCTTTGCCTTCTCACAAAAGGAAAAGGGTGTTCAACCTGAGGAAAATGGAGCAGAGGAAACTATAGGGGAAATGCAGCACAAAATAAGTAAAGAGGAAGTTCAGGAATACCTGGTCAACCTAAATCAGGGGTAGGCAACCTTTCCCCTTTAAGGGCCGAGGAACTTCAGCTCCCAGAAGCCTCAGCCATGTTGGCCAATAGTCCCATGTTGGCCAATAGCTCCTGGGATTCTGGGAGCTAAAGTCCCTCGGCCCTTAAAGGGGAAAGGTTGCCTACCCCTGACCTAAATGAATTTAAGTCTCCAGATGAACTACATCCAAGGATATTAAAAGAACTGGCAAATGTAATCTCGGAGCCACTGGCAATAATCGTTGAGAACTCCTGGAGAACAGGAGAAGTCCCAGCAAACGGAGGAGGGCAAACATTGTCCCCATATTCAAAAAGTGGAAAAAAGAGGATCCCAACAACTATCATCCAGTTAGTCTAACATCAATACCAGGAAAGATTCTAGAGCAGATCATTAAACAGAGAGTCTGTGAACATTTAGAAGGGAATGCCATAATCACTAATAGTCAACATGGGTTTCTCAAAAACAAGTCATGCCAGACTAATCTGATCTCTTTTTTTGATATAATTCCCAGCTTGCTAGATGAAGGGAATGTGCTAGACCAGGGGTAGGCAACCTTTCCCCTTTAAGGGCCGAGGGACTTCAGCTCCCAGAATCCCAGGAACTATTGGCCAACATGGGACTATTGGCCAACCTGGCTGATGCTTCTGGGAGCTGAAGTCCCTCGGCCCTTAAAGGGGAAAGGTTGCCTACCCCTGTGCTAGACATAGCATATCTTGATTTCAGTAAGGCTTTTGACAATGTCCCCCACGATATTCTTGCAAACAAGATAGTAAAATGTGGGCTAGACAATACAACTGTTAGGTGGATTAGTAACTGATTGACTGACTGAACCCAAGGGGTGCTCAGCAATAATAATAATAATAATAATAATAATAATAATAATAATAATTTATATCCCGCCCCTCTGCCAAGCAATCAGGGCAGCGTACAACATATAAACATCAAAACAAATACAATCAAATTCAGTCCCATCCCTCATTCCCACCCCCAAAAAACAAATCAAACAAAACAAATTAAAAACAATTAAAATTCACAAAGCACATCTATACAATAAACAAAAGCAATCTAAATATACAGGAGAAAAAAATTAGAGAGACTCCTGCTGAGCATCAGGGCCACACCCCCAAGAGTCTTAAAGGGCTAAGGCTGGGGCTGTACTGCTACATCCTCCAATCCTGTCCCTGCCTCCGCTCTCATGATGCCAGGTGTTCCAAGGGAGGAGGGGGCGGGGGAGGAGGCTCACCGCCCAGCTTCTGACTCTCTTCCCAGGTCTCTGCAGCAGCTGGTGGTCAAGCTTGGCTTGCAGAGACTTTAAAGGCTCTCATGATGCCAGGTGTTCCAAGGGAGGAGGGGGCGGGGGAGCAATGGCTCTTCATCCTGGAGAGAAGTGACCAGTGGGGGGCCACAGGGTTCTGTCCTGGGACCAGTGCTATTCAACATCTTTATCAATGATTTGGATGAAGGAATAGGGGGCATGCTTCTCAAATTTGCAGATGACACCAAATTAGGAGGAATAGCTAATACCCCAGAAGACAGGATGAAAATTCAAAATGACCTTAATAGATTATAAAGATGGGCCAAAGCTAACAAAATGAATTTCAACACAGAGAAATGTAAGGTACTGCACTTGGGGGGGGGGGGGAGGGAATCAAATGCATACATATAAGATGGGGAACACCTCGATTAATGAGACCACGTGTGAAAAGGATCTAGCAATCCTAGTAGACCACAAGTTGAACATGAGTCAACAGTGTGATGCTGCAGCTAAAAAGGCCAATGCGATTTTAGGCTGCATTAATAGAAATATAGTATCTAGATCAAGAGAAATAATAGTGTCATTGTATTCTGCTTTGGTCAGGCCCCACCTGGAATACTGTGTCCAGTTCTGGGCACCACATTTCAAAAAGGATGTTGAAAAACTGGAGTGTGTCTAGAGGAGGGTGACTAAAATGGTGAAGGGTCTGGAAACCATGCCCTACGGGGAACGACTTAGGGAACTGGGTATGTTTCGCCTGGAGAAGAGACAGCTAAGAGGAGATATGATAGCCATGTTTAAATATTTGAAGGGATGTCATATTGAGCAGGGCGCTAGCTTGTTTTCTGCTGCTCCAGAGAATAGGACTCAGAACAACGGATGCAAGCTATAGGAAAAGAGATTCCACTTGAACATTAGGAGGAACTTCCTGACAGTGAGAGCTCTTTGACAGTGGAACACACTCCCTCAGAGTGTGGAGGAGTCTCCTTCTTTGGAGGTCTTTAAACAGAGGCTGGATGGCCATCTGTCGGGGATGGTTTGATTTTGAGTTCCTGCATGGCCGGGGGTTGGACTGGATGAGTATGGTCTCATCTGCATATCTTCAATTGTTGATGTTCCTTCTTCCAGTTTTAATGCCTTCTTCCCCCAAGTCTAATCCTGCTTTAAGTATGCTACATTCGGCATACAAGTTAGGTGAATAGAGTGACAAAAGGCAGCCTTGCCTCACACTCTTGCTCCTTAGCCAATTGAAAACCATTACATTTCTCCATATTCTATCCTGACAGTAATCTCTTGTCTAGGCTACCGGTCCATCACGGGAACCAAATGTTGTGGTACACCCATTTCTTAAAGAGAAAGCCATCAGGGTGTGGGTGTGTTTCTGTGTTTGATCTGTAAAATCAAAAGCTTTGCTATAATTTATAAAGCACTGGCTGTTTTTCATCTGAAATTATTTAGTATGCCCCATTATCCGACATATATTTCTAATATGATCCCTTGTGTTATTAGTGTTTTCTCTGAGAGATCCTCTGCCAGTGTCACACACACACACACACACACACACCACTACAGTTTCTGCCCAATAGCTGTTTGACACATTTAGTTTGGTTCCTCAACAAAAGCCTGTCTGACATAGGAGAGCCTTCTAGCAGCACTGCTACCATCAGTATTGCCTCACAGGAACATGTAATCTCACCACCATGGAAAAGTAGTACAATGGGTAGGATCCTTAGAATGCACCTATCGCAATAAATGTAACTTGAATAGCTTCAGAAGCAACTGATTTCAACACATTTCAACATACTTTAGGTATGACTGAGTCCTGATCCATTTTACAAAGTCCAAAACATCTGTTTCATTTATAGTATGTAAGCAATAATAAAAAGTTAACAATGCTGACTCACTAATTTTTCTTCATCTTTTTTCAAGCCATTTTACACTGAAAGTAACAATTGACACAGTTAATTGATACATCTAATGTATTTAGAAATGACTGAAGCAATGCCTTTCTTCTCTGAGTAGAAAATGGCTACAGCAGTTAAGGCAAGATATTAGAAAATATTCAAAAACTGATTAACACCACCGTCCTGATTTCTTGAATGTCAGAAAACTGAGGAGAAGAATTCTAGATGTGCGTGAATTTTGTAGATCAGGATTTACTCTGCACGAAAACTGCATGTGGGTTTTCTGAAGTGAGAACAAGTTTCCTGCATAGAAATTAGACTCTTCTGTACAGAAAATAGCACTTCTGCATAGAAAATGCTATTTCCTATATCAAAACCTTTTTTTACACAGAAAATGTATTTTCCCATGCAAAAACACACTGCATACACATTTATTTATTTTTTGTACAGAATAAGTGAATAGCCCTTATAAATGTGAGGACTGTAGTAGGAGGAAATAGTAACATTATTTGTTCTTGCCTGCCAGAATAAACTCATTAAAATTTGCATTGCTAGCAGTAACTAGTAACTGCCAAAAACAAACCAAAGAGAAACTACATTTAACTAGGAAAATGCACCAAGGCTGATTGGGCCATTAAGAGAAACTGAGCTTCTTAGATGGATACTAATACACAGTTGACCCTCAGTATCCATGGATTTTGCATCCACAGATTCAACTATCCACAGCTTGAAAATATTCACACACAAAAATTTCCAAAAAGCAAACCTTGATTTTGCCATTTTATATAAGAGACACAGTTTTACTACACCACTGTATTTAATGAGACTTAAGCATCCATAGATTTTGGTATCCATGGCTGGGTTCCTGGAAACAAAACCCAGTGGATAATAAGGGCCCACTGTACATAACTAATTTAAAAAATATATAAAGTCTATGCAAAGCATGCCTCATTTTACCATATAATAGGGGAAATAATGTGCTGTACTTTACTATCTATTAGCTTAGTGGTTGCAGATTTTAAAAAGAAAAAAATGAAAGCTCAAATAAATGGCTCAGATTGCTCTCATGAGGCATCACATCTGCTACCAACAGGGCTAATGCCATCTAAACCCAATAAGTTAAATAGAGTCATTTAATTCTATTACATTTGTGTCTAGTTTTGTCAATGTTGTATAATCCTAAAGCACTTTTGCAGCTTCAGCACCATGACAGTGTGACCTCAGCAATGGACATCTGCTTGAAGGAAAAGACCTCATGTCATCAAAGCTCAAATGCAGACTTTGAGACAAAGACAAGCTCAGTGCTGCCACAATGATGGCTACTGCTGCTGCCCTTTCTCTTTAGCTTTTCCCTCTGAGCGGAGTGACTTAACTTACATATGGTGGTCTTTCATCTTCAGTTTCCACAAATATTTATCAGCTGTCATAAATGGAAGCAGGTATTTTGACATCCCATTTCACCAACATGGTGAAGCAGCACACTGGATTACAGCTCTAAATGTCTTGTAAAAGGTGTGTCCTCCTTTTTTGCTGCTTTTCAGGCAGGACTAGTCCATGACATCTTTGTACCTGAGGAATAGCAGAAAATACTGCATAATATCCTAAGGTACTGTAGTTATATTGACATGGGGGCGGGGGGGATCTAACAAGTACCTCTCTCCTTTCTTAGAGGAAAAGGATGCCAAATTTGTTAGGCAATGGGCTGCTTGAGGATGCAATGCAAAATGTTTTCCCCTTAATTTCAGCACAATGCATAAATGAAAGGAATAATTTAAATGTAGATTCAGTCAAGGGTTTGTTGCTAGTAAAGTACATTTTTAAGCATTTTTGTTGTTGTTCAAAGGTCTATAAGTATATTGCAAGCCAAGAAGGCATTTAGACTAAGATAAAGTTATCAGAAAAATATGGTTGAGTACATAATAAAATACAATGCAGTGGGACCTCCATTCTGATCCCCCCCATAAATATCAAAATCTGTGGATGCTCAAATCCTATTGTCCCCAATGGCAGCATGTGCATGCAGTTGCACCACCATTGGGGACAATGGGGGCTTGCCATCTGTGGATGCTTAAATCCATGGATGGCAAGTCTGCAAATACCAAGGTCCCACTGCATATGTAACATAGCTATAAATAAACCATATGAAAATGTATATTTATATTATTTTTAGCTTTTATTTTGGAGTGACCTACCCTTTTCTTGAATGTTCTACATTTTGTGATGCCTTGTCCTCCTTTGTGGTTATGACATCGGGTCACTCAGGAGATGGGCAACTATATTGGTGGCTGGGGGCCAATTTTAGCCTCTGCACTTCCACTTGCTACTTTTGCCTGAAATCTGACCATAAAGGCTTTGGGGAAGGGTACATTCTGGCTGGTAGGAGAAGGCAAATCACTGCATTTGTTTATGGTTTTGTGTGGTTTGGCAAAAGAACATTGTCTGAAATTATATTGGGGAAGGCTTTGGGAGACTACTAGGGAGTTCTGGGGGGGTCACAAAAGCACAGTTGAAGGACCCCATGTAGCCCACCGGCAACACTTTCCCTACATCATTTCTACCCATATGTGGACAAAGGAAATTAGCCTTGTGTTCTTCCAGCTACATATTAAAAGTAACACAGAATCAACAAGCGTCAGCAGGGCTTCTTCTCAGTGGTATGCTATGATGTGATTTTATGAAACAAGCATGTCACATATGCACTTCTATGTGGAAAAAGACAAGCTGCAGCTAGATAGACTTGTTGCCTGTTTACAAATAGTGATACTGCCCATGAATCATGGTTTGGTATTGTATTCTAAATTACCTGTATCAATGTGGCCGTTTCCTTGCAAATCTCAGTGAGACATTTTATTACATTTTATAGGTGAGCTGAGAATGAACTGAGTCACATATTAAATATAATTAGCAGATTTGTGTTTTGAAAATACTTACAAATGAGACTCAACATGAGAGGAGCTAAACCAGGGGTAGGCAACCTTTCCCCTTTAAGGGCCGAGGGACTTCAGCTCCCAGAATCCCAAGAGCTATTGGCCAACATGGGACTATTGGCCAACATGGCTGAGGCTTCTGGGAGCTGAAGTCCCTCGGCCCTTAAAGGGGAAAGGTTGCCTGCCCCTGAGCTAAACTATATATACTGAGACGTAACAAGAGATACTACCACTTTGATCATATGAATTTACTATGAGCATCCTATGGTTAATACGTGTAGGTTGACTCTTCATTCTGTCATTCAGGTTTTTCCAATTCAGATGATATCTTAAGTGGCATGATTACAGAGCTATGAGATATATCAAACATAAACTATTGAAATGTCTTCATGAAAACATAAGATTATAGTCTCTAATCATGCAACTCTCTGTGTGAGTTTAGGACAATCACCATCAGCCTATTAATGCATAAATAAATAGTAGCAACTGCATGAAGAATGCTGTAGCTTACAAATGTGATTTGGCTCCAACATAGAATACTATCAACAGAAACAGTCATCAGAAGTCCCCAACCACCCTAACTTTGGTAAAGAGCCACAGAAATGGAGAACAGGGTTCTTGAGCAGTATTCATGGTCTCCCCTCTCCCTTATGGAGAAATGTATTGTGTTTCTATTTCAATTATATATCTGAATTAGTAGATACATGTACATCTGCATAAACAAATAGATTTTATATAAATCAATCTCTTCCATCTCCTCCTCCTCTGCCTTCTCCTCCGCCTCTTCCTGTTGATGTATTTCCTTTTTCTTTGGTGATGTATCCCTGATAATTTAAGCACAACTGAGTTCTTTTGACTTCAATTATGTATGCAGAAGAATAAAAAAATCAGTACTATTCAGTAATCATGTGTTGTTGCTACATGCCTTCAAGTGAGTTATGGCAACCCTTTCATAAGGTTTTCTTGGCAAGACTTTATTCAGAGGATATTTGTGATTTCCTTCCTCTGAATGTAGCCTACAGCACCTGATATTCCCTGGCCATCTTCCTGACACCTTTATGATATTTAGGAAAATGTATACTTAACAATTATGCTATTTATATATTTTTGTAACTGCCACTGCTGTGGTCTTGGAGAGAGAAAAGAATAAGCAGGCACAGCTCCATCATGCTTGGACCCAGCAGCTGATGAAAGGCCCTCCCTCCATCCCAACTGTCATCACAGTGTGATCTTGGAAGGAGAGAAAAGTAGGCAGTGCCTATTGGATTTAATGCCCTCCCACATTGCCATTCCCCTTTCCTCATGTGTTGTTGTTATTTTTTTAATAATTTTATTTATAAAAACATTAAACATAAATATATAAAATTACAAAGCTGATTCTATTTCATAATGTCATCTTAAATCAGCATTCATAGTTGACCTTCCATACATTTGTTGACATTAAATACTGATCTACAGTACTTTATTACTAAGTTTTTCTCTAAAGCTAATAAATAATCGTCTCTCTTGTGCATAAAATAATCTTACTTAATCTTACTTTCAATTGTAAATAATATGACCAATCTTTGTTGATTTTCTCCATATCTTTTTGATTTAATAAAGCCGTTAATTTGTCAGTTTCTTTCATCTCTATTAGTTTTATCAACCATTCATCCACAGTCAGTAATTCTTGATTTTTCCTTTTTTTAGCTATGAGTAACCTTTCTGCAGTTATTATATATAGGAGCACCCTCCAATATTTCCTTTCAAGTGTTGGATCTAATTTGTTTGTCATATTCAATAAGTAAATTTCTGGTCTCATTTAGAATCTAATTTGCAAAATTTCCTGTATTGTGTCATGAACCTTTTCCCAATTTTTTAAAAATTTTTGACATTTCCACCATACATGAAACCAGGTCCCAATATTCTGTTTACATTTCCAACACTTGTTTGATTTAGTATTGTAGATTTTCACAATTTTTGCAGGGGTCAGGTGCCATCTATGTTCCATTTTCCAAAAAAAATTTATTTTAAGTCCTGTGATTTAGTAAATTTCTCTTTTCCTCCTGTGTTGTGTCTTATTTATATTGTACAAGGGGGTGCTGAAAAGAAGAGAATGACTAGAGCCATGAAACTTACATGCTATTTCAAGTATTCATCATGAAGTTTGACTCACTTGGCACATCATTTCTCAGGGTTTGTTTTTTTTTAAACCCCAAAAAATCTGATGCTTGGTCACTGTAATACTGCTCTGCTGCTGCTATCACCTATGAATCATTTGGAAATTTATTTTCTTTAAAAATATTTTTAAGGTTTGGAAACAGGAAATAGTCCGTTGGAGGAAGATCTGGTCAGTAGGATGGATGGTCTATGCACTCATACCCAAAATTCTTTAAAACATCCATCATCTTGCCAGCCTTGTTAGCAGGTCCTTTGTCCTGCAAAAAGAGGACATCTTTCTGCAGCTTCCCTCACCAATTTTCCTTCAATGCCTCTTTTAATCAGCACAAAAAGTTAGAGTAGTGTTCTGGATTAACTGTTTGGCCTTTCTAAATATAGTCAGTTATCAAAATACCTTCCTTATCCAAAAAAACCTGTGACCATGATCTTTCCTACTGACCTTTGAGTGTTGAATTTCTTCAGCTGTGAAGAACCTGAGTATTGCCATGGCAAGGATTGCTGTTTGCTCTCCAGACCATATGAAACTAACATCAACAGTTATGAGTTGTTACAAAAAATAATCACTAGATTGCTCAAAAAGCTTCAAAATCAACTTGGAGGTATACACTCAATTTCATTTCTGGTCAGCATTTAAACATTTTGACATTCACTTGGCTGATAGCTTCTGCATAACCAAATGCTCATGAACTATAGACCAAATGGATTCTCAGGATATTTCCAGTGTCCCAGTAATTGTTTTAGCTGAGGTTCACCAATATGCCAAAATTAGGTCATTAACATGCTCAACAATTTCAGGACTTGACAATGCTAAGGGCCTCCCAGACCTTGCTGCATCTTTGGTCTCAAAATTTCTATGCTGAAAATTGGCACACCACTTCTTCACAGTTGAGTATGATGGGCACTTGTCACTCAGTCTTTGCATCATATACTCACAGGTTTCCTTTGACATTTTCTTCTGCAGGAACAAGAACTTTATGACAGCCTGGAGTGTAGCACTTGAAAATTCTACACTTTTTGTTGCCCTGGTTCTATCAATGATTTTTTTTAAAAAAAAGAAATTAGAGCTATGATCTGCAAATTGGCATTTTACAATACAAAAGAACTCTCTTTCAAACTACAGTGACAAAGTTACACTCGGACTTTGAGAAGTTGGTGGGGCAAGAACTTTTCAGTACCCCCCTCATAAACCTAAGGGCAGGGAATAGTCAAATTAACAATTTGTAAGCTAGTCTGGGAACCTTTTTGGCTGAGGTCGGATAAAAATACTCTAAATAAATTAATAAATTTGTTTCTTCTTCTGAATAGCTAACACTTTGAAATGTTCCCACATGTACTATGGTATTTACAGTGTGATTCTAAAATATTTTTTCCAAGCCAGTTCTTCTGAAGAAATGAAGCTGAAGCTATTTCTATCACGTCTATAATTACTTATGAGAATGAGTTTACTCCCATTGAAGAGAGAATGAGTTATGAGAATGAGTTACTCCCATTGAACTAAATAGTTTTAAAATAGTTTTAAAATAAACAACGTAAAAGAGTACAACCTTGATGCTTTATGCTTTATGCAACAGAAAAAGTGGTATCGCTTCTTGTTAAAAACAAAATCAAACCCAGACGCTATAGTTATCAAGCTGAAGACAATTGTACTGTGATTATTGCCTGAAGATGATTAAGATTTAAATGTATTGCAGAAGAAGAAAAAAGAAATGTATAGTTTCCTAGATATGCTGGTCTACGTCTATGTATACAATATTCACATTGGCTATTTTTCCAATAATGCAGTTGGCTTCCACTTAATTATATTCTGATTAACTGTATAATCCACTTAGGGGTTTAGACAGTAGTGGAGTCTTGGCTTGATGATAAAAGGTTTAATAACTGCAGGCTAAGATTAAATCTTGACATTATCATTATTTCAGATAAGTGAGTGGCAATTTCTGAGCTGGGTTCTTCCACCTACTAAAGGTTAATTTCCTGCTGGTGTGATCGCTTGTTTTAGTAATCACCTGGTTTCAGGAAGTTAATTAGGATAATGGGGTGACTCTTAATACAACTGCTATGAGATGGCTATTGAGGTCACATTTATTAGGATGTTGCATGGTATGAGGATACTCTAACTATTCACTGGTTTGGCCATAAGTGTTGATGCTTGTCTTCTTTAAGATCCCTGGGGTGCATAGGTAAGAGGAGAAGTCAAGCTATATTACAGGGTTAATTTTTAAAAGGGAGAAGGTGGAATGGACCAAAGGATACACTAGCATGAAGTCACTGTCCAATCCATTGTCCAGTTCAATGATTTGGAAAAGTTACTTTAGGGCTACAACTATCCCCACCATTACACGCACGGGGGAATTCTAGGAATTGTCATTTAAAATATTGTGTTTCCAAGCTTTGCTTATGAGTTTAAACTCTTTGAACTCTTTAAGGCAGAACTTTAGAAAGTGACAACTAGGGGCCCATTCCCACTTGTATTGAAATTGGTTTGCGAGTCAAATTGATGCCGGGTAGTTGAATCTATTCAGGCCAATGCGTAGTGCCCAGACCTGGCCCTGCTTGGGAGTGGGTCCTCCTCATCGAGGCTCCCTCTTTTATCAGGAGAGAGAACTAGTGTGGGTCAGGGAAAGGTATCCAAGGACCCCGGATCCCCATCCACCTCCTTCGTTTGTCTGCCCTCAGCTCCCAGTCCAGGAAGCCCGCAGCCTCGGTTTCATTTTTGATTCCTCTCTGTCTTTTATTCCCTATATCCAGGCCACAGCCAAAGCCTGCAGATTTCTCCTTTATAACATTGCCAAAATCTGTCCTTTTCTTTCAGCCTCCACTGCCAAGACTCTGGTCCATGCTTTGGTGGTCTCCCGATTAGACTATTGTAATCTCCTTCTTGCTGGGCTTCCCCTCTCTCATCTTTGCCCTTTAATTTCTGTCCAACATTCAGCCGCTCGCATCATTACTTCCGCTCATTGCTTTGACCATGTTTCCCCTTTGCTATTTTCTTTTCACTGGCTCCGCTTCCCCTTCCGTATCCAATATAAGCTTTGGTTGTTAACTTTCAAAGCCCTGCATGGGCTAGCCCCTCTTTACCTATCTGAATTTCTTTCTCCTTACATTCCCACCCATACCCTCCGTTCTAGTACTCAAGGCCTGCTGTCCCCAACCTAGGATCTCCACTGCTCCATCTAGAATTCACCCCTTCTCGCTTGCCACCCCTCACTCCTGGAACCTTCTTCCCCCTTGAACAAGGGTCATTACTTCTTTGTCCACTTTTAAAGCCAAGTTAAAGACCACCTTGTTCAGGGAGGCATTCCCTGGCATTGTCTGATATACATTTACTTTTTCTCATTTGGGTAGACAGTGGATGTTGTTAACTAATTGTTGTAATTCTTTTTTGTTTTAATTGTCTTTTATTATTTTACCTATTGTTTTGCATTAGATTGTATGCCTTTGGCACGTTTTTATTCTATTTTATGCTTGTTTGTCCTTTTGTACAGCGCTGTGTACACTGACAGCACTCTAGAAATAAACTTTAATAATAATAATAATAATAATAATAATAATAACAACAACAACAACACCTAGGGCTTCTCCTCTTTCCCTTGGTAGTCTTGACAACCTCCTTTCTCCCCAGGCATTCTCTTTCTTCAGATCAGGTCCTCCAATGGGTCAGGGTAGTCTGGGAAATGTCTCCTGGGTACCATGGGGGCAGGCACTCCGGGGGCTCTGAGGGAGGAAGCTGAGGGACAGACTGCAGATCCCACTGAGCAGCCTTTGTGGAGGGAAGGAGGGACAGAGGGAGAGGGAGGTGGTGACTGGCAGTGCCCCTTCTGGTCTCTTTATGGAGACCTCCACCACCACCACCCAAGAGACCCCCAGGTGAGGCCAAGCAAAGTGACCTGGCTCCTCTGAGGTGGCAGCTGGGCTTGGAGAGATCTTGCGCTCGGCTTGCTTGGGCCGTCAATGTGTGAGTCCTCTCACTCTCAACTGTTGCTCTCTCAAATCCCTCCCCTCCAATGCAATGTGAATCAGACCTGTAGTTTACACTTGTTGAACATGCTTTGGAATCTGGTCTTTTCAAAAGAACTGCCAAAAAACTAGTGTCTAAAAAATGTGGGTTTTTTGCATTTCTCACTTTAATGTGACTCCAGCCGAATGCAGATGGCTCTGAACCTGTTTTCAGTGTGAACAACGACATATAACCTGATCAGCAAATCGGTGTATATCATAGTGGGAACAAGCCCTAGAAGTGGAATATGCAGTGCAGAAGAGTGCTGAGGATGACATGAAAGAGGCTGAAATCACTCATTGTGTAATAGTTTGCAGAAGACTGCTTTTACCCACTGAAGACAGGATATAACTAAAATAAGAGCTTTTGAGTATTAATTACTCATTACAAGGTACACAATCTGCTCTTTTTAAGCAAAGGCTTCCTCTCCTATGTTTGGGACTCCAATACTTAAAAGAAAAGCACACATCAATCTCAATATTTTATGTGAAAATTATATTGGCTTTATTTTATATATTTCATTTATTTCCCACTTTTCTAACAGAACTGGGGCTCATGTTGATTGAAGAATGGATAGCAACTAAAACCAGTGATACCCATTGTGGGAGCTGGGACTTCAGGGGGGCAGGACTTTCAGTGAGGGACTTCTGGCAGACTTCTGGGCCATGGCATGGGACACATGGGAGCGCATGCAGACCACATGGGGAGTACACACGTGGGGGCCAGACTACACCTGCGTGGCCCCAAGGAGCAACCCTGCAGCCCCAGGAAGGCCTAGGGAGCAGCCCTGTCATCCGAGATAGGCCTGGGGAGCAGCTCTGCCACCCCAGGAAGGCCCGGGGAGCTGCCCCACTGCCCCAGGTAGGCCTGGGAAGCAGCTGAGTGGCCCAGAGTGGCAGCTACACAACCCAGAGGAGTGCCCACACAGGCCCAAGCAGCTCCACAGCAGTGCTGAGCAGCATCCATGTGGGCCTAACACCCTCAGGGGGCAGGGGACTCTCCTATTGTGTCACCCGGTGCACTCCGCACCCCCCACACCCCCACCAGTAATACTAATGACTAAAATCACAATGAAATATAATATTAAAAGACAATTAAAACAGCCATATTACAACCACAAATGGATTAAAAGCTATTTAAAAGGACAACATACACACAAAAAGTACAAGAACACCCCTATTACACATCCTTTCCTTGTCAGCTAGTTAGGATCAAACACATTCTTGAACAGAAAGGTCTTTCTCTGGCAACAGAACAACAACAGGGAGGGAGCCATGTTGGTGTCTTTTGGAAGAGGATTTCACAACTACGGAGCAACCATTGAAAAAGTCCTCCCTTGTGTCCTCATTAAATGTGTGCATGAGGGTGGAAGGATTGACAGAAAGCTATGAGGATGGCATCAATAGCATGTACTATGGGACCTGTGACTTTCTTTGGGCCTCTCCAAACTATTCTAAAAAAACTGAGATCTCTTGCAATAGAAACCCTCATTTATTACCATCAGAGAATTCCTAGAAAAGCATTTTCAATCTTCATGGATCTCATCACCCAACAGGTGATGACTGGGTAGGCCATTTGAGCTATAAGCATTCAAATTCCATAATGTTATAGATAATTGACCTGTCATAGATCTCGTCTGTGTCTTTGTTCACTATTGGCTCTGGAGACCTGTTCGGCATCTGCACTGCAGAAATAATCTGTAAGCTCATTGCACGGCACTTAAGGAATGGGAACGGAAGGGAATGAAAGGGAATGGAATGGAGCAAAAATGCATTTTACTGCATGGGAGAACTCCACCGATGCCTCCAGGAGTGCCTGGTCCATTCCCCAGCCATTCCTGGCAGCCGATTTTTGAAGGACGATTTTGAACAGTCCTTCAAAAATTGGCTGCCAAGAACGGCTAGGGAATGGATCGGGGAATCCCAGCAGCATCAGTGGCATTCTCCTGTGCAGTAAAATGTGTTTTTGCTCTGTTCTGTTCCCTTGTGTTCCATTCCATTCCTGTTTTTTGAAGTGCCGTGCGATAAGCTTAAAAGTTTGACACTGCTTTAACTGCCATGACTCAATGCTATGTAATTCTATGTAATCGTGAGACATTTAGCCTTCCCTGTGAGAGAGCTCTGGTGCCACAACAAACTACAATTACAGAATTACATAGAATTGAGACATGGAGTTAATCTGGTGTCAAACTGGATTACTTCTGCAGTGTGGATGGAGCCCGGAATGGGCATGGTCTCTTTCTAAAAGGTGCAGTATTTCAAAATTAGGGCCTTTACAGACTGCCAGAAATAATGCAACTTGAGTCCACTTTAACTGTTCTGGCTCAGTGCTAGGGAATCATTGGAATTGTAGTTTTTTCTGAGACATTGAGCCTTCTCTGTCAGAGAGCTTTGGTGCCAAAATAAACTACAGTTCCCATGATTCCCTAGCACCGAGCCAGGACAGTTAAAGTGGTCTCAAGCTGCATTATTTCTGGCAGTCTATAAAGGCCCTTAGTGTAAAGGCCCTATGCTCCCATCCAGTCAGAGGAATTTCCTTTAAGCAGAACACGGGATCTAAACATCCTTTTGAAAAGTATGGGCTTTTTTAAAAATGCAATTTAACCTGGAATGTTCTGTGAAACATTCAGTGTTATCTGCTTGATTCTTTCTTTTCTTTTCTTTTTTACAAAAAAACAGTGAGAACTTAAGCATCACCAACAGGTACATTTCTTCCATCCCCCCCTCTTTATTTTCCTGAGTGTATAAAGCTAGAAAATAATAATAATAATAATAATAATAATAATAATAATAACAACAACTTTATTCTTATATCCCGCCTTTTGCCATAGCAATCAAGGCAGCTCACATAATAAAACTAAATTCAAATAAAATTCAAATAAAACTATAACAGTTAACCCCCCATTAAAATAAATAAATCCAGTATTAAAATAAAAACACATAAAATGTCTGTGAGAATCATCAATGAACAACTATTTCTATTACTAATTGGGATTATATATAGATAATAGGCTTTAAAGACATCACTCCTGTTGCAGAAAAGGACAATAGAATTTTACTTGATGGATACAGAGTATATAGCATCCACAAAATAGCAGTCAGAACAATCAGAAGCCTCCAAATATAACACTACAGCACAAAGGTAAGGTGTTGATCAGCACAGCTTTTCTTCACTGCTGCTGTCTACCTTTGTTTGGATCTACACATATGCATTACTCTTGATGACTATGAAGGTGGTATTCACACTGGTAGAAGCACATGCTGTTGATTCCATCCTTACAAGTTAAGGGAATTGTAGCACATAATGCAACTAACCATCGCTAGTGTGAAATTTAGGTCATACCTGACATTAGGAAAGATAAAGGAGATGACTTCTGGGAAGCAGCAGTCCCTACAGCAAAAGCGATAGCTAGAACAAGGCTGAGAAAGGAGTTGTGTTCCCTCAGCTTGCCAGTGATAACCAGAGGAAGAACCATGTCATGTTCTGTGGCTGTCAAAACCAAAGGTGTCTCAAGAAAAAAGGTGACAGTGACAGCCATTGTAGAACTGGTGCGCAAGGATTTGTCTTTCATAAAAACAGCACCTCAAAGGAATAAACTGGAAAACTGACAAGATCTATTACAGCGTTTCTCAACCTAGAGCCCTCCTATTGAGTTGGACTACAACTCTCATTATCCATTTGTCATGCTGGCTGGCGATCACTGAGGTTCAACACATCTAGAAAAAGATGGTTTGGGGACAGATGTTCTGTGTTTTTGTTTTGGAAGTGAAAGCAGATATCAACATCCACATTCTTTCTTTCTGTGTATATGAAAAGAATAAAGCTGTTTGACACCACTTTAGCTGCAATAACTCTATCCTCCAGAATCCTTAGATTTGTAGTTTGGTGAAGCATTAGAGCTCTCTGTCAGACCAAGCTGAATACCTCACCAAACTACAAATCCCAGAATTCCACAAAACGGAGCCATGACAGTTAAAGTGGTGTCAAACTGCTTTATTTCTGCAGTGTGGAAGAGCTGTTTGCTATCAAATGTGATAGACTTGTATTATCAAATATGATAGACTAGTGATAAAGCAAGAAAATATTGGATTCAGTTACATTCTACAATGGAAGACAAATTTCAGTTGGAGCCAGAATTTTTCTATTGGGAATACAGGAAGAGCAGGAAGAGAAGAAATACAGAAAAAAAATGTCCAATACATGCTCACTGTGGTGAGAATACTGTATGCACAAAAATGGAAGGATGTAGAAACTCCATCACAAGAAGAACAGTTGATAAAAATTGTATGACTTTGCAGAAGTGCATAAATTGACAAATTTGTTTAAAGAAAGATCTGCAATTTTTTTAAAAAGAATACGAATTGATAATTGCCTTTATGAGAAAATAATGGTGGAAATAGCAACTTCGGATTCAAAAAACTGTAGATTGGGCTAATAAGTAGAAGTCTACCTTATATATTAGAGGTAGCCCAAAAACGTAATAATTGTAACTGTCATTTGATAAGGTGGAAGTCATATGTATTCCCTTTTTGTTGTTGTTGTATTGTTATTATGTGTATAGTACAAAGAGGTATTGTAAAGTTTTAATTATCACCTTTAAAAAAAATTGGCAGAAAGTTTGTTTTGATTTGTAGTTGTTAACTTATCTCTATGTAGTTACCATCCAGATTAATATATTTTCCCCAGCATTTCTTGATCTTCTGAATACCGTTAAGGTAGAAGTCTGCAGATTGTGCCTTAAACCACTCTTCTACTTCATGAATGACGTCATCTATGTTGTCAAATCTCCGACCCCTCAATGGATTTTTCATTTTTGGGAAAAGAAAAAGTCACTTGGTGATGATGACACTGACAAGATTTCATCAATATACCATAATAATTTCTGGGTGATAATTATTACTTTACAATACCCCCTTGTACTTCTCCATCTTACACTTTAGTCACTTCTGGCACAATCTATAAAAAAATAAAGGACACAATGAGCTGGTTATCTCAACATTATGCACTTAGGGATGATGACACTAACAAAATTTCATCAATATACCATAATAACCTCCGGGTTATAATTATTACTTTACGATACCCTTTCGTATGTTGGTATTTGTAGTATGTAATGTGTAGAAGTAGCAATTTTTCACTATAGAATAGATGTTGTTTTACACTATCAACATTGTTTTAATAAAATAAATTTTTAAATTCTGTACAACTGTTCTCAGAAATTATGTCTGGAATGAAAGAAGTCTGGACTAATTATCTATACTAAATTTTCTTAAGGATCAAATATTGAAGGGGGGGGGGGAGTTATATACAGAAAGTTGAAGCATGAGGCTTAATGTCCAGAGGCAGCTGATTTTGATATGTTTCCATCTTCATAGTGAGTATAACAACAGATTCCATTCTTCTGATGCAGTGTTGTAACAGAAAAGGAGGGGCGGGGTCAGTATCCTCAGGATACCAATCTTGGACCCTGTTTCCATAGACCAAATAAAATGGCCTTCCCTGTTTTCTCAACTGGGAGACCAAATAATATACAGCCCAAACCCTGGTTCTGGTGCAAAAAGACCAGACAACATCCAGCCCATTCAGCACCAGAATCAAGTATATCCCTCTTAAATGGTATTAAAATAACTCCATGTCTGCCCTCTGTTCCAGTGCTGGGTGGCTGCTTGAAACGTGTCCTGCTGTGCTATATTTGTTACCTCTGTGAGATCAGAACAAGGTGCCCAGCCATGTGATCGTTGCTGAGTGCCTCATTCTGACCTGAGAGCAAAGTGGCACAATGCTGCAATAGACTCACCGGGTGGCACAGCTGGATGCCCATATGAACAGCCTCTTGACATTGGAATAGAGACGAAGGTAACTGGGGGAAGTCAGAGCAACTTCAGGGCCAGGATGCTCCCTGGTGCCCTGGGGTATCCTGGCCAGTGCAGACAGGACCTTAGTCTCCTCATTCCATCCTTCCCTTCTGGAATCTGAACCAAACTTTCAAGGAAGTACTGCCACCACCTCAAACATCCACTCAGTTTTAGTGAAGGGAACCCACAACTACATGGGACACCTGGGATTCTAAGTATCAAGGGGCTTAGCCACTTTGGTCTAGAGCAGGGGTAGGCAACCCGCCATGATGATATTGATTATTGTTGTTATTACTTGTTCTTGGGGTTTTCTTGGCAAAATCTCCACAGGGGTTTTGCCATGGCTTTTCTGGTGATGAGAGAGTGTGCATGCATATTTTTTTTAATTTTTTTTAATTTTTAAAAAATTATTTATTTATTTATTTATTTATTTTTGGTGCTTCTGCCCCCCCAATTGTCTTAGGGACAGCAACCCAGCCCCCGGCTTAAAAAGGTTGCCTACCCCTGGTCTAGAGCCTTGAACAAACAATTTATATATTAGCATGAAACTAAATGTCCAGGAGTGGACTTCAATTCCCAGAAGAAGGTAACCAAAAAGATGAATTTAATTATAAGGGAATAAGTAGAACTGAGTGGCTGTACACAAAAAGAAGATATTTCAGGAAATATATTACAACAAAGGTATAGCTAAGCTATCTATACAAACCAAGTTGAACTCACTAATTAAGAGACAGGACCATAGGAACAGAGCACACAGAGACTGCAAAGTACGGCAACGACAAAAGCAAGAGAAGCTATGGAGCACTTGTTATAGCCCATAGCAAACATAATTATTCCAATTAACCTAGAAGCTTCTAGCTCTTTGGCATATATGTTAGTTTCACAGCTTGAAATTTTACTTTTTAGAAGGAACTAGTTATATTACCTATTATTTGAACACCCAATAGATCCTGGTTTGTTACCATTATGACAGTCCAGAAAATAACCTGCTTGATTACTAATTATAAACTTCTTAGTGTTACTGTTACTATTCTATTGAAAAATATAGGAAAATGATCTCTTGTGCCCTACCCTTTGATTATCATAATTATTCAGATTAAGTCAGAACAGAGTGGTGACTAACTCACAGAAAATAGGTTACATTGCTTTGATTTACCAAAGTAACTCATTACAAGTAATAAATTGCTTCCAAACTCTGGTTAGATTATTATGGCAGCCTTGTTACAAAAAATATTCCTAACAGGTTGGATTAATTGTGACCTTGCCTGAGCCAAAACAAAACCTTGTGAGTGCAGAAGAGAAGTAGGTCTGAATCCTCTGACTGTCTAGGAACAGGAAACTGCAAGCAACGCACAGAAAACAAAACTTGCATAACAGATAGGCACCTACATTTGAGCTGGGTACACAGTACCTTATCCAGAACTAAAGACATCTTGTATACAATGTGCAAAGGTATAGGTATGTAACAGAGAGAGAGAGAGAGAGAGAGAGAGAGAGAGAGAGAGAGAGAGAGAGAGAGATGGAATTCAGGCCTAAACTTGAAATGTAATCATCATTCTGTTCTCTTTTAGAACCTGGTGCTATCATATATCAGTTTTCATTTCTACCTTTCCTAGCATTATTGTTTTTTCTAGTGAGTCGTGGCTTCTCATGATGTGGCCAAAGTACAACAGCCTCAGTTTAGTCATCTTGGCTTCCAGGGAGACTTTATCTGTTCTAGGACCCATTTGTTTATCTTTTTGGCTGTCCATGGTATTTCCTGTACCACATCTCGAATGAGTTTATTTTCTTTTTATTGTCTTTCTTCACTGTCCAGTTCTTGCATCTGCATATGGTGATGGGGAATACAATGGCTTGGACAATTCTAACTTTAGTGCTCAGTTATATATTTTTAAACTTTGTTACGACCACTGGAAGTCTTCCAATTTTGTGGTGTGTGTGCTCCCTTTCTATGGTCCTGAATGGACTCAGAACTGTAAGCAGCCATGAGCCCAAGAGTGTCAGGTCGCATACCCAGGGTATCTGAATAACAGATCAAATAGTATGGGAGCTGCAAAGGAAGATTCACACTTCTAAGACAGGAAGGCCAGGTGATTTACAGTAGGATGTTTTGCACACAAGCCGAAGAGGAGTCATTTACAATCTCATTCCCGCCTTTGAGACCTCTATCTCGAGTGATCTTTCCCACGCAGATTTGGCCCTTTGATGTCTCTTTGCCTCAGGCTATTTTTGCCTTATGTAAGGACCCAAATTTCCTTTGTTTCCTTGTGCTAGCTAGAATGCCTGGTGGCTCTACATCACTTTGGATTCTGACTAATTCCAACTTGCTGCCATCCTAGTAGCACAGCAGCCTGCGTACAGACTTAACGCAGACTTGTTTTAAGGGGTTGGGAGGTGGGACTTAAGTTTGGGGATGTTTTTACATTGCTCTGTTTTTAAATGTTGTAACCCACCTCGATTGTTGGGCAGAGAGGCAGGCTATAAATAAAAATTATTATTATTATTATTATTATTATTATTAATTATTATCCCTCTTAGCGCTTCCCCAAACAGCCGAGTCCAACACCAGACCATCCAATTGGACCACTCAGAGTCACCACATTGATAGTAAGTATCACCATTGGTGGAGCCTCTTATCTATTCCAATACTCAACCCTTTATTCCTTAGCTCTTATGTGCATGTGTGTGCATGTGCTTGCATTGATGTGTGTTTCCCCTGAATAAAATACAATTAATAGAAAGAATTCTGCCTCTGTGAATTCCCTATTCCAGCACCTCGGTATACAGGTAGGGACGATTCCAAGGGACGATACCAGCACCTCGGTATACAGGTAGGGACGATTCCTGCCTTTGCACTTTCTTCTTTGACCTTCCTTAGTAATTGTTCCAAGTCTATGATGTTTTTCACTAATAGTATGGTGTCATCCACATATCTGTGGATGTTCCTTCCTCCTATGTTCACTTCTACTTCTTCTGAGTCCAAGCCTGCTCTTCAAATGATATTTTCTATATAAAAATTAAACATTTAGGATGATAGAATGCAGCTTTGCTTGACCCCTTTGCCAATTGGGAAATATTCTGTCTTTCCATATTCTGTTCTGACAGTAGCCTCTTGACTTATGTACAGATTTCTCATCAGGATTATCAAATGTAGTGGCACTCCCATGTCTTTAAGAGCCAATCATAGTTTTTCATGATCTATCATATAGGTACACTGAATTCACTGGTTTTACTCCTTGATTCCTGGCATACAGCTCTATATTTGATGGAACACTATATCATAACTATAGGAATGTGGTGGTTTAGTGGTTAAGATGCTGAGTCTTGATGATCACAAGGTCAGCAGGTCAGCAGTTCAAGACTCAAGAACCACATGACAGAGTGAGCTCCCATCACTAGTCCCAGCATCTGCCCACCTAGCAGTTTGAAAGCATATAAAGTGCAAGTGAATAAATAGGCACCACTTTGGTGGGAAGGTAACAGTGTTCCATGCGCCTCAACATTTAGTCATGCTTGCCAACTGACCACACATCTTTGACAAAGATGGCTCTCATGGCTTAGGAATGGAGATGAGCACCACCCTCTACATTCGGACATGACTTGACAACCTTGTCAAAGGGGAAACCTTTACTTTTTAAATTATATCATAACGGTGTATTGACAATTCAGTTCTTTAAGATTCTTGAAATTTCCTGTATTTTGCTGTATTCTGTTTCCGATGAGAGGAAAAGATAAGATGGAAAGCACAATTGAAAATTCAATCTAATATTATAATTTCTGCACAACCATTGACAAAGGACCAGTTGCTTAAACTACTGATTTGTTCTTACTCAATGCCAAATGCAGAAGGAGAGAATTAAATAGCTCTATAAATTATTGACAATATTTTGATGGGTGTATCATATCACTAGATATCACATTACATGATATTCTGTTATAATATCCAGTTTATATTAATAATGTGCTTTATCAAATATAATTTCTGATGCATGGTGACACCAGCCTTTAAAATATTGATGTGAAATAGTTGAGTTAGTTATTGGAGGAGTAAAACGGGCTCATTCTATTGACCATGTGGTATGGTCTCATCTGTGACAACTGCTCTTTCTCATTCCTCTTGTAGCCATTTTGGTGCCTGCAGAGCAGCTGGGGCATTTGTTTTCTGTGGAGAAAACACACGTGCCTTCAACAGGCCAAGACCCCTTGCTGTTCTGTGTTTCCCAGCAGTGTCTTTTAACTAGCAAACAAAACTGTGAGAGGTTCCAGCTCTAGTCTCATAAAACAATGTAATTTACTCACTTGGAGACTATTCCCTTATTAAATAAAAATGGGACAATATAGTAGACAATAGTATGTGGACATTTCTCATATGTCATGACTTCCCACTGAGCGAAAAAACTTCTCTAAGCTTACTATAAAGACAGAATTGCTTTTTATAGGCTATTTGTCTCAGACAGAAAAGCAATGAAGTTAGGCTGTGAAGACAGGAAAGTGACATGGAGTCTACTAATGGAAAGGTTTTCTGTAAAACAACAACACCCCACTTCCTGTGTAAATCTGCCATTGAACTTAATTCATTTCAGATTTAGAGGTGTTTGGGGATATCATTTCTCTTTCATAATCCTTAGTTACCATGAGGGTTGTAGAAGTCTAGGTTTACTTTGAGAAATGTATGTAGAGTTGGATCCAAAGAAATATTATTAGACACAAACTGAGGGGCTTTACTGCCCTCTTTTCCCTTTAGCAGTTATCCAGATCTACTGAAACACCCTCTATTTTTTATTATAATTTTTATTAGTAATCTGAAAATCAACATTTTGCTGCCTGAGGTAAAATCCCCCCCTCTAATACGGGTTTGTCGTTAACCTCCATCAAGTTGACTTTGACTTATGGCAACCCCATGAATGAGAGACCTCCAAATCACCCTATCTTCAACCATAGGTCTTGCAGACTCAGGGCTGTGGCTTCCTTAGCTGCATCTGTACTGAAGAAATAAAATCTGATCTGGTACCACAACAAACTACAATTCTCAGAATCCCATAGCATTGAGCTGTGGCAGTTAAAGTGGTGTCAAACTGGATTATTTCTGCAGTGTGGATGCAGCCCTTGATTGAGTCTAGCCATCTAGAATGTGGTCTTCCTCTTTTCCTATTGTCTTCTACCTTACCAAGCATTATTGTCTTCCTAGTGAGTCATGTCTTCTCATGATCAACTTAGGATGACCCAAAGGGAACATATTATGAGATTTTCTGAGACTGAGAGTGTGTGATTTGTTCAAGGTCACCTCTAGGACCCCTTTATTTGTCTTTTTCAGCAGTACGTGGCATCCATAAAACTTTTCTCCAGCACCACATTTTATATGAGTTGATTCTCTTCCTGTCAGCTTTCTTAATCATGAGATCCATCTTAATGAAGCCAAATCAGAGTGAGGGCAATGCCATCTGTCAGCATTCCAGAAGGGAGGGAAAGGCACCTTTTAGCAATAGTGTGATTGCTGCTAAACATGATGTGGTCACAATAATAATAATAATAATAATAATAATAATAATAATAATAATAATGGGGGGGGGGAGAAAAGATCTCTGAAGTCCCAGCCTCAGTTCTGAGGTGAGAGAGAACACTTCTGTAAAGATATTTCACCTGCTTTACTTCAGGTGGCAAATTATTATTTCCCCCGCTTGTTGTTACTCACTGGACTACCATGCACTTCTGAAAGTTGGACATCATGATTCTATAAGGTGAATATATACATCATTTCTCATTTGATTGGGACTCTGGAAAAAAAAAGGAGTTTCTTGATTTTCCTCTTTTTAGTTCCCTTCTTATTTGTGTGTGTGTGTGTATGTGTGTGCTGTTGGGGTGTGTTGGGGAGGATCATATAGAAAATGGGAGGTCTGTGCCTATTTCTCTCTCCGGCCCAGCAGTCAGAGGGCAGACAATCTCATTCTGAAAAAAAATCCTTCAACAGCTGAGGAATAATTGTAGTTTGAGTCAAATTATTATTAAATAATAATGAAGCCATTCCCAATAGCTGGAAGAATTACAGGAGATCCAAATGTACTAAGCCACTGCTTGCCAGAGTCATAGACACTAGAGATTGCAAATGGTTTTTAGGCTTTGCTGGTTCCACATAACTCATAGAGTACTACTGAAATCCAGCCATGCCTTCTACATTTTGTGAGAACAACTAAAGTTTGACTTGACTTCATGGCACTAGGCAAACACATACATGGACAGGCATATAGAATATCTGTTTAACATTCCTCGTGTCAGACATCTCATTTACATCAGGGACTCAGTCATACTACACAATTATAGTGCTATTATTCCAGTTTAACTGCCATGATTCCACCCTATAGGATCCTGGGGTTCATAGTTAATGAGGCACTGGAATGCTCTGGCCAAGAATTTTAAATGCCCCTCCCTAGATTGCCAATCCCAAGATTCCATACTAGAGAACCATGGGTATTAAAGTGGAATAATAGCACTATAATTCTGTAGTGTGAATGGACCCAGTAGCATCACTAGGGTTGGTGTCATTCATGCTGTCACCCCCAAGCTTGGGGCCTTCGGGCCAATGGCCCCTCAAAAGTAGATTGGGCTGCTATGCAAGAGAGAGGTTCCAGTCCACTTACAACTGATGGCTGGTGGACCAGGGCACTTGAAGGGACTTTCCATGTCCTCGGTTGCTCCAGTCTATCCACCTTGTTTGCAAGTCCTGAAGGTGTCCAGGTGCCATTTGGCAATAGGAGAGGCCTCCAGGAGTTCACTGTGTTGTGGCCTCCTTGCTGCCTCCAGACAGGTGGACCCAGTCCTTCTCAAGACCTTCAGTCTCCAGGAGTCCTGGTCTACTTGCAGAGAGGCATGGCAGTATACTCCACACCAGAAGGCAGACACCCCCTCTGAGGTGTCACCCAGCATGGTCTGCACCTCCCAAGCCTCCCTAGAAATGCCCTTGGATAGGCCCTGAGGATCTTGAATCCTAGTGATTGATCTTAATTAGGGTGGACTCAATGAATCAATTATGGAATGGTGAGTTAACATGTAAATAATATGATAATGTAACTATATTTTAAATTTTGTTCAATCTGAACTTCCAGAGGTATCTGCTTTAACTTTTGTAAGCTGCCTTGGGTCCCAGACTGCTGGGATATAAATAAATATAATAATAGATAAATCCACTTCATTCAAGTTGAAATTAACTATAGGAGATGGGCCTTTGGGTAAATAGAATGCAGCATGGGCGTGTCTTATGTGCCCAGCAGGTGGCAGATTTTTAAAATAAGATCTAAGTAAAGACATCAATATGGTTAGGAGAAAACTTTTTAAAATGTAGCTCATTTACTGTAATAAACAGTGGCTGAATAGTTGACTTTATTAGTTTTGCATACCACTTCTGCAGAAGTCTCTATTTATCATCAAAAATAGATCAGGAGAGAAAACATAGAATCCTAATTCATAGTCACCAAAAACATATATTTTGGACATTTAGATCACCAAAATGATGAACACTATAACTGAGGTTTATCAAATAGAGAGGTAATATCCTAATTATTTTATTATATCATTATACTTTTGATTCCATGTTGGTAATGGATTCCATGACAACAGAGCTTCAAAGTATATATTGAAAAGTTCTACAGCAGACAATGGAACTAAACTTATTTTCTTTCTTTCTTTCTTTCTTTTTTTGTCTCTTCAGTTGAAATGAACAGGTTACATTATTTTTCTTCTGAGTTTAGTTTGTGATCAAAAACAAAACTAAAACCTTTTACTGTTTTGCATTAATAGATGTCTGGCAGTGTTCTACCTTTAAAAACAAACTTAAAATAATTATAAATAAATAAGTTAGTAACGCCTGTGTATTTGTAAGCACACAGGGCTGTCATGGATACATAACCTTTGACAATCAATTAGAGGTTTTGTAACCAGTTAAAATACTGCCTGACTGCAGAGCAGTTATTCAATATTTCCTGTGGAGCATCTGTAGATATGAACAATACTGAAAACATTCCACACTGTTTGAGCAAAGGCCCAGCTGGAGGACAATACTTTCCTACTTATGTTATGTATTTTGCATTGCATTATATTGAAATTGCCTCTTGGGCAACATTCATGCGTAACTTTCACTAACTAATTCATGGAAAAGGAGTAAAATAAACTTTTCTATTTCCTGGTGGAAATTTTCAATTACTAAAATACACACACTTATGGGGAGGGATGCATGCCTATTTTCTTTAGATTTTTAGTAAAAATTGATTCCAAATTTTGATCATTAGATGAGATCATTGTCTTATTCATTCCTTTGTTCATTTATATAAAGTATTTTTAACACTCTTCATCTATAAAGGACTGCAGAGTAGCTGGAAAAGCAATCAAAAACTCAAGATGGCTAAAAAATCTGAGAAGTGATTTTTTAAAATTGTCATCATCATCACTGCTACCACCACCACTGCCACTGTCACCATCATCGTGTTCTGGTTGTATTTTGTGAAAAAAATATCCTTAGATAGATATAGATTAAATTTTCCAGTAATCACCATCATGTAAAATAGCCATGCATTCAGAATGTGTAGTTATCTATCTCTACATTTATGTGAAGCAGGAGACATTTTAGACAAGTAACATGGAGATGAACTTTCAGAGTGAGAACAATAATGGCTGCTTGGATTGCAAAGTGGATAGGTAGAGAAAGTTCTTCCAGGATAATCACTGGCTTTGGAAAGCAGTTGTGGATGAGAAAAATTACAGTGATCTTATCAGATATCCAGAACATTCAGAATACAATTCCCAAAGGGCATCAGATAACCTGGACAAAACACATCTCATGTGCTGGCAAGGAACAAACTCAACCATTCTGCTGGATTCAAGAATTGTTATGGTACAAAGAGAATCAGCACAAAGATTTCTAGAGCCTCGTTCCCACTATAATTTAAAATGAATTGCTTATTGGGTTATATGTCTGTCATTCTCACTTGAAACCAGTTCCAAACTGACTTCACTCGGTTTCAGTCATGATGAAGCGAGCCAAATGCAAAAGAACTGCTCTTTCCTGACACTAGTTTTTTGGTGGTTCTTTTGAAAAGAAGCAATTAACAAGTGTGTTCAGCAAGTGGGAATGAAGGACCTGAATTACATCAAACTGAAGGGGAGGGATTACTGTGGCAGAGGGCTGGCACATCCCTCACCAATTTTTGAGGAAATCCACCATTTCTCCCCTCCCCTTTCCCAGGACCCATCCTACATCCCAACCTTCTGTCCAGGAGGAATTCCAAAACGCCCTCCATTCTGAGCTTGACTAGGAAGCATGTCTTTCAAGTCTGCAAGGCTGGGAGGGCACCACCTCGACTCCCATGTCCTCCAAGTCCTGCAAGGCTGGGAGGGCAGCACCTCATCCAGAGGAGAGTCCCCCCTATGACACCCAGGGCTGATGCATTCCAGGGGAGAGTCCTCCATATGGCACCCATGGCTGCATGCATCCCAGGGGACTCAAAAGAGAAGCTTCACATGCTTGAAAAGAACACAAAATAAACAAAAAGCTACATGAAGCAATACCAATGACATAAAATTCTCAGGAAGCCTAATAAGGCAGACATTAGAACGATGTGAAATTATTTACATGTAATTAACATTTAAAAAAAGGAAAAGGGGGAAGGGGAAAATTTACTATGCTTTTGTTAGGATATGCATAAAAAGAGTTTTCATGCATACATGAACCCTCAAGATGAAAATAAAGTCGATTTTCACATCAACTGAATGTATACTACAAAAAAGATTTCTGCTTTGAATGACCTGTGTTACTTATAAATTATCACAATTATACCATTTCCATCTAACCTCATTGATTAAAATCTCATCCTCAGTGATTGGTGTGTATGTGTGTCTTCAGGTCAGCTGTTGATGTATGGCAGCCCCATGATCTGAAAGTCTTGATAGCTTCTTGTGCATCTGTTGAAATGGATTTCTAGTTTACAAAAGTAGTGGCATAATAAATTCCTTGGCCATAAGATTTTTTTACCACCGGAGACTAAGAAATAGTGCACATTAAATTGAGGCACTGCCCTGGCTCAGTGCTAGGGAATCATGGGAACTGTAATTTATTGTGGCACCAGAGCTCTCTCACAGAGAAGGCTCAATGTCCCAGAAAAAAATACAGTTCCCATGATTCCCTAGCACCGAGCCAGGGCAGTGCCTCAATTTAATGTGCACTATTTCTGGCAGTCTGCTTAGGCCTTAACATAGCTACCCCTTTAGAAAATTATTTTAAAGGATTCTATAAGTTAGTAGTAATAGCAATGACTATTGAAATAAGTGTTATGAGCTGCATGATTTTTTGTGGACCAAAATACTTGTATTTTGCTTTGGATACATATGCATGTGTGTGTGTGTGTAAATGTGTGTATATACGCATTTATTGTTTTGGTTATTGACATATTCCTTCAAATTGACACCCATTTAAGGCAACCTCATCACAGGGCTTTCTTTTCAAGATTTACTCAGAGGAGGTTTTCCATTGCCTTTTCTAAGTCTGAGAGTATATGACTTCACCAAGTTCACCAAGTAGGTTTCTACAGCTGAGCGGGGATATGAATCCTGTTCTTTTAGAATCCTAGTCCAACACTTAAACAGTTATACCACACTAGTTCTCATATATATTATAAGTATATTAATTCGATTACTACTAATGGCAATGGACTATGCCCTCCTAGTTTCAAGTATCTGTATTATTTTTACTTTGCTTGGAATATGATTAGATATAATGAGAATTTAGGATTCAATGAAGACATAGACACTTAATTGTGAAGATTTAGCATGATTTTACAATCTGATTAAGCTAAAAATGTTTCAACTTACAGCTTTTTCAGGCAAACATAATAGACTTTATTCAATAAGTATGCCTAATCAGGTGTTGCATGGGAAGATATATGGTACTTCCTTTTAAAATAAAAAAGGTTATGTTTTCAAGTGGTACGTTCCTCAGGTACTTTTGCAATAGTTTTGGAATAATTTTCACATGGTGCCATGTATATTTGGCTTTTGTAAGAGATGGATGAAAGAATGCTTCTGAAGCTTAAGTATGCTACATTTAAAAGACCTTAACATCATAATTGAACACAGCTGAACATTTTTCTATGTTTTTAACTATATTATAATAATGTTAATCAATTTAATTTGAGTCTATCCATCTGTAATGTGGCCCTCCTCTTTTCCTATTGTCTTCTACCTTAGTAAGCATTGTTGCCCCTTCTAGTGAATCATGTCTTCTCATCATATGGCCAAGATATGACAATCTCAGTTTAGTCATCTTGGCTTTTAGGAAGAGTTCAGACTTGATTTGTTCCTGTTGTTATGTGCCTTCAAGTCATTGCCAACCTATGGCAACCCTAAAGCAACCCTGTCACTGGGTTTTCTGGGACTGAGAGTGTGAGATTCACCCAAGGTCACCTGTAGGACTCCTTTACTTATATTTGTAGTAGTCTATGGTATCTGTAGAACTCTTATCCAGAACCACATTTCAAATGAGTTGATTCTCTTCCTGACAGATTTTTTGACTGTCCAGCTTTCACAACCATACATAGAAATGGGAAAGACTACAGTATGCACAGTCCCGACTTCAGTATTCAATTATCTATCTTTACACTTGAGGATCTAACCTAGTTCCTTCATAACTATCCCTCCAAATCCTCTCTTCTTCTAATTTCTTAATTACAGTCTCCATTTTGATTTATGACTGAACCAAGGTGTAGAAATTCTTTGTCTATTTTAATGTCTTTGCCATTCACTTTGAAGTTATGTAATTAATCTGTGGTAATTATTTAAAATGTTCAATTATACCACTGGTTTTTCACTTTCTTCCTTGACTTTTCTCAATAATCATTCCAAGTCTTAGCAATTTTAAGCTGGAAATATGGTGAGTAACCATATGGAGATGAACCCCAAATTATAACAAATGAATCTGCAATAAAGTAAATGGGGAAAAATAAATCACAGGGAACAGATGATATCCCAATTGAACTACTACAGTGCCTACAGACAGATGCAACTTCAGTGCTAACTGGAATATGCCAACAAATATGGAAAACAAAGTGGTGGCCGACAGACTGGAAATGCTCAATGTACATACCAATTCACAAGAAAGGAGATACAAAAGACTGTAGCAACTATAGCACATTAGGACTAATCTCACATGCAAGCAAAATAATGCTCAAAATTCTGCAGCATAGACTCCAACCATACATGGAGAAAGAAATTCCAAAGGTGCAAGCAGGATTCAGAAAAGGAAGGGGCACTAGGGACCACATTGCAAACATAGGATGGCTAATGGAGCACACCAAAGAATTCCAAAAAAGAATCAGCATGTGTTTCATAGACTACAGTGAAGCATTTGATTGTATAGATCACAAAAAGCTATGGAATGCACTCAAAGACATGGGAGTGCCACTACATCTGATAGTCCTGATGAGGATTCTGCACCAAGGACAGCAGGCCACCATCAGAACAGAATTTGGGGAAACAGAGTGGTTTCCAATAGGCAAAGGGATCAGGCAAGACTGCATCCTATCACTCTACTTGTTTAACTTATATGCTGAAATCATCATAAGAAAAGCAGAATTAAAATCAGAAAAGGAGGGAGTTAAGATAGGAGGAAACAACATTAACAACATAAGGTATGAGGACAACACCATATTATTAGCAGAAGACATTCAGGAATTGGAACAGTTAATAAGAAAGGTCAAAGATGAAAGTGCAAAGGCAGGTCTGATGCTGAACATAAACAAACAAAAAAATGACCACAGAAGAAATACACAAATTCAATCTAGACCATGAGGAATTTTAATTAGTTAAAGAATTCCCATATCTAGGATCAAACATTGACCAGAATGGAGAATACAGTCAAGAAATAAGAAAAAGACTAGGAATGGCAGGCAGTTATAGGGCAGCTGACAGTCATAGGTCAGCTATGAAAGAACTGGAAAAGATATTGAAGAGCAAAGACATACAACTGAGCACTAAAGTCAGAATCCCCCAGGCCATTTTATTCACAGTTACCATGTACGGATGTGATAGCTGGACGGTGAAGGAAGCAGACAGAAATGAAATCAACTCATTTGGTCCTGGAAAGAGTACTTAGGATACCATGGAAGCTAAGAAGACAAACAAATGGGTTCTTGAACAGGTTAGACCAGGGCTCTCCTTGGAAGCAAAGATGATCAAATTGAGACTATCGTACTTTGGCCACATAATGAGAAGGCATGGATCACTAGAAAAAACAATAATGCTAGGAAAGGTAGAGGGTAGAAGAAAGAGAGGAAGATCACAAACCAGATGGATAGACTCAATCAGGGGGATTATGGGGAAGGCTGGCAGGATCTGGGCAAGGCAGGAAGATAGGGATTCTTGGAGATGTCTTATCCACAGGGTTACCATGAGTTGGAACTGACTCAAGGACAAATAATAATAATAATAATAATAATAATAATATTTATTTATATCCCGCCCCTCTGCCAGGCAATCGGGGAGGCGTACAACATTACAAAACATCAAAGCAATACATCAAATTAAAATCCCATCCCTCCTTCACCCACCCACCCATCCCCCCAAACATACAAGCAAATTAGATAACAATAATTAAAAATACAATTTAAAAAGCATATTTTTCCTGTCTTGTGGTCCTCCAAGAACTATAAGATGGCAAAATAGTCCTCTATGGCGAAGGTGTTCCCAGCGGCGTTGTGTAGCTGTCGGCGCTCTTCCGGCATCCACAGGGGTGGAGCGGAGGAGGGGCTGCTCAGTCCGCTCAGCTGGTCTCTCAGAGCTGGTCTTCCGGGGCTGGTAAGTGGTCCTCCATGGCCTGGAGGACGCTGCCACTCGCCAGGTGGTGCAGGCGAGGATGTCCTCGGCAGCACTATATATCCTCTGGCGTCCACAGGGGTGGACCGGAGGAGAGGCTGCTCAGTCCGCTCAGCTGGTCTCCCAGAGCTGGTCTTCCAGGGCTGGTAAGTGGTCCTCCATGGCCTGGAGGACTCTGCCGCTTGCCAGGTGGTGCTAACAACAACAACAACAACAACAAGTATGGTGTCATCTTCATATCATAAATGGTTGATGTTCCTCCCGTCAATATGCAGACTTCTTTCCTCAGAGTCTAATCCAGCTATTTGTATGATATATTCTATATATAAATTAAACAGATTCGGTGATAAAATGCAATCTTTTTTGACCTGCTAACCAACTGAAAATCATTATGTTTCTCCATAGTCTGTCCTGACAGTGTATTCTTGTTCTCAATCTAGGTTACACATCTGAATGATCAAATGTTGTGGTGCACCCATTTCTTTTAAAGCCAGCCATAGTTTTAACATTTAGTAGTATCATGCTGGTATTGCCTGTTTGTCATATGCCACAATTTATCATGACATAAATACCAACAAGTGATAAAACATACACATGGAGGATAGACAAAACTATTAACCAGCTCCAGTTGAATTTTAATCACTTCCCAAATATCAATGCAGTAGTCTGCATCATATCTGAATATAATTTCATCTTTGTGGGAAACTGGCCCACAAACATATTTTTGTCTTACAATTCCCATAGCCCACCATTGGCGATGTTGGCTAGGGCAGATGGGAATTGTAGGTCAAAACATCATGGAAGGCTATCGTTGCCCAGTTCTGAATACATCTTTGCCATATAATTGGAGTTTTGCAGTCAGCTGGAGTTGTGCAGTTGTTTCGTATAAGGATCCAGAAGCGCCAATAAACTGAAGATGAATCCTCACAAAATCAATTCACTGTGGATTAATGTTTCTTAGATATGGAAAGCATATCCTCCACCAGTCTTTATATGGCAGGGACAGTCCCAATTAATCCTCGGTTGTCTCATTTTTTTCCAGCTGATTTTAAAATTTCCCATTAGGCATAGGGAACAGCAAACTGCTGAAGCCTCTCATAGCTTATCTGTTCTTTCTCATTAATAAATTTTGCCTTCTTGATCACACTTTGATGTTGCTTGGTCACACACATCCTGATTTTCACCTGAGAAATGTTGGGGGGTATGGAGAAGGGGTGTTCAATCTATTTTGATAGGACTGCCCTCTTCCCGAAGAAAGAAGTTTGCACCTTGGGAGATGTTCCTAGATGAGCTTTCCTGGGCTGTTTTCAGCCTAGGAGAGAGCTTTTTCAACCAGGAAGTAAACTGGAGGTCAATAGAGCCCTGTCACAGAATCTTCTATTGCACCCATGAAGACATCTGTTACGAAAAAAGCTGCCGCTGCTGCTGCCAACCCAAGATCTTGAAAAGAAACATTCCTGGTGTCTGGGAAGGAGTATCCAATCAAAAATCCACCAAACTGTCAGAGCTGGCTTTGGATTCACTGAATTGGAAGCTGTTCTGGAATCCTCAGCTACTCCTGGCTAAATGAAATAACCCCCCCCCCCCCGAATCTCTCATCAGGGGCAAATGTGGAAACAAAGATTAAACTGAAAATCCTGCAGAAGAAAAAAAAAGCCATAACTTCTTCCCTGGCTGATACACTCACAAGGTAGATCTGCTGGTACTGTTAGTCTGCCATAGCCCACCCAGAATCATCCAATACATTCCATTGAGTTCAGTGGGACCTACTCCCTAAAAGAGCTTAGGAAAGCTGCTTTTTGGAGTTCTCAGAACTTTCAGTCACCATGGGCAAAGTAGCTGAGGGATTCTCAGAGTTATGATCCAACAAGCTTTGCTCTTAGTTAAATGCGCATAGGAACGCAGCCTTTGTATTTTTAACATACCAATGTGAGTGTATGTGACAGACTTTTATGTCACTCAAAACAGATTTTTCATGACTATATCCCCCTCCCCTACCAGATTAAAACATGCATACAGAGAACAATCATCTCTGGCTGTCATTCTGTTGGTAGGGCAGGGGTGTGTGTGGATTGTTCTATATTTATTTTCTGTCAGCCTCAAAAACATTTCAATCACTGCCTGGATTTGTTCCACATTTGAATGTAACTTTAGTTTATTATTTTGAGTTATTTTTTAACACTGAAGCACTGAAGAGAATATAGGCAACAGTAGGGTGGGCAGGAAACTGAAATGTCATAAGGGAGACTCTCTAAACAAAACACCAGTGTATTTAAACAGTGAGTGGGAAGGAACCAATGAGCCATTAACAACAGAATCTTTTCCTACAGACATCCTGCTTAGTTTTTTTTTTCAAAAATACATATGTCAAAGAAGATAAATTGCCAACAGAAACAGAACCAAATAGTTTCACTAACACCAGCAGTAAGTGCTGAGGCTGGGATGGAACTGATTTCCAAATGGCTGTGTTGCCATCTGCAATAGGGGGCAAGTATCTGGGATAAGCCAGAGATCATACTAGCACATCAACATTCTGGTGCTACAGTTTTTAAAAGTTTTCCATGTAGAGCAGAACTGAAGTTGAGATCAGTAATAAAGTGGGCAGCTCCACTGGTGTTTAATAAATCTTGTCCGCCTCCCCAAATTTATTGAGATATTTGTTAGTTCTGTGATGCTGCACAACCACTATGGTAATCAAAGCCAATATTTTCTTGCCCAGTATTAGAAGGTCAGGAAATCACACTATGCCCATGTAGTGTTGTGGGCAGAGTGTTGCATTAGAATTGAGAAAATGTGCGTTTAATCAAGTTGTCAATCCATGGTTCCAGCAACCGTGGGTACAAGTAACTATTAGTTTTCTTTCTTCTTTCCTTTTGTTCTTAGGATATTCACATGTCCTAGTTTATAATGTACTAGTTTACAGAGAAAATCCAAAATCTATGAAGGAATGATACTTTTATGGTCCAGGCCAAAATGCACAAAAAATTGAATAATAAAAGTATCACACCTTTGGATTTTTTGTTTTGTTTTATTTTGCTGTATGGCCAGCACAGATATCCCTGAATATGTTTCCTAGTTTATAGGTGACAATCATCTATTTGAAAATTTCCTCTGAAAAACTATCACATCAAAATTCAATTTATATTTAAAAAGCCATATTAAGAAAGGAGAGCAAAGTCCTTGTAATTCCCCATCAACAGTTACCATCTAAACAGGCCACAAAGCAGACACATAGCTATTCTGATCACCATCTTCTCCACCATAATTGGACATGTGAAGTTGTATATAACTTATGTGAATTTGCTTCCAACTTCATGTGTGTCTGTATGTGTCTTCAAGTCGCCTGTTGACATATGGTGATCCCATGGATTTCATAGGATTTTCTTAGGCAAGGAATACTCAGTGGTGGTTTTGCCAGTTCCTTCCTCTGAAATATTGCTTACAGTACCTGGTATATCTGGTATATTTCTGAGAAACAAATGGTTCCCAATTGGCAAAGGGGTCAGACAAGACTGCATCTTTTCACCGTACCTGTTTAAGTTATATGCAGAACATATTGTAAGGAAAGCAAGCTTGGATACAGAAGGAGTGAATGTAGGAGGAAGGAATATCAGCAATGTAAGATACGCAGATGACACCATAATACTAGCAGAAAACCTCCCAACCTGGAACACCTACTAAGGAAGTTCAAGGAAGAAAGTGCAAAGGCAGGTTTACTGTTGAACATAAAGAAAACAAAAATAATGACTATGGGGAATCTACACAAATTGAACCTAGACAATGAAGAAATAGAAATAGTTCTCATACCTGGGATCAAATATTGACAGCAACAGGGATTACAGCCAGAAAATTAGAAGAAAATTAAGAATGGGGAGAGTGGCTATGAAAGAGCTAGAAAAGCTCCTAAAATTCACAAATATACAACTAAAAGTTAGAATCATACAAGCCATTGTATTCCCTATTACCATGTGAGCTGGACAATTAAGAAACAAGATAGGGGAAAAAATCAATTTATTTAAGATGTGGTGTTGGAGAAGAGTGCTGAGGATTCCGTGGATAGCCAAAAAAGACAAACAAGTGGGTCCTACCTGGAAGCCAAGATGAAAAAACTGAGGCTATTGTACAGCAGGCATATCATGAAAAGGCACAACTTATTGGAAAAACAATAATGCTAGAAAAGGTGGAGGGGAGTAGAAAGAGAGGAAGGCCACATGCTAGATGGATGGACTCTATTAGGGAGGTCATGGGTATAAGTTTGCAGGAATTAAGCAAAGCAATAGAGGATAGGGAGTCTTGGAGATGTCTCATACACAGGGTCACAAAAAACAACAACAACACACACACACACAAAAAAACACCTGGTATATACCCATCCTATAAATCTGAATTGACACATGTACCCCATATGCAAATCTGTGCCCTCTTTTGTCCTTTTTGGGGTGCTTACACATTTCATCATTTTTGCTGATGCCTACATTCTTAGAGGTAAAAGCCTATACTAAGCAGTTGCTAGTACACATGTGCCACTATGAGTGTAGGAATAGAATATATTCCTTTAATTTTCTATTTGTTGGTCTAGCTACACACTCTCTCTTCTTGCAGGCTGCAGTTAGTCTCAGTTTTGTATTCTGCAGTTTTTTTCTCTGTAGCATGTTTGAAAAATACATGTTACAAGGCCTGTCGCTATGTAATGTTGTATTTTTTTAATATTTGTAAACCTACTTCATATGTTTTTATCAATGATGGCTAAACCTGCTTTATTTTCTCCACCAGACCTATGTATGTGGGGGTGGCATGGGACTGTTGTTGCTCACCTTTTGCTTGTGAATAATAATTACTCTGCTTGTGAGATACTATACTATTATCTTCCCATTTCTCAATATAAATGGGATACTTATTTAATTCCATGCTTGATTCCTAGTAGTGCATCTATACTGCAGAAATGATGCAGTTTGACATCACTTTAAGTGATGTAGCTCCATCCTATGGAATCCTGGGATTGTAATTTTACAAAATCTTTAGCCTTTTCTGCCAAAGAGTGCTGGTATCTCACAAAGGTACGAATCCCAGGATTCTATAAGATGGAGCCATGGCAGTTAAAATGGTGTCAAACTGCATTATTTCTATAGTGTAGATGTATCCTAAGGAGTCAGAATGAAGTGCTTTCCCCCTCTACTAAGAATAATGCTAGATTAACTTGTATTATATCTTCCTCTACTTATATCTCTGTCTGTACTATCTATCTATTACTTTTTATTAGTACTAATCTCTATGTAGGTCTCTCTGTCTGTCAGCCTATCCATCTGTTTCCTTTTGCTGGTGCTGCTTCAAGCGCTCTCTGCTCCCTTCCCTACCAAAGCAAGAGAGGATTTATGGGTGCTAAATGTCACTGAAACATTGCAAAAAGCCCCAACCCAAGCTGCTCTGCAGCTTAGCATACATGGCTATAGCAAACCCCATCCTAGTGAGTTGGAAGCATATCACTCTGAGCATCTGCATCACTCCTCCTTGGAGAGCGCATACTAATCATCTCTCTTCATGGTCAGTAACCACATAAGGACAGCACCAGACGATGCCAGTGGTTTTGGTCCTGTAGCATTTATGTGCTTTCCTGAAAAAGAGAGCCATGCCAGGGAATATTCGTCAGCCCTGTCTGTTGGTCTCCTCTCTTGATTGAGGCAGATGTTTATTTTCCATCTGCACTATATGTCAGCGCAACTGTAGCCTTCATCTGGCAGAGGGGGCCTCTAATAATATGAGGCCATTGCATGAAACTGCCGGAGAGATTGCTCTGGTGAATAAAAATCAGGTTTGAGCGGGAAACATTTACTCTTCATTTTAAACAGCCCTTTTAACAAATGAAAATTTCCCTCCTTATACTTTTGCCAAGCATAGGGCCATGTTTATTTCCAGCTATATGGGTCACGGAGGATTCCCAGCTGTTAGATAGAGTCAGTTGTGCATTGCTGCACTCAACAACATCTGTTTCACAAAAACAGTATCCAGCTTTTAGCGCTCAAATGGAGGTTATACCATATGCCAGCAGACCACTTAGTTTTTACCTTGGGAACCAACTTTACACTAGTCAAGGTAACAGACGAAGGACTGAGTATTTAAATGGTAACAGGCTTTGGTTGCATCTTCATTCGCTCCAACTATATATAGTAAAAATGAGTTTTGAGCACACACCACAAGCTGTTCCTCTCTTCAATTATTCATTGGGAGAAAGTTTGTTTGCAAAACCGTTCAAAATGTTATTCGAGATCGACTCTGATATTGGAAGTGGCACCATAAGATGCTTTGGCAAGCACAGAATCATGTTAAAATGTCAAGCGATATCAGCAATCAACAAAGACAGATCAGGCTGAGAAACCTTTTGCCAGCAAACAATATTTTTAAAAGCTGTTACAGTGCAGAGGGCTTTGTAGTCTCAAAGAACATTTTAAATACATTTCTTGTTTTGTTTTGTTTTGTTCTATGAGCAAATTGTTGTTTTCTGTTATGATTTGTACAGTGGACCCTTGGTATATTCTGGGGTGTGGTTCCAAGAACCCCTGTGGATACCAAAATCCATAGATGTTTGAGTTTATTATATACAATGGTGTAGTAAAATGGTGTCCCTTATATAAAATGGCAAAATCTTTGGGGAGTTTAAATATATATATATTTTCAAGTTGTGGATTGTTAAATCCATCGATGCAGAATCCATGGATATGGAGGGCTGACTGTATTTTATTAACACACATCTTCTGTTCCTTACCAAGTGTTCATCATTTAATGCTTAGAAAATAAATTTAGTGAAAATATATGTTTATTTCATTTTCTGTATTCTCATCAGTTTACCTATGTCCAAGAACAACTTACAGAAGCACTAGTAATAAAACAGCAATAAACAGGGAAAATATATATGTGCATTGCATCCTTAAATGTAAAATGTCTTTCTAATTATCAAATCTCATCAAAAGAACATTAGTATAAAAATCTATTGTGGCACCAGTGAAATCCCAGCAAGATCAGATTGAGATAAATCTCATAGGTAGTACTGATTCTAGAGTCCCCAATGGACCAATTGACCTAACTAGCCTAAGCAAGCAAGCTGCTCTGCATTCTGTAGACAGATTTTGAAGCTCAGAGATTGTGTAATTCCACAGGAAAGAATGCAAGACTGGATAAGCCATACCCTTCTGTGTTGTTGATAGCTGCCCTTGAGTCAGTTCTGATTCATGGTGACCATGTGGATGAGACATCTCCAAGAATCCCCATCTTCCACTGCCTTGCCCAAACCCTGCAAGCCTTTGCCTATAACCCCCCTGATCGAGTCAATCCATCTGGCTTGTAGTCTTCCTCTTTTTCTTCTACCCTCTACCATTCCTAGCATTATTGTTTTTTCTAGTGATCCATGCCTTCTCATTATGTGGCCAAAGTACGATAGTCTCAACTTGATCATCTTTGCTTCCAAGGAGAGCCCTGGTCTGACCTGTTCAGGAATGCATTTGTTTGTCTTCTTGGCTGTCCATGGTATCCCAAGTACTCTTCTCCAGCACCACATTTCAAATGTAATAATAATAATAATAATAATAATAATTTATTTATATACCGCCCTATGGCGGACCAATCCGGGCGGTGAACATAATAAAATACAATAAATACAATCTAAAACAACCTAATTCCCTCCTCCCCCCCTTAAAAAGCTATTAAATCGAAATTGATTAAAAGCAGATTACATTTAACTGTAACAATATAAATTTATAAAAATTGTGCATACAAACCAACAGCCCTTGCTAAAGGGAATTAAGAAATATTTATTAAGGACATCTCAAGATCTCAAGTCTCGAGGTCTCGAGGCCGAGTTAATTTTCTTTCTGTCTGCTTTCTTTACTTTCCAGCTCTCACATCATTACCAATGTAAATGGTAATTGTGAACACAATGGCCTAGATGATTCTGACTTTAGTGCTCAGTTGTATGTTTTTACTCTTCAGCATTTTTACCAGTCCTTTCACACTTGCCCTATGATTGTCAGCTGCCCTATAGCTGCCTCCCATTCCTAGTCTTTTTCTTATTTCTTGACTGCATTCTCCATTCTGGTCAATGTTTGATCCTAGATATGAGAATTCTTTAACTATTTCAATTTTCTCATGGTCTAGATTGAATTTGTGTATTTCTTCTGTGGTCATTATTTTTGTTTTCTTTATGTTCATCATCAGACCTGGCTTTGCACTTTCATCTTTGACCTTTCTTAATAACTGTTCCAATTCCTGAATGTCTTCTGCTAATAATATGGGGTCGTCCACACATCTTAGGTTTTTAATATTGCTTCCTCCTATCTTAACTCCCCCTTCTTCTGATTCTAATTCTGCTTTTCTTATGATGGTTTCAGTATATAAATTAAACAAGTAGAGTGATAGGATGTAGCCTTGCCTGACCCCTTTGCCTATTGGGAACCACTCTGTTTCCCCAAATTCTGTTCTGACAGTGGCCTCTTGTCCTTGGTACAGATTCCTCATCAGGACTATCAGATGAGTGGCATCCCCATGTCTTTGAGTGCATTCCATAGCTTTTCATGATCTACACAATCAAATGCTTTGCTGTAGTCTATGAAATGCATGCTGATTTTTAAAATTCTTTTGTGTGCTCCTATGTTTGCAATGTGCTCCCTAGTGCCCCTTCCTTTTCTGAATCCTGCTTGCTGGAATTTCTCTCTCCATGTATAGTTGGAGTCTATACTGCAGAATTTTGATCTTTATTTTGCTTGCATGTTAGATTAGTGCTATTGTGTGTTACCTTCTGTGTTACTAAAGTGAAAACAGGGACACAGTTATGAAATACCTTTCTTTCTATACCTTTCCAAGATGAAAAGAAGTCTGAATGCATCAGCTTGACTGCCCATTTGACTAAATTTGCATTCCATTTCAGAGCCCTAATGAAGAAAAGAATAAATCATAAGAGAGGGACTAGAACTGCCAGGAATCTACTGGCTATCAGGCATGTAGGTGTATCCAGGCTGACTTGGATCTTTGCCACTCCTTTTTGGGGCAGCTTCAAGGTGGATTGGGGCTGCGGTGTGTGGTTGCTGCAGCCCCAATCTTTCTTTGGAAGGGATGGCTTCAAGCAGTCCCTTCAGGGACGTCTGTTCCAGACCTACATCTGCTTTTCTTTGTTGGCTGGAAGCTGTTAGTGCAACAGCTTCATGGACTGCCATGATGGCTCAGTTGGAGTGGAAGACCAAGTATGCATCAAGGCTTCAGGTCAACTTTCTTCATGTCCACATGAGAGAGTTTTGGGGAAGGTTACTGTTTGGATTACAATTCCCAGAATCTGCTATGCTGGGTGAGGTTACTAAGAATTCTAATCTAAAAAGTAACTTTCCCATGCTTTTCATATATGCAATGTAGCCACATCAGGTCTCCAGTTTCCATAATAACTGGACAACCACAAGCATCTTTTTTGTCTTAGCAAAGCCTTTCAATTACCAATAAGAAAAGCTGAAAAGCTGGGTGTATCCCTTCTATTCTCTTGTGGCTAATTTTTTACATTGTTCTAATTTTAAAAATCCTTTAGATGTTTCATCTACTAAATAATAACTCCTTTAGTCATTCTATTTGGTATATTTACAGTGATTTTATTATAACACTCTTTTTTAAAAAAATATAAAATAAAGTATTGACTGAAAGTTTTATCTAGCTAGCTAACTGGTTGATTATAGATCTGGAAATATTGTCAAGTAAAACTTGTAGTGGAAATGTTTAAAAATGGTTTTTTAAAGAATATATAAAACCAAGCTGGTTTTCCAGGTGGGTTTTCCCCAGCTCTCGTAGCTCTCATTTGAATCAAGTTTTTACAGTTACATCTGTGCAAAGTGGAAAACTAATACAATGTAATGGCACAGAGATGGAGGAAGTTAGCATACCTCTCCACCTGCCAAAGCCCAGATGTGGGGAATAATATGGCACAGAATCCTCAAATACAAAGCAGGCAACAATAAGTTTGCAATAGAAAAGCTTCCAAAGTGGGCTGTTTTCTGTTCTATACAAGTTGCCTTCTCTTTGTCTCATTACTTTTGCATTTTTGTTGCAAGCAATGGGTAAAAAGAAGCATAAGATGGTTTTGTAATTTGCTTTTCTCATTTTTATTTCTGCCTATGTTTTTAAAAAAAAAAAAAAACCGTGCAATTCATTAAACCCTACTATGTAAAAGAATGGCTAACACTATCCTTTTAACCAACAGCCACAATACTATTACTAGAAACTTGCACTCTTTTGCACCTGAAGTTTTCCCACTTTTTCAAGGGTCATGGTAAATTTAATAACTTTCATCACATTTTAATGCATTTTAAAGAAGCAGTGAAGGTTTATTACCTTCATTTAATATGTTACTGGATGATCATAATGGTCTAGTGTGGCATAATGGTTTGAGTGCTAGACTATGACTCTGGAGGCTAGGCTTCTATTCCCAACTCAGCCATGAAACCCAATGTGTGACCTTGGGCAAGTCACATACTTAGGGGAAGGGAATGACAAGCCTCCTCTGACTAAAATCTTGTCAAGAAAACCCCATGATAGGTTCGCCTGAGGGTCGCCATAAGATGGAAATGACTTGAAGACACACAAACAGGAATTTGAACCTGGCATTCCCTTGCCCAGGTCCAGCACTCTCATCTATTAAAACATGATGGCTGGGTTGTTGTTTTTTTAAATGCCTTCAATATGATAAACTTTTTTTTGCATCATGTTCTTTATGTCACATCACATGAATCCTCATAGGGGTTGTTTCCTTCTACCTAATCTACTATTTTGTGGAACCACTTCACACATCATATGGAAAAACCAGGGAGCTGGAGTCAAAACTAACTCCCTGAGCAAGCATTCCTATATAATACATATATCTTTCATCCATACTTTACATATGGGGTGGGAATCCTGTGACCCAGCGCTTGTAGCCATTTTTGTGCCCCAGACTCATCTTGAATCTCTAAAGTCCATGTACTGAATTTTTTTTTTTGGCAGTGGGCTTAAAATGGCGGTTTCTGCTTCTGGAAGCCTTCAATGGTGGCAATTCTACATTAAAACAAGGCAGAGAGCTCTACCAATTCAATCATCTCTGGATAAGATAGGGAAGGAGAGATTAAGAAATAATGGGTTTGGTAATAAGAAAGTATAGAAAAGGGAAAAGATATTATAGGATATAATAGACTAACCGATAGCTTTGTCATGATTGATAGTGGATAGGGTATATTGGTTGTATGTTTTATATTTGTTGGGTTTTTTCATTAAATTAATAAAATCTATGAGTAATTCGAAAGTGAAAAGTGGGAGAAAAAGAGAGAAGGACAGAGAGGTTAGAAGAAGAGAGAAAGTTTGAAAGGAAAGATGAGAATGGGTCGGAGGGATACATGGAAAGGATTGATAAAGAAGGTTGTAAAACGAAGGACTGGAGAGTAAGGGAAGGAGAGAGAATATGTATTAAAAGGATGATAAAAGATACACAATTGAGCTAGTTGATAGTTGGACAAGATATAATTTTGTATGATTATATATGATTATGTATGGATATGTATGTGTATTTTTTGGTTTGTTGTTTTGTTTGTTCGGTTTATTTATATTTAATAAAAATTATTTTTAAAAAATCCAGTCCTCTCTCTCTCTGGGGGTCAGTGACAAATGTACATATTTAGACTTCATCTGAAACACTTGGAATACATGAGATGTGAATCTACAAAAATCAGCATATGAAGATTTGGTCCCATAATCACCCACCAGTGGGGTTGACTTGTAGTGTTTTAACTGTAATGTATTGAAATAATTGTAATTATTTGTATTGTAATTGAAATATTATGCTATAAAACAGCAATAAACAGAAATAGCACTCTGTTAAACTGTAGCTTACTATAAATAACAAAATAATAATAATAATAATAATAATAATAATAATAATAATAATAACATTTATTAAATTACCTTTCAACCCTGTCCTTCTTCTAAGTACCTCAGATTGGTGGGCAACATGGTTTACTTTCCACTAGTATTGTTGATCCTCACAATGCTCTACCTAGTGTGCTCTGTGGTTGAGAAAGGACTTAAACCTGGGTTTCTCTGGACCCCATCTGACATGCAAACCAATATACCACATTCTCCCAGGATATATATCCCCTTTGAGGATGGTAGACTCAGAGGAAGCTATCTGTAGCAAAGTAGAGACAGCCAAATTTCTTTTTCATTGATTTTTCTTTCTCAGAATGTACAATTTTCTGGTTAAGCAGGTGTTCAATTTAAGAATTGTGGGAATCAAAATCATCGTTTTCAATATTCAAAGAATTTTTAAACGAGTTTTCCATAAAAAGACAAATGTCCATATCACTAATAAATTGTAGCTTTCCATGTTCAAGTAATAAAAATAATGAGAACAATTCTGTCATGAGATCATTTGGATACTAGTGCACACCTGCTTTTTATTGATGCTTACCAAATAATAAGCTTTTCTGCTTATGTTGAATGGATGTTGCCTCAGAAGATGTCAGAATAAACAAATTAAAAATGCAGCTCTTTTTAAAACATTTATATGAAATCTGTATCTTCAATGCTTTAATTGCTTTGACTCTCTGAAGATTATATAACCATAGTCTCCATCTAAGAAATATATTAGGAATATATATTTTTAAGGCAACATGAAAGTAACTTGGGATAAGCAGGCACTGGGGTTATAATCACATTCTAGATCATGGGACTTCAACCATAACTATTAAGCTAAATCTCTGAAATTTGTCTTGTGCTGGCTATGGTCCTGTTGGTTAAGGTTTAAAATGTCCACTCAGCTATGAAACTCTAGAAAAAGAGAACATAAAACAACAGTAGTTGCTCTTCACCAGTTATATAGCAGTTAGATCAATGCAGCAGTTCAGAGAAATTTCCTCCAGCATTTTCTTATGAGGAACTTTTGCACCCAAGAGCCATGTGCAATTGATAGGTAGGGACAAATGTGAAAGTGGGAAGGATCAGAAGCCCTTCTCCTTCTTCTGTCTCTTGCATACACATGCATACATACACACCCACTGGAAAAATTATCTTTTAGATGACAGTTCCCATGATTTTCCAGCCAATGTGATTGTGGTGATGCTGGCTGAGGGATTCTGAAATCTTTTTCAAGCTCTATTCATTCTCTCTCTCTCTCTCATACACACACACACACACACACACACAGAGTGTTTTGAAGACTGTGCGAGAGCTAAATGTGAAGGCAGGAGATGAGGTGATTTATGATGGCCTTGATGTCCATGTGTGTACTGGGCCAGTCCATTAGTCAGATCTTGGAAATGTTACTTTTGGACAGCAACTCCAAGAATCCTCCAGCCCAGGACCAACCCGGGACCAACTATTTCTTCTCATTGGGCTTATTAGTTACTCTTTTGTCTTAAAGACTTTGCAGTCAAAATTCCAGATCCACAGATTTTGAAATGTGCATGCTTTCCTGAGAGTCAGGAGGTGATCATTTTAGAAAATGTACAGCTTCAGACCTCCTTGAGTGAGCGAGCTGCATGCCCTAAAGGCAATGAGCAATGAGCATGTGCTCTCTTGGTGCTTCAGAGAGTTCTAGGAGCAGCAACACCATCTCTTGGTGGTCCCCCTAGGAGACAGCCGCTTTGCTATAGGCAACAAGCACATTTTGTGCTATAGCCCATAGGGCTTTTTGACACTTTTGAATGCTCTATGAACTGAAATTAATTAAAAGTTTGCCTTAGTTCCTTCAGCAGAATAAAAACAACCACCACAATACCCATTTCCAGACACACACAAAAATTATCTGAAAACCTTCATGCACACATATGCATGTTCACATGGTACAGATTGATCTAGGGCTATTCTGTCACAACCATCAATATCAATAATAAAATATTGCTACATACCTACATATTTAAATAAATACCTACAGTGCCAGGTATTCACATCAACCATGTTTCATTGTCAACTGTCAGATATCTAATTATTTATTAATCAATCAATGAATTAATCACAGAATCTGTAAGGTGAAAGTGCTTCTGTTATCTACCAAATTTTTATAAGTCTCTTATTGACCAGAGAGCCTTTCACACTACACAATTATAGCACTACAATTCCATTTTAACTGCCATAGTTCTGTCTATGGAATCCTGGGATTGGCAGTTTAGGGAAGGTTATTTAGAATTTTCTGCTAGAGAGCTAGTGTCTCACCAAACTACAAACCCCAGAATTCCTCATAAATACAGCCTGGCAAAGATCAAATTAGGTCCAGATGATAGACCTTTATTTTAGATCTAGCTGGAGCTGACTGTCAAATTATCCTTCAGCAACTAGTCTTCCAAAAGGAAAAGTTAGAGACAAATGATAATTAACTGGGCAATATGTGTATAAGGATGGTGGTGGTGATGATGATGATGATGATGATGATGATGATGACGACTTTACAGCAGGGAGAGAACAGATAGAAGACATCTTGCCTCCAGTGATGTAGCATTATATTTCAAAGTTCTGGTATTCATTATAACAGTCCCCAGAGACATGGCCATTGTGGCTTCTGATTGTGGTTTCTGTGTCTACACTACCAGCTTGTGGTAGTTTGATACCACTTTGACTGACATGACTCCATCTCATGGAATTCTGGAATTTAGAGTTTGGTGAAGTACTTAGAATTATTGGTCAGAGATCTCTCAAGGTATAGTACAGAAGAATAAACTAGGCATCTACAGCACAGAATTCTAAGTACCATGCCAAACTACAAATCCCAGAATTCCATAAGCTATAATTAACCCATTTTAGATTAGTTAAGGAGCCATTCTTGAACGCACATATGGTCTTCTAGTTTGGAGAAGATAAAACATGGATTTACTGATAGGCCTCTGGATGATATGCAATAGATAAGCAAAGATTTCTTCACTCCTGAGTATTAAAAACAGCTGCAACATAACAGATTCACTCCTGCTCTCAATTATTCTGCATACATGGAGGAAGTTCAAATGAATAAGAGAGGACTGGAATTTTGCATGGAAGGGCTGTTAGCCCTATTCACCTCTTGTACTCCAAACAACTGTCTGGGTTTAGAAGTTCTTTACTTTGAAGTGTAGGTGCAGGATCCAGTTGGTGGAGTTCAGGGTTGTAGTAAAAAAAATAAGACAGATGCCACAAACGTTGAGTCTCTTTATGCCTTGTTCGGTGCTCACAGAAAATAACAATGATTTTTCCATCTTCTTGCAAAGGTATGCATTTGCATGTATTACAATTGCCCATATAAATGTGATACAAAAAAATAATACTTCAAGCAACATTATAGGACTCCAAAAGTTGGACATATTGTCTCTATTATCTGTGAGAGAAGCCATGAACAATAAATATGCCTCCTGCCTTTTCATGAGGAGCTCTGTGCAGAAGACATAGCTGCTGACAGTTGCACCTTACCACAACTGCCAAATGTATTTCCAGTCCTTCTGGTTCCAAGAGAATGGGGGCTAGAAGCTGACATTGCGCCATTTAGACTCAATGAATCAGAATCAGAATCAGAATCCAAACTCAGATTGTAGGAGAAAACAGAGTCTTCTTTTCAATTCACATGTTTTTTTCAGGCTCCATGAATTCCTATGGTATTTGTTGCAAATTTCTGTTCCAAACTCCCTACCTGTTTTGGATGCTGTTCTGCTCTCCTTTTTTACAAGTTCCTGCTTTCACAGCTCTGCTGTTCTCGGTGCAGTCTTTCCCATTCTGTCTCCTGGTCTGTGGTCTACGTCACTACCACTTTGTCTTCTAATAATCATTCTTTGGTGAGCTGCTTCTTATAGTATGCCTTCTTTCAACAGGATCCATTGTTCTGAATGTGTTAAGGTTAGGAAAATCAGGTGGATACAAAAGGCTGCAGAGATAGTAAAACTGATTAGTCTGCTACCTAACTATTGAAGAAAATGCTCCAGGTTGCAAACAGATTAAAATTAATTAATGCATTTTATAAACCAAATAACCTCAAGGTGCACTTCCCCAGGGTTCCTTTAGTATTCACGCTAAGTTGCGGGTTCTCAGTTTCACAGTTGGGAAGCCATGGCAGAGGCAAACAGATAGTTTCTTTTATTATAAATTTATTAGTTACATTTATAGCTCACTTTTCTCCCCGTGGTCTCAAAGCTGCTTTGAATCCCATAAAATGAAATAAAATGAAATGAAATAAAATATGACATATATGACTTTCTTCCTCCCCACTTTATCTTCACAAGCTTGTGAAGTCCATCAGGCTGAGAGAGAGAGGCTGGCCTAAGATCATCCAGAAGGTTGCATGACTGAATGGGGACTTGAATCTGGATTTCCTAATTCTGATTTAAGCATGCTAACTACTACATAACTCTAGCAATCTCACCAAAATGGGAAGGAAGAATGAAATGTACAGGTAACTAAGCAGCTGTCCTTTGGTTACTGAACAAGCAAAACATTTTGGACCCATTTTGTAAATAGTTTATCTTTCCCAAATCTCACGTTTGCTTAACACTAAATAGACTTCCTAATCTACAATTGGCCACACAGTAGCTTCCTCACCACATCCCATCCCCTGCTGTTTTCTCACTGAATGTTTGGCTTGATAGAACTTTCTTTTTTTTCCCCAAGGCAAAAAACTCAAACAACCTATTGCTGATGAAGTGATTTCATTTAGCTGAAATGATCCCTGTTAGTTACATGAAAGATGGAACACTTGTTCTCTACGCTGGTATACAGAGAGTCTCCTAAGTACAAAATACACATCAAGGGCCAATTACACATGAAAAACCACTGATGGTTTGAGAGCTGGTTAATATTTCTGAATTATTAAGTCTGACAGCATAATCATGCCTTTTTTGTTGTTTAGATTGTTGATACCAGATGTTGAATGCACACCAGAATGTGGCAGCATAATAGGAGACTTTTTAAGGTAGCACTGTTCTGCAGAACAAAATAAAAATTGCTTTGGGTAATTCTAAATGTAGAAAAACAGATGCAAGATTCCAATAAAGGGGCAGTTTTGTATGGCAAGTTATTGTGTTTTCGCATTCTGTTTTCTCATTTTCAATTGAAGCAGGATATATTGTAGCATTGAAACTTAAGCAAGGGTAGGTTCAAACAACCAGTTTCTTCTCACTGTGTTGTGATGACTTCTGAAGTTATTGAATTTCTCACCAAGTGATTTCTTAGTGAACAATGACTTTCTTTCAGACCAAGCAATGACTTCTATAGTTCCTGAAGCTAAATTAGGATCCAGAAAGAGATTAATCACAGTCTGAACTTTTCTGCATTGGCCAGGATACTCCTGGGGCAGCCTGGAGTATCCTGGCCTCCTTGACCTGCCCCCATTTCCTCACCCTCCATTTTTGTGCCATGGCAGCTGTCTGCATGAGCATCCCACTAAGCTGCCTAGTGTGTCCACAACTGCCACAGGTCACTTACTCCTGAGGTCAGAACAATTGTCTTCATGATTTTCTGTAAATGGTACCAATATCCAGAATGGCAGCCTGGCTATTTCAAAGCTAGTCTGCAGGGTGCATTATAATGTGGATAAAGCATATTCCTGACAACACTTGAAGTTGGTCTGGATTTGGGATGCATCACAGTAATGATGGTGACTGGCTTGACATAGCTTACTATTGTTCTGTCATGGAGATTTCCAGGCACACTGAGTGAAAATTCACCTCCATTCACTGCTTTTTAGAGACTCTACACAATGCAGTGTCCAGTCCAGTGTGCAATAGTAAATGCTGATGCATGGACACTTGACACGATGGAATTGTAGTTGGGGAATTCAACCTGTATTGATCCATGTAAAGCAGAGATGGACAAAATGTTGGCTGTGGGTTGCATGAGCCACCTCAGGGCTATTCTGTGGACTCCCAGAGCCCTCCAGAAGACAATTTCTTTTCATGTGGTATGGACAGCACTTTTGTCACGTTTTCTCCTCCCTGTTTCCTGACATTATTTTAAAAATGGGGCACAAAAGAGCCACCACAGCAGCACTAAAGCTCTTTTTGGAGCAGCAAAAAGTCGGATCAGGGCTGCGGTGTGTGGTTGCCACAGCACCTATCCAGCACTCCTAGGACCAGCACAGAGCAGCCCCTTAGGGGCTTTCTGTATGGCCCCTGAGAGATACATCAGATCTCATCCAAACAATGATATCTTTATTGGGCCAACCAAAATGCACAACTACATGTTGTAACTACATGTTGCAACATGTTGCAGGCTGGCTCCTCCCCCTTTGGCCTATTTTCCAGTGACCGCATGCAGTTACTCCTCCCCTAATATCTGAACTGAGATCAGAAACAGAAAATGCAGGCCCAAGACTAACATCTTAATTTTTTTCCTCCTGTTTGCCTGATGAAGAAGCCAGTATGACGTCGAAAGCTTGCAACATGTAGTTGTGCATTTTGGTTGGCCCAATAAAGGTATCATTGTTTGGATGTTTTTGGATTTGCTATAATGGTCAACACGGCTACCCCTAGATGTTTATCAGATATAACTGATGAAGTAGACTAAAGTCTATGAAAACTCATGGTACCAACTTCTTTCTTTCTCTCAGTTAGTCTCAAAAGTTCTACTAGATCTCTTTGCATAGTGATCTAGACTAATGTGGCTCTGTCTCTAAATTCTTTGTACTTATATAAGAGAGAGCAAAGGTTTCTCTGGTGCTTTAGCCAGTGCAGTTCTTACAGACAATGATCACATGGGCTTCTCAATTTTTGATAGTGACTTTTTTGGTTAACTTGAGGATCTGCAGTATCAGAACATTCATGCACTGGATACACAGGCACATGGGCAAGTCCACACACATGTGCACACAGAGAAAAAGCAAGCCCAAGTTACATGTGCACTTTATTTCTATTTGCACAGTTTCTTTGGATTATGGCCCATGTGTACATGGTAAAAGTGCATCTGGTAGAAATTCCTGGAGTCTAATAAAGATATGCTGGTACGATTTAATATTTGTTCATTCAGTGTGTTTATTGTTTTATGAAAGGAGAACATCAAGGGAGAAAATGAATATCAAAAGCTATTTGCATGTGAGATATTACTGATGATTATGAGAGCTGATTAATATTTCTGAATTATTAAGTCTGACAATATAATCATGCATTTCTCCTTGTTTCTGCTGTTGGCACCAGATGTTTAATGCTGAGTAAAATGAGACTGTAATATACCCTGTAATTAATGGCTAGAAAGCACAAAAATATATATCCCACATTTATATAACTATGAAGATGTTTTTGTATAGTTAGCATGACTAAACAGATGTTCTTTTGCAGAATTTTCAGTTGATGTGCTCCCCTGGGAAACATGGAATTTAGGAATTTTTCCATGACAAAAGAGCTAAGCTTATTTATTTATTTATTTGCAGAAAATAAACAATGATTACTCAGCAGAGCTCCTACAGCACTGGAAGAGATTGGGAAATGCAACCATAAAATTATTGCGAATATCTTCGTCCCATCAGGCTGTAGCTATAGGAGAGAATTATACCAGGGTTGAGGGACCAGCTCCTGAAATCTCCATTCCCTGAACAATTTCCATTTGAGCTGGTCATTATAAAATCTCTGTAACATTTTAAACACTTGCCAGTTTGCCTTTTCCCTCTTCCTCCTTAAACCATATTTTCTTTAATGTTGTTTCTTTTAGATAGCAAGAGTGCCAACAGGAACTACTTTTAAACGATCTGCAAACCAGGTAAAATGCAACTAATTATTAATTAAAATATTGTATTAATTGACTGTGGAAGTTCTTATTATTCTTATATTGCTTCACTTTGCCCACGGATGCTAATTTTAATAAAGAATGCATCATCATCATCATCATCATCATCATCATCATCATCACTCTACTCACAAACCTATGATTAGGAACATAAGCTGGCTCATACGGATCATGCCATTTATCTCTCAAGTCCAGTATTGTCAACTCTAATTCTCAATGGCTGTTCATGGTTTCAGGGAAGATTCTTTCTCTAGCTCTATCTGGAGATCCCTGGTAGTTTCCCATTCAACTACTAACCAGGCCTGGTTTGCCTAGCTTCTGAAATTAATAATATTGCATGGCGTATTAATCCTGGAGGCCTCATCTGGTCACAGTTCCACCAAACCAGGTTCAAGGATAATCAGGAAAAACAAAACATTTGTGTGAAACAGCAACACAATTACAGTGGTGAATAATAAAAGCAAGTTATATGCAACAAAAACAACAGCAGACTTTAAAACATCCCTCAGTTTCACCATAATCATCCCAGTTATGATTAGATACCACTTCAGGTATCTAATCCAGTTAGGTAGGTAGAACATTCCTCCTTCCTTTGTAAAGTCAAAAATGAGCACAGTTGCTGTCGATTTTATGCAATTTTCTCCTCAAATTCTAGAAGCTTCCAGAAGTGGTCAGAGGGAAAATATAGGCAAAAAGAAAATGAACTTTCATTTGAGGAAGGGAAGGGAAGTCAGCTCTTAAGGTAGAATATAAACACTTTTAACTCGGTGTGAGGTAAATAAAGGGTGATGTTCACAGCAGTCTATTTATACATTGATCTAGGCATACTTGTCTCTCTGTATACCAAATCTAATTCTTTCATAGTTGCATCAATAACCTTTGTAAGGACATTGAGGAAAATTTCAAACTGTCTCCTCAACAGTCATCTGTTATTGGTCAAAGTATAGGTGATGTGGTAGTTGAATTGAATTGACAATTCTCATGCATGACCATTCTGCTTTTAACACGAAATCTAAACCCATCTCTGTCCCATATTTAGTCCTGAAATCTGGACTGCACCTCCCTGTATGAGTCTGTTTGAGGTCTTAGATCTTGGAGACAGGCCCTTGTCTCTTCCCCACTATCTTCCCAATCTGTTTGGTAGAAACCAGGGGAAGGACTTGCTCTCAGACTCCCTCCTTAGGGAGGCTCCTTCTTTGGTCTCCTTCCATTGGCAAGTAAAGTGAAAACTTTCCTGTTTTAGCAGGCTTTTCGTAATTAACTGCAATGAGATTTTGATGATGTACTGTTTTGTTGATTGAAAAAAAGTCAAATAAATTTTATATGGTTTCAGTTTTACATATTCTCTCTCTGTGTGAGCGTGTGTGTGTGTGTGTGTGCGTGCGTGCATGCATGTGTGTACGCAAGCAACAAACCAAATTCAAAAATATAACATATGCAAAACATTTCAGCTTCCTTCTTCTTCACTTACTAAAGATGGAACTGAGTTGCATATAAGGTGATAGTTAAGAACACTCTGTTTCTAGCATTCTTTAGTGAATGATGGTGTTATTTGAGGCCATGTGGTGTTAGAGTCTTAATACACACATACATACACACTTGTACATATTATGCTGTTTTTTATATGTTTTTATGCTGGGTTTAATAATTTGTAAACCACCTTGACTAATACTGGGGAAAAGGAGAGAAATAATAATAATAATAATACCAGTTTGAAATGAATATAGTTTTTTTTTCAAATAGAACTCTAAAACATAACTTTCCCAAGTTCTAGTTTTTGCAATCAATTAAAATAAAATAGCTAATCCCCAGATCTTTAATATATATATATAGTTAAATTATTTAGAAATGTGGTTTTTAATTGTATATTGTATTTTATTGTTATTCCTATTTGTTGTAACCCACCTCAATATGAAGGGAGAGGTGGGCTATAAATAAAATGTGTTGTTGTTGTTGTTGTTGTTGTTGTTGTCATTACATCCACTATAGGTAAAGGAAAAGGTATTCTCCATTGACAAGGTTGTCAAGTTATGTCTGACTGTAGGGGATGGTGCTCATCTCTATTACTAAGTCAAAGAACCAGCGTTGTCAGAAACTACTCTGTGATCATGTGGCCAGCATGACTGCACAGAATGCTGTTTACCTTCCCACTGAGAAGTGGTACCTATTTATTTACTTTCATTTGCATGCTTTCAAATTGCTAGGATGGCAGAAGCTGGGACTACTGATGGGAGTTCACCCCATCATGCGGCACCTGGGCCTCAAACTGCCAACATGCCAATCTTGCAATCAACAGAGTCAGCATTTTAACCACTTGAGCCATCACATCCCCACTACTATAGTTGGCATTTTATAAGTAATGTTTTACTTTCCCATTTCTCAAAGGTATGCAAAATAGTTAGTCTTCAGTTATTTAAAAAAATTATCTGAATGCTATACAGTGCTTGCCTGTGGAGCAAAGCATATTCTATGAAAGTCTACTTTATCACAACCTCACACTCACAATGAAACAGTGCAAAATCAATGAACTATGTGATATTCCTCCTATGCTATTTAGTGAGGCTATACCCCCATAGCTATAAGACTAGTATAACGCTTCTGGTTACACTGCAGAAAGAATGAAACTATAGCTAGTAAAGTTATTGTCATAGTGCAACTAATTATGCTTTCATTATTGGAGAAAGAAATTATAAGTAAGTAGTTGTTTATAACTAGCCACTTCCACGCTGTGCTGATTTCAGCTGGAATCCTCCAGAGGCATAACGTTTTTCAATAAACACAGAAAGTGTTTTTCACTTTCTCCTGTTAATAACTCCAGCTCACTATCTCTTTCTACATTTAAATAGGTTTCCCATTCCTTTGTTGCACAATCTGCTAATTTGGGGGATGGGGAACAGCTGTTTGGTAGACAGATGTTTCGTTTAACAAACAACTGAGAAAACTGCTCTCTTGGATGTAGTAAACAAACAGGAAAATTTTTGATTTAAAATTGTTGGGACTCATGCATTTGCACTGCTGTGTTTGTGATGATGAGACATAAGAGTGTAAATGCTCATCCCACTCCTGTTGTGTCCTAAAAGCATCTTTCTCAGGAATGCATTCTTAGTTTATTGGCAAGCATTATAACTCACTGACTTTATAAATTAATCCTGGAGCTTGAATGGCTTCTAATTGGGATGATGGGGTTTCTTAAATCCCTTGCAATCCTTTGTGGAAATCCTCATAGGCATGAAATAGGAAAACACTATTGCCCCAAATGTACCAATCTGCTTCAGCTACAATTGTCAGTGTATTGTACTGGGAAATGTATTGGGAAATGTTATTTAATTTATTTAATTTATATATACAAGCCTATATATTTATTGTTTCATAAATAATAAAACATACATATTCTTCAGTTGTTTACAGTATGGCAATTAGATAAAAATATAATCCCAATATGAATTCTCATTAAATTTGACTTCCCCATTCCCCCCAGAAATGTGCCTCATATCATCTATTCATCTTCTTGACTTATTTTTATAAAATAATAACTTACAGATTTAATACCATCTTCCTAGAACCTATTCAAAACCTTGTGATTTCCCCCCATAATAGTCACTCTATCTTTAATCAAAACTTTCATTCTTCCTACACATTTTCCCATCTTAATTTACAATATTCCATAATCAGGAACCAATCTTCCTCTATTTCATCTATATCTTTCTATTTTAAGTGACAAGTTAGCTTATTCATTTCTATCATTTCCAGTAATTTCATTAGCCAATCATCTAGCTTTGATATTTCCTGACTCTTCCAATGTTGGGCTAATATTATTCTAGCCACTGTTATCAGATATAGCATGATATGCCAATATTTCCTTTCAATCTGTAGTGGAATTTTATTCAGCATATTTAAGAGATATATTTCTGGTCTTATCTCAGATTTGATGCACAACATGAGTTCAATTGATGTATGTATCTGTTTCTAATATATTTTTAGCTTCAGACAGTGTCACCAGACATGAAACCACAAACCAGCAGCTGATCGACATGAAATGTTATTTAATTTATTGGTTGTATAACAGATAGATGTTGAGAGGGGGAGAGAATGGAATGTCAGTGTGAATGCTGACTTGCATCAGGCTGGTAAGTGAAAGTGAATGAGTTGGTATTTGGTATTAGTAGGTATAGCGTGTTGATATAGTTAGTAGAGGTAAAAGAGTGCAGAGAATTTAGGATTAAGAGTCAGTCAGGTTTAGGAATAAATGAGAGGTTTATGAGTAGCTAGACAGGAGTGTGTGTGAGAGAGTGCTTAAATTATTTATGTTTAACTTCTGTAAATAAAGAGTTGCTTTTCTTTTTATATGCTTTTGGCATCCAGGAATGCCTTCTATCTGAAAGCTTGGATTCAGACAAGGTGTCTATGGTAGCAGCATTGAATTTAAAAAAAGGGGGGGTATCCATTGGAGATAGAAGTTGTATAAATCATCATATGAACCTTGAGGGCACTTAGACGTAGCTCCAACTATGTTGGAGTCACCCAAGGGGGACAGGAGGAAGTCCTTACACGAGTGAAAGAGGTGCGGATCAGAGACAGCCCTCACTCTCAGTGATTGTAGTAAACACTGTGGAAGTCTTCCCATTTGATGGGTTAAAGGGTAAAAACCTTTGGGCACAATAGTACACAATAGTGGGATTTCCTGTGGGGAACCTCATAGTTGGTGGCACTGAAGAGATTTCTAGAGATGAGCTCACCCATTTGGTGGTAGCATGGTGGCATAAGGGTTGGAAAAAATTGACATTTGATAGCCATGTGGTGGGATATGGGGTTATAAAATCCCACACAGTATAACAGAAATGCAAACTAAAGTGTAAAGTAGGGCAGAGCTGTTTGGTGACACCAGCTGTGCTGTGATGCCAGCAGTAGAACTTTTACATGATTTTCTTAGGGTGTTCTGCCCAGCAAACAGACAGTGAGAGAACACACTTTCTTTCAATGTGATATGATGCCCAACTTTTTGAAAAACGAGAACACAATTGACACTGGGAACATGATGACTGCTGAACTGCATAAACAAGTCCACAGGGTCATCAAGCCAATGCTGACATTGTCAAAGCATGAAATGAGCAACTTGGCCTTATTTTCAAAGCTCCTGGCTCTAATTTCTGGGATGGCACTTTGGAGGCAGGAAAAAGCAGCAAAGCAAAGAGGAAACAGGCACCCTTTCTGTATCTTCCTATTCCTGAGCCCCCAACTTTTATCCTGCCAGGAGAACCTCCAATATAATGGTATGTTGCAAAAGTGATCTATATGTGCATGGATGGAAGGGTGGGGGTTTATCAACGTTTGATCCCTTGATTATGTGGTTCATGGTGACTCTCCTGAATAAGTTCTTACTTGCTAGACAAGCAAATGGGAAACCTGTGGACCTTCTCATATCTACAACTTCCAGCATTCTTGACTATAGGCTATGCTGTCTGAGGTGAGTGGGAGTTGGAATCCAATAACATGTGGAAAGTGACAGGTTCCCCACTCTTGTTTTGAGTGATCTAACTCAACCTGTCTTATCTTATAAGAAACCATAGACCAGGGACAAAGATTATAACTCCACAGGTGCAGTAGGGGCTGGTAACGTCTTTGTTAATGGGGTTGTGAATCTATTCTAAACTTTAAGGGTTTTAGTCCAAACTCCTTGGACTAAACACCTTCCCAAAGTGTTGAACCTTACCTGCAAAATAAATTCAATACCTTGGATAGCTCCTATAACATTCAGAGTGAACAGATTCACCACCTCATTGACCTTGGAGCCACCAACCACTTCTGACTAGAAGGTATTTTTAGACTTCAGCTCTTACCAGTCCTAACCAACATAGCCAATGGTAGAGAATGATTAGAGCTGCAACAGTCTGGAACAGGGGTAGGCAACCTTTCCCCTTTAAGGGCTGAGGGACTTCAGCTCCCAGAAGCCTCAGCCATGTTGGCCAATAGTCCCACGTTGGCCAATAGCTCCTGGGATTCTGGGAGCTGAAGTCCCTCGGCCCTTAAAGGGGAAAGGTTGCCTACCCCTGGTCTGGAAGGCCACAAATTGTCCACTTCTACCCTAGGCTCTGCAAAGTCCAGTGGGATGAATTTGACCAATCCAAGTCATTTTCACATCTCTCAGGGCAATATGTGTTCCCACATCAAGGTAGGAGACAAAGGGTTACAGAACTGCTTGATTGAGCCTGGCATTGCTACAGTTTGATTGAAAAAATTCAGATGACAAGGCCAAGAAATAAAACCTCTTCTGAGACACCATCATGTATTGCTGGTAGACAAAACTACAGTGAAGGTATCCATACTGTGACTCACTATAAAGGGATTAAATCTATTTTATACTGTAAAAATACAACCTGTCTGTCAGATTTCCCCCACCCACCCCCCTCATTACTCTGAAAATCATTTCATCATTTATAGACCAGTGGCAATTTGGGTTGATTTCCCAAATCCAAAACACAAAAAATCCCTGCACCTCCATGCTTATCAATTTTCATGTACATTGTGCTCTCTGATCTTTAATAACAAATTGTGAGGATGTCTGAAATATCATTAGACTGTGCTACCATATGGCTGAGATTAAAAATGAATACAACTACAGCACATCTGTCAAAAGCAACTTACTATTTAATGAGAAATCAGAACTCTGAGATAAAAAGTCTTTGTTTCCCATGTTGCAATACAGATTTATTTCTCTTGGCCATCTGGTCAAGTGAGTATTGTTTTGATTCAGACATGTGAATGCTGGGGCGTCAAGACATTTATGATGGAATACAATAAATATCCAAAGTTTCAGGGTTATGTATTGTTAAGATATCTGTACATTTCAGACCAGCACAGGGCTAGTTGTTATGGTTTTTGTCATGAATTGCACAGAAGAAAAGGGTTCTAGAAAATGTTAGGATATCTTATATTTTAGACATATAAGCTACATATAGACATACAAATTGCATGGCCTGTTTAATAGTTCATTTTGTGGAGATTCAAGCATGTGTGCCAGAAGAAACACTTACCAAGTTAATTTATCATCTATGCAGCCTACAAGACAGTTAAGCCAACGTATGTATTCTTGCTTGGAACAATCCCATTACAATGTAAAGCACACAATCTTCCAATAGAGTTCTGTGCGATTAAGCTTATCCGTTTTATGGGGTTTAAAGATTCTTAACTCTGTTGTGAATTGTGGACAAAGAGATTAATAGATTGGTTCAGAGCAAGCGGCAATACAAGAAGAGGGAGACTAAGGGGGGTTGCAGACTGTGAAAAATAGTGTGAATTCAGTCCTCTTTTAGGGTTAGGGTTAGTGCTAGGGAATCATGGGAATTGTTATTTTTCTGAGACATTGAACCTTCTTTGTCAGAGAACTCTAGTGCCACAATAAAATTCAGTTCCCATGATTCCCTAACCTTAACCCTAACCCTAAAAGTGGACTGAATTCACACTATTTTTGACAGTCTGCAACCCCCCTAAGTCGATGCCACTATAATGTATCTTGACATGCACCTTTTGGGTAACACCCTCTATTTTCCAATTTGGGATGATATGAAGAGAATATGGCTGTGAGCATAGCTCCCTGACATTTATGGCATAGTGAAAATGTATTTATCAGCTAATATGACACCTTTACACCAATGAGGTTAGAAGTAGGATACATGCCTTCCCTTCACCTACTTTAGCCTCACAACAACCCTGTGAAATGGAGCAGAGTAAGAGAAAGTCATCCCAAGTTCATGAGTTTCATGGCTTAATGGGGCCTAGAAGCTAGATTTCCCAGCCGCTGGTCCAACACCCGAATCACCACACCACATTGGTTTTCATCATATGCTAGATTATCTGAAGTGAAATTTGTTTTGATCTGAGAAGCCCCTTTTCATTGTGAGGCCCTTTTAAAAACAAAACAAAACATGTATAATTGAGTTACAGGAGGGGGTGCTTACAGGAGGTGTGATAATTCCTGATTTAGTGTTACAGAATCTGTCAACGGCTGGGTCTGCATGGGTCAGAGTACTCTGGGATCAGCTTAAAGTATTCTGGACCTGGATCTGATTGGACATCCCCCCATTATTTTTGTCCCCTTTTTTGTGGTGCTGGGTGTGTGTTTATGTGTGCCTCCTGCTGTGCTGGCCAGCACTGCTGCCACTGGTGCAAATTGCTTGCTCTGAAGTCAGAACAAGGCATCTAGCTTTGTTCACATGGCTGAACACTTTGTTCTGACCTCAGAGTGACTGACTTGCACCAGCAACAATGGTGTCAGTGCCAGGCGGCATAGGAGGACACATGCTGAACAGCTACCTGGATGCAACAAAGCATTCTGGATCTTCCAGGAAGATCCAGAGCAAAAGGTAATTTATTTTTAAATGTTTTAAGGGTGTTATACTTTGGGTTCAGTGTTGAACTGACCCAACATCATCTGGACAGCGCTAGAATCAAGGTTTGTCTCAGTTCTTCCTTTGCTTCTGGACAGTCCCACCAAAAGTTAAATGGGTGCATGACCTTTGCCATGCAGGTTGTCCTCTGATCCTCTTTCTCTCATTATATTTCTAGGCAGGGAAAACAACTCCATCCACACTACACTTCAAGCAGAAAAAGAAAAAAAAAAGACAAAGAAAAGAATGGAAGCCTGATATATTTGAGGCATGGATGAACTGTGGCTGGGTGTGGGAGTGAGAGCGACTATTAGAAGTTATGCAACTCAGGAGCATAGTAGCCTAACATTTTCAGAATTATTGGGACGTGCCCTTGGTCTGTTATGACAAAAGAAATAATGAATCTTCTGGCATTCAAAGATTAACAAATTTACTACAGCATGGCATGCAGACAGGGATTTTTTAGGGACAGCACTGCTTAATCTTAATCAGAAGAGTAATCAATTTTCTGTCATCTCATTTTTTTAAAAAAAAACAACACGTTACAGCTGCTTTTAAAATGTCCCATTTTCCCTCTCCTCTGTCCATTTTTCATCTTCATCTGTTGCTAAATTCAGTTGTTGAAAACTGAGTTCAAAGTTGTTTATACTCATTGAATTCAGCAGAGGGAGGAAGATGAGAGGAAGGGGCAGAATATTTCCTTCTGCAATCGACTCAGATAAAAGCAAACTGTTGTAGCCTCTTCTAGTTTGTGTGTCCTTCCTCATAAACTTTTGCCACCTTGATCACACTGATCTGTGTTTGACAGATGATCCAGCGTAAAGGCTCTCCTATCTACTAATTGAGCACTGGATAAATAATGACCTGTACCAAAATTAGAGACCACTGGGCTGTCCATCATTTTAAGTCACAGATGTAAAGAATATTCACATGTCTTATCATGCTCGATGAGACAGGATGCCTTGATATATTGAGACACCCTATTGAAAAAATGGTGGAACATGCAAAATTGCTTGTACCTCTCTGTGAGAGTGTAAAGAGCAGCCCTTGCTTTTTCTTTTTCATTCTTTGGTGCAAACATAATGGCATTTTGTATAAGAAACTTTGCAAATTGTTTTGCAAAATAACTTCTGCAATGTGAAAAAACGTCATCAAAAATGTGCCAAAACACTCATAAGCTCACCCAGTGGGGAGGAAACCTTTGAAAAAAATTATTCCCCTATGTGAGGATGAAATAAATGTAGATTTACATTCTTAGTTTAAGGGCAAACATGCCCACTTCAGTGGTTTGTGATCACAGCCCATATGTTCTTAAATCAAGCTGATCGCTTTGCCTTTGGAGGCATATAAATATATGAAAAAGCTGTCTCCAGAACTTCCCTTAACCTCAGTTGTACTTTCCAAAGATGCATCATGTGTGCTCTAACTGATAACAAGCCAGCTTGGCAACACAGAACACTTTGTTCATCCCCCAAAGATGAGCTGCTCCAGGGGTGTTGTGTCAAGATAACTTACCTTGGTTAAGTAGCTATGCCCAGAGAAACAGAAAGCACTGAAATGTTTCATAAGGGAAGTGTTTTTTAAAAGTCTGCTTAAAGTCAAGTATTTGTGTCTCTTCCATTAGTAGCGCAGCCCTTGTGACAGGTTTTGCTTACCTGCATAAGATTCAAGTCAATGTATCTGACCTTAACAATCAGATGAGTGCCTAAACAGCTTTTGATTTTTACTTATCTTTGCTCCAGTACAAACTAGTTAAAATTTAAGCAATGCAGTGGCATTCCAAGGGCCACTTTTCCATCATAAAATAATGCTTTCTTCTACAAAATGCTTTTGGAATTACCACTGCTACTACTATTTTTTTATTTTTTATTTTATTTTTTTAAAATACTTTATTGATTAAAATCTGACAATACAATAACAAACAACATATATTGACTTATAAAGTAACATACAATCACAGAACAGTAAAAAAAAGAAAAGAAAGAAAGAAAGAGAAGAAAAGAGAAGAAAAGAGAAAAACTAAAGAAAATATAGCAAACACAAACAAACATTAACAAAACTTCCTGGACTAGGACATTGTTCTTAATTCAACTTAAATTTTGCTATCCTCGATATTTTCTTTAAGCTATGCATCCCAAAAGCTAAAACCGCAATTGGCTTAAAATACCATTCTTTAACTTAATTACATATTTACATTTCATCATTTATCAAACTCGTAGCTTCCGGAATTACCACTGCTACTACTATTAATAGGGAAATATGATGACACAATTGGTCATTCATCTGGATTTTTCTGGCAGTCTTCCATGCTCAAGGATCAGGTAGAATCTGTTATAGCCACAGTCTCCCAAGCTAACAGGACAATATGGCAGAGCCTGGGGAAAAGTTACTTTTTGGCCTATAATGGCCCTGCTGACTGATGGATTCTAAATGTTAAAAAAAAATTAGGCCTGATTTTCTAAGCTCTGTAGTATGGTGGTGCATAGAAGTAACCATATTGCAATTTGAAACATACCAAGGAGATGTTATTCTCTGCTCTTTGAGTTCTGCTTGAAACTACTTACATGAATAGATGAAATGTGATCTTAAGATACCTGTGCTTATAGAAGAAAGGAAGGGTTCTATGGATAAAAATAGACCATACAAGAGACATTACCTAAAGGTTGGAAGTGTTCCTACTCTAGAGCAGCCTAGGTGTTCCTACATGGTAGAAATAATGCCATTTGACACTACTTTCAGAGCTGTAGTTTCATACTATGGTATTCTGGGATTTGTAGTTTTACAAGGTCTTTAGCCTTCTCTGTCAAAGACTCCTGATGTCTCACAAAACTACAAATCCTAGGAGTCTGTAGGCTAGAGCCATGGCAGTTAAAGGTGGTGTCAAGTTATATTATTTCTACATTGTAGATACACCCATAGTTTTAAGGGGGAAATCCATTTTACCAAATTGGTGCCACTTTGGACCACAGTTCCCACTATTATGCTGAATGACGCTGGCTAACATGGATTGCAGTCTAAATGCTTTGGAGGATACAAGTTTGTGGAAGGGGGGAATAAATTAACACAGTCCTTTTCTATCCATGACAGACAATCAAATCAACACATATTTAAATGCACACATGCATACACACACATTTGAAAAGAAGGCTGAATTATGATATACTGAATTTCTTTCTGGGCACAAGCTGTAGTGTCCATAAAACCAGTTTATATTACTCTTGTCTACAGAATAAATAAATAAAAAACAATTATATAATTCCATCATGTGGTACTACCTCTGTACATACTTTGGAAGCTGCAGTTAGTGCAAAACTCAGCAGCAATTACTGTAGTATCATATAGCAATGATATACGTGATCTTCAAAGAATTGCAATGGCTGCCAATATACTTCAAAACACTTTATTACAACCTATGGGGCCTGAGTGATTTCTTTCAAAATGTGCATGCATATGATCTTAAGGTGCTTTAACCTTTTGTTAAATTGCAATTTATATTAGCTTGCAGAATATTTTAATATGCTTTAGTCTGTTAAAATTATCCTTTATTATTTCCAAAATATAAATTGTTTACAAATATTTAATTTGATTTTTCTTGTATATCACCCTGAGATCCTACAGTTCAGACCAGGATATAAATTTTTTGATAGATAGATAGATAGATAGATAAGTACATATAAGGCTATACAGATCAGTTCTAAGTTGCCTTTCTTTGAAACTGGAAAAATGTACAATGATGAAATAAAACTGGAAGGGGGACATAGAAATAAGAAAAGTTAGAAATGCACTGAGTACAAGTTAAATATGAATATGGTAAGCAAGGGCAACCTATGTCTTTTCCTTTTTCTACCTGATTATGAAGAGGAACACAAGATAGAGTATACCCATGCATGAACAGATCTTTTTGCTGCAGGGGAAAACAGGAGAATGTAGTTTTGTAGTTAGATAGTGGAATATTATTTGGCTTTGCCAAGGTGCACTGAGAGTTACAGAAGTCAGTGGTGATGTGCATTCTCAAGAGGATATGTGTTAGCGATGAACAGCAAGGAAGAAAATTCCCAGGAAAAGACCATAGACTGGCCAGTGCTCAGAACAGTAGTTTGGAGGTTGGGCAGAATAGATGGAAAGCTTAGTAAAAACCAAGAGCCAAGGACAGTGATTATAAAGATAAAGTTGGTATCTTTGTTGGACTGAAGTTAGGGCCAGAAACCTTATCAACGCCAAGAAGGTTATAACTACAGCCAATAACCATACTCTTTCAAAGTAGAAAAGTGAAACAGGGAAGGAACCACTCTTCCTTTCAAGAAGTTCCTTCTAATGTTCAATCAAAATCTACCTTCCCATAACTTCAAACCATTAGACCTTGTCCTACCCTCTGGGGCAGCAGAGAACAGGCCCACATTCTCTTATCTGTGGCAGCCCTTGAGGTATTTAAAGAGGGCAATCATGTCACCCCTCAGTCTTCTCGTCATCAGGCTGAACATGCCCAGCTCTTTCAACTTTTTCTAATATGTTTTGTATATGACTTGGAAATCATGATTCTATTAATGCAGGCTAAAATAGCATTCACCTTCTTTGCTTCAGCATCACTCTCTTGGCTCACATTCAATTTATGATCAACAATAATCCTAAGGTTCTTTTCATATGTAGTGCTGCTGAGACATATATTGCCCATCCTATACCTGTGAATTTTTTTTCCCTGGCCTAAAGGTAGACTTTTGCATTTGTCTCCACTGAATTTCATTTTATTAATTTCTGGCTATTTTTTTTTTAAGTTTATCTAGCAGCCAAAACACACTACAGAAATAATCCAGTTTGAGACTGCTTGAACTGTTTTGGCTCAGTGCAAGAAAATCCTGGAAATTGTAGTATGTTGTTGCACCAGAGTTCACTGACAGAGAAGGCTTAATGTATCACAAAATTACAATTCCTAGAATTCCCTAGCATTGAGCCAGGGCAGGCCAAGCAGTCTCAAAACTAGATTATTTCTGCAGTATGTTTTGGCCCTAGGTGTTTTGTTTGAATTCTGATCCTATCTTCCAATGTGTTAGCCATCCCTTCCAATATTGTGTCATCTGCAAACTTGGTAAGGATTCCCTCCACCCCCATCATTGATGTCACTGATAACAAATATTGAAGAGTAATGGCCCTAGGATAGAATGCTGTGGCATTCTGCTCATGACCTCCTTCCAATCTGAAGCACAGTCATTAATGATGACTCTTTGAACACAGTTTTCTGGCCAGTTATGAATCCATCCTGCATACTGTTTACCTATCCAATTTTAAAAACTATCCCTTTCCTTCCTGTCCCTTCTTTCTGTTCACTGACCAGTTGTCACTGATCTTTAGGAGGTCTTAGCCTTCAATCACATGGCTACGGATTTTAGGTAGGGGCCTTTGGCAAGGGACTTTACCAAAACTTTTAAAAAAGAAAACATATAATATATAAAATATATAATAGCTCCAGAATCTACATATGTCTTTACATGTAATGGCTGCTCTTTACACTCTCAAACGTGCACACACACACACATTATCTCAAAGAATTCTAAATACTAGGAAATAATGATGTAGCTTCTCTAGATGCTAAGGAAGCCTCTCTGTCTTCTTCCAAGTACAAACAGCCCTGACTTCCTTGTTGTTTACATTCATTTATGTTGACTGGAACTCATGATGATTCTCTCAGAGCCTTTTCTTGGCAAGATTTATTCAGAAGTTTGCCATTGCCTTCCTTTTACTCTGAGCGTTAATTTGCCCAAGGTCACACAGTGGATTTCCATGACTGAGCAAGGACTCAAACCCTGGTGTCCCAGAGGCTTAGTCCAACACTCAAACCACTACATGATTGTGGCTGTCTACAGCTGCCCCTGCTTAGTTTCTGAAGTATAGAATAGGACCTCAAGATGTGGATAGACTACAGCTCAGGATAACCACCATAGCCAGTGGTGAGGATATTGAGGGGTTGCAATCCAACCAGTGGCAGGTGGTAGTTTCTATGTCAAAGGGGTGATGAATCTTCTTCAGGTATTATTCCAACCTTTACCAAAGCAATCTGAAGTGCTGCACTCTATTCTCAGAACAGAATTGGCATCTTGGATAGCTCCGTTAAAGTTCAGATTGAACCCCAGAGTGGATCTAACATCTCACTGACATGGAGGGTACCAGACCTGCCCTGAGGCCAGCAACATCTGGAAACCTAAATGTTCATCAGGTGTGATACAGAGACTAGAAGAATGTGTATAACCATGTGTCTTCTTGTATATAAAATATACATCATCTTGTACATAAATCTGTTACTTGTTTTAAAGACTTAAACTACTGGATATATGAATAAAAGAAGAGGAATATTATGGAGTGGGGAATGAAAAGACAGTGTGACTTTCAGATCACTTTGGCTCTTGGCCGTTCTCATTAGTAGCCTATGAGAATAAGGGAATGAGGCAGATTCAAAGGTTGGTGATGAGCAATGAGGCTAGTCCTTGAGGCTAGTGAAGAATGCATTACATTTCCAGGCAGCACTTTCACTGAACATGTTAGGCCATCTGCTCTTGAGCCTTTTAGTTTCATTTCAGACACAACTGGCTCCAGCCCATTTATAGCAGTTGATGATTTTTTTAAAAAAGTCCTCTAAATGAATGAATGTCCCAAAACACAAATCACTTTTTTTGCAAATCTGAAATAAAGTTTCAAAATAATACCTTGTAGAGGTAGAGACAGTCCACATGCAACCCTGAGGGGGTACAGATTCATATTGTAGCTTTCTGACTCCTACAGTGCATAGTTTCATCTGAACGTTTCCAAATGGCACTGATGAGTTTCAGTAGGCAATGTTTTAAAAAGTTTTAGAATCTAAGGCTGGGTTTGCCTAAAAGCATTTAGGTTGGCAGGCTCCAGTTGACACTTCTGAGGTTCAGACATCATACGTGGATTTAGGAACATAGCCAGAATGCACATTTTTAGAGAAGATGTAATTAAAAATCACAAGTAGTGTTTGAATTGCATTAAAAATAATAGGTATGAAAAATTAGGATGTGATGAGGCTAAAATGTAGAAACTGTGTATCTCTTTGAAGAGTGTTCAGAAACCAGAGCTGAAACCATACTGTGAATTGGGACTGGCTATATGGCACATATCTCCCTTGTTGAAATAGATCCACTGGCTGCTGGTCTGTTTTTGGGCACAATTCAAAGTGCTGTTTATGATCTATAAAACCCAATACAGCTCAGGCCCAGGTTATGTGAAGGACAGTATCTCCCTATCTGAGCCTGCACATGTTTTGAGATCTTCTGAGGAGGACTTTCTCTCTCACAGGTATGTCTGGGAAGAACACAGGAGAAGAGCTTCTTGGTGGCTGCTCCTAGATTCTAGAGACCCCTCACCCTGCTTTATATTTCAGTAGGATAGGACCATTAACAAGAAATATGGTTTTTCCCTTTGAGTCTGGTTTCATGTAGGCACCACATGGGCACTGCTAAAAAAAATAAATCCCTTTTGTTAGAGGTAAGCTAAGGTGAGGATATGGTAGGGACATCTCAGCTTCATCTGTACCCTCCTCTTAAGCGCCAGATCTTTCGTCTGCAAAGAGACCTATTTCTTGACTGATGCTGGGAGGAAGAGGGAACTTATTGCAGTGAAGTCTCTTTCTTCAAGAAGGCCTGGGGGACAGGGATTTGGCATATTAGGTGTATGATGTTTCATGCCCAATTCATCTTCCTTTAATATTTAGATGTGTTCATTTTTGACCTTTTGTCTTGAATGAATGGGAGCTTCATGAAAAAACTGCAGCTTTGAATTTTTGTGATCCCAGGGGTAGGCAACCTTTCCCCTTTAAGGGCCAAGGGACTTCAGCTCCCAGAAGCCTCAGCCATGTTGGCCAATAGTCCCATGTTGGCCAATAGCTCCTGGGATTCTGGGAGCTGAAGTCCCTCGGCCCTTAAAGGGGAAAGGTTGCCTACTCCTTAGCCTCTTGGCTTTCACTCATTTGAGGATTAAATAAGTGGAGGTGAATAAGAGTTTCTGCCTCAATCTATATACACTGAGGATGAGTCTACCTACACCCTCATTATGGATAAATGTGGCAGCTCCACAATTGTCTTTCTGAAAATAGCTTGAAAATGTTACTGGTGTGTGGGTGTGTAGGGGTAAAACTCTCAACCCCCCCCCCATCCAGCAAGCCAACATAGACACTGATCATATGCATTTGGGGGATTCTGAAAAATATCCAAAAAGTGTGCTCCCCTCCCCAAGCTCTGATTTATTTGTTACAAATATTTTGTGTAACAGGAGAAATGAAGGAGTGAGGGGGGGGTTGAGGGGGGGAAGTACCTGTGTATATGACAGCCAGTGGGGCATAGTCTGAGTTTTGGATTATGACTCTGGAGACCAGGGTTTGAATCCTGCCTCAGCCATGAAACTCACTGGGTGACCCTGGGCAAGTCACACTCTCTCAGCCTCAGAGGATGGCAATTGCAAACTCCTTCTGAACAAATCTTGCCAAGAAAACCCTGTAATATGGTTGCCTTAGGGGCACCGTAAATCAGAAATGATTTGAAGGCACACAGCAACAAACCTGTGAAGATATTTTGCTAAAACATGTCTATGGAAAAGTCAGCCTCATTTAACTAAAGTCTAATCTGCACTGCAGATTTGATGCAGTTTGACAACACTTTCACTGCTATGGCTCAATGCTATGGAATTTTGGGATTTGTAGTTTGTTGTGGCACCAGACTTTCTGACAGAGAAAGTTAAATATGCCACCAAACTACAAATCTCAGGATTTTGTAGGATGGAGCCATGGCAGTTAAAGAGGTATCTCCTGCAATGCAGATCACACCTGAGTAAGATTTAATCCCAGGTAAGTGGAAATGTGTGGTCACTGTTTTCTTCTTCTCTACAATGTAAATAGGATCAGCTGCCTGGAGCTAGTATTGAAGAGTAGAGAATATATTTAAAAAAAGAAAAAGAAATGAAAAAAGTACACGTGATCAGAAAACTAAACAGAGATAATATTACATAATCCAACTTTTTAAAAAAGCCAGTATTAACAGGAAGGGGGGGGGGGAACCCACACTTGGATGAAGATTCCTAACCACCGCCACCCCAGGCAATTCTTGAAATTGGCTCTCTGCTTCAACTGCAAGTGACCTTTTGCGTTCCACACAAAAACAAAGTTACTTTTCCACGCCCAGGAAACATTTCATTCAGGTTTGCACCATGTCTGAGGTGTTAAACCTCTGTTTTCCTTCTCCCACTTGCATTCCCCCAGGGAATGTTGGCAGCTTGCTAAAATATTCAGTGAACCACAAACTGAGGAAAGAGCTGCAAGCAGCCGCAGCCTTGTCTCTTTCTGCCTCCACATGTTCATGCAGAGTTGCCTAGCTGCAGCTTTTGCAGCACAAGACTGGATCCGCACAGCAGAAGCAATGCGGGTTGACCCCACTTTAACTACCATGGCTCTATGCCATGGAATTCTGGGAATGGTTGCTGGTTGTGACACCAGCACTTTGCTGTAGTTGTAATCCAACAGATATGGAGGGCACCAGTTTATGAGAGGCTGCTTCGTATTCCCATTTTCATATTCCAAAGCCGGAAGCTAGGACTTGGAAGTTTGAGATTAGTTTTCAATGAGTACATCCACACTACAGAAAGAACCTGGTTTGACACCACTTTAACTGGCATGGCTCCATGCTATGGAATTCTGGAAAGTGTTGTTGGTTGTGGCACCAGGTGTCAAGCCAGATTATTTCTGCAGTGTGGCTGCAGCCAACATTTTCCTTAGACAGATGATCTTCTGCATCGGAGGTTTATTCGTTTTAATGTAAAATATGCATGTTCAGTTTTTCAAAACCTTGAAGTCTTGACATACCTGTGCCTATTTCCCCTCATGGATTTCTTATGGATTTCTGTGCCACTTTGCCCTGGCCCAACATACTTTTCAGAGCTTCCTTTTGCATATTACTTCTTTAGTAGTTACATTTATATCTCACCTTTCTTCCAATGAGCTCAGGGTGAGCTATGGCACTCTCCTCCTCATCCTCACAAAAGCCCTGTGAGGTAGTTCAAACTGCAAGAAAGTCTGACTGCCCCAAGGTCACCTAGGGCCTTTGCAGACTGCTAGAAATAGTGCAAATTGAGTCCACTTTTAGGGTTAGGGTTAGGGTTAGGGAATCATGGGAACTGTAGTTTATTGTGGCACCAGAGCTCTCTGACAGAGAAGGCTCAATGTCTCAGAAAAAACACAATTCCCATGATTCCCTAGCACTAACCCTAACCCTAAAAGTGGACTCAGTTTGCACTATTTCTGGCAGTCTGCAACCCCCCCAGTGAGATGCATGACTCCATAGGGACATCCATCAGGATCTGCCAGTCCAACATTGGCATTCACTGTCTCCCAGATTGTCTGATATTAAAGGTACTTTGACACAAGAACTCTTGATGAGGCTTCTTGCTCAATGGATTAATCACAAGAGACTCTGTTCAACGTGGCAAATTTCAGTGATGGATGATGAGTCAGGAACAACTCTAAAACCAAGCACACTAGTAATAATTTCATGTACAGTGAAATCCTAATAAGTGAAGCAAGTAGGAGGTTCTAGATCTGTCATTTTGTGTTGGTTGTATGGGATCACCATGTTCAACAACACTAGATCCTGGAGGCTCAGCTACAAGAGCTGACTGCTCCCTTCAAGATGTGCTTGTTGAGTGCCTAGAGGTATCCTTCTGCTGATGGCAAAATGCTGGACCTCATTGAAAAGCTGCTCTCTTTATGTTCCTTTGCAAGTCAACATCTTTCGTTTTCTGACTAAAGCACTTTTGTAAACACCCTCATTGCACTTTGGCTTTTTTTAAAAAATGACTTAATAGAAGATTGCTGGACAGAGTCTGGGAAGGTGTGATGAGTCACATTCACATTCAGAAACCTATACATTAATGCAGTATAAGTTTTGAACTGCAACTCCCAGAATCTCTCTATCTCAATAGAACCTGGTCATAGTGGCTAGAGGATTGCAATTGACAAACTTAACTTTTCCAAGCTCTCAGCTCCGTGCAAACAGGATTTGGTCCTACATTCCTGAAGCCTGTCAACCCAGTTTTTCATGCTGTGTCTTGCAAGCTGTTCCACCACAACTCAAAATACACCATAGCACTGTAAAAAGAACATTGCCACATTAGGAGCAGTGCATGAAAGGGAGGGGGAGAAGGAGGGGCTCTTGGAGGGCACCTTTCACAAGAGAGGTTGAGAAAAAGGGCATCATAAATGTGGGAATCGTCACATCCCAGCAGGAAGGTTGTGAGGGCATCTAAGAAAAGAAAAAGTACGGGCCAGGAAAAGGAGCCAGGGACACTCGGGCATCTTGAGGCCTTTCAGATTTTGTTTTGGACATGAACATGCAGCATTCAGCAGTCCTATAGTAAACATTATCCCAGTTCAGTCATTGGTTTGCAATGCCTAACTCTTTATCAACATTCATGCCCCCCCACCCCCGCAGTCTGACAAAAGTCAATGCCAACCAATTGAAAATGTAGACAGCGTAAAAAAAATAGGAGGCAAAGGATTACTGGGTTATAGTCTTTTTGTTTGGCTTTTGAAACTAATGTTTGTTCATCAGGGAACATTTTTTTTAAAAGAACCTGAAAGCATGAAAAATAAAAGGGGTGTGAATGATAGCATTCTTGTGTTTTGCTTTATTTTTGAGCGACTGCTCCCTCCAACCCAAAGTGAAGCTACTCGGATTGACACCTGTCAGTATGCTTTGCCTCATCCAGTTCATTTTCAGCCCTGTTAATATAGAGAGACTGAGGAATTCACTGCTCTCTTTCTACAAAGCAGCCTTTGAGGCTCAGAGTGGACAGAGATAGGTTTAAGATTTTAGGGGGTGTCTTTTCTCAAATGGAGAAGCAAATTTTATTGTTTTTTTTAACTGCCTTTTTTGTTCTTGATGGGCCCAGGGCCATAGCCTAAAGTGCCTAACTTGATAGTCATGCCATCAAAATTCAGTATGTGAGGGTCTTTCACACTAAACAATCATAGCACTTTGAGTGTTTGTTGTTTGTTGTTGCATGCCTTCAAGTTGCTTCTGACTTATGGCAACCCTAAGGCAAACTTATCATGGGGTTTTCTTGGAAAGTTTTTTCAGAGGGGGGTTGCCACTGCCATTCTCTGAGGGTGAGAAATTATGACTTGTCCAAGGTTACTCAGTAGGTTTCCATGGCCCAGCTGGGATTCAAACCCTGGTCTGTCAGTGTCCTAGTCCAATGCCCAAACCATTACACCAAGCTGGCCCTCTGATGTGAGTCTAGCACCACTTTTTTCCTCTGTATGCTTTTTAAAAAACTTCTTTGTCTGAAGAAGAAACTTGGTTTCAAAAACTTACAGAGATTTTTTACAGGTTTTTGGTTGGCCTAATTAAAGCATTACCACTTTATAGATTTTAGAATTCGTCTTATGAGCAACACACAGGGCAACCACTAAATTTGTTTGATTAAACCAAACTAACCAATTTACTACAGGGGTCTGATCTAACTATTTAAAAACCAGTAACTGTGGACTCTTCCTATCTGTGGTTCAGTTGTGGCCCCCTTCTGATGGGAAAAATGCAGACAATCAAACCCCATATTTTTCTGTGTAGCAATGTGCATGCATTCGTGTCAGCACAGCTGTGGACATGTGCCATCATTTAATAATATGGGGCATGGGGATCTGCGGATGGTCCAATCCTTGGATTGCTAGCCCAACGACACTGTGGGCCCACTGTGCAACCCAAACTAAATAAGCCTAAGATCCCATCTGATCTTGGAAGTTAAGCTCTGGTTAGTACTTGGATGGGAGACTGCCAACAAATACTAAGTGCTGTAGGCTGTATTTCAGAGGAAGGCTCTGGCAAAACCACCTCTGAGTATTCCTTGCTTAAGAAAACCCTATGAAATTCATGGGGTTACCATTACAAATCCAAAAATGGATTTGTAATTGGTTGACTGGCCGAATCCAAAGGGTGCTCAACAATGGCTCCTTTTCAACTTGGAAAGAAGTGACCAGTGGGGTGCCACAGGGCTCTGTCCTGGGCCCAGTGCTATTCAATCTCTTTATCAATGACTTGGATGACGGTATTGGGGGCATAGTTATCAAATTTGCAGACGACACCAAATTAGCAGGAGTAGCTAATACTCCAGAGGACAGGATCAAAATTCAAAATGAATTGAATAGACTAGAAAGCTGGGCCGAAGCTAACAAAATGAAATTCAATGCGGAGAAATGTAAGCTACTGCACTTAGGGCGGAAAAATGAAAAGTACAGATATACGATGGGGAACACCTGGCTGAATGAGACTACGTGTGAAAGGGATCTAGGAGTCCAGGTAGACCACAAGTTGAACATGAGTCAACAGTGCGATGCAGCAGCTAAAAAGGCCAATGCAATTTTAGGCTGCATCAGTAGAAGTATAGTGTCTAGATCAAGAGAAGTAATAGTGCCACTCTATTCTGCTTTGGTCAGGCCTCACCTGGAATACTGTGTCCAGTTCTGGGCACCACAATTCAAAAAGGATGTGGAGAAACTGGAGCGTGTCCAAAGGAGGGCAACTAAAATGGTGAAAGGTCTGGAAACCAAGCCCTACGAGGAACAACTTAGGGAGCTGGGGATGTTTAGCCTGGAGAAGAGAAGACTGAGAGGTGATATGATAGCTGTGTTTAAATATTTGAAGGGATGTCATATTGAGGAGGGAACAAGCTTGTTTTCTGCTGCTCCAGAGACTAGGACCCGAAACAATGGATGCAAGCTGCAAGAAAAGAGATTCCACCTCAATATTAGGAGGAACTTCCTGACAGTAAGGGCGGTTCGACAGTGGAACACACTCCCTCGGAGAGTAGTGGAGTCTTCTTCCTTGGAGGTCTTTAAGCAGCGGCTGGATGGTCATCTGTCAGGGATGCTTTGATTGGGAGTTCCTGCATGGCAGGGGGTTGGACTGGATGGCCCTTGTGGTCTCTTCCAACTCTATGATTCTATGATTCTATGATTCTATGATTCTAGGTGGACATGCAACTTGAAGGCACTTACACAAGCAAACATCTTGATAGAAATTCTGCTACTTGGTAGCCGACAGACCAAATCAGGTCCACCAAAGAGAGATATCTGAGCTCAGCTAGGATTGTCAGGATCATCCCAGGCTCTGAGATTTCAGGGCCAAAATATGTCCTCTTGTGCTGTCACAGGCAGGCCCTGGTGATGCCATTAAGTAACACCATTACATCAACCATTAAATATAACCATTGAACATAAACCATTGAACATCAACCATTAAACATCTACCATAATCTACTTTTCTAAGAGAAAACACCAATTCTAAAAAAAAAAAATTGTCCACATTGTTCAATGTGCTCTTGCCCAGAGATTCCTCTCCCTCTGTCTTGAGAATTGAAAAAGAGGGGCCAGGCCTGGAGATCTGGCAACCCTAGCCTCGACAGGCAAGCCTCTTTTTCACAAGGAGAAAATCATTGGTACAGATAGCTACAACAGAAGTAGAAACAGAGGAGATTCTGAGGATGAGACAATTCTACCTTTCTCTCCCTCAGATCAATTGCATATTAGCAGTTTTGATTTCAGCAGCTGACAATATTGCCAAGACTCACCAACAGTTCTATGAACAGGAAATGCTGCTTACTGTTTTTGCATGAAAAAATACATGGTACTTTAGCTACTTAGGGCCTAAGCAGACTGCCAGAAATAGTGCACATTAAATTGAGGCACTGCCCTGGCTCAGTGCTAGGGAATCATGGGAACTGTAATTTATTGTGGCACCAGAGCTCTCTGAGAGAGAAGGCTCAATGTCCCAGAAAAAAATACAGTTCCCATGATTCCCTAGCACTGAGCCAGGGCAGTGCCTCAATTTAATGTGCACTATTTCTGGCAGTCTGTTTAGGCCTTTAGACAAGATAGGACCAGACAAGACAGAAAGGTTTTCAGTAACCTTTATGGAAATAAATAAAAACTATATGTGTTAGGCCTGCTCTCCAGAGTCCACTATTTTTATTTCATGAAGGGACACTGTCAATTGTCCAAAACTGTTCCCTATCATTTAACTTGCTCTCAATCAAAATGTGTTCATACTAAGGTATATGAGGAATATGAGCAAATATTATCCACTTCTTCTCTCCCAACGCAAATAACGCCATATTGATAATACAATGCTAATATTGAGGGCTGATTAACAGTAGAGCCAGGCAAGCAAACAAGTAAAAGGAGGCTTTAGAATTTATTGCTAGAGAGCTAGGGTGGTGTAGTAATTTGAATGATGGAGACCAGAGTTTGAATCCCTACTCAGACATGAAAACCCATTGGGTGACCCTAAGCACATCCCACTCTCTCAGCCTCAAAGGAAGGCAAAGGCAAACCCCTCTTTGAACAAATCTTGCAAAGAAAACCTGAGGTAGGGTTTGCCATAAGGTAATCATAAATTGGAAATTACTTGATGACACACAATAATAATAATTGGATCAAGTACTAAATACAGTGGGTCCTTGTTATCTGCTGGGGTTTGGTTCCAGGACCCCCAGTGGATAACAAAATCCATGGATGCTCAAGTCCCTTTAAATATAATGGCATAGCAAAATGGTGTCCCTTATATAAAATGGAAAATCGAGGTTTTCTATTTGGAATTTCTACCTTTCTAAAAATATTTTCATGCTTGAATTCATGGATAAAAATTTCATGGATAAGGAGGGCCGACTGTATTGTGTGTCTTTCACCCTATTAGAGATATGAAGATCTGAGAAATCCTGGGAAAGGAGGTGGGAATATTATTCCTGTGAGTTCTCCCACCCCAGGCAATTTTTTAACTTTTAAAATACAATGGGCCCTTGGTGTCTGCTGGGTTTTGGTTCCAGGACCACTGTGGACACCCAAAATCTGTGGATGCTCAGGTCCCATTAAATACAATGGCATAGAAAAATGATGTCCCTTACATAAAATGGCAAAATAAAGATTTGCTTTTTGGAATGTATATCTTTTAAAAATATTTTCAAGCTGTGGATGGATGAATCCATGGATAAAGAATCTGTGGATATGGAGGGCCAACTGTATTTCTAGTTAAAAATAATAATTGAAAAAACTGTGAAGCATTTTGCCTTTTGGAATGGACAAAATACAAGGTTTTGTTTTTGTTGTTAGTCACCTTCAAGTCAGCTCTGTGAATTAGATCTTTACTGTCCATACCATAAATCTAAGATGCATTTTTGCACCTACTCATAATGTGTGCTGACATCTTCATGAGAGGAGCATACAGGGGGCTTTCATTGCTTATGATGATAATATGCTGCTGCAGAGTACAGTGTTTTCAATGTTGAGTTAAATGTCACACCCAAACATGCTGCTAACCCAGGCCTTAAGACTGCAATGGAGTGAGACTCTTTCTGTACAACCCCCTCCATCCTCATCATCTTCATCTTACCAAATTTCTGATTTGTCCTTATATTTTCTGCATATCTCTGATGAACTTCTCAGATGTGGCTAAGTAGGACAGACTGCATCAGTATATAGTATGTTCAGGATGTGAGGGCGATCTGGCTGCGACATCTGTCACCCCATTGATCGCCAGGGTTGATTCGGCTGATCTGGTTGGCTAGGCGGGTGTCCCCTTCCTCCCTCACCGCTCCATGTGCGTCCCTCCCGAAGCTGCGCGCTCGGTGGAAGAGGACGACCATCCCAGATAGAAGGAGTGTACCGTTCTTCGGTCAAGGGTATACGATAGCTGCGCTCCCCTGCTAGAACCTCCAAACATGCTCAAAGTATATAGTATGTTCACAATTTTGTTTGAACAAAATTAAGGTTTTATATATTTAACTTTCATAAATAGTTCAAATAGTACAATATACTAGGTTATGAATGAAGCATTTTGTTACTAAATATAAAATATGTTAAGCTTGATATAAATTAAATGCTAGATCTATTTCATTTTTCTCACAAATTTCCATTTTGCTGGGGGGGGGGGAGAATGAAAACCTGGGGTTCCTTTCACAATTTTAAAATTTTCAGAATTGTTCAGGAAAAATAGAACCTAATTTAATATACCCTTGATATACTAAATATACTCTTGATATACTCTTCCTCATTCTCCTTCTCCTTCTTCTCCTTCTTAATTATGTGTAAACACAACCCACTGGATGAGCATGAGCAAGTCACACTCTCTCAGCCTCAAAGGAAAGCAAAGGCAACCTCCTTCTGAACAAAACTTGCCAAGAAAACCTCATCATAGTTTTCCCTTAGAGTCACCATAAGTCAGAAATGACTTGAAGGTGTACAACAACAACAAAACAGAAATGATACCTGCATTTGCTTTTTCCCTCTTCCCTCTCCATCCCACTTTTTATCCCTTTTGTACTGTTCCTTTTAGATTCTAAGCCTGCAGACATGATCCACTTTGTTGATTTGTTGTATGGAAGCAATTCTGAGAACATTTTGGTAGAAAATCAGGTTCAAAATGCTTTAAGTAAAGAGCAGTATATACCCTCTACAATCTATGACAGAAACAATACATGGTATTCCCCATTACTATGTATGGATGTGAGAGCTGGACAGTTAAAAAAGATGATAGGAAGAAAATCAATTCATTTGAAATGTGGTGCTAGAGAAGAGTGCTGAGGATCCCATGGACAGCCAAAAGGACAAACAGGCGGGGGTCCTAGAACAGATCAAGCCGGAAACCTTCCTGGAAGCCAAGATGACTAAACTGAGACTGTCATACTTTGGACATTTCATGAGAAGAGAGGACTCTTTGGGGGGAAAAATAATGCTGGGGGAGGTGGAGGAAAGTAAAAAGAGAGGAAGGCCACATGGCAGATATATGGGCTCTATTAAAGAAGTCATGGGTATTAAGGGGTTGCAGGAATTAAGCAGAGCAGTTGAGGACAGAGGGTCTTGGAGATGTCTTATCCATAGGGCCGCCATGAGTCGAGATTGACTTGAGGGCAGTTAACAACAAAAATGGCCAGAGACCCTAGACCTACACATTAACAAAAATCTAAAATAAAAATAAGGAAGGCATCTGTGCTCACCAGGAGCAGATCTTTTGTAAGAGGATTAAAGTACCCACAGAAGACTGAGCCATCCCCAAATATTTGGGATTACCACAGATAATGATAACACCAATGTGTCATTTCTGGGGAAGAGATTCATTGTCCTCTCTCCATACCAACTTCTGAAAGGAGTACAGCATTTTTTTGTTTTTGTTTTTGCTTTTAACGTAGATACTTTCATGAATTCACTGAAACATTGTACATATACAAGGAGGCCCTTGCATTCATTCAGTGTACACTGTATACTTTGTATCCTACAGGAATCCCATTTGGTGCATCTACAACTGTGTGTGAAAATTAGTTGACACATGGGCTGGCTGACACCATTCAGACATTTCATCAGAGAAAAGCAAAGTTAGTAATCTTGCCTTTTGAAAGTAACATACTGAAGATATTTCTCCATAAAATTACAGAGAAATCATGACGCATTAGACTATTAAGAGTTCAAATCGTTCTAGCAGGATGAGTTACGCAGTATGGAGGATGGGTTACACAATATGTTAGTCACTATTATTTACTCATACAAAGCAGTTACCCAAGTGCTTTGTATGTGGGGAATACTGTATTTTAAATAATTTGCTTTTTGAGGGAAGCTTCATAACATATTCATAACATATTCTCACTCAAATGAACTAACTACTAAATGGAGGTTATTTATGATGGTGCTGCTTACATTTTCTGACGTGGTAGAACAGCAAGTTTTCCCCCCTAATGTGCCAGAGACCAAGACTACATCTGTGCCCCTTAGCTAGAAAGTCTTTACAAAGTGTTTCTTTCTTTCCTCCAAACTTGTAGACCAGCAACCAATAGCTCATAAATTGGCACCAATCCATAGATTGAATAGCACTGATTTATGACATTGCTTATGGAAACAGAAGCTTGTTTTGTTTCCCAAACCCTTTTGCATTCCCGGATACCACCCCATGTACAGAAAATTGCCTTGCTATTCCTCTACATGGCCTGCAGCTAAGCTGCAAGGGAACGTGAGAGCTGTGCTGGATGGCAGTCATGTCCTGGATCCCTTTCACACTACACTGTTATGGCATTATTCTTCTACTTTAAGTGCCAGGCTGCCTTCTATGGACTCCATGGCTTGTAGTCTGGGGAGGTACTGGAGGAGAATTCTGAATTCCCTTCCCTGAACTCTAAATCCCAGGATTCCACAGGATGGAACCAAGTCAGTTAAAGCACACTCATAACGCTATACTGGTGTAGTGTGAAATTTCCTTGCTCAACAAAACATACCCTCTAACTGTCCTGAACGGGTATGGACAGGCCTGACTAGTCTTTTGTCCTTCCAGTTTTTCCCCAGTTGCTTTTAAAATGTCCCAGTTTCTCTACCTCTCACCTTCACCCTTTGCCCTCAGCCTATTTCAATTGCTGCAAACTGAATTCGAAGTGCAAAAGGGGGGGAAGTGCAAAAGGGGGGGAAGGAAGGGCAGAATTGTACTCCTCTCAGTAGAATCTAGCAAAAGCAAACTACTGCAGCCTCTCTTAACTTGTATCTTCCTCATTAATAAATTTTGTCATCTTGACTGCACTCCTGACATTGCTTGGCTGGTCATGGTCTCCCCATTTTTGCCTGTGAAATGTTGATAAGTCTGACAAAAAAAAAATGTCATGCTCCAGGTCCTTTTAAAAGCCTGCCTCCAATACACCACTGAGCATGGCTACACTGTTTGGACTGAATACTTATCCGGTGGCATAAGACATCTCCTTGGCTCCGGTTGGCATGTGGCCATTTTGCCTGTGGGTGTGCCCCTCCCAACAACTCTGTGATCCATTTGCAATGTGGTGCCTAGTGCCTCTTCCTTTCCTGAACCGCACCTTAGGGATTGGCCTCCATGTTTCAGAATTTTGACTGTAATTTTGCTTGAGTGGGAAATTAATGCTACGGTCCTATAGTTGCCACAGTCCTTTGTGTCTCTTTTTGTGTGTGGACTGGGTTGTAGATTGATTGTTTCCAATCTGTTGACCACTGTTTAGTTTTCCAGATTTGCTGGCATATCTTGGATTGTACTAGAGTCGACTATATTTTTGTATATAATTTCTATTCGACCAACAAGCCTTCAGTGTTTTACTTCCATTGCTGCTTTTCATTCCATGTTTAAAAGGAGATACAATGAACCTCAAAGTACCCAAAAACAAAATGCCTTTGCAGACTGCCAGAAATAGTGCAAATTGAGTCCACTTTAAGGGTTAGGGTTAGTGCTAGGGAATCATGGGAATTGTTGTTGTTTTTTTCTGAGACATTGAGCCTTCTCTGTCAGAGAGCTCTGATGCCACAATAAAATACAGTTCCCATGATTCCCTAACCCTAAAAGTGGACTCAATTTGCACTATTTCTAGCAGTCTGCAAAGGACCAAAGATACAAGAAGGATCCACACTACTGGTTGCATTGCCTCATTTGCCCATTGGTATCATTGGTGAAGCTGGTTTGCATTTGATCAAACCTTAGATATTCCCTCCATGACAAACGTCGGGGTCGGGGGAGGGGGGCTAATGAAGCGCCACAGCAAATAAACAAAGGACCGTTCCCAGACTCCCCCAGCCTTGAGCCAGGGCAGTTAGAGCGGGGTCAAGCCGGATTCTTTCTGCAGTGCGGACCCAGCGAAAGGGAGCAAGGGATCGCAGAGGGAGCCGAATCCCCGCAGGGCTTGTTTCTTCTTGCAAGGGCTGGCTGGCCCTTTGGTCCGGCGGGAGGGAGGGAGTCCCTTTAGGAGCCGCCCCCTTCTTCTTCTTTTGGGAGCCAAACTTCCTGAAGGAGGCGGGCAGGACGAAGGGCTGGGAGTTTCCAAGCCGAGGGAAGAACTTCCCTGCCTTGCTTGCTTGCTTGCTTGCTCAAAGGAGGAGAAGGACCGCCGAGACCCAGCAGGGATGGAGCTGCTTCCCTCCTCCTTGGGCCTGGCTCTGGCCACTCTGCTGGCCATCGGGGCGGCATGGCTCTTCCTCTGGAGGAGGCGAAGGTAAGCGGGGCCTGAGAGGGAGGCGAGCCCCCTCCGTCCCTTTTTCTCTATGGGGGAAACAAGATCTTCTTCCATTCATTTGGTCCCTTGGGCAGAGGGATGTGGTGTTGTTGTTAACTGCCCCCGAGTCCATCTCGACTCATGGCGACCCTATGGCTGAGACATCTCCAAGACCTCCTGTCCTCCACTGCTCTGCTTAAACCCTGCAACCCCTTAATACCATGAGTCTATCCATCCATCCATCATGTGGCCTTCCTCTCTTCCTACTTCCCTCCACTTTCCCCAGCATTCTTGTCTTTTCCAGAGTCCTCCCTTCTCGCGATGTCTTTAAGCCCTTCTGTCCTCCACTGCCCTCCTTAATTCCCTCAACCCCTTCATTAACCTCCTTAATAGACTCCATTTATTTAGCATGTGGACTTCCTCTCTTCCTACTTCCTTCCACCTTTCCCAGCATTATTGTTTTTTCCCCCCAAAGAGTCCTCTCTTCTCATGATGTGTCCAAAGTACGACAGCCTCAGTTTGGTCATCTTGGCTTCCAGGGAGGTTTCCGGCTTAATCTGCTCTAGGACCCACTTGTTCGTCCTTTTGGCGGTCCATGGGATCCTCGGCACTCTTCTCCAGCACCACATTCTCTCAAATGCATTGATTTTCTTCCTGTCATCTTTCTTAACCGTCCAGTTCTCACGTCCATACATGGTGACAGGGAATATGATGGCTTGTATAATTCTAACTTTTGTGCTGAGTTGTATATCTTTGCATTTTAGAATCTTTTCTAGTTCTTTCATGACTGCCCTCCCCATTCTTAGTCTTCTTCTGATTTCCTGACTGCAGGATTTGTATCAATGTTTGATCCCAGGTATTGGAATTATTTTACTATTTCTTTTTATTAATTGTCTAGTTTGAGCTTGTGAAGGTCCTCCGTGGTCATTATTTTTGTTTTCATTATGTTCAGCATTAAGCCTGCCTTTGCACTTTCTTCTTTGATCTTCCTTAGAAGAATTCAAAGCTATAGCCATGTTAGTCTGTAAAATCAGTGTGTAGAGAGAGCTTGTAGCACCTTTGAGACTGGCTGAAAGAAAGAAGTTGCATCTAAGGAAGTAGACTTTAATCTAGGAAAGCTCATACTGCCAACCTCTTTATTCCAGTTGGTGCTACAAGTTCCCTCTACATCAGTTATGTGGGGAAGGGATGATCTTCCTTACAGCAATTCCCAAACTTTGGTCCTCCAGGTGTTTTGGATTTCATTTCCTAGAAGGCCCAGCTAGCTGGGCCAAATATCAGGAATTTTGGGAGTTGAAATCCCTAAGAACTGGAGGGCCAAAGTTCGAGAAACAGTGCACATGATCCAGGCTTCTTAATGGACTTTCTCAGAGGTATTTTTTTCCCTTATGGTAAATAAAATCAAAGTATTTTTTTAAAAAAAGAAAAAGAAGCAGGACCCAGCCTATACTGCATGTTATCTATGTAGATGTATGTAGAGATATTTTTTCCTTATAGTAAATAAATCAAAGTATTTTTGAAAAAAGAATAAGAAACAGGAGCCAGCCTATACTGTATGTTATCTATGTACATGTATGTAGAGGTATTTTTTTACTATAGTAAATAAATAAAAAAATTGAAAAAGAAACAAAAGAAACAGGAGCAAGTCTATACTGTATGTTCTATATGTGCATGTGTGTGTGTATATATATATATATATATATATATATGTTGAAGTATTTTTTATTATTGTAAATAAATACAAATATTTTTAGAAAAGAAAGGAAAAGAAACATTAGCCAGTCTATACTGCATGTTATATATGTATATGTATGTAGAGGTATTTTTATTATAGTAAGTAAATATTTAAAAAAAAAGAAAGGAAAAGAAAAGAAACATGAACCAGCCTGGTGTGGTAGTTTGAGTTTTGGATTATGTTCTGGAGACCAGAGTTTGAATCCCTGCTCAGCCATGGAAACTCACTGGATGTCCTTGGGTAAGTCACACTCTCTCAGCCTCAAAAGACAAAGTCCCCTCTGAATAAATCTTGCCAAGAAAACCCCATGATAAGGTTTCCATAAGTGGGAAATGACTTGAAGGCATACAACAATAATCATGAAACAGCAGCAGCCTGTGGGAAGAAAAAGCACATTCCCAAAGCCTGCACTTATTGGGACCATGCAACATTATGTACAAAATAGGGAGCAAGATGCAATAGTTTTTAAAATCAATCAGGATGTTAGGCAGAAGAAGGTGGACACACAGTTTAGCCTGATATGGAAATCATCAAGTCAATGCTTGGGCACAATTTTAAAGTGGGATTGCTACAGTTTAGGGCAATGAACATATGAGTGCTGACAGAGGGGCTTATTATCTTTGGGCCTTTGCAGACTGCCAGAAATAGTGCAAATTGAGTCCACTTTAAGGGTTAGGGTTAGTGCTAGGGAATCATGGGAATTTTTTTCCCCTGAGACATTGAGCCTTCTCTGTCAGAGAGCTCTGGTGCCACAATAAAATACAGTTGCCATGATTCACTAACCCTAACCCTTAAAGTGGACTCAATTTGCACTATTTCTGGCAGTCTGCAAAGGCCCTTTATTATCTATTATCTGTGCTTACTTGCCCTCTTCTTTTTTTGGGAAGGGTGATTTGGATTATGTGACTTGCTGGGCCCAATCATTACCATCAGAACAGAATGCAGATGTGTTCAGAAGGCAGTGTTAGCGTCTCATGCAAAGAGCAGGCATCCCATCCTTTTAGTTGTCTGTTACATTCCTCCTGTGTCTCTCCTGCAGTAATAGGTACTGAGTCCATGAACTCCTATAATCTCATCTGCTGCCCAAAGAGAGGGGTGAGCAGTGGTTTCTGCTTTCTCCGTAGAATTATTATATCATTATATTTATATCCCACTTGTTTTTCAAAAGTTGGATCTCAAAGCAGCTTGCAATTTTTAAAATATACAGTTAAAAACATACAAAAGAAAGTTTTCCACCTGTGATTTACGCCCAGGCTTCAAAATTTCCAGAACAGGTGGTTAACTGTCATAGGGGCCACTTTGTAGGTTGGACTTTTAAAAGTTTTAAAAAGGTCTGCACTTTTAAAAATTTTCTTTTTATATAAAATTTACTTGTGTGTGTTGTGTGCCTTCATGTCATTTCTGATGTATGGTGACCCTAAGGCCTCTATCATGGGGTTTTTATCACAAGATTTTTTTTCAGAGGAGGTTTGCCATTGCCTTCCTCTGATACTGAGAGCATGAGACTTGCCCAAAGTCACCCAGTAGATTTCATGGTTGAGTGGGAATTGAATCATGGTCTCCAGAGTTCTAGTCCAGTGTTCAAATCACTATGCCATGCTTACATGTATTAAAATTGATTTAAATTGTTATATTTTTCCAAGTAGACTTGGACTTAAGGTGACTTTCTCATGGATTTCCTTGGCTAGATTTATTCAGAGGAGGTTTGCCATTGCCTTCCTCTGGGCTGAGAGGGTGTGACTTGCCCAAGGTCACCCAGTGTGTTTGCATGACAGTGTGAGGATTCGTAGCCTGTCTTCCTGGAGTCCTATCCAACACTCAGAGCTTTACACCATGCTGGCTGTCTTTTTTGGATTAAAATTATTCATTGAATATTATACTTTATACATAAATTATAAATTAAATATTAAATGCACTAATTTTTTCCTCACTCAGTATTAACAAACAAAATTCCCCTTGTTCATTCTTGATTATTAAACTTATATTTCTATATACAGTGCCTTGCAGAAGTATTCAACCCTTTTGCTATATTTTATTACAACTGGAATTGGCATTATTACCATTTAATAAACACAAGATACTCAACTCTGAAGGTACAATATTGATATCTTTCCCTAAATATAAGTAAATATAAATAAAGTAAATATAAACAAATTGGAACAAGTTGATTGCTTAAGGGCCTTTGCAGACTGCCAAAAATAGTGCAAATTGAGTCCACTTTAAGGGTTAGGGTTAGGGTTAGGGTTATGGAATCATGGGAACTGTATTTTATTGTGGCACCAGAGCTCTCTGACAGAGAAGGCTCAATGGCTCAGAAAAAAACAACAACAATTCCCATGATTCCCTAGCACTAACCCTAACCCTTAAAGTGTACTCAATTTGCACTATTTCTGGCAGTCTGCAAAAGCCCTAAGTTTAGTTGTTTTTCTTTGACATGCCGAAATCGTCTCTGGTGCAGCCTATTGGCTCTCAAAGTCACATAAGTAGCTGAATGGAGTCTGAAGGAGCTGGAGAGAGCCACACCTTAGATGGGACAACTATTAACATTCTTCAAATCTGGGATATAAGATGCTGAACAATTTCTAAAACAAACCATACCAGAGCCTGTTTCAAGTTTGCAGAAAAGCTAATAGGAGACACAGCAGATTAAAGGGGGGGGGGGGATAAGTTCAACAACCAGATTTTTTTTTTACCTTGCTGCAAAACACTATAGCAACCATTGCCCTGAGAGTATTGTGTTGACAGTGAAGTATAGTGGTGGCAGCATCATGCTGTAGCAATGTTTTTCTTGAGTGAGAACTGGGAAGCTGGTCAACATTGAGATAAAGATGGATAGAGCCAAATATAGTACAGAGAAATTCTGGAGGAAAAAGAATTTCAGATTGCCAGGGACCTGGGACAAAGGTGGAGGTTCACCTTCCAGCAGGACAATGAGGAGTCTGTGTTCACAGCCAAAGGACTCTGGAGTCATTTCAAAACAAAACAAAAGAAAACAAAACAACAAAACACAACCCCCCCAGATGTCTTATAATGCCCCAGTCAAAGCCCAGTAAAGAATCTGTGGCAAGACTTGAAAGTGGCTGTTCCCAATAGCTCCCATCCAAGCTGACAGAGCTGGAGCAATTTTGCCAAGAAGGAGCAAAATGGCATGATCCAATCCACAAAGCTGATAGAGACTTACCCAAGAGATCTCACAGCTATAATGGCTGTCAAAGGTGCTTCTACCAAGTACTCTCTCAGGCTATGTGTGTGAATACTTATGCAACCAATGGATGTCAAGTGATTTTATTTGCTTAACTTTTGTGCTACATTAAAAATAATTGCTACACCTTCAGAGTCTTGGATATTGTGTGTACATCAAATGGTAACAGTGCCAATTACACCCATTTTAATTCCAGATTGTGACAAAACAGAATGTGGAAAGTCAAGGGGGTGAGGTGCTATAAATGGATCTTAAATATGCTTAAATTGACCTTAGTATGGTAATAACTGTTGATACTGAACTGAATGGAACTAAGCTGACTCTTATATTAAATATGCTATTGATGATAGTGCATTTAGGTCCTTTCCTCATTGATTATAGTGAATTTAGCAGTTTTCTGTCTGTTTTTTTTTTTTTTTTTAAAACTTTAACATTCTGGGGAACACTGTGGGATGCAAAAAGGACTTGAGTGTTTCAGTTTGTCCATTTCTTCTCTAGGAGAAGAAAAGGCATTGAGCACCTTTTGTTAAAACAGTTGCTATCTTGCACCCTTTATTTGCTTGGTTTCTCAAGTGACAGAGAAGTAATTCTTATGCCCTGTGTCACTTGTCCTCTGAACTGGGGTAGGAGAAGGAGAGTACGAAGAGTTGGATGAGGCTGGAGGGGTTAATCTATCTCAGCTTTGCCCACCAGGTTTCTCTGTGCAGCAGCAGGCAAGACCTGGGGGGTGAGGAGGTGGAATTCCAGTGGTCTATCATGATTATATCCCCCTGACCAGATGCCCCCTCACACAGTCTATAGGTTTTGAGTGTGTTTATTTAATGGTGGGTAGCCAGGATTGAATAGGGATTCTGTTGGTGTACCGCTCACCCCGCTGCACAACAGTCTCCCTTCCTGAGCTAGCTGGGGTAGTCTCGGGGTTGGTGTTGGAATCTCCTCATCTATTAGTGCTGGAGGACTTCAACATCTGTGCTGAGACTGCCCATGCTCAAACTGCCCTTTCAGGAGTGGCTCAGGACTCCATGGCCTCCATGACAACCATGGGTCTATCCCAAGTGGTATCTGGCCCTACTCATGCTGCTGAGCACACTCTGGACCTTGTTTTCTTTGCTGGGTGGGGTGATGATGATCTTAGTGTGGAGGAACTTTCCACAGTTCTTTTGTCATAGATAGATCATTATCTGGTCAGGTTAAGACTTACTGGGACTCAGAACCTCTGCAGGGGTGGGGGGACTGATTAGGATGGTCCACCCCAGGAGGGTGATGGACACAGATGGATTCCTGAGGGTTCTTGGGAGTTTCCTATCACCTTGGCAGGTGATTCTGTTGAAGTTCTGGCCAACCTTTGGAATGAAGAAATGGCCAGGGTCGTGGACACAATCACTCCTGAGCTTCCCTTCTTATGGAGTGGAGCCAAACCAGCCCCCTCGTTCTCCAGAGGAGTTGATGGTGATGAAGCAAGTGAGACAGAGACTAGAGCAATGTTGGTGGAAGTCTCAAAGTGAATCTGATCGAACACAGGCTAGAGCCTATTTGAAGGCCTACCCTGTGGCAATATGGGCAGCAAAGAAATTACTTTTTGCTTCCAGCATTGCATCTGCATAGAGCTGTCCAGCAGAGCTGTTCTAAGCAGTCAGGGGTCTTTTACACACTCACCCTCAAGTAGAAAATGCAGACCACTCGGTGGCACGCTGTGAAGAATTTGCACAGCACTTTGCAGATAAAGTCGCTCAGATACTCTCCAACTTGGATGCTGTATTTGATACAGTGCCAGTGGATATAACCTTGGCACCTGTCTGTCCAGAATTAATGGCTGCTTTTCAGCTTGTGCAGCCTGATGATGTGGACAGGATCCTTGGAGAGGTGAAAGCCTCCACACGTGTCTTAGATCCTTGTCTTTCTTGGCTGATTAAACAGGCCAGAGGGGGACTGGCTGACTGGGTGAAGGAGGTAGTCTAGTCAATGCCTCCCTACAACAAGGCAAAGTCCCAATGTGCCTAAAAGAGGTAGTTGTGAGATCTTTCTTTAAAAAGCCATCCCTGAATCCCACTATAATGGACCTTGGTCACCTTGGTGAATGATCTACACAGGAAACTAGACAGGGGGAGTGTGTCCCTTTTGGTTCTACTGGACCTCTCAGCGGCTTTCAATACCATCAAACATGGTATCCTTCCAAGCTGCCTCTCTGGGATGAGACTTGGAGGTACTGTGGCTCCATTCCTTCCTGGAGGAACAAACCTAGAAGATGGTGCTAGGGAACTCCTGCTTGAAACCCTGGCCATTGGCTTGTGGGGTTCCTCAGGGTTCTGTGTTGTCCCCTATGCTATTTAACATATATATGAACCCCCGGGAGAGGTTGTCCAGAGTTTTGGGGTGCAGTGTCATCAATATGCAGATGACATGCAACTCTACTACTCCTTTCCACCTCAATCTGAGGATGCTGTCCTGGTCCTAAACCAGTGTCTGTCATCAGTAATGGACTGGATGAGGGCAAACAAGTTGAAATTTAATCCAGACAAGACAGAGGTGCCCCTGATCATTCGGAAGGCAGATCAGGGAATAGGGATTCAGCCTGTGTGAGATGGAGTTACACTCCCCCGGAGACACAGGTTTGCAGTTTGGGGGTACTCTTGAACTCAGCTTTGAACCTGGAGGCCGAGGTCTCTGCAGTGACCAGGAGTGCTTTTGCAGATTTAAAGCTTGTGCACTAACTGTGCCTGTTCCTTGAGATACTGGCTCTGGCCTCGGTGGTACATGCCTTGGTTACATCCCATTTGGACTACTGTTAACGGGCTCTACATGGGACTCACTTTGAAGAGTGTTCGGAAACTTCAGCTGGGCCAAGGAGCTACAGCCAGGCTGTTAACTGGGGCAGATTACAGAGACCACACAATACCCTTGTTGAAACAGTTCCATTGGCTGCCAGTTTGTTTCTAGGCGCAATTCAAAGTGCTGATTATGACCTATAAAGCCCTATATGGCTTATGTCCACACTATTTGGCAGACCTTATTTTCCTGTATGAACTGGCTGGGCTTGAGATCCTCCGGAGAGGCCCTTCTTTCAGTCCCACCACCATCACAAGCACTGTTGGTGGGGACACAAAAGAGGACCTTCTTGGTGGCTGCCCCTAGACCCTGGAACTCGCTTCTCAGGGAGGCCAGAATGGTTCCCTCCTTGTTAGCCTTCTGCCGGCAGATTAAGACCTTCCTGTTTGGACAGGCTTTTAAAACTGAATGATTGTAAAGGACTGGCTTGGGATGTTGTTTCATTTTAAAGTGTTTTATACAGTTTTATCTTTTTAAAATGTATTTTATTCTTTTAATAGTTATCTATTTTAACATAGTAATAATTTAATTCCTTTTTAATGCACCTCTTCTTATGTTTTTAATTTTATTTTTTTAATATTGTGAAGCCACTCTGAGTCCCAGTTCTGGGAAAAGAGCGGGATATAAATAATTAAATAAATAAATAAGAGTTGCTCCACACAGCCAAGGAAGGGAGCACACCCTTCTAAGAGAGCCAAAATCTCCCAGCACTTTAGAAGATTGATTGAATTCCTGCAGGGTCAGAAGTTATGTCTCTTACATTCTGCATGGTGGAGGAATGCTCTTCTCTTCCTTCATCTGTTGCATTGACCTATAGCTCAAATTAAACTCTGGATATACTGGCTCTGACCAGCATTTATTGACTTTATTGTATGTACCTACTGCTACCTTCCCACATAAGTGTTCTGGTAAATGATTTCTGCAGAAAAAGAGAGAGTTTAATGTAACATCATAAAAACATAAAAGTAGACATTACACTTACACTAAAAGACAGCAAGGGATACAGAGAGCAATTTTAGGAGCCTGGCTGCTGAAGCTTTCACAAAACAAAGACCTGTTTAGATTTCTCTGAACCCTACAACTCTGGAAATCCCCATGCAGGTCTTTGTTGCAGCTTGATGCTGAAAACTAGTACTTGTTTGGAACAGGGATTCACCAGCTGATTGTGACTCTGGGATGGGAATAGAAGAATCATAATAGGAAAAAGCACATATTACAGTATGCCTGCAGACCAGGAGAACTGACTAATTTCTAAGAAATTATGCCTTGGCAACTGGAAATCATTTTACCTCCCTCACTCCTTGGAACATGGAAGTTAGTTCTCCCTACCTTTAATGGTCACATGCTCTAGTGCCAAATCTTAGAATGAATTATGAAATGACAGTAGACTAGCTTTGAATTTTTTGGTGGGCAGCCAAAACACTGCTTGTTCTTCTCCATCCCACTTTCCAGAGCAGAATCAAGGCAACCACACATTTTTGGTTGGTTATTAATGATTGTCTTGAATGTGATGTTCTGCTGAACAGCAGAAGGAAATGCATTTGAAGAGCAGTTCAAATTCAGTGATGATCATCAATACTTCTCTCCAGTTTCAGAATTGGAAGAAAGTCTTGCTTACATTTGGATTGTACTTTGGAAGTGGTTCCTGAAGCCTTGTATAAAAAAGGAAGATCTGTCTACTTTTTCAGTTTGAATCCACTCAGTTGGTCCAGCTAGTTCCTCTTTTCTACCTGCCTATGCCACAGTCAACACTCCCCTACCTTTCTCACACAAAATAGTCTTTGACATGAGTAGTATTGTACATGTGAACTTCCATGCCACACTTCCTGGCATCTCTCAGTGTGCTAGTTAGTGTTCAGCCCATTAGCTGCTGCCACTCTTGTGTCACCCCTTTTTCCTGTTAGGATGTGCTGGTGAGAATACTGGTGAGTCAGATACTGAGCATTGTTTAGCTTTGAGGATTGGAAAGAGAAAGAGGAGGCTTGTAGTGTTGGACAGTTGTAGAGGGCAGAACATTTAGTTTGATGACAGATGGGCACAGAGTTGAACTTATCATGATTGTGCACAGAGGAAAGATATTTCGTCATGGTGATCAAAGTTATGGACATCTAGAAGGAAGCACTGGGTCAGACTTGACCCTATACAGTCTTTTAAAAAATGTCTAATGCTTGCACCTTCAGACTTCCTGATGACCCAGTTCTCTGAGCAGCGTAGAATCCATAAAATATAGAAAGTGGAACAATGTGGGGTCACAACACTGCTCTACTCAGCTCAGTATTCTGTGCCTTGCAGAGGCCAGATTCAAATCTTTCAAGGATTTAAATACATGCGGGACAGGATTCTTTTGCCTGTGGACACTCCCAGTCAGAAATGTATTGATATTATTGATGTACGTGTAGATTTTTACACTTTATTTCAGAACAATATATGTAGACCCTGGAAGTGAACTTGAGTGGGAAACCTTGAATCCATCATCATGTTTTAGATTTTGGATAGATTTGCTGTGGATATGATTAGCAAAATTCACAGTGTAGAAATCAACTTAAAATATTAGCTCTCAACTTGCCTTGATGATTTGTTAAAATAATTTTTCAGGCCAGTTACATTGTATGGAAAGGGTTACAAGTACATATAATAATAATAATAATAATAATAATAATAATAATAATAATAATTTATATCCCGCTTATTGAAAAAGACAATCCAAGCGGCTTACATAAAAACCCATACAATATAACCCCTAAGACCAACCCCCCCTTAAAACAGTATTAAACATCTCATAATTAAAATAATCAAAACATTTATAAAAACATTTATAAATCAACAACACAAACAAAAACCGGCCAACCTCTAAACATTCCTCATCCATCAGAATGATGGGGCCACGAGAGGAAAAAGAGGGCCGGGTAACCCATATTGAATCCAGCACTTTGCTTCCCATGTTGTAGGACTTCAGATCTGAATTTCATTACAGTTTTTTGAAAACTGCTCAGATGTAAAGCTCTAACAAATAGAATGAGTTTCTACCACTTGTGAAAACTTTCATGTTCTATCCTTTAACAATCTAGACATATTAACTGTATGACTACTTGACAGAGTAATTTGGCCTACATCTCTGTAACATTGCTTTTCCACCCTTATGTCCAGATGGTGCCAATGTGGCTTATACTAACAAGATTCAGAACAATAAAACAACAATAAGAATCCATGAAAGCACGAAATAAATTTAAAAAACAGCTAGTGAAAATGCAAAATAATATCAATAAAATGGGAGAGGATGACAGATGTGGAATGTACTAAAAAGGTAGAGAGGGCATAGAAGATTAGGATGGACTTTGGTTCCTAAAAGATAATAAAGTTGCTGTTAGGTACACACATCTAGGGTGAGTGAATGCTACAATGTGGGTGTCACTATGCAGTTGCGTCACTAGGGTTGATGTCACGCCATGCGATAACTCATGGGTGTCATCACCCTCATTGACCTCCTCCCATATCATGCCATACAGAACCCTTAGTAATGTTTTTGTACTAATGTTACTCATAAATCATAATTCTCATATATCACTAAATATAATGGCAATAGTTTTGAGTTTAAAAACTAGCAAAACTAAAATTATACTTTAAAATTATAATATCATATGCACAAGTTAAATATATTTACATGCACATTGTTTCATGTGGTTAAAATGAAAATTTGGTAAGATGTGTTTTTAAAGAAAAATGAAAAGGAATAATATTGAAAAATTTATTTATTTATTTTAAAAAATAATTTTTTATAATTTGTTTTTTTTTAAAAAAACACCAACCCTGGGACCTCTCTTTTCTCTTCCCATTGAACCTTGGCCCACTCACACCTCTCTTTAATGTTTAAAGGGATGCAGGTGAACACTACAGCTCATTTTTACTAAAAGGCAGATGTTTGCAGACCAGTGGTGTCTCTTCCCCCTTAGGGTGTCACCTGGTTCATCTCACACACCCCTGCCCATGAAGATTTTATCTTTGTTAATTTTTGCCAGTGTACATTTTGATTGTAAGTAATTTTTGAAATAATAAAGGATCTACCAATGGACTTTTAAGTGTTGTGCCACAATATAATCCTTAGGCACATGAATGCATTCAATTCTTACTCAAAAAAACACACAAAAGATATCATCCTTAATTATTCCCAGACACTTTGACAGGTTGATGTTGTTTTTTCTTTGGCACATACTGGTAGGGAAGGAAGAATCTGGACCAGATCTTATGTTTCTTCTTAGAAGCTAGTGGTTGGTTTCTTTTTTTCTATTGGTAACTCAGGGTCTTTACAGACTGCCAGAAATAGTGCAAATTGAGTCCACTTTAACTGTCCTGGCTCAGTGCTAAGGAATCATGGGAATTGTATTTTTTTCTGGGACATTGAGCCTTCTCTGTCAGAGAGCTTTGGTGCCACAATAAACTACAGTTCCCATGATTCCATAGCACTGAGCCAGGACAGTTAAAATGGACTCAATTTGCACTATTTCTGGCAGTCTGTAAAGGCCCTCAGTTCAGTTGAAATAGCTGACAGTGGCTGTGTTGCCAACACAAATCTGACTACTTCTTTCCTCTTCTCCCCTGAGAGAACAGACTGAGGTTCTGTAACATAAACTTTCTCATGTCCACCCCTCTTGTAGTCTTGCAGAATATCAGGCTTTACAACATCCATAGAGCTTGCATGAGAGTGAGATATTTTTTCAGCCAGGAGAGCTGCTAGCTACACTGAATTGATACCAGATTTTGGAAATGTTACTTGTTAAAGAATACAACTTCCAGAGCCCCTCAGTCAACAAAACAGAACTATTCATCATTGGCTGTGTCAGCTGAGGGGGTTCTCAGAGTAGTTAAGGCAAAAGATAACATACCTGCCAACATGTCCAAGATGAAAAAATGATGGAGATGACCATCCTCCCTTTTTTTTCTAAGTAGCCACTGCTGCTGTTACTGTTTTGGCTGTGAGCCTAGGCCTAGTGTCACTGTCATCTCATTCTCTTCAAACTCTGCCCAAACACTGGTTGTTGCTCTTCATGCAGCTAAGAAAGTGGGGCATGGCAGGGCTGAAGCATTTGCATCAGCCACAGCTCTTTGGGTGGTGGCCTCTTCTGAAGAGATGATGAGACATTTCTGCTTGGTATGGTTGGTGAAGCCTTGGCTGGGTGGAGAAAGTGGCCATCGTAGTAGCAAAGATGAGGTGGAGAGCAGCCACTCAGCTCTCCACCCTGCCTAACTGAGTCTTCGCCAGGCTTGTCAAGTGACAGGCACATTGCCTTATCAAGTGGAGGAAGCAGCATGGCAAGGATGAGGAGGGTGGCAGCTTGATCCTGGCCCATGTTGTTAAGAACCACATTGCTCCACTCTTTTCCCCATCTTCACCATTCCTTCCTCCACCCAGCCTAGCTGAGTGCTCACAGACCATGCTGAGTGGCAGCAGCACCTTCACCAGTGGAGGAAGTGGAGGTACCAACAGTTCCACATGGCTTTACCAAGCCTCTATCAAACATGACATGTGCACATTTTAAAAGCAGCTGAAAAAAGGCAGATAATTATACTTGGCTGGCTGCCTAAATGGGACAGTTGTGGGGCATGGTAACATTTTCAGCTGCTGTGTGAGAATGCATCTTGATTGCCCAGTAGAGCTAGAGCTTGGGTCCAACATGCCTGGTTCAACCTTTCCCTCCCTGAACTCTGATGCTTTTCATAAGTCAATGGAAACAAAATTGCATGGCTGCATATAGAAATAAATTTCTCATGGAAAAGTGAATAGGGACATGAATGGGAAATGGTTGGGAATATGTATCTCCAAATGTGAGGAAGATCTGACCAAAAATATAAGATGCTTGTCCATCTCAAAGTAGACTTAAGTCTACAAAAACTCATACTGCCAACTTCTTTCTTTAGTAAAGGTGTTACAAGATCTCTCTACATCAAGAGGTTCTTGGAAGCCTTCTGAGGGATGTGAATTTTGTAGTGAAGAAAATGTGACACTTGAAGGAGCTGTTATTCTCTTTGTGACAATTGCTGGTATTCTGATGAGTGACAGACTGCAGTCAGGTTGTGGTCAACTGTGCACTGTGCCAGATGTGACAGGATTGTTATCCCGTTAGCAGAGTGCAACTTGGCAATGCACAGAGCTGTTCTAAGACAAAGTAATAATCTATTAAACAATCAGTAACTGTCTCTTTTTAACACCCCACATCTACTGCCTGATGTGGCTAATTCATGCACAATTCAAAATACAAGTTCTGATGTACAAAGCATTATACTACTCAGGTCCAGATTATCTAAAAGATCCTTCGTATCTGCTGGGGTTTGGTTCCAGGACTCCTGTGAATACCAAAATCAGTAGGTGATCAAGTCCCATTATATACAATAGCATAGTGCAATGGTGTCCCTTGTATAAAATGGCAAAATCAAGGTTTGCTTTTGGGAATTTATATATTTTTGGAATATTTTCAAGCTGTGGATGCTTGAATCCTTGGATAACAAATCTGTGGATATGGAGTGCCTACTGTATCTTCCTATGTGAGCCTACCTATGTCTTTAGATCTGGGGACATCCTTATTTTTGTCCTACTACCCTCACAAGCATATCTGGTGGGAACATGGGAGAGTGGCTGCTTCAAGGCTCTGAACTCCCTTTCTAGAGAGGTGTGAGTGGTACTCTCCTTTTGTAGGCAGATGAATATATTTTTGTCTCAGCAGGCCTTTAAAGGCTGGCTGCTTAGGGGAGGGCCCTTTCATGTGTTGTGTTGTTTATATTTGTTCTTCTTTTAAATGGTTCTTCTTTTAAATTGTTTTAAACTTTTAAAAATTTGTTGACACTTTAATTATATTTTAAACTTTTGTATGATGTAATTTTTTAAACTGTCCGTTTTAATTTTTGTAAGTTGATTTGAGTCCTGGACTAGAAGACAGGTGGGCTGATGATGATGGGTGGCCCTGACAGTGTCTCTTCTCTGATGTACAAACTGGCATGGCTATTTCTGAATCCTTCCTCTGAGCCCAGCTGTGGTCAGGGAACAAATTTGTGTTCTGCCAGCTTTTACAGTCTCATTCCTTCCCTCCTGCATTTGGTGTTGCCAGGTCCAGTTTTGAGGGAACCACCTGCAATGTCTGCAGTTTCTGTGTTCAGACACTTGGGTGGTGGTGGTAAAAGACAGAGTCATTTCTTTCCTGCCACAGAAGTTTACATTATTTATACTGAAATGGAGTGATGATATTTATTTATTTATTTATTTAACATTATCTTATGCCTACTGTAAATCCTTGGAGCAGAGCAAAGCAGTGTAAATGACAAGGACAATAAAACTGATAAATAAATAAATATTCAATAGATATGAAGAAATGAATGACTATAAATGCAATGTTAGATTTCAGTGAATAGCTCAGGAACAAAGAATGTTTCGGAGGTCTTGGGGAAGTGGGAAAAGACTGAAGACAATGATTACTTATTCTTTTATACATGAAGGCTGAAGAATTCAATGTGCATAGTTTAGCAAAGTGTTTGAGAATTACAATGGGTTCATAGAGAATTTTATGCCTTTTTATTTAATAAATGTGTTGCCATAATATTGTGTAGAATTTTTCTAATGGTCAAGACAGTGAACCCTTGTATCTGTATGATAGTGAAGGTAGTTTCTAAAATTATAACTGAGATCCAAAACACACTGCAGAAATAATCCAGTTTGAGACCGCTTTAACTGTCCTAGCTCAATGCTAGTGTATTCTGGGAACTGTAGATTTGTGAGACATTTTAGCCTTCTCTATCAGAGAGTTCTGGTGCCACAATTCCCTAGCGCTAAGCCAGGGCAGTTAAAGCGGACTCAAACTGGATTATTTCTGCAGTGTGTTTCAGACCAGAAATGCATCCCTTGTGGCATGAATAGAACATTTCTTGACAAGTAGTTGTTAAGCTATATGAGGCTGCCCAAGCTCTAAGATCTGCTGGGGAAGGCTTTCTCTTTGTCTCACCACCATCATGGACATGTTTAGTGAGGACATGGAAGACAACCTTCTCGGTGGCTGTCCACAAGTTATGAAACTCCTTTCCTTGGGAGATCCAGTTAGTTCCCTTCCTGCTGTCTTTCCTCCAGCAGATAAAGACCTTTGAGGCATTTGATTTTTAATATGTTATGGCAGATAATGGAGGTGTTGTGTTTCTATTTTATTATGTTTTAAAACTAGTTTAACTTGTGTTTTTTAAACACAAGTTCATTTTAATTGTGTTTTAATTTCTGTATTAAGATAATTTTTTTTAGTGGTATTGTGTTTTCAAAAGGTGAATGTTGCCTGGGGTCTCATGGTGGGAGAAAAGTGGGATATTAATCATTCAATTAAACAAATGAAGTACATGCTTCGATGAGGAGGATGAAGTCCTCTGATTCTGGGCTGATTCAGAAACCAATCCATGTCTGAAGGTACTTTTGGAAGTCTTTCTGATTTTGGAATATTAACTCGTGCAGAAAGATGAAGCACAGATCCTTTATGAACTTCTAAAAAGTTTGACCCATGTTGATCTTAATCATTTGGCACTCCAACCAAGCACACATTTCCCCCCTAGGAATTTATGAACTTTTTGGACATGAAGGAGCTACTACATTTTGCTTGCCTTGGCATGAGTAAAGTTTATAAAGCACATAAATGGCTTTTCACCAAGGAGGCAATGCCACAAGATGGCTACACTGTGTGATTTGAATCTTAGCCGTAAGCAACACATACTTTGATATCACTTACGTTCACACCACAGAAATCATTCTACTGTGAGCCAAATTGCATGGAGACAACTACAGTATAGGTTCTTCACTCACTCCTTGGGAAGCTCCAACAGGTCCCTGATTAGACTGGATAATGTGTGGGCTGTTACCCAGTCTTGTTCTGTTCATTGCCTGCCACTGTTACAATCAAACCCTGGTTCATTTTTGCAAACACACTGTTACACTTGCCAGGCACAAAGATTTGCTGCAGGTCATCACCAGAAGGGCTGTAGAGGTGAAGGTTTAAAACAAAAATTTGTGGAAGGTACTTGCTCTAGTGTAGGAAGCAATTCTGACTCAGTTGTGTGCATAACCAGCCTATAAAAATGAGACCTGGTGTTCTCCAGCAACTGATATTTCCCCAGTATGAACATAATAATTGTGTGGATGTTTGCACAGAATCAGAGTTGGAAGAGACCACAAGGGCTCTCCAGTTCAACCCCATTTTGTTGATGGTCTTCTTATTACAGTGGCAGATAGCCACATTTCCAGTGTTTCTTTTTCATTCCATACATGCCAGAGACTCTTAAAATGAATCCATGAATATACAATCATCTTAGTATATATTAACATGAGTTAGACAAACCATTGCCTCATTCTGGTTTAGTGTGCAAATTTGGAAATCCTGTTTATATATTTTTGCATTCTTTGGAGAGTGCCTAGGCTATTTGTATGACTCCTGAGCCAAGAATGCTTCTGCTATTTTTACCTTTAAATTGTGTCTTTTAACATCTTCAAGGGCTCAAATGGTCCATTTAGAGGAAGAATGTAAATGGCAAATGACTAATTTTATATCTAAAAGGATATTAGATGTTTTTAATTGAAATGAAAATAGCAAGAAGGTTTTACTAGCTTATAAAATGTTAACGGCAAAAAAGAGTGAGTTGCTTGGAGAACACTCAAATTTCTATTGCCATAGCATAGTAATGTGCCTTTTCATGATGGCATTCATCAAGTAGTTTATTGCATTTCCTGCTACCTTTGGTCAAAATGCTAGCTCTGTGATAGGAATGTTCAGAGGCTTGGCACACTGTGGCAAATTTGTCTATAGTTCACTGTTTGGTTTTGGAAATTAGAGAAATCTTCAAGAATCTTATATGTCTTAGTAACAGTAGATAATGCCTCTGGCTATTTGTTTAGATGAGGTCTGAGCACTTTCAGTTAGGGCCAATTTTGGATCCTAGGATGGGCTGCACTACCATGTTTTGGGCCAAAAATCAGCCAAAAATGGATCCTGGAAGTTTCCAGAAGTGCTTGGAAATCTATTTTCAGTTTCTGCTCTCAGGTTTTCTAGCTAATTTTCAGCCAGTTTTGGGGTGCGGGCGGAGGGGAATGGAGTGTTAAAAGGGAAAGTAGATCCTTTTTTTCATACTGATGTCACTCTCAGTGGAGTTATGGGAGTTCTTAGGGAGTCTAGGGATTTTAGGGGAGTTGAGAGGGGGTGGAGCAATTAGGGGACTGTAAAACAACAACAACAACAACAACAACAACAACAACAACAAGAAAGAATTGAGCAGTTCAATCTGGTCTATGTGGTTATGCTTTTCCCACACCTGGTTTTAGTTATATAGAGACTCAACAATGCTACTTTATGGGAAAAGCTGCAGATTTTTAAAAGTGCTTGATGGGCCTTCTTCCTTAATGCTAACTGATATGCTCACCATGCATTGCCATTTGGTTGCTTGACTCCAGAACTTGGAAAGTTATTTTTGAGAAAAATGGATATAATGACATGCTGAAGCCATCCATAGCTGAACAGCACTAGTATGGTTTTCCAGGATCCAGAGCGGCTTCAGTTTGTCATTACACTTATTTGTCTTGAAATGTAACTTTCTAACCTCTGCTTGGCTCTGTTACAAAACCATTGTTTCTCAGTCAGGATGAAGGTAGAGGCACGAAATCAGATGGAAGCAATGTCCCTTGGGTTATCTCTCTGCTTAATCATACAGCACCTTTCCATACCAGATGCCCACAGTAACTAACAATAATAAAATGCAACATTGCAACAATATACACTAAAATAATGCACCAGAGTCCAAAAAGACAATGTAATACCAGCTGCCAGCTAACAGCTGAGAATAATCAAAAGGCCAAATGTCTGCCAGAACAGAAAGGTCTTTGCATATCAGTGAACAGTTATTGGGGAAGAGATTTCATAGGCTTAGGCACTGAAAAGCCTGTATCCTTGCCAGAGGCACCTGAGCTGAAGAGTCATTCCTAAAGAGTTTAATGTACATGTACCTTCATATTTAAGACTAAGTAATCTGACCCTAAGTGATGAAAACTTAAGGGCACACTGAGTTGCAGAAAGAGTATCAATGAACCATGTGCAGATTCTCTTCCTGTGCACCCCAGTATTTTTGCATGTATATGGATTTACTAACTATCCCATGTCTGTTGAGATCTCACTTTGGGAACTCTGCTGCTGTTAGTGAATGCTACTCTCAAAAGATTGTTGTGGAGACTTACAGCTCTCCAGGTTATGGAAAATCACAGCTCACTGTAAATGTACTGCAACTGTGACATCAGCAGTATTGTAACTAAAATACAACATTTTTAAGCTTTATTCTAACTCTGAGAAATTATGTTGAGATGGACATGACATTTTTGCCCTGTAATTTAACTCAACTGGCTCCTTTTTTAAAAATAAACTTCTTTATTTAAACAACAAGTATATAGTAATGACTTGGTGCCATAAACACAACATGAGATGTCAGTGACATTTAACTCACACCATGCAGTCATTACAGTACATTCACAGTGAATCTACAGTGAAACTAAACGGTCAAGCCATATCAAAATTAGCTCTCTGTCACCCTATTCAGGTATTTGCCTGAATGTGTGGAGGCATGTAAAGGTGTGGGGGCATGGGCAAACACATCTGCCCCACTCCAAAATATCCCCTAACATATGTATATTTATGTAATTTTTTCTCTGGTATTGTGTAAGTGACCTTAATACATCCCTTTAACAAGCCCTCTCTTCTGTTCTATGGCAAAGACAAGAGCCCTGTAATGGGCTCTCTTCATCTAGCCAGAATCTCCTCAAACTGACTCTTGATGCATTTGACAAAATGTCCATGAAAGCTTATGCCACAATGTATTTGCTGCTCTGTTCAGGTACCATCACACTAGCATGTCTAACCCACAGGAATCAGATCTTTATATACACACACACACACACACACACACACACACAGGGCATTATTGAAAATAACTGTCCACAGTAGGTCCAAGACTTATTTTTGGTAAACATTTCTCTGAGAGATTTTGTATGCCTTAAGACTCATTTCTCAGATCTTGTTTTACTTACATTAGCATAATTTAATTAAGGTACTTATTTAAGAAATATTTCTAATTCAGCTTACTTTAATCTCGACCGACAACCACAAAGTAGGTGATTTATATCTAGAAAGTGATGCCAGTTTTAATTTCTTTATTCTCTAACAATGTGTTGTCCACATTCGTTTACAAACTAAAGTTAAGCAGATGAATATTTTTGGAATGATATGCACATTTCTAATGATATATGCTCTGTTGCTCTAATCCAGGGGTAGGCAACCTTTCCCCTTTAAGGACCGAGGGACTTCAGCTCCCAGAATCCCAGGAGCTGTTGGCCAACATGGGACTATTGGCCAACATGGCTGAGGCTTCTGGGAGCTGAAGTCCCTCGGCCCTTAAAGGGGAAAGGTTGCCTACCCCTGCTCTAAGCCCTAAGAGCCCATATTCCACACTCTTGTCATAGTTAATTGTTTATGAATTTAACTGTATTTATATTTTTGTTATATATACCCTTTCATAACTGTAAAAGTATATTTGGTGCATTCTGTAAATTGTCCAGTTCTTTCTCCCTGTCTCTTTCTGTATTTGCATCCATTGTTGTCTAGCAATATGCTCTTCACTTAATTGATTTTTTTTGAGTATGCAGTTTTTTGGGCAGGAAAACTAATGCTTCTCTCATTCTTATTTTAATAGCAGAAGAAAAGGTAACTATAAAAATTAATTAGCATTCAAATAAAATACCTGAGTGGGTTTATTTAGCTGACATACTTTAACACACTATGCTTTCAGTGCTGACAAATCGAAATTGAGAGGTGTGATTTTTCTTAATTTTTAGCCCTAATATGTACCTGTAAATTCTGAGGATGATTGTCCTCAGCATTAACTACATATCACTCTTCCATTTATTTTTAGTAAGAGACTGATGTTTTGGCCTCCAAAATGGTTCTGGAACCTGTTATGCCACTTGGGAGCTGGTCAGATTTGATGATAATATGATGTCTTTCTGCTTTTTATGGCTTTTAGACCTTGCTCAAAAATGGGCAGTCTTGCTACTCCCAACCTGTAGACCTTTAGATGTGATGGTTCCAAATGCAAATACTGTGTCCAACAGCATATTTAAAATAAACTTGTTTAGCTATTCATAAAGTGTTGGTATGCCAACTATGGGTGGCCACTGGTGTACTGATACTACATGTGTATGGGCTGGAATGTATGGCAATTACCTTTTAAAGCTACACAGTTATTACTATATTGACTGTAAATATATATGCAAATCCTATTATATGTACAAAGCCAACTAGACTGACAGTCTAATCTTTCTTCAACACTGGTGATAGGACTTCATTGTCTACCATATCAGAAGACAGCCAAGTGGCTCTTTTTCTCTACCACCTTGCTGCCACCTCTCATCATCAACTGTGAGTGGTGACCATCTTGCTCTACCAAGTGGTAGAACCAGACCTCAGCCAAGTCTAGGACTTTAAAAGTTTTTCAAATTCTTCCAAACTAGAATTTAGTTGGTAGATGTGTGTGGATTTTCCAGAAACCTAGTGATGTCCAGATGTTTGGATTACACCTACAATAGTCATATTATCATTAGCCTTGATAGCTGTTGGGCTGTTGAGAATTGAATTCCAAACAATCTGGAGGGAACCGGTTGATGGAAGTTGTTTTAGAGGACCAGTGTGATGTAGCGGTTTGAGTGTTAGACTAGGACTTTAAGAGACCAGAGCTTGAATCCCCCACTCAGCCATAGAAACTCACTGGATAACTTTGAGTAATTCACACTATTTCAGTCTTGGGTAATGGCAGACCCTCTCTGAATAAATCTTGCCAAGAAGACCCTGTGATAAATTTGCCTTACGGTTGTCACAAGTTGGAAACAATGTGAAGGCATATGACCACAGCAAGATAGGGCAGCAAGGTGTAATAGGTAATACCATCTTGATTATTGAAATATTTCTCCCTAACTGTTGATTGCTATGTGCCTTCAAGTCAACTTTGATTTGTGGTGACTTTACCCTAATATTTTCCTGGAAGTTTGTCATTACCATCCTCTTAGACTGAGAGAGTATGACTTTTCCAAGCTCACTCAATCCAGCTCTGAGCAGTGATTAGAATCCTGG